>OY856413.1:923015255-924232755 GCA_963693085.1 Alisma plantago-aquatica | reverse complement strand
AAGAGAGATTGTATGAGTGAGAGGGAGAAAAGATTAAGAGAGAGATCGTATGATAGTGGTGAGGCACAAGAAATGTCTGAGTGTGAAAGAAAGCAATATATTGTATGTCAAAAAAACAAGTTTACGAGAGAGAGCGAGAGAAAGATTGTATGAGATAGTAAGAGGGAGTTGAGGAAAGACTAAATGTGTGTGTGTGAGAGAGAGAGGAATGGGAGAGAAATCATAAGAGGGAGAGAAAAGGATTGAATGATGGTATTTTTGTATGAGGTAGAGTTTATATGAGAGGGGGAGAGAGGTCATATATTAATATGGTGAGAGATAAGGAAAGGTTTAACTGAAGAAGAGAAAATGACTAGTGTGCAACTCTATTTTTTGTAATTGCCTTTACACTTAGGCTTTGATTGGTTTGGTGTAACTCTATACTCTCATAGAACTCATTTACCGGAACTATAAATTTTATTCCCAAAAAATGAATTCAAATGATTTGTCTAAAAATAGCTTTTCACGTAGAATAAAGGTCAAACAAACATTTAAATAATGTGATCCTTGTACAAAACGGCAATGTATAATAAGATATAAATTTACTTAATGATCACGGTATAATTAATGGTGAATAACTATAAATATGAAGTAGACGCAATGTAATCAATGCCATTTTGCATTTAGATCAAAAATAATATATTGTTAAAGTGAGCTTCAAAATTTTCAAAAAACATGTGAAAAGAATATGAATATATTAAAATCAATTAAAATAAATATGAAATGTGTGGTGATCTCTCTCTCTTTTCCTCTACATATTATCTATGAAAAAGTTACATAAGTACAATGTAAGATCTTATAATTTAAATAATATGTTAATGTGAACTAAATGAATTTTTTCTAGTAAAGATTACAATGTTTCACTTAATGAATATTTTCTAGTAAAGATTACAACGTTCCACTTGATGAATATGTTCTCAAACCCTGATCAAAAAATTGAGTCAAACTTATAATACCAACTTGATTGTGCTTACATCTCAAATTATATAGTTAACAAGAACTTACGTATACAATTTCTCACAAATATATTATACATGAATAGCACAAAGGTTTTCTAAGTGATCATGTATCTATAGTGACATGGATTATTTGTCTATGTAAAACAAACGAATACATATTTATGAAGTATGTCTGAAATGACTTAGGCATTATACTATCAAATTTTGGGTATATTATTCCTCATACCCAGACAACCATTTTAGCCTTGATGTGGTGAACCTGACTATAAATTTTGATCCAAAATTAAGATGAAATTTGCACAAATTTTCAAAAGTGGCCCTAAAGGCAATCCTATATTATTTTGGCCATATCTAACAATCCCATTTAACATTAATATGCTATTGTGTGACTTATGTAGTCATTTTTATTTGCAAAATGAAATAAATTTCAACTTTGTTATGGTGTGTACAAATTTTTTAATTGTATTTGCTAAACTATTTATGGAGAATTTAAAATCCAAAGTAGCGAGCAAACAATACTTCTATAAGTATATATTTATTATTGTGCAAAAAGATGTCAAGTGACTTTTTGACTATCATTGGTTAGGGCTGTCAAAATTTGTATGAATCTGTGAACCTGGTTGTGTCCAACCCGGAAAAAATTGGGTCCAGATTTCAATTGTGACATTGTGGGTTGGTTTCAGGTTTAGGATTATGTGTTTGAATCTAAACCGAGATAGTTTTGAGTTTAGAAACTGAACAAAACTAGGTTCTAAATAGTTACTTATATACATATACTTATGGGATGGATGATGCATTTTGAAGTGATATATGTGTTGTTTTGATATAATATATGTGATATTACAACATATTATAGTTATTTGATGTGAAAACAGATTATTTTTTAATGGTATTATAAATTTATGATATTTGTGTTGTGTTAATATTTACTTATGTGTTAGATAACATAGATGATTTCTTTTTTAGATGTTGATATGATGTGGTATAAATATTACTTGTGTTGGTAATAGTCATCTCAACTGGTTTGATGGGCATATTTTGATGTGAATATGTGTTATTTTAGCATTATTTAGGTGATGTTGCAACAATTTTGATGTGATACATGTGTTGTTTTAGTATGATATATGTGATGTTGCACTTGTGAAGAGAGTTTCTTGTATTTAGGGGAATTAATGTTTTGTTGTTGGTATTATTTTGTCTAATAGAAGTAAAGAAAAAGGTTGTATAATCATTAACATCTTTGTTAGTTTATTTGAGATAATTAAATTATTCATAATTGTGTAGTTAATTCTATTCAGAAAAAAAATTCTGAAAAAATCACCTTCAAAATTGGGTTCGGGTTTGGTTTGGGGTTTAGATATTTCAATCCAGGTCAGTTCCGGGTTGAGAGGTATGAGTAAAATCTGAGTCTGATTTTGGATTTGGATTTGATAGTCAAACAATCCAAACAATATTTTTTGACCCGGAACCAACCCGAACCCAAATTTTTGACACCCCTAGCATTGGTGGCCTTGGTTTAGCTAGGACTATTCAATGCAATAATTCAAATTTAAGAAATTTTGGAAAATATTCACCATAATGCCTTGTGAGGAACTATTCCACTTATAGAGCCATAAATACAAATTGATTTTGATTTTAATATTCCAAATTTGATTTGCTTTTTTGGAACATGGTGGTAGGATGAGGCCTTGTGTGTCATTCAATGATAAACTATATATGGCTAAATTATCCATTGCTAAGTAAATATTATTAGTGGAAGTATGTTAACTTCATTATGTATGAGATAGCATGTTTGGACATATTTTGAAATATTAACTTCACTAGCCATAAATATTTGGTAAGTTGGGTATTGTCGGGTTTTGACCTGCCCAAGCCCAAACCAAAATATTTAAATAGGTCACATGTCAAGTTTTTACCCTAATAATGTTTCAAATTACAAACTTTTTGTCTTACCAAAAAAAGAAAGTTTTTATCAAACATCAACATAGATTAATAATTTATTTAAGATGCTAACCAAACATGCATTAGAAAATATAGTTTGGAAAGCTTTTGGTCAACTTTTCCATATAAAAGTTATATATTTGGTATAAATTTGGGGTGATACACACATGTATATGAGATCAATCGGGGATAGGGGTATGGATTTATCATGGCTTGGCTCAATCCATATAAAAATTTATGTCAAAATTTCTAGCTTGCTCCAATATATGTACCATATATAACTTAAGTTGTATGGGTTGGATCTATTGCAATCCAATCCAATCATCTCAAATATAAGGTTAAGTTTTCTCATAGTTTTGAAAACCAAATTGAAGTGAAAAATGGAAAAATATCAATAACATACATGCAAAGGTTGCATTTACCCAGTCCATATGACTTACAAAATTTGAGAGACATATTGCTCACTACACTCACCATGATCTTGGCTATGTGTATCTTGGTCACCCTTAGTCTGGATCATTTGATATTGTGCTCAAATCCTGACTCTCTGTGGTTTTGGTTGCAATTTATTAAAAAACATAATGGTTGGCCAAATGTCAATGGACGGGTCAGGGGAAAAAAAGGAAAAGAACAAAATTCACCACCATGTTTATCAAGGAAATGAGGAAAATCGTAAGAAAGGCTTCAGAAAGTGAGTAGATAAGACAAGAGATCAACCAAAGAACGGGTAAGGCATAAAGTTACACATGTGGAAGGTGTTAGGCATCCCATAAAACCCATTAGATATCATAAATCCCACCTAAGTTCGTCATATATCGCTTTTGAATGGGGATTATATGTACAAAATGACACGATAACAACCTAGAAGAGATATATTAGATATAACGATATAGTATCAAGGACCATTAAAATTACGTGATCATATAACCACAGCAATGGGGTGGAAAAGGGGGAGGGATAAATGTTGCAAATGACAAGAAGACAACATACAAAAGAGAGATTACATATAATAATATTGTATAAAGGATCATAAACCCTAGGTTCTCATAACATTACACCATTTTGGGTTGGGAAAGGGGGGAAGAAGAGAGATCTACATATTTGTTAGGCCCAAACTACCTTACTTTGGTGTCACTGGGTGGGGATATATTGTCATATCTTTTCTCTTTTGGATTTAGAGGTAGGAAAGGGAAAGTTTAGGTGTTTTGGTTACAAAAGGGTAGCATGTGGGTTGGGATCTGATGCTAGCCTTTTAAAATGAGTTTCCAACCAAGATTTCTAGTAGCCATTCTTTTAGATATCTCTTTGAAGGTCTCAACATGAGCTCTTAATGGCAATCAATAAAAGTTCTTGCCAAGATTAGTTGGGATGGGCCTCGATTGCTTCATACAATTGCCTTGATAGTTACTTTCATGCACATGCTTTGATAGTTTTGCATCTTCATTTGAATTGTTTTTAACTATCCAAAATAAAAAGAAAATGAGGGTTGTTTATTTAGAAATAAGTATAAAATATCTCAAGGAAATAAATACCAATAAGGAATAAAAAAGATGGATAATTAGTCAAAATGAGATGCAAATTTAATCAAGTAATGTAATATAGGAATGTTGAATATTCATACATCAAGTAGCTTTGGTGTCCTCAAACAGGTTGCCCCCTTGAAAAAGAGTTCTAACTATAAGGGAACATACAAGGAACATTCTAAGATAGTTAGTTTACGTACTGCATAAGCTCTCATACCAACTTGTAAGGAGTGCAATCTGATAGGCTCTCCACTCCTGACGTCTTATGAGAACATATGTATAAAACCGTGTCCACAAAATTGCAAAAAAAAACTTTGTAAAAGTAAAGGAGTTCATGCCAATTTTTGAAGAAGTGTGATACGGGACAAGAGTATTGTAGAAACACTAACAAACTAGACTATTATAAAATTAATCATTGTCTAATATCTACTCTTCAAAGGACAACCAAAAGGAAATGAAAATATAAACTAGATAGAATAGTTGCAGTGGAAAACCTGCCATCTCAAAACTTCTCAACAACTAACTCGAGAAGCTTCTCCAAATTCCTACTCTACATGTTTCCCATCTTCTGAGTGGTTTTGGAGATAACACCCTGAAGAGGGAATAAAAGAGAAATGGGAGTCATTAAAAATTGAGTATGTGCAATATGAATATATTTGGACATTAATTAGGACAAAACTTAGCAATTAGGAGGATCCCAAATAAGAAGAGTTCAAGTTAACTATATATTTTAAGAGGAGGTACATTAAAATATTATTCAAGACAAGTAGATGGGGTGTGAAAAATCTACAGAGATATCATCATTTAAGAGGAAACTAGCCTTAAAATATTCTAGTCGTATCACAATAACAAATAGTGTGTGCAATAAGAACATAGACTAAGATTATTTAAGCAGGATTGAGACTCATAAAATCTCAAGCCAAAAGTTTTGGGTGAAAGATGCACCCTAGGTGGAAAGGCACACCCCTATATATAAATGGGTGGAGAGATGCTCCATGGGTGGAAATGCACACCCAATAAATATATAGTGGTACAAAGGTACAACCACTCCAAATGATATTATTATAAGCTCCATAATAGGGAAGGAAAGTTAGTTTTTAGTCCATATCAACTCACTTTAACTAAAATGGGATGAGATACATATAGTATGAAGTTGAGTTCAAAAGACCCATCAATAATATTTCCACAAATATCACTAACCAGAGAAAGAGAAAATTTCAAAATGTCAGACCTTTCAAAATATCACAAAGATTAAGAAAAAAATCATTATTTTCAAAAGATATGCCTCATATGGGAAAACTAAGGTTTAGTCAATTTAATGCCCAAAATATAATAGGGTGGATGCACATACTTAACTTGGATTCTAGATCATGTAAAAAGTACTACTATCTACAACTAGAGTTCCACACAAAGATACATATTATGGTTCATTTATTCTTTAAATAAGAAGCCCTATAATTTTTTCTTTAAAACCTTTGCATTGAACCTTGAAAGTAGTCTAGAAAAAGATATCATTTATCTGATTAAAAAACCTATTGTTTTTTCTAATGCTACCATAATAATTCTACATTTTACAAGTTTATACTATTTACTAATTTATTTAAGTGAACTCTTTAAATGAAAAAAATACCCAACACTACAAATCAAACCAAGTGGGTGTGATAAGGTATAAAGGTCAACGACGTATTTGCAAATCGAACAACTAGCATGTAAGACCCCTGATCTAGATTTTTGGTTGATCTTGCTTGCTTAGCATAATTAAATGCTTAAAACCTTAATCAAACCTAGTGATGTGCCTTATAACATGTGATGAGTTGATGTTTTAGGTTTGGTACAACTTGGATGTTGTTTGAGCTAGTTATGCCTATATGTGCTTGTTTTGGGCCTAACTGTAATTTACCCATGTTCATGATTTTCTTGTAATTTGTCACATGCTTGTTGTGCCTCACATGTTTTGACATAATGTTGGAGAGAATGGTTCTTTGGGGAACCTTGTCACACCTTGGTTGATGTGGTGACTTTTCATGATTGATATTTAGGGTTTGCATGGATGGTTGACCTTGGTGTATGTTTGATCTATGAGATTGTGTCTTGGAGTTCACCAAGGATCTTGTGATCCATGATTCTTGGCAGTCCATGATGTTTAGGTTCTTTTCCCTAGTCTTGGCAACCGATGAGGCCATGACCCATCTCACTCGCAAAGAAACCTTAGGGTTTGGTTTCAACAATCGTTGAGTTTTTTGCCATCTCTGGTTGCTGAAAGTATTCAAAGGTTTCTTGGTTTTGTGAGCGCCTTGGTCTCCAATAATTTTCATTGCTCGTTGAGTTTTCTGGACTAAGTTGGTTGCTAGTTTTTCTTGGTTTTAACACCCTAGTTGCACGTGTGAGTGTGGTGCTTTCATGGACGAGTTTTAGTGGACACATGGCATGTGTTAGCATGACACCTAACTTTTGTTCTCTCTCTCTCTCTCTCCAACCCTTGGCTATATAAACCTCTCTCCTTGAATGTAATACCCTCTTTACACACCTACTTTCCCTATGTTCTCCCTTGGTTTTCCTTGGAGCTTGCCCCCCTTGTGCTTGGCGGGGAAGGTGGAGCTCAAGCTTGGAGAAGTTGGTTGATCCCTCTTGCATGTTGAGCTTGGGTTTGTAGATACTTTCCTTGTAATCGTTTGGTGAAATCTTTGTTTTCCTTATTGTTCTTGGTAAGTGATCTTCCCCTTGACTTTTGTTTCCTTGCTACCCTACCTTTCTTCTTTCTCTTCTTGGCTGAATCCATGGTTCTCCATGGTAGTGCTTGATTTAAAGCTTGAAGATCACCCCTTTTCTTGCTCCTTTGACTAGGGTTTGTTCTCTTTTAGTGGTGGACCTAGCTTGGCCGAGAGTTGTGATCAAGCTAGGATTCTTTCTTTTGCTTGGAGCTATCTTATTGTTTGGAGTTTCTACATCAACTCTAAGGTAATTTATATAAATTTTTCCATTTTTAGTGCTTACACTTAACTTGCATGCAAAAAATCTACCCTAAAAACGTAGTTACAGCTTGAAGGTAGAATTTTTTATTTAGGGTTTGTGTTTTCATAAGTGATCTCGAGTAGATATCTCTTCTTGGATGAACCCAAATCTCGGTGCACAAAATCTATCTTTTGCGATGGAGGTTTTGGTCCTTACATGCTTATTGAAACGTTGGTTCACATTTCCCCCCTTGTCAAATTAGGTATAATGTCCAGTTTACTTAAATTGATATTGAGGGGTAAGGAATCCAAATTTAGAGTTAATTTTGAGTTTTGACACTGTAAAGTATATAAAGTCATGAGTTGAAGGTGAAGTGTTTTATTAATGTCTTTATCTTTTCATTCATTTAAATCTCAAATTTCATCTTTGACTCTTACTTCCCTCATCTAGTCATTGTAAAATTCTAGAGAACTTATTCTTAAATTGAAATATATTATAGTTTCATGCTTGTAGAACTACCCCTAATTATAAAAGTATCCCAAATAATCACACTTAAGCCTCAAATAAATGGTTATTAGATAAACCTCTATATTTTAAATTTCTAAACATCCTAGTACACTCGAAATCAAGAAAAATGTTATATTGTTAACATTATTGAAAATATGGACTAGAGAAAAGTGTAGCAATACACCTAGAGTTGAGTATGTTACATTTTCCTTTTTGACCTTTGTGTTAGAACTCCTACCATTAATTCTTATATGATAGAGAGCCTCAAGATCAAAAGATGAACTTGAATTGGTTGTGTAAGCAAAAGTGGGTGGATAGTTACTAATTCAACTTGTTGCATGTATCTTGACATATATTAGTCCAAATATTGTCATATTTTTGTGCAACATCTTGAAGATCAATTCATAAACTGATTTTGGTTTCATGATCAAGCAGTTGACGTATTGGTGTCTTTCAATCAGGCCCCTAATGTCTTTCTCTGTATGAGTAGTTGGTAACTAGAATATGACTCCACCTTTCCCTAGACTGAACTCTAGACCTCATTGAATAACTATATAGCCTAGTAGGTTGATGGATGTGAAGCCAAAGGTACATTTAATTGGATTTAGTGAGAAGCTAAAATTTTGTAGTCTTTAGAACAACTTTTACAAATAGGACATGTGGTATTTGATGAATCCTCCAGATTCACCCTCCCAGTCGCCAATTCTAAAGATTTTGTGGCGCATATCGACAAATCTACCCTCGCTTTGGGTTTACTTTAAGTATCCTTTCAGTCTCGTGTAAATAGTGCATTACTAGCTCAAATAACCCTAGTTTCCAGCTTATTTGATTTCATTTTAACATTCTCTCTCCTCTGCAGATCATCCTCAACTATCACCAACGGTCATAAACCCTACAACACTAACTCCATGTGGTCTCAAGACTGTTTGAGCCCATGTGGTCTCAAGACCGCTTGAGCCCATGCAGTCTCAAGACCGTTTGAGCCCATGCGATCTCACGACCATTTGAGCCCATGCGGTCTCAATACCGTTTGAGCCTATATGGTCTCAAGACCGTTTGAGCCCATGCATTCTCAAGACCGTTCGAGCCCATGCGGTCTCAAGACCGTTTGCATCCATGCGGTCTCAAGACCGTTTGAGCCCATGCGGTCTCAAGACCGTTTCGCTGCCGTGAAGACCGTTCGGCTAGTATCAAGACCGCATGGGCATTTACAAGTGAAGACCGCATGAGCATTTGAGAAACCAAACCGCAGGACCGTATAGCCGTAAACACGTGAATGTGAGGTTGAAGGAATAGAACGCATGCCAAGGATTAATAGAAGCCCACAGACTTGGCAAATCAAAGGGAGTGGGAAGAACAGCTATTGCGCCCACGTGAAGAAGCTTTTGCACCCATGTGAAGCTACCAAAGCACCAAGACTGGTTGCTAATGCAAACCGCAGGCCAATTGCCATGTGAGGACCGAATGGAATGGCAGCTGAAATCAAGACCGTTTGCTTGCTGCACTTGCCACGTGAAGAACCAAGTGAAGACCGCATGCACCGAAACCGCATGAAGCAAGTATGGGATTAAACCGCATGACCAATGCAGCAAGATTGTATGAAGCATTTGCATATGAAACCGCATGTCCAAGCAAACCGTATGGAATAGCTGCTACAGCAAACCGCATAAGCATTATTAGGGCAAACAACATGAACAAAAGGGCACGTAAAAGGTGTGATTCTGGGGCCCAAGATATTTTGGCAAGCCTATAAATAGAAGGGTAGAGGCATGGTCTTGAGGATCCCATCTCACTATGACCCAAGGCTGCCGGACTGGGACCAGTGCCGAGACGCCACCAGATTGACCGAGCACCGTTTCTGACTAAATTTCACCCACAGCCCCAGAATCCCGGCCTGAGTCCAGATCCGGTGTGCTTCCAGACTGGGGACAGATCTAGAAGGTTGTTCCATCCCATCTTACTATGGCCCAAGGTTGTCGGACTGAGACCAGTGTCGCGACACCACCAGATTGACCGAGCACCGTTTCTGACCAAATTTCACCCACAGCCCCAGCATCCCCGCCTGAGTCCAGATCTGGTGTGCTGCCAGACTGGGGACAGATCTAGAAGACTGTTCCATCACCATCTCACTTCTACCATTGTTCTACCTCATTCTACCCGTGCAATCCCGGAGGTCGACACGAAGATCGAGGCGGAGAGACAGGCGTCATCGACCGCAACGGAGCAGTCCCGGAGACTGCAATGATCTACACTAGGCTGTCACAGATCTACTCTTCTGCTCTGACGATGCTTTCTTTATCTCTCTTATCTTTCTTTGTTGCTCCCTCTATGAGGAGCGAGTAGTTCCATTCACTGGGGTGCGGGGACTAGCCCCGCTGTCCATGTTTTGTAACTTGTACTAAAAGATGTTATCATTCTGATTCAATACTAAATCGTTCCATACATGCTTGAATGTTGGCCGCGTTCTTGTATGCATCTATTGTCTTTTGTTGTGGTTTGTCTACAACCGCTCTTGAGACTCGAATACCGATTTAGTGTTGTTTTCTGGTGTGTGTATCCACCGCGCATCTGTTTCGGTATCTAGGAATGCTTTCTAAGGAGTGGGGTAAACTCACCTCCATCATTGTACTTTTGTACTATGAAATGGAATCAGTTGACGTACAAAAGTACAACCTTGACAGGTCGAGGAACACACTCTGAGGAGAGAGTGGTGTAAAGTACTTGACCATTTGTTCGGGAATGGCTGACGTTGCAACACTCTCATGTTTCTCGTAGCTACATCCTCGAAAGAGGAATAGTCTATAAAGATACTAATCGATTTGGTAATTATCGCTCGCTTGTTGGTTTTCCGATGCACGTTTCACGAGGATGAATAAGTTTTTCTCTTCGGAGAATACATATCTTCATTGACACGTAGATATGTACCGGATGAGAGTTACTCAACCCGTGAAGGATGTGTGCATTACTCTTGTCCTATAAGACATCGGTATTGTACAACATCCATGTATCTTGCTTACAAGTCTTGCTATGTTTGGTACAAGTGCAATTCATGTCTAGTGGCGGCGAATACCCGCATCACCCCAGTGATCCATCATCATTTGCTAATCTTAGATTTTAATCATTAAACTAGTTTTTATTATTGCCTTTACTTTTGCATGTTTAGGTTAAACAACTCAAATCAAACTTTTGGTCTTAGACGATTGGCTTAGATTGATACAAAACTAGAAAAAGGCACTCAGATTCTTAACGTGTCCTTTGGGTTCAATCCTAAATCTGTACTATGATAAGGCTTCCACACTCTTGTGGGGTTGGAGCATTTATCTAGCACTAGTTGTAGGTAAACCTAGAGAGAACATCAAATCCCTAGGGTTTTTGGTGCATATTAGGACTTCCATTGGAAGAGTAATCTTTTAGTGTAAGTTTTAGCTCCATCAAAAAATGGCGCCGTTGCTGGGGAAAACGGTATAAGAATCATCTTTTTTGAATTTTGCGTCGATTTAGGTTTCTCTAGGGTTTTTCATTTTCTTTTCAAAAACCTAAAAAGTGAAGGGCTTAATCTCACATATCTTCTTGGATTTGAAGTGGTTGGTCAAGCCCGATACACTCTTTCCTTGATTTTAGGTACCAACTCTCTTCGAAATGAAGCAGTCGACACCACCAACCGTTAGATGTCAACTATGTGGTGACTATTCTCACGCATCAATTTACTGCTTCAATGTCCCTCCTCTCTACGTGATGGCTCTGCGTCAAGTGATCGTGAATCATATAATTGGGAACCTCAAAGCGGCCTCTTCATACAACTATGGATATAACACAAGTTATAATCCGTATCACCCTGTAGGCTACTACGAAAAACCTAACTATGGTGGATTTCAAGGCGTGGTCTACAATGTAGAAGGGAACCTGGAAGACGATGAAGTGCATGAAGATCAACGCACATTGATGGAAGAACTACGTGCTCTACAGACATCGGTGGCTCAACAACTAGCTGATCAGACAACCGCGATCAAGAAGTTGATAGCCGATCTTGATCAACTTACACAACTTGTCAACGCTCTTGAGCAACTTGTAGAACAGACACCAATTTCAACCAAGCACTCCCCTAGTTCACATTTTGCAATCGATTACGATGATGATTATAAAATCATGTGGTATATGCATTCCAATGATCTTCAGGCATCAGTGCAAGGTGAGGAACCATCCTCAGGGCTAACAAATGAACTCAAAGATGATTTACTCATAACATCACGAGGGAAGGAATTACTATCCGAGTCGGGGTCTGACTTGGATAATGACTCATGCACTATGCTCTTAGAGGGAAGGATGAATAGCCAATATGGGGATTCTCTACAGTTAGGAGATCAACTGGAAATAAACTTCAACACTTACCCACCTTCTAACTTCATAGACCTAAATCCAACCATTGAAGAGAAATTGGCGATAATCGACTCCCTCAATGACAAAATCTCTTCAACTTCATTTGTCCCATCCATGAAATCCATAGAAAAAGGGTTCATGTCAAGAAATTTACACTCCTTCACAATTAGACTCAGATAGGTATGTGACCGATTCAGATAAGGATATGTATTTTATGCAAGGGAATCAAATGTCTTCACTTCTAGAACAAAATCTGAATTGCCCTTATGAAGAAATTTCCGATCATTCGGCTGATTTAGGGACGGACTTCGAGGATAGAACTGATCAAGATCTTGATTCAGAAATGGACCATGCCACTCTCACTGATGAAACAGAATCAAGGGAGGATGACGGGTCTCAAGATGACAATCCTATGACCGGTCCTTTTCATGAGATGATGTTACCTGAGTTACCATCACCACAAGAAGTCCAGACGGAGCCAGTCCTCAAGCAAGAGCATGATCTTTCTATTAAATCCCCTTCTAGTCACTTGAACAAGTTGACAATGCACTATGAAGAGAAACATGAACCACCTCTTGACTTTGGAACGGATTACGCTATTACCGTAAACTCTTGTAATGACAAAAAGGACCCTTGGGAAGACATCAAGTCACAAACCTATTCCTCTATAGTCACTCATCCCAATGAAGAAGCCCCTCCTGATATTCAAAAAACTAAGATATGTCCATTACCTGAGCTAGGTTCCATTCCTCCAATAGAAACTCTTCCTGAGCACTCAATAGAACTGGAGGAGTGTTATGAAGAAGAACTAGAACAACAACATGACTCAAAAATGGTATACATTAGTCCCAATATTGAAGAAATGGGTTCATCAGGGGATTTTAGCCCTCAAAATGATATGTCATGGACTAATCCCTCCCATGAAGATACATCATTGGAACCTCTATCTCAGGACCCCATGATTTCCTTACCCGAGCAAGAGTTTGTTTTACCAGTCAAATCCTCTTCTAGTTACTTGGATGAACTAAGGATGTTCTACGAGGAAAATCCTGAACAAAACCTTGAAAAGAAGAATGACACTCTTACCAATTTCAACATTGATAAAGATGATAATACTTCTCAAAATAACTCCTCTGATGAAGAAACGTCATCCTGGCTACCATATCCCACACAAGAAAAGCCAGGTGACTAAATGAAGCCGGAACCGAATCCACCACCTGATCCTGGACAGGAAGAAGTTCAAGTGGCCGACCCTCAATCAACTGCCCTAGATTTTGAAGAAAGCAGTTTTACTTTGAACTTCGAGGATGAGCCACAACTGGAGGGCACAAGTGGGCATAACCTTGATTTCTCGCATAGTCCTCCAGTTTCGACTACTTATATTTCACCTACGTCGCTGACGGGGGAAGGTCTCTGGATTCTTCTAGACAGACAACGAGGTGAAAGAAATGTGCATCCAAGTCATCCAGAAGACTCGTTTGAGTTGCCACAACCACCCAGTCAACAGGTTGTTCGGGCCACTTCCTCGTTCTCGGCACCAGCTATCACGAGACATCTTTGCCGCACTTTCTTCCAACTATGAGGACCGCCTGGTTAACATTGCGCAACCATTCCCCTCCACCTCGAACCTAATTTTTGTTCAGAAAAGAGCAAATTCATGAGTTCAAGGTGGAGGGCGGATGGTATGACTTTCACTCCACCCTCAATCTTTATTGCTTCCTTTTTTTCCCATTCTAATTTCTTTTTCATGATTTTTCTTCCTTTCTGTAGCCATCCAAAAATAAAACCTTTATCTAGTCGGCTTTTGTTTTTCGAATCGGTGATCATCACCTCTTTTCGTTGCAAATTTCCAAGAAAAGAATGCTTAAAACTAGCCAATGTGTTTTTTTCATCTTGAATAGTCTATGAATCCTAATGTCATACCCTCAAACAGGAAAAGATGATACACTTCCATATGAATGAGATAGATCAAATACATCACGCCTTTATCTGATTAATGGATCTGTTGTATGGATTTCTCATTTGATGTTTAATCATGTTTCTTTTTTTATCAGAGTGTGACGGAGAAAAGAGACCTGTCGCACGGAATCACTAAGCAAACTGCATCATGATCCGAACTCTCTTCTACACTTCTTCCTTCATTTTCATACCCCTCTGTTCACTAACCATGCCAAAGTTTTAAGTTCGGTGTGGCACGCCACACTCCTTTCTAGTGAAAACTAGAACATTGCTGAACTTTAAGTGCGGTGTGGTAAACCACAACTCTACAAAACTCTAAGTTCGGTGTGGTACACCACACCCCTATTTCCATTACCGCTTCTTACATACCCCTAAATACATAACAAGGGTGTATCACCTTCTTTTCTTGATTCAAAGAGTATACAATGATGATTGTGCACATACCGAGGTTGGCGAAATTTCTACCCTGATTTCAAAAAGAGGCTTGGCAGCCCAAATATACGAAAATCCAAAAATACCCTTTCTCCCAAGCCAAGTGAGAATGAATACAAGTCAGAGTGTGAATAAAAACATGAGAGTTGTGCCCTGAATAAGGATAACCGATAAAGGTCTTGCCCGACCGATACATTAGCTTCCCTCATAAAGGCAGATGTTTCGTGACCGGTAGTGAGATCCTAAGGATAAAAAAAAACCTCCTTACCTCCTCTCAAAGAGTTAAAATAGCCAAAAGCCTTAAGCCAACCTATACACACTTCTGAGTTACCTTTAGAAAAAAAAATCGGGTGCAAGGCTAAGTCAACCAGAGTTGTGCATAAATCATTCAAAGTATCTCGATGAGTCAACTAATAATAAGAGTCTTATTTCAATCAGAGGAGAGACTCTTATCTTTTGACCATACCCCCATTCCCTCCTTTTTCAACACCAGTGACAGATCGTATGCATTTTGTTGATTCTGTGGGTCTGTTTAAAGTCTCATAATACTCTTTAACATGACCGATACAATAGAGAGTGAGAAGGAAGTACTTCAACAAAGTGAACTCAGAAATGAGGATATCATAAGATGTATTTCGTGATCTAAGGAAGCTCTAATGTTGTATCGATCGGAGCTATGAACAAAATTACGATATGACAATAGGATGAGGTAATCTTGAGATGAACAATTTCATTGGAGAGTGTTTTAAGTTTTCTGTTTCTCGAGACGAGCAACGCTTAAGTTTAGTGTGGTGATGAATCTTCCAGACTCATCCTCAGTCACCAATTCAAAGGATTTTTGACGTTTTTCCCTAATTTTTGTTTCGCCTCATTTTTCCTTTTCTCTTTTTTGTGAAAATTTTGACACTTGGAACGAAGGTGAGGTAATTACGAGATCAACTTGCATGCGTTTTTGCGACTGTCTTGGGCTTTTTCGTTCCTCGAGACGAGCAACTCTTAAGTTCGGTGTGGTGATGAATCCTCCAGATTCACCCTCCCAGTCACCAATTCTAAAGATTTTGTGGCGCATATCGACTGATCTACCCTCGCTTTGGGTTTACTTTGAGTATCCTTTCAGTCTCGTGTAAATAGTCCATTACTAGCTCAAATAACCCTAGTTTCCAGCTTATTTGATTTCATTTTCACATTCTCTCTCCTCTGCAGATCATCCTCAACTATCACCAACGGTAATAACCCCTACAACACTGAATCCATGCGATCTCAAGACCGTTTGATCCCATGCGGTCTCAAGACCGCTTGAGCCCATGCGGTCTCAAGACCGTTTGAGCCCATGCGGTCGCAAGACCGTTTGAGCCCATGCGGTCTCAAGACCGTTTGAGCCCATGCGGTCTCAAGACCGTTTGATCCCATGCGGTCTCAAGACCGTTTGCGTCCATGCGGTCTCAAAACCATTTGAGCCCATGTGGTGTAAAGACCGTTTCACTGCCGTGAAGACCGTTCGAATAGTATCAAGACCGCATGGGCATTTGCAAGTGAAGACCGCATGAGCATTTGAGAAACCCAACCGCAGGACCGTATAGCCACAAACACGTGAATGTGAGGCTGAAGGAATAGAACGCATGACAAGGATTAATAGAAGCCCACAGACTTGGCAAATCAAAGGGAGTGGGAAGAACAGCTATTGCGCCCACGTGTAGAAGCTTTTGCGCCCACGTGAAGCTACCAAAGCACCAAGACCGGTTGCTGATGCAAACCGCGGGCCAATTGCCATGTGAGGACCGAATGGAATGGCAGCTGAAATCAAGATCGTTTGCTTACTGCACTTGCCACGTGAAGAACCAAGTGAAGACTGCATGCACCGAAACTGCATGAAGCAAGTATGGGACCAAACTGCATGACCAAGGCAGCAAGACCGTATGAAGCATTTGCATATGAAACCACATGGCCAAGCAAACCGTATAATAGCTGCTACAACAAACCACATAAGCATTATTAGAGCAAACCACATGAACAAAAGGGCACGTAAAAGGTGTGATTCCGGGGCCCAAGATATTTTGGCAAGCCTATAAATAGAAGGGTAGAGGCATGGTCTTGGGGATCCCATCTCAGTACGGCCCAAGGCTGCCGGACTGGGACCAGTGCTGGGACGCCACCAGATTGACCGAGCACCGTTTCTGACCAAATTTCACCCACAACCCCAAAATCCCAGCCTGAGTCCAGATCCGGTGTGCTACCAGACTAGGGACAGATCTAGAAGGCTGTTCCATCCCATCTCACTACGGACCAAGGCTGCCGGATTGAGACCAGTGTCGGGACGCCACCAGATTGAACGAGCACCATTTCTGACCAAATTTCACCCAAAGCCCCAGAATCTCGGCCTGAGTCCAGATCCGGTGTGCTTCCAGACTGGGGACAGATCTAGAAGGCTGTTCCATCACCATCTCACCTCTATCATCTCACTTCTATCATTTTTCTACCTCATTCTACCTGTGCAATCCCAGAGGTTGACACGACGATCGAGGCAGAGAGACAGGTGTCATCGACCACAACGGAGCAGTCCCGGAGACTGCGACGATCTACACCGGGCTGTCACAGATCTACTCTTCTGCTCTGACGATGCTTTCTTTCTCTCTCTTATCTTTCTTTGTTGCTCCCTCTATGAGGAGCAAATAGTTCCATTCACTGGGTGCAGGGACTAGCCCTACTGTCCATGTTTTGTAACTTGTACTAAAAGATGTTATCATTCTGATTCAATACTAAATCGTTCCATACATGCTTGAATGTTGGTCGTGTTCTTGTATGCATCTATTGTCTTTTGTTGTGGTTTGTCTACGACCGCTCTTGAGACTAGAAAACCGATTTAGTGTTGGTTTCTAGTGTGTGTATCCACCGCGCATCCGTTTTGGTATCTAGGAACACTTTCTAGGGAGTGGAGTAAACTCACCTCCGTCGTTGTACTTTTATACTATGAAATGGAATCAGTTGACGTACAAAAGTACAACCTTGACAGGTCGAGGAACACACTCTGAGGAGAGAGTGGTGCAAAGTACTTGACCATTCATTCGGGAATGGATGACGTTGCAACACTCTCACATTTCTCATAGCTACATCCTCTAAAGAGGAATAGTCTATAAAGATACTAATCGATTTGGTAATTATCGCTCGCTTGTTGGTTTTCCGATGCACGTTTCACGAGGATGAGTAAGTTTTTCTCTTCAGAGACTACATATCTTCATTGACATGTAGATATGTACCGGATGAGAGTTACTCAACTCGTGAAGGATGTGTGCATTACTCTTGTCCTATAAGACATCGGTATTGTACAACATCCATGTATCTTGCTTACAAGTCTTACTATGTTTGGTACAAGTGCAATTCATGTCTAGTGGCGGCGAATACCCGCATCACCCCAGTGATCCATCATCATTTTCTAATCTTAGATTTTAATCATTAAACTAGTTTTTATTCTTGCCTTTACTTTTGCATGTTTAGGTTAAACAACTCAAATCAAACTTTTGGTCTTAGACGATTGACTTAGATTGATACGAAACGAGAAAAAGGCACTCAGATTCTTAACGTGTCCTTTGGGTTCGATCCTAAATCTGTACTATGATAAGGCTTCCACACTCTTGTGGAGTTGTAGCATTTATCTAGCACCAGTTGTAGGTAAACCTAGAGAGAACATCAACTCCCTAGGGTTTTTGGTGCATATTAGGACTTCCATTGGAAGAGTAATCTTTTAGTGTAAGTTTTAGCTCCATCAATATTTTGTTTGCTTTAACTTGGAAATCATGTCACCAATGTAGAATTTTATTTCATTGTGTATCGATTGATGAAAAGGAGCCATCGTGGCATGGTGATAAGTTTTACCTACATTCTTGAGTTTGAACGATATAACCTTGAAGCAAAAAAACTATGTGGGGAAGGCATCTTTCAGCACACCTGATGATGTCATCTTAATTTGATTGTATCTAGAGAATTCATCCATAAAGTTGAGGTATTCATGTTTGACTTTATTTTCCATAAAAACATCAATATGTGATAGTGGGAGATCATGTTTTGGGTTGTATTTATTAAGGTATGTGACGAGTGGGACTTGAGAGGGGATTTACTCCTTAATCAATTGAGGAATAAATTCATACTAGTCCAAACACACTAAAATATATGGAGGAAGGTATATATGTTTATTTTTGAAAAGCATGATTTAGTCATGTAGAAGTGGAAGATTAGACTATTAATTATAAGAAAATGTCCTATTTACATTGTTCCTCAACACAAAGGTAAAAAGGGAAAAGGTGACATCAATCTTACAAAGGACAACTGCAATACAACTTCGCCATCTCAAGATATCCTCATGGTTCACAACCCAAGTTCATGTTCCTCCTAGGTCATTGACCTCTAAATTACCTACATATAGGTGTTTGAGAACAACACCCAAAAAGGGAAGGAACAAGAAAATTTTACTTGTTAGTAAAATATTGGTATGTGACATAAGATCATTACTTGGGCATTTAAAGTATTAAGTACAAATGAGAGAGTTGTTCTCATTCAGAGGTGCTATATGAATTTTAGTAAGATTAAGAAATTTTTCACAAGAGGATTATTAATCAAAGGATGAGGTATCCACTTCATAAAAGAAGACAATAACCTAAAACGAACTTGCCAAATACTTGCACATCATCAAAGATCCATGTATTTGATGTAATACAATGGAATAGTATACAACATGAACATAGAAAATGACACATACACAAAAAATGTATAGTTGAGAAGGGAAAAAATTGCACATCTACTCTTTTATATTGACTGCAGGTTATATAACATAAGCTTAATTATATGGTGTAGGAATATATCATATACACACATAAAAACACTTATATTACATTATGATAGTAAGTTACTATTCTTTTCTTAATATATTAACTAGAAAGTTTATATCATGTATCATGATGAAAGATAAGCAATCAGGGCACATGGTCCTTGAGGCCATTAAAATGTTCACAAGTAAGAATATGAAGACAGGGACCAAATAGAAACAAAACCAAGTCTCAATTTCTATTTATGATCACCTTATCCTACTACCTCAACATCCTCATAAACTAACTCCATACTCAAGTCAAACCTCATTATATTCAAAGATACATGTCATAAATATCCTACAAGAATATCCAACCAGTAAGACGATCACAAGATTAGAATCAACATAGAATATTTCACATGAAATAAATTCTTAGAGAGAGAGAGAAATCATATAGGCTCATTTGTCCATAGAATACAGAGAGAGAGAGAGGGAAAATATGTGATTGCTCAATCAGAATAATATGGAATGTAGCATACCCAACATGTAGTCTACATATATCCAAGGTCAAAACTCTAATTCCATCTCAGTCCACAAACAACATATTTAAGGCATATATGAGATAAGGGTCAAATATACATCAATTTTATAAACCTAAAAGTCATATTTTTATTGTTAGTGATTTAGGTTATCAAAAATATGTAAGCTTATAGATTATATTTTTATGAGTTTAGATCATATTTTGTTTAATTTTTCTTACTTATAGATTATTAGTTATGAACTTTAGAAATTCTAGCCAATTAGATAAATCCATAAAATCACATTTTTACAATATTATAAAATATATACCAATGGATAAAGAAAAATCCCATGGTTTCAAAACATATGTTTTTCATTTTTTGGACTTTTGGAATAATTATTATGAATTATTTAAGAAACTAGTTTTACAGATTTATTAATATTATTAAATATGACAATTACTGACATGTCCTCGCATAAGATTTACAATCATATGGCATGGCAGGGGCGTATAAGTACATTATCCCTTACTAAACTCCACCCGATCAAATTCAGATCAAATTAGAGGAAAGACATAATAGTGCATAACTGTGTGACATGATTAAAATTGAATCCGGGGCAAAGCTGAAAAATGGTAAACCGTCATCTCTCTTAGGTGAATCTTGAAGAACAGTCAGTAAAGTAGTTTGAGGCCATATAGAGAGGGCCAAGCTTAGGAACATAGTGATTAAAAAACCAAAAGCAACTTCCAATGCCTTCAATGAAACTTGACAGTCACAACGGACCCAGGAAGAGGGCCTTGAGGTGACTTGGCTTCCTCCCAGCCCCCCGTCATGATTGCCCAGAAGTAGTACTAGTAAAAACTAAACAAACACAAAAGGTAGGTGAAAGTAGGATTGCTGGGAGTGAGAAGGGGTTTGGATATTGCGTCGAAACTAACCGTGAAGAAAAAAACCAGAGTTTCATGATAAAAACTCAAGGGTTGGTTCAAGATCGAGGAGGATAGTGAAAAGGGAAAAGGAATATACCAATAATGGGGCCAAATATTAGGTCACAAGTCCTTCACAAGGTTGCATTGATGGTTCCTGGATGACCTTTCAAGAGTTTCTAGATTAGGAGCTTGCTGCAGTTCACACAAAGGTAGCGGTTGGTAGACAAGGCTTGGAACTCAGGTCTGAGATCAATGAGGGAAAAATCAATTATAAATGATTACTACAGATGTGAAGATGGTCTCATAGATGAGTGGATTGGTTTCTCATAGGTTTGAAGACATAGGAAGGTGAGAATACGAAGGGGAGAAGAAGACAAGGGAGGAATAGAAGGGAAAAAGAGGCAATATGGGCTAGGATTATATATACCATGAACTAATGACGAAATAGGCATCAAAGTGTTTAGATTCCCACTACGATTCCATTGAGGGTGGAAGCAAAAGAAGTGGTCAAAAGTAGATAGAGAATTCACCAAGAAAAGTAACAAGAAAGGTGCGCCTGATTTCCTTTTCGGACTAAAGTAGAAGAAAAGGGTGTGAGCGCACGATCGCGATCCAAGGGATGAAAAAGAGTCTGAAATCAGTTGGGATTAGAAAAACCAGTGTGACACGTGAGATAAGGAGTTACAAATTTAAATATACATGAAAAATAAAGTGGTCTTGACATTGAAATAAATCCAAAACTTTAGGCAGAATTAATACGTCGATTAACTACTTTGGTAATTAGGCAATTAAAACCTCCCTTTTCTTTCCTAATTTATTTGAGGCATAAAACATTGTCCAATTAACACCAAATTTCTCTCTTAGAATAATTAAGACATGTCCAATCTTATTTTCCCATTACTTTCTATTTTGGGTATGTTTACTATTTTATTTGATATTTTGGATCTTAAATTATATTCTCTCTATAGATAAGGTTATCCAATTAATGTGAAAATTCACACGTATATTAATTTTGGTGTGTAGAGACTGAATTAAAAATCTTTTTCCACTTTGAAAATATTTAATAATTAACTTAATATTTTTGGCTTTATCTCATATTTCCTTTCTTAATGAAATTATAATATGTATTATTATCCAAATAATGTGAAACATGACATCCAAGCTAATTGGGACTTGAGGAACATGATTTTTACTATTATATTTGAGATTTCCTTTTATGCATTCAAATACAATTAGCATTTTAGGATCAACACCATTATATTATTATAACATTGTATCACTACCATATTTATTTATTATTTTGAGTCACATTATCTTCACATTGTTGCCAAAAAACATCTTATATTATTATGCACGAAATTCCATATTTTATTCATTTATCATATCAATTCCATTAATTCATTATTTGTCTAATTAATGACACATTATTCATATTTATGGATTACATGAATTCAAAATATTATTCCTATTCATGTGTTAAGCATATTATGCCACTTATTATACTATTTTATCTATTATTTGCACATTATTAAGTTATTATGTTAATATGAGTGTATTATGATATGTCTTGTTGATTATAGAACCTATTTCCACATATGTGTTACATTTATTGCAAGCCCATATATGTCCAGAGTTATCTTGGTTTATCTATATTACATAAAATAAGTGTGTACATTAAGGCATTACTTTATCCTTGTTTGGTCAAATCATATGAACCAAACATATTAAGCTCCTAATCATCCAAATAGGATTTCTAGATTCAGGATGTTAGGTTTGGGTATGTTATAAGAGGTATCATTTCTAGTTGATATGTAGAGGATTTAAAGAACATATTCAAGTAGGTACATTCCTTATTACGAGAGAAGTAAGTTTAGTCATATAAATACTCGAATCAAGTACACAGATGTACATACATGATCTTCATGAAAAAACTATATTTCTATGGGGAATTCCCAAATCATTCCTCTCAACTTATGATCATTCTATATATACATAAATATAGCATAATATTTTTTTAAGTAGTATCTTTCTTTTTAATTATTTATTTTAATAAATATGTGTCTGTTCAGATCTAGTGAGTTATTAACTGAAATTGAATTATCTAAAGTATTATCTCTATCAAATTGTAGGGTTTTACTTTCCAAAGAGTATAATATAATTATGTGGAGTATTTCCATTAGGAACTATTTGAAATTCATAGCTCTATATAACTACTATCAATGGATAGATATCCGTATTGACAAGACTAGAATCTAGGTTCCACACATAGTATAAACCATTATGTAATTTAGAGTAGCTTCACCAAAATATAAAGTCATATATACCCCTATGTATAAATTTCCTTTCTCATTGAAGTTCTTTAACTTAAACACTTATTGTTCATTATATGTCAAATTATATAGACATATTTTATAAATATATTTTGTATTTTTAAATATCATACAAAAACATATTCAAGTTTTACCAAGATAGTAGATTGACTAGAAAATAGAACTATTGTATCCATGAGTAACATGTTGGGATTAGTATTTCATTCCCAATATAGTATATTATGTTCACTAATTTGTGAAGTAAACAAATCACAATAGACATAGCTAAGTAAAATACAATTGTTACATACTAGCATTACTATACCATAAATACCAATGTGTGCACTTGTATAGTCAGAATCAAGATATCTAGTGAGTATAAATGGACATCATGATTATTATCTACCCTCACCTCAATACATTTCAAATGTTAAACATTTGATGTTAGATGACATAGAAAAGTATCCTAAGATACATTACATAATTGGTGTAGATTATGTATATGTACTAACATATATAAGTTAAGATGGACATGAACTAGGAGACAATAATTTTCTTAGCATGTATCAGTATTGCGCTTAATAGAAAGCAAACCTTTGTTAAAATCTAGTCACATACATAAGCATCTACATATCATGTAGTATAGTTGACAGTATTGAAAATGGCATAATGATTTTGAGAAGTTCACCATATAGCAACTCAATTAATTATACTATTGTGAATATCTTCTAAATTAGTGTTAAGTTCCATTTCATCATTCATGTTTATCTAATTTGTTGTATGTTTAAAGAACTGAAGCTACTAGAATATGAAGCTAACCTATAGATCATTTACTTGTACTCATCTTCAAGGCCCAATGTCCTAACCAGTTCCTTGATATAGGTTGAGTTCTTTATTCTTGATTCTCTGAGGAGTTAGCACTGGTGAAACTGGGAGTAGTAGGGTTGAAGATGACACTGGGTGAGATTCAATAGTCACGTAAACATCTAGTCTATAGTCACTATCACAAATAATGAGAAGGTAGGAAGTAGTGTTCCAAATTCTATGTATCACGTAGATGATGCTTGTTTGATACTCCCCAATAACTACTAGAGGAATCTATGACCTTGTGGCTATGGGAGGTAGGGGACAGTGGTGGGGTAGGTATCTGAGTAGTGTATGCTAGCGCCAATGGTGGCCACTAGAACTGTAACATACTAGATCTTGGACCCTACCCTAGAACTTTGACCTTTTAGGTTTGACCAAATAAGGTTGAGGTTAGAATGATCCTAATAATCTAATGTATGAATAAGGTAATCTAATGTGTCGCATAATTCATTTGTGATAATAAGATGATAAAGAACTAATTGAATAAGAAATTAATTTAATGGGCCATTAGTGGACCAAGTGACAAAACTCATATAAGGAAGTCTCAAAAGTGAAAAAAAACTCCAAATTCATAATCTACATATCAAAAAAAGCTTACATGTCAATTTTCATATAATTTGGACAACCTTGAAATAATATGTTAAGTTTAAGAGAGAGAAACTCAATAAAAGATACAAAGTAATTAATAAGGTAATATATAACACCAAAATATGGAAATAATTCCAAATTCATATTCAACATATCAAATATAACTTGTGGATGAAGTTTCACCTAATTTGGATAATCTTAAAGTTATTAATGAAGGATGAAAGAGAAAATATGATTTTATTTATTAACACATTAAAAGTTCTCAAAAAGCAATTCTAATCCCATAATCAGAATCTACCTGCCTTAATTCTAATTAGTTCAGGACTCATTTGCAACCTCAATAGAAGAGAAGAAAATAGGAATGAAATTAATGATGGTTTTGGAAACCTAATTCACCAATAATGAAAAAGGTATTTTTAGGGTTTGGTTAATGTACATGAAATTGACATAAAATCTACCTATATGTTTAATAGGTTCTTTGGATGCCAAGGCTTGGACCTAGAAGTAATTTTGGACTTTGGGATCTGAAGTGGATGTATGTTGTATCCCCTATTATTCTTGTTGAGCAATTCACCTATATTATTCTTTCTCTTGGTCCTATGGACAATAGCCTATACACATTGCTCTTATCTTTTGATATCATGGTTCTTGTAAACTATCTTGGTTGTTGTGATCTTGGATATTCTCTTGACTCTTGTCTTGTGCCTTAGTACATGTTGTCTTATATAATGATATGTGCCCACTTTGAAGTGGATGTTTATATGTTTATGTTGTCCATTAATATGATGGAAACTTTTGTATACTCTGACTATATTTTTACTTGCCTCTACATTAAACATGATATGTGATTCAGTAGCATAGAGTAGTGTAATTGCATTGGTTTTTGTTTATGGAAGATGTGTAATTTCCTACCGAGCAGATGTGATATTTCCTACTCTTTTGGGACGGAAAGGTCACCTCGTACCCAAGGTTTTCAACTTTATGAGGGTTGACCCATTATATATATATTTGGTATAGTGGAAATATTCCTTTCTTACCAGGTTTCAAGTTTATGAGGCTTCACCGCTATTGTTATTTATATTGTTCTAGGGCTATGTTTATCTCGCATGCATGGAGGATATTGATTGTGGGGTGTGTGTCCTACTTGTGCTTCTTTTCCCACCATGGTAGTGGATGTATATATTTATAGCACATTCTTTATATGTTGTTTTAATGGCAAGTATCATTTTTATGGTGATCTTTTCTCTTGATACCCACTTGGGTGGTACTTTACTTTTCTATGGGAAGCTTCTTATTATTATTTAATGTCATTATTCCCTTATATTTCTCATTTTACTTTTTCATATGCACATACCAACCTTTGTTGATGTTATCTATTTTTCTCTTCTTGTCGGGGTATGCTTCCAACCCTAGGTGGAGGACTTGGATGACAAGGCATGTTGACTTGGATTTAGATTGAGAAGTTAGATCTTGGAGACAATCTTGAGGTGGTTTAGATTCCCCTCTACATGGACCCTTATGATGTAAGTTTAAGACGTTCCCTTGTTTTATAATTGAATATAGTCATGTTTTTATTCCACTGCTATACTTTGGTTATTTTGAATACCATTAATAAAGATTTTGAAAATTTTACACCCACTACGAGAATACCTTTGAGGTGTGTTTGTACTGGAGGTTTTATTCTTCAAAATTTTTAGTAGAGAGATGATTTCACTTCTTTACAACATGGTATTAGAGCCCATGGTAGTCGGAATCTGACTATTCCAATTTTGCCTCCCTAATTAGAACCCTTGACTTGACTAGTTATCTATAGGTGAGATATTCACCTTATATTTTGTCAATGATGCTCTTCTTATGCAATAAGGTTTGATTAGAGAATGATATTAGGTTATGAGGAGGTATTCATATGGAAATATTTTGACTTGGTGTTTGCGTATGGATTTTGCTGACATATTGGTTTTACACTCGCAAAGTATTTTATCAACAAAAAATATTTTCATCATACTACTATATGTCCAAAAAAAAATTCTAGTTTGTCGATGTCTTCTTGAACTAAGTCTGAAGAGAAACTCTAAGAATTAGTTGATTAGAATCTAATCCTAGTTTTGTGACTAGGATTGATGTAAATGTGTAGCTTGACCTACCCTATGACTTATGGATGTTCATGTAGGGTTGAAAGGTTAGAGACACAAGGACCTAAAACTCAACCCTAGAAGGTATGACAAAATAGTTGGATACATGATAAACATAAATATCTAAAACTTTCACAACTAAGAGATGGGGGTAGAACTAAAAAATTGTTTAGTTTGAACCCTTTATGGGGTGGACAGTAGTTGGTGGTTGATGTTTGAATCTATAGATTTCAAGGACAAAATCCTTTAAGGGGTGGAGTGTTGTAACATACCAGATCTTTGACCCTACCCTAGAACTTTAACCTTTCGGGTTTGACCAAACAAGGTTGAGGTTAGAATGATCCTAATAATCTAATGCATGAACAAGGTAATCTAATATATCACATAATTCATTTGGTGATAATAAGATGATAAAGAACTTAATTGAATAAGTAATTAAGTTGATGGGCCATTAGTGGACCAAGTGACATAACTCATATAAGGAAGTCTCAAAAGTGAAAACAAACTCCAAATTCATAATTGACATATCAAAATAAGATTACATGTTAATTTTCATCTAATTTGGACAACCTTGGAATAATAGGCTAAGTTTAGGAGAGAGAAACTCAATAAAAGCTACAAAGTAATTAATGAGGTAATATATAACACCAAAAGATCTGGTGGCATTTTGAAGCCTTAGTCACTACCAATTTGGCCTAGACCTAGGTATGGAGAGTATTTCCCTTTTGTGATACCTTCAATATATGCTAGCTCTTCTATGCCCTTGTCCATGATTTTCGATGGCGTTTGGGTCTTTATTTTTGGCCTGGTCTAGCAATCTCATCAGTGTGTTTTCCGGTTGGTTTTGGCCTCATTTTTGCAGTTTAGGATTTGGCCATCAAGATTCATAGAACTGCTTCTTGCGGCCATGGTGAGTTGCGCTGGGGGGAAAGGTTTCTCAATCATGATTTCTCAGTTCTATCTCTCATTTTACCTTTTAAATTATTTTGCTCATCGGGGTCGTTTTGGTCTTTTCATCTTTGATTCCTTTTTTTTTTATGTGAGTCAAGCCACCCCTTGACCAGACAATGTGGAAGTACTAGTTTGGGCCAACTCAAATCCAGCACCCTCTCCCTCTCTCTGCCTCTCTCAGCAGTTCATGCTGATGTGTAATTTTGTGATTGGTTGAGTTTTGAAAATACATAACAAATTTTTCCTGACTCATAAAAATATAATAAAATATGATATATAATTGGAAAAATATGATATATGATGCTAAGCTTGTGGCTTAAATCAAATGATATAAATATTTGATTTTTCATGGACTTTCCTAGTTACATATTAACTTGTAAAAGTACATAAATATATATATATACATACATATATATATATATATATACGTTAGAAAAATATAATGAATTATGTTTTGGACTCCTTATGACATATACTAAAATGTGTTATTGTTTTGTAAACCTAATTCACCAATAATGAAAAAGGTGTTTTTAGGGTTTAGTTAATGTACATGAATTGACATAAAATCTACCTATATGTTTAATAAGTTCTTTGGATGCCTAGGCTTGGACCTTTTGGACTTTGGACTCTGAAGTTGAGGTATGTTGTATCCCCTATTATTCTTGTTGAGCAATTCACCTATTATATTGTTTCTCTTGGTCCTATGAACATTAGCCTATACACATTGCTCTTATCTTTTGATATCATGGTTCTTGTGAACTATCTTGGTTGTTGTAATCTTGGATATTCTCTTGACTCTTGTCTTGTTTCTTGGTGCATGTTGGTCTTATATAATGTTAGTTTCCCACTTTGAAGTGGATGTTTATATGTTTATGTTGTCCATTAGTATGATGACAACTTTTGTATACTTTGTGACTATACTTTTTACTTGCCTCTACATTAAGAATTGTATGTGATTTAGTAGAACTAGAGTAGTGTAATTGCATTGGTTTTTGTTTATGGAAGGTGTGTAATTTCCTGCCGAGCAGATGTGAAATTTCCTGCTCTTTTGGGACGAAAAGGTTGCCTTGTACCCATGGTTTTCAAATTTACGAGGGATGACCCATTTTATATATATTTGGATGATTGATAGTATTCCTTTCTCTACCATATTTCAAGTTTATGAGGCTTGGCCACTATTGTTATTTATATTGTTCTAGGGATATGTTTATCTCACATGCATGCATGATATTGATTGTGGGCTGTGTGCCCTAATTTTGCTTCTTTTCCCACCATGGTAGTGGATGTATATATTTATAGCACATTCTTTATATGTTGTTTTATTGACAAGTATCATTTTTATGGTGATGTTTTCTCTTGATACCCACTTGGGTGGTACTTTACTTTTCTATGGGAAGCTTCTTCTTATTATTTGATGTACTCATTCCCGTTTTTTGCTCATTTTACTTTTTAGTATGCACATACCAACCTTTGCTGATGTTATCTATTTTTCTCTTCTTGATGGGGTATGCTTCCAACCCTAGGTGGAGGACTTGGATGACAAGGCATGTTGACTTGGACTTAGATTGAGAAGTTAGAGCTTGGAGACAATCTTTAGGTGGTTTAGATTTCCCTCTACATGTATCCTTATGATGTAAGTTTAAGATGTTCCCTTGTTTTATAATTGAATATAGTCATCTTTTTATTCTGTTGTTATACTTTGATTGTTTTGAATACCATTAATAAAGATTTGAAAATTGTACACCCACTTCAAGCATACCTTTGAAGTGTGTTTGGAATGGAGGTTTTGTTCTTCAAATTTTTTTAGTAAAGAGGTGATTTTACTTCTTTACAACATGGTATTAGATCCTATGGCAGTTGGAATCTGACTACTTCAATTTTGTCTCCCTAATTAGAACCCTCGACTTGACTAGTTATCTATAGGTGAAATGTTCACCCTAGATTTTGTCAATGATGTTCTTCTTATGTAATAAGGTTTGATTTGATGATGAGATTAGGTTATGAGGAGGTATTCATATGGAAATATTGTGACTTTGTTTCCGCATATTGAGTTTGTCGACATGTTGGTTTTACACTCGCAAAGTATTTCATGAACAAAAATATTTTTCATCATACTACTATATGTAAAAAAAAATTCTCCAGTTTGTTGATGTTTTCTTGAACTAAGTCATAATGAATAAAAACTCTAAGAATTAGTTGATTAGAATCTAACCCTAGTTTTGTGACTAGGATTGATATAAATGTGTAGCTTGACCTACCCTACGACTTTTGGATGTTCATGTAGGGTTGATAGGTTAGAGACACGAGGAACTAAAACTCAACCCTAGAAGGTATGACTTAATAGTTGGATACATGATAAACATAAATCTCTAAAACTTTCACAACTAAGAGATGTGTGTAGCTCTAAAAAGTTGTTTAGTTTGAACCCTTTATGGGATGGAGAGTAGTTGGTGGTTGATGTTTGAATCAATAGATTTTGAGGACTACATCCTTTCAAGGGGTGAAGTGTTGTAACATACCGGATCTTATACCCTACCCTAGAACTTTAACCTTTTGGATTTGACCAAACAAGGTTGAGGTTAGAATGATCCTAATAATCTAATGCATGAATAAGGTAATCTAATATGTCACATAATTCATTTGGCGATAAAAAGATGATAAAGAACTTAATTGAATAAGTAATTAAGTTAATGGGCCATTAGTGGACCAAGTGACATAACTCATATAAGGAAGTCTCAAAAGTGAAAACAAACTCCAAATTCATAACCTACATATCAAAATAAGCTTACATGTCATTTTTCATCTAATTTGGACAACCTTGAAATAATAGGCTAAGTTTAGGAGAGAGAAACTCAATAAAAGCTACAAAGTAATTAATGAGGTAATATATAACACCAAAAGATGGAAATAATACCAAATTCATATTCAACATATCAAATATAACTTGTGGATGAAGTTCCACCTAATTTGGATAATCTTAAAGTCATTAATGAAGGAGGAAAGAGAAAATATGATTTGATTTTATTTCACACATTAAAAGTTCTCAAAAGGCAAATCTAATCTCAGAATAAGAATCTACCTACCTTAATTGGCCTCAGTGCAAAATTCCAATTAATTCGGGACTTATTTGCACCCTCAATAGAAGAGAGATAAAATTGGAATGAAATTAATGTATCACTTTATCCAAATTCAATTCTGACTAATGTTTCCGTCAATATATGTGTCACACGGGTCTCTTTTTAATTCTCACTGCACGCCTTCTCTGGACCATTGGGTATTTCATCGTACGCCTGCTACGTGTCTCCTTCCTCCCAACTTTCTCATTTTTGATCGCTATAGTAACTTCTCCAATCTCCTTTTCTAATCTTTCTTTTCTAGTTTTCCTAATCCAACTTCACCTTTGCCTTTTTCTCACGATTTTGCACAAGATAACCCTGATATATATAGGGTATGGTCACTTTGTTCTCTCAGTCGACCCCAGTTCTTCTCTGTTCCCCTATTTTGTCCCCTCTTTCCTTCTCCTCACCGCTTCGGGCCATCATACCTGGTGAAACTTCTTCATGACCTCTGCTGATGTCCAACATTTTTGTTTCGTACTTTGGTTTGTCTTCATTTGATCTCAGACACCCTTTCCCTACTCCACGCTGCTCTGATGGACTAGATGTGATCGCCCTCCTCACTGGGCATGCGCAAGGCTCAACTTGTTTTCCTATCAAGGTTCATGTGGCATCTTGAAGCTTTAAGCACTGTCAATTTGGCCTGGACCGAGGTATGGAGAGTATTCCCCTTTGTGATACCTTCAATCTATGCTAGCTCTTCTATGCCCTTCTCCATGATTTTTAATGGCGTTCAGGTCTTTATGTTCGTCCTGGTCTAGCGATCTCATTGGTGCACTTTTCGGTGGCTTTTATTATATTTTGCAGTTTGGGATTTGGCCATCAGGCTTCGTAGAATTGGTTCTCACGACCATGGTGAGTTGTGTTGGGGGGAAGGTTTCTCAATCGTGATTTCTCAGTTATATCCATCATTTTACCTTTTATATTGTTTGGCTCATCGAGGGCATTTTGGTCTTTTCATCTTTGATTCCTTTTGTTTTGCTGTAGTAAACCCGCCTCTGACAGGACGACATGGAAGTACTAGTTTGGGCCAACTCAAATCCAGCGCCCTCTCCCTCTCTCTCCACCTCTCTCAGCGGTTCATGTTAGTGTTTAATTTCATGATTGGGTAATTTTCAAAAATACATAACGAATTTTTCCTAGCTCAGAAAAATATAATAAAAAATATGATCTAGAATAGGAAAAATAAAATCTATACACTAATGCTAAGTTTGTGTCTTAAATCAAACGATAAAAATATGTGTTTTTTCATGGACTTTCCTAGTTACATATTAACTTGTAAAATTCATAATATATATATATATATATATATATATAAGTCAGGATTTTATAATAAAATATGTTTTGGACTCCTAATGACATATACTAAAATGTGGTATTGTTTTGGAAACCTAATTCACCAATAATGAAAAAGGTTTTTTTTGGGTTTGGTTGATGTCCATGAAATTGACATAAAATCTACCTATATGTTTAATAGGTTCTTTGGATGCCTTGGCTTGGACCTAGAAGTAACTTTGGACTTTGGACTCTAAAGTTGAGGTATGTTGTATCCTCTATTCTTGTTGATGTACCTATATTATTCTTTCTATTGGTCCTATGGACATTAGCCTATACACATTGCTCTTATCTTATAATATCATGGTTCTTGTGAACTGTCTTGGTTGTTGTAATCTTAGATATTCTCTTGATTCTTGTATTGTGTCTTGGTGCATGTTGATCTTATATAATGATATGTTCCCACTTTGAAGTGGATGTTCATATGTTTATGTTGTCCATTAGTATGATGGAAACATTTATATACTCTGACTATACTTTTTACTTGCCTCTACATTAAACATGCTATGTGAATCAATAGCACTAGAGTAGTGTAATAGTATTGGTTTTAGTTAATGGCAAATGTGCAATTTCCTACCGAGAAGATGTGATATTTCCTGCTCTTTTGGGACGGAAAGGCCGCCTCATACCCAAGGTTTTCAACTTTATGAGGGTTGGCCCATTTTATATATATTTGGGAGATTGGCAGTATTCCTTTCTGTATCAGGTTTCAAGTTTACGAGACTTGGCTGCTATTGTTATTTATATTGTTCTAGGTCTATGTTTATCTCACATGCATGCAGGATATTGGTTGTGGGGTGTGTGCCCTAGTTGTGCTTCTTTTCCCACCATTGTAGTGGATGTATATATTTATAACACTTTCTTTATATGCTGTTTTAATGGTAAGTATCATTTTTATGGTGATCTTTTCTCTTGATACCCACCTGGGTGGTACTTTACTTTTCTATTGGAAGCTTATTATTATTATTTGATGTCCTTATTCCCTTATATTTATCATTTTACTTTTTAGTATGCACATACCAACCTTTGCTGATGTTATCTATTTTTCTCTTCTTACTGGGGTATGCTTCCAACCCTAGGTGGAGGACTTGGATGACAAGGAATGTTGACTTGGACTTAGATTGAGAAGTTAGATCTTAGAGACAATCTTGGGGTGGTTTAGATTACCCTCTACATGGATCCTTAAAAAGTAAGTTTAATATGTTCCCTTGTTTTATAATTGAATATAGTAATGTTTTTATACCGTTGCTATACTTTGGTTGTTTGGAATACCATTAATAAATATTTGAAAATTTACACCCACTTAAAGCATACCTATGAAGTGTGTTTGGACTAGAGGTTTTATTCTTCAAATTTTTAGTAAAGAGGTGATTTCACTTATTTACAAGAACCATGGTTGCAATTCTCTTGGTTCAAGGGGAAGAAGAGATGGTTGGGATCTAGGGAAAAGAGAGGAAAAGGGACAAAGGTGGTAAGGAGAAGGGGGAGAGGTGAGCACAATATACGATTATAGAGAATCCTCATATTGGGTTGAGGAAGACATACAATTCATAGTCGTTACAATATTATTGCAAGGAATTTAGGTTTAGAGTTTAAATAAATGATACCAATGCATACTATTAAGTTGGTAAACATCCAATGAATGGATGATCAATGTAAAACCAAATGAGATGAAACTTAAAAGAGAGGTAGATTAGAGGTAGGAGGACCCAAATAAAATGTTAATTTTGTATTTTTGGTTAGTTAAGGCTATTGAACATGTTAGGGTCAATGTGGTCAACATTTGTCTTTGTATAGGTATAAAACTTGTCTAGTTATCGTACAAAAAATTCTAATGAGTTAACAAGCTTAGATGTAATTATTGCTAAAAAGGTTATTAATAAGCCATTTCTTACATTTACATGTATCTACATATGTTTTGGACACAAAAATTAAGGGCATAACACATTATTAATTAAATGACATATATAATATAGTAAGTTAAGGTTTTCAGCCAATTAAAGCACTTTATCAGATTAGGGTAGAAAAGTCATTATAAATATAAATGAATGATAGTAAATGAGTCATATCTCTAGATAAAATTAAATTTATCATATTAAATATAATGAAGTTGGTTGAATAGTGTTTGTACATTATGAGAAAGCAAGGGGGGATGGAGCCATGGTCTAGACACTAGGGTTCCATCAAAGGGGTCTAGCTGGGGAAAAAACTAGCACTGCAGTGATGGTTTTGGCTTGAGAGATCGAGATCCTTTAGGATCAGGAGAAGGGGATAGAGGGGGAGGAGGTGTTGTAGGGATTAATATGGAAGTTCTGCATACATGAATTTTTTTCCAATACAAAGGGATGAGGGGAACAAAAATGGAATGAGGCTAACCAAAGAGACCAACACAAAGATGGTAGAGAGGATGCAGGGATAGAGACTTATAAGTCAAAGATGACCGAGGGTCCCACATCAGTGGAAGGTGGCTCCAAAGAAAAAGAGGCCCTAAACCCTAACGGCAAGAACTTGGGAGGAGACCTACGCCAATGAGTACATATGGATGGAATCCATGAAAATAGTGTACATGGATAAGATTCACAAGGTCAGGAGACCTTCTTTTTGGACAAACTCTTCAAGGCACATCTGGTATTGAAGGTTGTGTCCTTTTAAGTAGTAGAAAATAGACCCATAATTGCCATCATTCTTGACACAAAAGATGATCTCGTAAGATGTTGGAAATATGTTGTGATTGAGACTAACTGAAACGGATGTGGGATACATGATGCTCAGGGACCGGTTGAAATTACTATGAAAGATAACTGGAAGATTTAATATGTTTGATCTAGACATGGGACACTTTGTGGTGCAACTTTCATGGAAAAAGGATTACGATACAACCATGTCTGGAGGACCGTGGAAGCTCTTTGGGCATGGGTTAGCAATCTAGGACTGGTATCCAACCTTTACTCCTACAGAGGAGCTACCAAAGTATATCGTTACATGGGTTCACATTCTTAAAGTAATTTTACATCTTTATGTCTCAACTATGTTTGATTATGTTGGTCTGGACCTGGGAAATCTCAAGAAAGTGGATGATCACACCTTTAGCCACACTAGAAGTAAATTTGCAAGACTTTCTATTGATATTGATACCACGAAGGAACTAATTTCATTTATTGAAATCTCTGGACATGAATATTTGGTAGACTATGAACTATGCCCAGTTAGATGTGAAGTATGTGGAAATGTAGGGCATGGGTCGAAGGACTGATGGGATGCCAAGATGGATAGTAGAACAAATCAACAGACACAAAATGAAGGATCCAAGGAGCAACAACATGGAAGCAAGGGAAATACTAATGACTAGCATATGCAGAAAAGAAGAAGAAGAAATGGGAAGGAAAAGGAAATAGATAAATCCAGTTCACAGAAAAAAGGCAGTAACAATTCATCAAATCATTTTTCTAATTTTTAGAACGAGGATGACACAGGTGAACAAGAATATGAATCTAGAAGTTCTGAAAAATCCAACCAGAAAGGAGCAAGAAGCCCAAAAGTCCAGAAAAAGAAAGAAAAAAGAAAAGGGAAGTGGAGAAGTTGAGGAGAATGTGAACACTATCCTAAGAGATAAGACAAACCAAGTTGATTCAGGTTATGGCTTGCAGGAAAAGACCTAGGAGAACAAGATAGAGCAGGATCACACAATTGAAAAACTAGAGGTAGACGGGGTTATAGAAGTGGTTAATGTAGAAAGTGAAGAAATATTACAGAAACAAGATGGTACATTTTAGATAGATACGCCGATGGAGGAGGAGGCAATTCAATCTTACGAGAGGAATGGTAGGAGAAAAGAGCATGGGTGTATGATCAGAAAGAGCACAAAAGGAAGAAGTACACATATGAAAAGCCAAAATTGGTAACCAAGCCACGCAGGAGGAGCCAATTTTGACAATTTTGCCAAGATCTTTGAAGTTTTGGAGGAGGTAGCGGCGAAGAAGGGAGAGGGGAATGAGGAGAACATATTACATGATCAAAACAAGCTAGTACAACATAACCTAACATTTCTTATCAGTGTTAATGTTTTTACACTGGAATGTGAGAGGGATATACAATAAATATACATGTCGAGTCCTAAAAGAACATATATCTACACATTGACCTTCTATTGTAGCCATATGTAAGCCATGGATTAAAGATTACAAAGATACTCAAATAATAAAGAATTTGGTCTTCTCTAATTCTCGTAGATTGGAAGCTCAAGGTTTACTGGAGATATTTGGGTTTGTTGGAATGAGAGGATCTCAAGGGTGGTGATCATCAACACGCATCCTCAATTTGTAACCTACAATGTGAATGATGAGATAATAGTCACGTTTGTATATGGTAACCCACATGTTGCAGTGAGGAATCTATTTTGGAAACACATGATCTCCATGGGCAATAAATTCTCAAAACCTTGTCTAGTAATTGGAGATTTCAACACCATGATCACACCTTCTGAAAAGATCATAAGCAAACTGTTCAATTATAATGAGGTCGTAGTGTTCAGGGATACCTTGCTAAATGTAAGATTATCTGACCTAGGTTTCTCGAGCCAAAAATTCACTTATAGACATGAATGGGAACATTTAGACATGGCTATTATAAATGATGCATTTATATCTACCTATCCAAATACAGTGGTCAAGCACCTTTATAGAATCAAATTTGACCACTGCCCAAAACTCATAAGAAGCAAAAGAAACAACACTCATATCTCAAGATTCAAGGCACAATAATCCTAGTACGAGGATGATAACAAGGTCTTCCAATTTGTCTTGCCGAAGAAATGGAATACATATCTCAATTTCAATGAAGCTCTTAGTCAGGCCAAAACTAAAATAATGAAATGGGGTAGAGACTTGCAAAGAAGAAGAATAAGGGTAGACTGATCAATAACATCACAAAACTTTAGATGGACCTGGCTACTCAGTTCAACGACATATCTGATCGGTGGTGTATGGATATGCAAACTGAAGTGAATGTAACTCTTAAGGAGGAGGAAGAGGAATGGAAAGAAAAGAGTCATATAATCTGGTTAATGAATGGAGACAACAACTGAAAGTTTTACCAGTATTGTGTAAACAAAAGAAGAAGATCTAATATACTGACTATGTTGAAGGATGGCTTTGGGAGCTGGATAAAGAGGAGGAAGAACTGTGAGACCATGTCTCAAACTATTTCAGGGAGTTGCTCACAACCCTAGCTTTATCTAACCCTTTGATTTTGCAGGAGATCCCAAAACCGTTTACTATACTGGAGGACACCCATTACAATAGGATTGTGGCACTGCCATCATCATAAGAAGTATGGGCAATCTTTAAGGCGATGGATCTATACAAGGCGGCGGCGGGTCCATACGAGATAAACACCCTATTTGTATATAAGAACTGGACCATGATTAAGGATTCAATGATGAATACAATCACAAAGGCTCTAGACAATGAGAGACTGAGTGAGGAACTCTATGGTTCTACCATCGTTCTCATCCTAAAATGTAGTAAGCATGTAAACTACATATAATTTAGGAGGCAGATTTCTTTAAACACCATTGGCCTAAAGCTAGCATCAAAGATAGTGGTAACTTATTCACTCGACCAATCATCGGATGTACGAGATACCATAAGGGCCCAATATCACAATAGCACCCTTGTCTAGTCTTTGAATGAGACTGAATATCCGAAATGTAGGAACGATCTGACTAGAAAGTCATTCAAAACTTGATCGAAGAACCAACATTTATTGAAGAAGCAGAACACTTTAAGAGATGGAATCCTGGATGGATTTCACTAGTGCAAAGTAGTTTTATACCAGTTATAACTATCACTGGCAACATAGTTGTGGTTTAGGAGATCATACACAACATGAAAAATAAGAAGGCGACTAGGTATATGGCCATCAAAATAGCCTTAACGAAAGCATATGATAAACTGTCATGGACATTTATCCAAGTTACACTAACCTGGGTGAAGATGCCTCACAATATCAAGTAGTATATTATGAACTCAATAAAGGGGAGATCTTCTACAGTCCTATGGAATCACAAGAGTTCAAAATCCTTCAAAGCCTCAAGAGGACTTAGATAGCGTGATCTAGTGTCACCTTCCGTATTTGTGTTATGTATTGAGAGACTAAGTAAAATGATTCAACATCGGGTGGAATCAAAGCAATGAGTACCTATGAAACTACCAAGAAGTAATATCTAAATCACACACCAATGCTTCATGGATGATATTATTTTACCTTCTAAGGTGGACAATAAAAGCATAGATTCCATTATGGAGTGATTTGAAAATTCAAAGAAACATTAGGAGAAGCCATTTGAACTGAGAAAACGATAATATTTTTCACCAAAAGCATCCCCAAGGAGATTAGAAATGATATATGCAATGCGAGTGGCTTTAAGAAAACTGATTTGGGGAGGTATCTAGGTGTACCCATGTAACATTCTCGAGTAAACCAAAAAACCTATGAGAGTATCTTGGATAAAATAAGTAGTAAGATAAATGCTTGGTACTCCCAATGTTTATCACTAGCTGGCCTAGTGTGTCTACAAAAGGCCACTCTGACAACAATTCTTACTTTTGTTATGTAGATTGCAACAATCCCATTGAAGGTCTACGACACAGTGGATAGAACCATCTGAAGCTTTACATGGAGGGGTGGTAAGAAGGAACGATCTGTGTCACTGGTGGCTTAGGACAAGGTGATGAGTTGTAACGAGAAAGGGGGTCTGGGCATCAAATTGATGCATGAGTGGAATAAGGCAGTGATCATGAAGAATGCTTGGGATGTCAGTTGTGAGAGAGATAGCTTATGGTGTAATTCCGTGACTATAAAATACAAGAAGCAAATGGATGGACTTGTGACTCAATAATCACAATTGTGCACAACGGTATTGAGGAGTAAGAATTTTATACATGAGAACTCTTATATGACAATATTGAATAGGATGAAGACCAATGTCTGGGATGGAAACTGGGTTGAGGGCACATGATACCTATGCCAACACAACCACAAAGACATTCTGATAGAGCCTGGTGAACTTGGAAGGAAAGTGGGATCTGAATTTCTTGAAGGAATGGTTCACAGAAGACATGGTCTCAAAGATTATAAAGACTAAGCTTCCAATTTGAGGGTATGGAACCGATGTACTTGTATGGAATCGTATGGGACATGGACTGTATACAACTAATTCGACTCATGATAAGCTTCGGGAACACAAACAAGTTGTTGTAGAGGGGTAATGATGGTCATCTTAACTACCAGCCAAGATCAAGATGTTTGACTGGCTGATGAGTCATAATGCGCTCCACATGAATCATAAAATATTGATAAGGAGGATGACAAATGATGATAGGTGCATTAGATGCATGTCTGCATCTGAAACACTATTACATGCACTAAGAGATTGCACCCAGGTGAAAGATATCTGGAACCAACTCTTGGATCAACAATTCCTACCAATGTTTATGAATGAAATGAATGCCATGACATGGATCAAGTTGAACCTAAACAATAACAAGGAACATTGACAAAGCTTTCTTACTGCCTGTTGGTATATTTGGAGATGTCACAATAAGAGTATTTTCAAGAATAAAACCTTTATAACAGGTGCTCACCTAAGCTACATCAGAGGAGAACACTTTTTGTGCACCAAAGCTTGCGCAACAAGTACTAAAGGTAACCTACCACTGTCTGGGGAAATATGGACTAGACCAGTTTTAGGATGGATGAAGGTAAACATGGATGCAACTTTCAAACATGTGAAGGGTGTCATGGCAGCTGTATGTAGAGACAACACCCAAAAAATGGCGAGGAGGATTTACCAAAGTATAAAGTAGATAGTTTGATTCATGCAAAACTCAAAGCAATACTGCTCACACTGAGTGTATTAAAATAAGGAAATATGCAGAATGTATTAATCAACTCTAATTGTCAAATGTCTACACACATGATTCAAGGAGTTATACTAGAAATCTAGCTCATGTTGATCGTGTGATATGTATCCAAAGGTTATTGAGGGAAGCGACAAGCTGGATGAGTATGTATGAGAGTAGAAATACCAACACAGTGGCAAACAATCTGGCCAAGAAAGCACATGAGGACAATATAGGTGTGAAGATCTTCATCAAACCACCTGGATGCCTTGCTAAAAGGTTCCACTCTAAAATTACCATTGAATGTTGTTCTGAACAATGTACTAGCTCTGTACTTTGCAATGCTTTAATTAGTTTAATTGAAAAGGTAGGGAAAGATGAATAATCACCTCCTGGGTTTTCCTAAAAAAGGTTTTGTAAAGAGGCGAAATCACCTCCTTACTAAAATTTGAAGGAAATACAAAACATCCATCTTTTCACAAAGATAATAGATATTGAAGGATGCATGTATAATATTTCAAGTAAATAAGTATGCACTATATACATATAAAATGTCAATAGCAGTGGAAAGAAAAAGAAACTAAAGCTATTACATGGCTTTTATCATTGTTCACTATATAATTTTTTCTGAAGAAAAAATGAGAAAACAAAGGATCTTGCTCTAGAAACCTAAAAATCCTTCAAGCAAGTCTTGAATCTACTCGTGGTCCTATTTTCCTTGATCTTGTTTAGAACCTTATCTAAAATCTGGGTGGTTGGAAAATCACCCAGCAAGAGGGAAAGAAAACAAGGTATGTGTCAACAATATGAACAAGAACAAAAGAAAAAAAATAACATGGAATTAAATGCTATAAGTTCATCGATAGATTAAGAGATCAAGCTTATTAGGCATAATCAAAATAGATGCTTGTCATGACATTAAAATAGTAAAGGAATTTCATGCATGATTAATATTGACTGCATTAACTAAGTAGGGTTGAGGTACATACCAGACCCCAACATATAGGCGAGGGGAGAAATAACACATTCCCAATCACCTGCACAAATTATATATGGGAGATAATAACACATTCCTCATGGGAAATAACACATGCCCTATCTATGGGTGGTTGTACATAAGTACCAATACATTAGCTAAATAGTCTAATAAAGTCAACATGCTAAGAGAAGCTATGGAAAGTAGAAGCATCATATATTTGAAACATGGTAGTGGGGTACAAGACCCAAGAAATAGAATATTAATACTAATTTTTGAGGCAATTTAGCAAAAGAGTCATGAATAGAGAAAATAAGGTTCATATAGTGCCTCATTAGGGAATATATGGTTTGGTTTGCAAATATCCCAACTTAGGGTGTAAGAATGCACATACCTCTTTACTGTATTGAAATACCAAATTCCACCACTTCCAGATGTTCCAAGTTCAACTTTGTCCTATTTCAGTTTATTAACATTCATTAGTGTACATATTGCACATTATTGCATAGAAACCCCAAGATTGGACCTTTTTCACAAAACTCATATTTAGACTCTAAAAATCTCTCCATTGGACTAAGTAGGTTCTCTTGATAAAGAAAACATATCTTTATGTCAATTTTGGAGTTTCGGTGATTAAGTTGTAAGTTTTATGGATTTTATGCATTAAAATCATATTCCAAAAATCACCATTTAGAAAAACTCAAAAGCATTTCTATAGACAGATCCTAATTTTTTGCTTCCAAAACACATTTTTTTATTAATTTTTGGCAAGCGGTTTAAAAAATATGAAATTCCAATTATGACCAAGTAGAAAATGACATGTCAACAATTTAGTTGCACGCGAGGAAGAGAGGGAGGGAGAGGGGCTGACCAATGACTCCCACCCCCCACAACCAATCCTAGGCCATAACCCTAGGATGGATGTACCAATCTTTTCAGTTTCATCTAGATCTAGTAACAAAGTATAGAACAACAAAGAAATGAAGCCCCAAACAAGAACATCATCGAAGGTGGAGATCATCATTTAAGCATAAGAATATGAAATAACAAGCTTATAATAAGAAATAAACATGGAGAAAGTTATATAACTTGCCTCTAGGAAGAATATTAGATCCCAATCAGCAGGAAACTCGAGCAAGATGGGTTGGTAACTCTAAGAACAAGCTCCAAACTCGAGCAAGAATTGCCTTCTTCTCCAAGGATACAAACCCTAAGCAAGAGGAGCATGGAAATAGGAGTTTTTGAGTTTTAGATAGAGTTCCACCATGGAATACCAGGGTTCCAACCTGAATGAAAGGTGGAAGGAAGAATAATAGTAAGGAAAATAGAGGAGAAGGGGAAGAAACCTACTTGCCTTTGTCGGAAACGCCAAAAGGTGACTTTAGAAACCCTAGATGAGCTTAGATGAAGCCCTAGAAGACCTTCACCAAGATGGACCTTGGGATATATCCTCCATGGACAAATAGAGAGAGGACGAAGTTATAAGTAGGAGGGAGGTGATATGGATAAAATATTTCAGTTGGGAGGTAAGGAAGGAGTATATAAAGCTTTATGGTTAAGGAAGAATCAAGGCATGGGGTGTCCAAGCTACTTTCCATGTGTCGATGTCTAAGGGTGCCCATGGTCATGCAAGAATTTATGGATAAGTAAGAAGCAAAGTATGAGGTGTCAAGTTACTTTCCATGTGTCCATGTCTAAGGATGCCCATGGCCATGTAAGCTTTTATGGATAAGGAAGGAGTCAAGCATGAGGTGTCCATAGAGCTTTCCATGTGTCCATAGACGAGAGCTTCTATGGCCTAATAAATAGTTGTTCCACATCTCTTAGAGACTTCTTATACATCAGTGGTCCATTCTCCAGGCCCACCACCAATCTCCAAATAAAGAAACCACCCCATTGGTTGATAACTCCTAAAGATAAGCTCATTCATAAAGGGGAAAATACCTAAAATGCCTTTGAAGAGAAACACCTCCAAACCAAGGTACAACTAGGTTTCCCATGGACCAACAAGCTTGAGAATTATAAGGAAACATCTAACGATCACAAAAGCATGTGGCAATTTGCAAACAAAACCTCTCAATTGGGTAAATTGAAAAAAGTCCCAAATGCACATAAAAATTGCATAACTTGAACAAACATCCAAATTGGACCAAACTTAAAACTAAAGCTTATATCATGATTTAAAAACACTTCACAAGGTTATATTAAGGTTTATAGCACTTAATTGTGGTAATTAATATTGGTTAATACATTAATCAAGGTTTGGGGCCTTACACTTCTAGCACACATTTATTTACCATTTTTACACTTAAGTGGTGATTTTGCATTTTGGATCCTTAAATAAGCTTTCAATGAGGTATTTGTGCATAAAAACTTCCATGTGTATCATTGTTGAATACATTTTCACAAAACCACTACAAATTCTACTATTTCATCAACAAGGACATAAAGAGCATAAACGAGAAGAAAACTTAGAGAAAAGGGTTACATGGAGATTACATTCAAATTCAATATGTTATAGGTTGGTTGAATATATTGGGTTAACTATTTTCATGGAAAAAGAAAAAATTCTAATAAAATGACCAATTTGACTAAGTTTTAGCTATTGTTATTTCAATAAGGGAAATTAGGGTTACTTAAATGTGGAATTATTCAATTAGTTTTTTTATATAATTTAGTCCTATTCTTTTAAATATCAATATTCAAACATGTTTATACACATACATGTATTATTACTCAATCTAAATGTATATGGGTATAATTACATATATTATATATAAATATTAATACTTCTACCACCATCTAGTTCAAATTGAAGTATAATTAAAACCAATCCTAGAATAAAATTGGATAAGAAAGAAAGTGATAGAAAATAGATTTAGGTTCAGTATGTTACATTACTTCACCCCTTAAATAGGATTTTTTCCTTGAAATATGTATATCGAAGACCCGTTGAACTTAATTATCTCCAAACAAATCATAATGTTTTAGGTCATTTAAGAGGGTGAAAGTAGTTAGGGTAGTTCCATTCTCACCATTTCACTTTATAAGGTTTACGTGGGGCTTGAATGGTAGATTTTAGTGTCACTTTTTTAACATCACCATTACATCGATTTTATTTTTTTAATGTGTTAGGAATTTACACATGTGGTCACTAGGGGTTTGTAAAAGCCTCTTATTCTCCACCATGTAATGGTGAGTAATTGAATTACATAAATAGATTCCCTAATTCAAGTTGATGTTATCCATATTTTTACTTCAAAGCAAGTTGGGGGTATATGTGCTTTAATATAAAGTTTTTTTTTTATCAATTTATCATCCTTTTTAAACTAACTTAGTAACTTACCTTATTATGTTTACCATAAAAGTAAATCAACACATTTTTTTGATTTTTTTTTCAATTATTCAAATAACATGCATGCTGGTAAAACTAGCAAAGTTTACACACTTATCCTAGTTGGATTGTAGCTACACTTGTTGACATTAATAGTGGAGATTACATAGGAGATACTTATTTCCTCCACATTATGTTTAGAATGTACCTAAGTAAAGTTACAACCCTAATGACTAAAGTATACAAGATTCCACCCCTTAAAAGGATAAATATATAACCTAACTAACCACCTAAAGAGTTTTGAAGGTGATGCAGCCCTATTTTAGGGCTCCATCTTGTGCCATTTTGTACTTTATTCACATCTAAACATAGTATAATGCAAGTTGAATACTTCAATGTGAGTATTACTATCAAATGCACTTATGGACGTTCTTTGCACTAATTTTAGGTACTTGGACCATGCTTTGGATGGATGAGAGAGAATGAAGAAGTTCTAGGGTTCTCCACTCATAGACGGGTCCAAATAAGGTCCCAAAGCTCCCTCAATATACCCCTAATGAGCAAGATTCGACATCAAGAAAGTAAGTCTATTGATGATGAAGATTGAAGTTCATTTAGCCACAGAAGACCCCAACATGCCCATGGGCATCCACCACAGTCGTGTGAATTATTGTGAAGAATCAATAGGGAAGTCAGGGTTTTGCACCAAATGCACCATGACCGTGGCCATCATCATGGTTGTAGCCCATTGAAGACACCACAACCATGGCCATAAACATGGCCATGGCCATTAGCATGGCTGTGGCCATCAGCATGTCCGTGGCCAGCATAAGACACAACGATCGTGGCCTCCCACAATGGTAGTTGGAATTATGTGCAAGGTTCCCCAAAATCAACATGGAGGTGACCCAATTTACACTTCGATGACCATGGTCTTGGCCACTCACCACGGCCGCGACCCTTGAAGACTGCCTCCCCCGTGGTGCTCCCCACACTCAAGACCCCCTCTAAAACGGTCGTGGTACCCTACCATGGCCGTGTTGCCACTTACCTAACACGACCGTGGCACCCCGTCATGGTCGTGGCCACCACATGTACTTAACCTTTTTGATCCCTTTCACACCTTGACCATATCCATATCCCCACGAACGTTCCATGCTACCCCCACCATGGCCATGGCACATCAACACAGTCGTGGTGACCAACTAACCCTACCCATTTTTTACACCACTTTTCCTATTCAACCCCTACTTACCCTAGTGCTTCCCCACCACCTATATATACATAGGTGATGGCTGGGGCACAAAGGATAGACCCCCTAGCTTCAATTACTCCCCTCTATCCACTCCTTGAGAATTCATTGCATCCTACTTGCATTTATGCTCTCCACCCAACATTTCCACCTTAGAAACCTAGTTTTCTAGGTTTTCTTCCATAATCCCCCATATTCTCATGCCCATATGCACCATTGGAGGAGGAAGGACATCCCCAAGCTTCTAGGAGGTGAAGAAGGAAGATCTACTTCAAGCTTCATGGAGTTCTATCCCCTTATTCCCCTTTCTTTTGCTTTTTCTTTGATCATGTCTAGCTAAGCCCCTAGTGGTGGGCTGTTTGGGGTTAAAATATGACTTTTATACCATGTTGGGGGGAAAATAACTTTTCATGAACATAATTTTTATCTATGATGATCACTTCTTGCTTCTATCTAATTTCCTATTTTATTGCATGTGATTTTTGCTTATAACATGGATTTCTTGCTTTGAGATGTTTGATGACACTTAGCCTCTAGAAGGAATTAGAGTGTAGTAGCAATATTAGGAATGGATCCTAGGTCCAATTAGTGGATCCCTAGCTAGCCTCCTTTATTCCTACATATATATCCCTCCTTCTACAAGTGATTGTGAGATCTAAGTGGCTAGTGTAAGTGTGATTAGTGCAATTGCCTAGGGCTTTCTAAAGGATAGATGGCTAGTGGAATGAGGTGAAAAACCCTCATCTCTGCTCCCATTTCTACCCTTGGTTCTCAATTGCCCTTATACCACTTACCCTAGAGACCTAGACTTGACAAGTCCTACTATAATTACATATAACCCTAGTTCTCCAACTAGTAGTGTATATAAGGTACATTTTAATAGCACTTGCCTTGTTGTTTGGTTTGCTAATCTAGATAGAATTGTGATAATTGCTTGCTATGTTGACCCCCCCAACTAATATCAAATCACATCCCCAAACGGCCCACCTGCCTAATCTCATTGCTTAAAACCCACTTTGGCTTCTTATCTTATTCATGCTAATCTAGTTTAGTTGTTTTTTCTCAATCTCATTAATTCCCTAGTCTTGCTCTTTAGAGCTAACTTATGTTCTTGCTCTCTCTAGTGGTTAACTTAGCTCTTAGTTGCTAATTTCTCTACTAGTGTAGTGTATCTATCCCTTACTCTTGTTTATCTAATTGCTTAATCTAGTTCCTTAGACTTTCTTGCTTAGGATAATTTAGGGTTTGCGATAAATTAGATTTCATACTGTCTTTCACTTAGCTTAACAATCAAACAACCCCTTTTAAACCCCTCAACCTAGTCTCCACATTAGGAATGTAGCCAATTCTAACCTAGCTCTAGTGCCCCCTCTGTACCTAAGGATCGATCCCTACTCTTGCCTATCACCTATACTACTTTAGTACCTCGTGCGCTTGCAGGTGACCTATGTAGTGTTATGATCGAGTCTTTTTAGGGTCGTTATAAATTCTGAAAGATCCACCTGTGTGTTTTCCCTTAGGGTTGCATCTAGTAACCTTTAGTTGGCTAGTGTGTAGCCTTGATAAGAATCGCACCAGAAGGGGTAAGTGAACTAGGTCATATTAACATATAGGACTCCTTCATATCCATAGATATGTATCCAAGACTAGTGTTTAAGGGTTCCATATGACAACTTGTTATTTCTTATCTAAACTAAGACGACCGAATCACCAAAATGAGATAAACCATTGCAGAAGCGATTAACTAGCAGTGGAATAGCAAAAATCACTAAAAAATAAAACCTTTTTGAAAGAGATCATTGAACCAGAAAACTCTTTTGTAATAAAACAGGATAAGATGTCTACAACATAAGTTATCATTTACATCTCTGTAAATTCATGTCTTGAATAATTACATTCATCCATTGCTCTGTTATCTGGACAAAGCAAGATACAAAAATCTTGAGATTAAAACCAAAAACGCAAACCTACAGACTCCTAGGACCTGAGAGTACAGAGATGACACATGACACACTATCTACAAGACTACTAGACAATCAATATCTCCACATGAGATTCACTGTTGTCCCTGGTGTTGTTGTTGTTGCTGCTGCTCACCCTTAGAAGGTTTCCTTCGGCCTAGGCGTCTACCTAAAAAGTCGAATCCCATAGGGGTGAGACAATTTAAATAATATTCCCAGCGAGAGTTATAACTCTCCACCAGAAAACTTGGTTATTGCAATAAAGAAATATCATAAGAAAGATAACTCAAAAATTCAACAACAGACTAGAATTAAATAAAGCAACATTTACTTAAACAATCATTGTTTCTCATGATTCAATCTAAGCAGTTATACTACACGACTGGTTATGTTTTTTAAACATTATTATGCCCTGCGGAGATGAGGTATACCGCCCTACTCCAACCAACCATTACTAAATCGCATCGGTATCATACATAGGTCATTAAAAGAGCCGGATTCTCATGACCTCATCTTCCTCAGTCAATGTGAGGACCAACTTGTAGGACATATCATGTCTCTTCTACAATAGCTTTCCAGGGTATTCTGGCAACTTCGCTATTTAGAGTCACAGTGGCATTCTATACTCTCTTCACCATCGAGGGATTTCTTGTTTATCACACATCGATGCTGCATTAAAGATTCCCTCAGGGGATTAGTGATACATCACCCCGACATAAACAAACGATGAAGGGTTGATGGATTAACATACATATAACATCAATTCCTATATCAGGACGTAAGGATATTCACGTCCATAAACCCCACATACTCAAAAGTATGTGCTCCAGGAGTTCCCTTAGGAAAACCTGTTTCACCATCATTTAAACTACTGACAATGATGGATCTATGATCAGGGCTCTACATGATATGGTTATACTTGATTATTAAGTACATTTCATCATTCTTTTAGCATCAAGCATGTTTTCAAGCATAACTACTAAACAACTATTATGAAAGCAGAATACTGAATACATCAAGTTTAACTCTCATCAATTATCACTTGAATATCATTTCTTGACTATTTCATCACTATGATTCAAGAACAAGGGTGTTCAAACCTTTAGATCAATATAATGTAAGTTTTTTTCATGGCTCTTATAGCCCATCAATCTCATGTGTTGACCCACATACTTCGGCAACATAGATTATCTTGATTCATAAAGCTTATATCATACTTTCAATGAATAAGACATCATAACCCTTACCTGGCTATGATCACCTCTTAATATCAACCTGCATGATTGATATAATTGCAGACATGCATATATAATAGTACTAACACAATACCAAAACTATTAAATTTCTTCAAAGAACACCACGGCCGTGCTTCCTTGCATGGTCGTGTAAAGGTAAGTCACCATGGTCGTGCTCCTTAGCACGGGCGTGCTAAGATCAACATAATTGATTTCTAGGGCCAGGGTTTATTCACATCGATTAGGGTTATTGAACCCCTTAGCTTTACAAGGCTTAAGGATTTCTCATATTACAACTTGTAATCAGGATTTCATGCCCAAAGGCATAACTCAGAATTACTCCATTCATCACATCACCCTAAATTAGGGTTTACTATTTACATCACATGGTATTACCCTAGAATTAGGGTTTACTATTCATTTCTTAGTGAATCGAACTCGTAGCATCATCATGTAATAATATTATTATCATTAATGCCTTCTATTGAAGTTAAAGTTCATTAGTTACCATGATTAGGGTTCTCATGATCTCACTATAAAGGATCATACCCTAAATTAGGTGCATTCATACATATTGAAGGTATTTTACTTGATTCTCATTCATATTAGGAGTCTTCCCTCTCCTCTCATTACTAGTTGAAGATTACATCATTCTAGAATAGGTTAGGTCAAGTCAACTTTGATTACCATAGTCATGTCATCACCATTGTGGTTATTAGGGTTTGCTTGATCAAGAGATGTTGACTACATAAATCCTTCAAGGGTACTTTAGTAAGTTCACCATTGATCATAGAATATACCAAATAACTCATTGCTTGTTCCCCTAAGGTCTTTAGGTATCATTAGGGTTTAGATTAAACAACCATTGAACCATCTAAGCCCTTAAAGCATTAACCATTTTGACCTTAAAAGATCCCAAACGGTTTTGAACTTTCAACCTCCAAATGTTTTGAAACCGCATGGATGGGTTAACCATTTGTCACCTTTTAACTTCAAGACCACATAGGCAATTCATACTCAAGACAGCATGGGCATGTTGACTATTTGGTCAAGTTTGACCTTGAAACCGCATGACCAAACCAGCCTTGAAACCACATGACCTTAAACGGTTTGGAAACCGCATGAGTCCAAATGGTTTAGAAATCGTTCGGGCCCAAATGGTCTTGAGACCGTTTGCCCCCAAACTTTCTTGAGACCGTTTGGATTCAAATGGTCTTGAGACCGTTTGGTCCAAACATCTCAAAACCGCATGGACCTAAAATGTGCATTAACACTTGCAATTGATTAGGGTTTTCAGTGTTGAACCCTTCAACCGGTCTCATACTTGTTAACCACCTATCAATTAAGGTAATTAGGTTAATCCTTAACCAATTTTACACTCAATTGACCCTCAATTGATAACCAATTAGGGTTTGAATTGATTGGATTAGGGTTAAAATCGTCTATCCTTCAACATTCATCAACATGGGTCTAATTGAAGTTGAACTCATTGAACCATCACCCAATTGAGCCATGACCTGACCCCAAATGGTCTTTGGATCATTTGGACATCCTCTAAACGGTCTTGAGACCGTTTTCCCAAAGTCTCATAAAAAACTAAGTCAATTGTTCAGGGTTGAACCCTAATTAGGTCACAAATTCAACATTTTGACTATTTCAACAACCTATTATGATTGAGCCTTCAATTGATCAAATTATCTTAACCCTAGACCTCCAAACGGTCCTGGGTGATCATCAAATGGTTTTGAAACCGTTTGGGTGATCCTTAAATGGTTTTGAAACCGTTTGGGCCACTCAACCCAAACTTCAACAAAATCGGTCCATTGAAATCAACAATGAACCCGATTAGGGTTTAGGTGATTAAATTGCCTTCAACTTGAGATTTGTTTGGAATTAGATAATGATTATTTGTAGATGATTAATTCATAATGTTTCGAGAAAACCCTCAAATGGTCAATGCCTGGTCAAACCTCCCAAATGGTTTTGCAAACCGTTTGAATCTAAACGGTCTTGTGAAACCGCATGGAATTGAACGGTTTTGAAACCGTTTGGTCCCAAATGGTTTTGCAAACCGCTTAGACCAAGGGTGCAAGACCGTTTGGTAAAGTTACATAGGTATTCATGCCCATCATCTTCTACCTTTGATTAAGTTCAGTTTATCCATGGTTTTATTTACAAGAACTCGTAGAAGAGTGGAAGAAGGAAGAGCAAGCAATTATTGCATAGAAAGAAGATGTATAACAAAGTTTAAGAGTTTAGAGTTGTAAAACCCGCCTTAAAGTCGGTCCTAGAGCTCCAAGATTCCAAGATTTAATGGCGTCCTAAGCTCCATAGGTCGCCCAAGGTGTCTTCTTCAAGAATCAGTTGGAAGGGATGGCTAGAAAGAAGAATTAGGTAAGAAAAGCTAGCAATCCAACCTTGCACCATGATTTCCTCCACAAATCCGAGCAAGATGATGATCAATTCTTACCTAGAACTGGTTGTCCGTCCTCCTTAGATCCAGATCTCCGTCCTTAGTCGGTCTCAGCAGAAGATAAGAAGCGAAGTGAAGGAAATAGTGCTTGCTAAGTAAAGAAGGGTGTATAATACTTTGGATGAATTTTCAATATAAGGAAAACCTTTTCCTTCTATTCTCAACTAAGTCCTCCTCGCCTTCTAAGGCACGTCCGTCCTTCATTTCTTAAGCCAAACTTCTTCTTCAAACAAGGTCTAGAGGAAAGAAGCCAAACCTCCTACTAAGTTGTACACATATAAAGGGTCACTTTGCATTTAACTTGATTATTTAATTACAAGGATTATCCATCTTATCTGATTATTCAAATGAAACATACTCTTAATCATTCTTACTTTAATTGATACCAAGAGTCACAAAAGATATTCTAGAGGATATACTTTACATATTGCATCCCATGTTTTGTTTAAATTGCACTTTACACCAAACTTAGGGTTTTAAGCACAATGATTGCTCCACGAGCTGCATCTTGGTGCCCAAGCTTGGAGAACCTACATCACTACAAAATATTAAATCTTATGATGTCTCAACATCAGAGGAAAATTCAAACATGTGAAATTTGCAAGTTAACCCCTCTAATTGGGTAATTTACACATAGGTCCATGTATAACAAAACGATATTACAATATTGTTCAAAAAGGGCAGTAATGGAAACATATGTTCCTCATGAGCTTTAATTACATAATCAAAGGTAACCACAAAGGTCTAATCACATGATTAAGAAAAACACCTAGGGTTAGTTCATAACCCAGGTCAGGGATGTTACAAATTATCCACACTTTACAAGGATTTTGGTCCCCGAAATCAACAAAACGTATTACGAGAAAAGAGCGGGGTATTTCCTTCTCATCTCTTCCTCTAGTTCCCAGGTGGCTTCTTCAACACCACGGTGGTTCCAGAGGAATTTCACAAGACTTATATCTTTCTTCTTCAACTTTTTAATTCTGTTATCAAGGATTGACACTGGTCCTTCCTCATAAGATATGTCATCATTCAATTCTACCTCCATAGGTTGTAGAACTATCTCTATATCAGGGTGACATTTCCTCAACATAGAAATGTGAAACACTGGGTGTAACCTCTGCAACTCAGGTGGAAATTCTAGTTTATAGGCTACCTTTCCAATCCATACAATGATTGGATAAGGCCCCATAAACCTAGGAGCTAACTTCCCTTTCCTTCCAAACCTTAGAAATCCCTTCCAAGGTGAGACCTTGAGATACACTCTGTCTCCAACTTAGAATTCTAAAGGTCTACGACGCTTATCGGCATATGACTTCTGCCTATCATGTGCAGTCTTAATCTGTTGTTGTATTACTTTAATCTTTTCTGTGGTCTGTTGCACAAGATCAGGACCTAACAGTTGATTCACCGGTTTCATACCAACATAGAGGTGATCTACAACGTCTGCCATACAAAGCTTCATAAGGTGCCATATCAATTGTATGTTGATAGCTATTGTTGTAGGCAAGCTGTATCAAGCTTCGGTGTAGATCCCAACTCCATGTGAACTGAAGAACACATGCTCTCAGCAAGTCTTCCAAGGTCTGTATAGTCCTTTCTGACTATCCATCAGTATGAGGATGAAAGGTTGTACTAAACCTTAACTGGGTGCCTAAAGCTCTGTGTAGTCGCTCCCAAAAACGACTCGTAAACTGGGTACCTCTGTCTGAAACTATAGTTACTGGGACTCCGTGCAGACACACTATCTCTTCAACATACAACTGTGCCAACTTCTCAGCAGAATAGGTCATTTTGACAGGCAAGAAATGCGCTGTCTTTGTCAACCTATCAACAATTACCCAAATGGAATCACGTCCTTTGCTTGTCCTAGGTAGGCCAACAACAAAGTCCATGGTCACATGATCCCACTTCCACTGTGGTATGGGAAAAGGTTGCATTGTTCCTGCAGGTTTATGGTGTTCAACTTTAACTTGCTGACACACAGGACACCGCATAACAAACTCAACAACATCTTTCTTCATTCTGGGCCACCAATACATATTCTTAAAGTTCCGATACATCTTGGTACTCTCGGGATGCATAACATTCATCGAAGAATAAGCTTCTTCCAGGACTAACTTTCTCAAGTTATCCACATCTGGCACTATCATCCTCCCCTTATAACATGCTACTTGGTCATCTGAGTCATGGAAATCATCTCGTTTCTCATCACCATACTCCAATCTAATCTATTGAACTGCAGCATCAACCTGCTATGCCTCCTTGATCTGCTCTCTTAGGGTAGGTTTTATATGCATCTCAGCTAACAACCCGTTCAACAATGATACCTTCAACTGTACATTGTTTTGCCTTAAGGAGATAAGCATATCTCTCCTAGAGTATACTAAAGAGTTTAGTTGTGCCCTATCTAAGGCTGGTGTTGCTGATTTCCTACTCAAGGCATCCACAACCACATTAGCTTTCCCTGGATGGTAATCAATTGTACAATCATAGTCCTTGATTAACTCCATCCAGCGGCATTGCCTCATGTTAAGTTTGTGCTGAGAAAAGATATACTTAAGGTTCTCGTGGTATGTGAAAATATGGAATGTTTCTCCATAGAGATAGTGTCTCCAGATTTTCAAGGCATGAACCACAGTAGCTAACTCTAGATCGTGTGTTGGATAATTCTCCTCGTGTTTCTTAAGCTGTTGGGAAGCAAAAGAAATCACCTATTTATCCTGCATCAACACACATCCGAGTCCATTCTTAGAGGCATCACAGAAAACTGTATATCCTTTGCCTTGCTCAGGAAACACAAGCACATGTTCACTTGTGAACCTCTCCTTCAACAACTGAAAATATTCCTGACACTTATCACTCCAAACAAAAGGTACATCCTTTCAGGTCAACTTGGTCAAGGGTAAAGCTATAGAACTGAAGTTCTTAATGAACCTTCGGTAATATCCAACTAACCCCAAGAAACTACGAATCTCTGTCGGTGTCTTCGGCTATTCCCATTGTAGTACATATTCTACTTTTTTAGGATCAACACGAATACCCGAGGCAGATATCACGTGTCCAAGGAAAGATACTTCTGATAACCAGAACTCACACTTGCTAAACTTAGCATAAAGCTTATGTTCTCTTAGCAAAGTTAGAGCCTGACGAAGATGCCGTTCATGTTGCTGACGATCTCTACTATAGATCAGAATGCCATCTATAAAGACAACCACACATTGATTGAGGAAAGGTCGAAAGATTCTATTCATAAGTTCCATAAATGTGGGTGGTGCATTAATTAGTCCAAACAACATAATTGTGAACTCATAGTGACCATACCTTGTCCTGAAGGCAGACTTGGGTATGTCACTGTCCTTAATACAGAGTTGATGATACCCCGACCTCAAATCTATCTTTGAGAAGATGGTTGCACCACACAACTGGTCGAAAAGATCATCAATCCTCGGTAAAGGGTACTTGTTCTTTATTGTTACTTTATTTAGCTGTCTGTAATCAATGCACAACCGCATTGATCCATCTTTCTTTTTAATGAAAAGGACCGGAGCACCCCAGGGCGAAGTACTCGATCGGATAAAACCCTTATCAAGCAACTCTTGAAGCTGTTTCTTGAGTTCTTCCATCTCGGAAGGCGCCATCCTATACGGGGTTTGTGCTATAGGTTCTGTATCTGGGACTAAATTGATCTCAAAATCAATTTCCCGAGGCGGTGGTACACCAGGAAGTTCTTCAGGAAATACATCTTCAAATTCCCTGACTACAGGAACTTCAGTGGGGTTAGGAATCCCCATGATAGTATCTACCACATGAGACAAGAATGCACAACATCCTTGCCTCATCAGCTTCTCAGCAACCATAGCTGACACAAGATAGGTGGGTAGAATCTTTCTCTCTCCTTGAAAGATCCATGTGTCGCTATCATCAGCAAACACAGCCTGCTTGGATTCACAATCCAAAACAAACTTATACCTTTCCAATGTATCCATCCCAAGGATTATATCAAATCCTTACATCTCAAGTGGTATGAGATCCACTTGAATGCGATGATAAGAAAAGAAGAGGATGCAGGGAGAGCATACCTCCTGCAACACTGTAGACCCTCTCAATGGAGTCTCAAGCAACAAGCTATATGCCCTATGACTAACTATCATATTGTAGTCACGAATCACTCTTTGAGTGATAAAAGACTGCATAGCACCCAGATCAATCAAAATAGATACTACACAGGATGCAGACATATCAACATATACATCTGACCTGCCACAACCCGAGGGTTGACTACCACATCTGGTTCATTCATCGCATAGAACCTTGCTGTCGCCTGTGGTTGGTTCGGTGCCGACGATCCAGCTTGGGACGCTTGACCACGTCCTCTAGCCCCTCCTTGAAACTGTCTCCTCTGTGATCCTTACTAATTCTGCCTCTGTGGTTGGGTTACACTTGGTTCTCTAGCCCTACAATCTTTCATCAGATGTCCTATCTTCCCACAATTATAGCAACTTTTATTCACTTGTGGTGGTTTGGGTGGTCTTGTAACTGACATCGATGCTAAACTGCGAGCTCCTTATTGCGGTAGGATCCGTACTCTACCTCTACTCGAAGTCCATTGTGTCTGGGGATTGGTTCTAGGTGGTGGCGTATGCACAAAAAATCTAGGCTTCTTCAAGTCCCTAGATGAAGATCCTTGGAATTGTGGATACGTCTTCTTGCCCTGGTTCTGTCTCTTCTCTGTCACGGACCTTTCTATCCTTCAGACTGACTCAACGATGGTAGCAAACCTCTCCCTGTTCTCTAGGGCAGACACGGGAGTAGACAACTCAACATTTAGCCCTTTCTCGAACTGCCTAATCCTTTCTTCTTCTGTAGCAGCCATGTGCAGACAGAACCACAACAACTCCATGAACTTAGCCTCGTACTCGTTAATGTTCATTAGACCTTGCCTCAATCTCTCGAACTGAGAGATTTTCTCATCTAGGAACGTCTTAGGGAATTATCTATTGATAAATTCCCGCCGAAAGACTTCCCATGCAACCTCCACACCGGGTCTCTTCTGCTCTTCCATGGTCCACCAATGACCAACACTCCCCTTGAGAAGATAGACAACATGTCTAACCTTCTCAGCTTCTGAGATGTTCAGGATTCTAAACGCCTTTTCTAACTTGGTCAACCACAAATCGACATCTACAGGATCAGCTATTCCACAGTATTCTGTTGCTCTGACTCGGCGAAGTCATTCAAACGTCTTGTCGATTCCCTGTCCTTCTGGATGGGTAGGTGTCGTAGGTGTAGGCATGGACATCCAATCTGTTATGTGTGTCATGGAAGTCATAAACTTCCCGAACATGGTCTGGACAACTAGGTTTGCCATGTCGGTTGGATCAAACTGAGGTGGCTCGGTATAGGTTGTTCTATCTCCAGGTTCCTTACACCTTCTCGAGGTGCATCAACACTACTCTCTACCACATACTCCTCATGTGGTCCAGACATTCTTAACTTATCTTCTTCTCTTGAGGAGTAGAAGACACTATTAGATACACTAGAAGACACTAAGGATAGACTCGACATCCTAAGTCCTATGTCTCTGTAGACTCAGCAAACCTAGAGCTCTGATACCACTAAATTAAGATGACCGAATCGCCAAAATGGGATAAACCATTACGGAAGCGATTAACTAGCAGTGGAATAGAAAAATAACTAAAAATTAAAACCTTTTTGAAAGAGATCATTAAACCAGAAAACTCTTTTGTAATGAAACATGATAAAATGTCTACAACATAAGTTATCATTTACACCTTTGTAAATTCATGTCTTGAATGATTACATACATCCATTGCTTTGTTATCTGGACAAATCAAGATACAAAAATCTCGAGATTAAAACCAAAACCTCAGACCTACAGAGTCCTAGGACCTGAGAGTACAGAGACGACACATGACACACTATCTACAAGACTACTAAACAATCAATATCTCCACTTGAGATTCACTGCTGTCCCTGGTGTTGTTGTTGTTGTTGCTGCTCACCCTCAGACGGGTTCCTTCGGCCTCGGCATCTACCTAAAAAGTTGAATCCCACGGGGGTGAGAAAATTTAAATAATTGTCCCAGTGAGAGTTATAAGTCTTCGCCAGAAAACTTGGATATAGAAGTAAAGAAATATCATAAGCAAGATAACTCAAAAATTCAACAACAGACTAGAATTAAATAAAGAAACATTTACTTAAACAACCATGTTTCTCATGATTCAATCTAAGCAGTTATACTACACAACTGGTTATGTTTTTCAAGCATTATTATGCCATGCGGAGATGAGGTATACCGCTCATACTCCAACCGACCATTACTAAATCACATCGGTATCATAGATAAGTCATTAAAAGAGTCGGATTCTCATGACCTCATCTTCCTCAGTCAGTGTAAGGACCAACTTGCAGGACATATCATGTCTCTACTACAATAGCTTTCCAGGGTATTCTGGCAACTTCACTATTTAGAGTCACAGTGGCATTCTGTACTCTCTTCGCCATCGAGGGATTTCTTGTTTATCACACATCGATGCGAAATTAAAGATTCCCTCAGGGGATTAGTGATACATCACCCCGACATAAACATATGATGAAGGGTTGATGGATTAAGATACATATAACACCAATTCCTACATCAAGACGTAAGGATATCCGCGTCCATAACCCCCACATACTCAAAAGTATGTGCTCCAGGAGTTCCCTTAGGAAAACCTATTTCACCATCATTTAAACTACTGACAATGATGGATCTATGATCAGGGCTCTACATGATATGGTTATACTTGATTATTAAGTCCATTTCAACATTCTTTTAGCATCAAGCATGTTTTCAAGCATAACTACTAAACAACTATTAAGAAAGCAGAATACTGAATACATCAAGTTTAACTCTCATCAATTATCACTTGAATATCATTTCTTGACTATTTCATCACTATGATTCAAGAACAGGGGTGTTCAAACCTTTAGATCATTATAATGTAAATTTTGTTCATGGCTCTTATAGCCCATCAATCTCGTGTGTTGACCCACATACTTAGGCAGCATAGATTATCTTGATTCATAAATCTTATATCATGCTTTCAATGAATAAGACATCATAACCCTTACCTGGATATGATCACCTCTTAATATCAACCTGCATGATTGATGTAATTGCAGACATGCATATATAATAGTACTAACACAATACCAAAACTATTAAATTTCTTCATAGAACACCACAACCGTGCTTCCTTGCATGGTCGTGTAAAGGTAAGTCTAAGATCAACAAAATTGATTTCTAGGGTCAGGGTTTATTCACATCGATTAGGGTTATTGAACTTCTTAGCTTTACAAGGCTTAAGTATTTCTCATATTACAACTTGTAATCAGGATTTCATGCCCAAAGGCATAACTCAGAATTACTCCATTCATCACATCACCCTAAATTAGGGTTTACTATTCATATCACATGGTATTACCCTAGAATTAGGGTTTACTATTTATTTCTTAGTGAATTGAACTTGTAGCATCATCCTGTAAGAAGATTATTATCATTAATGCCTTCAATTAAAGTTAAAGTTCATTAGTCACCATGATTAGGGTTCTCATGATCTCACTATAAAGGATCATACCCTAAATTAGGTGCATTCATACATATTGAAGGTATTTTACTCGATTCTCATTCATATTAGGAGTCTTCTCTCTCCTCTCATTACTAGATGGATCTTACATCATTCTAGAATAGGTTAGGTCAAGTCAACTTTGATTAACATAGTCATGTCATCACCATTGTGGTTATTAGGGTTTGCTTGATCAAGAGATGTTTACTACATAAATCCTTCAAGGGTACTTTAGTAAGTTCACCATTGATCATAGTATATACCAACTATCTCATTGCGTGTTCCCCTAAGGTCTTTAGGTATCATTAGGGTTTAGATTAAACAACCATTGAACCATCTAAGCCCTTAAAGCATTAACCATTTTGACCTTAAAAGATCCCAAACGGTTTTGAACTTTCAACCTCCAAACGGTTTTGAAACCGCATGGATGGGTTGACCGTTTGGCACCTTTAACCTTCAAGGCCGCATAGGCAATTCATACTCAAGACCTCATGGGCACGTTGACCATTTGGTCAAGTTTGACCTTGAAACTGCATGACCAAACCAACCTTGAAATCGCATGACCTTAAACGGTTTGGAATCCACATGAGTCCAAATGGGTTTGAAACCGTTTGGGCCCAAACGGTCTTGAGACTGTTTGCCCACAAACGTTCTTGAGACCGTTTGGATTCAAATGGTCTTGAAACCGTTTGGTCCAAACATCTCAAAACTGCATGGACCTAAAAAGTGCATTAACACTTGCAATTGATTAGGGCTTTCACTGTTAAACCCTTCAATCGATCTCATACTTGTTAACCACCTATCACTTAAGTTAATTTGGTTAATCCTTAACCAATTTGACACTCAATTGACCCTCAATTGATAACCATCTAGGGTTTGAATTGATTGGATTAGGGTTAAAATCGACTATCCTTCAACATTCATCAACATGGGTCTAATTGAAGTTGAACTCATTGAACCATCACCCAATTGGGCCATGACCTGACCCCAAACGGTCTCAGGATCGTTTGGACATCCTCTAAATGGTCTTGAGACCGTTTTCCCAAAGTCTCATAAAAAACTAAGTCAATTGTTAAGGGTTGAACCCTAATTAGGTCACAAATTCAACATTTTGACTATTTCAACAACCTATTATGATTGAGCCTTCAATTGATAAAATTATCTTAACCCTAGACCTCCAAATGGTCTTGGGTGATCACCAAACGGTTTTGAAACCGTTTGGGTGATCCTCAAACGGTTTTGAAACCGTTTGGGCCACTCAACCCAAACTTCAACAAAATCGGTCCATTGAAATCAGTAATGAACCCGATTAGGGTTTAGGTGATTAAATTGCCTTCAACTTGATATTTGTTTGGAATTAGATAATAATTCTTTTTATATGATTAATTCATAATGTGTCCAGCAAGCCCTCAAATGTTCAACGCCGGGTTAAACCTCCCAAATGGTTTTGCAAACCGTTTGAATCTAAACGGTCTTGTGAAACCACATGGAATCAAATGGTTTTGAAACCGTTTGGTCCCAAACGGTTTTGCAAACTTTTTAGACCAAGGGTGCAAGACCATTTGGTAAATTTACATAGGTATTCACTCCCATAATCTTCTACCTCAGATTAAGGTCAGTTTTTCCATGGTTTTGTTAACAAGAACTCGTAGAAGAGTGGAAGAAGGAAGACCAAACAATTATTGCATAGAAAGAAGATGTATAACAAAGTTTAAGGGTTTAGAGTTGTAAAACCCACCTTAAAGTAGGTCCTAGAGATCCAAGCTTCCAAGATTTAATGTAGCCATGAGCTCCATAGGTCTTCCATGGTGTCTTATTCAAGAATCGGTTGGAAGGGATGGCTAGAAAGAAGAACTAGATAAGAAAAGCTAGCAATCCAACCTTGCACCATGATTTTGTCCACAAATCTGAGCAAGATGATGATCAATTCTTACCTATAACTGGTTGGCCGTCCTCCCTATCTCTATATCTCCGTCTTTAGTCGGTCTCAGTAGAAGATAAGAAGGGAAGTGAAGGAAACAATGCTTGCTAAGTAAAGAAGGGTGTATATATACTTTGGATGAATTTTCAATATAAGGATAACCTTTTCCTTCTTTTCTCAACTAAGTCCTCCTCTCCTTCTAAGGAACGTCCCTCCTTCATTTCTTAAGCCAAACTTCTTCTTCGACCAAGGTCTAGAGGAAAGAAGCCAAACCTCCTACTAAGTTGTACACATATAAAGGGTCACTTTGCATATAACTTGATTATTTAATTACAAGGATTATCCATCTTATTTGATTATTCAAATGAAACATCCTCTTCATAATTCTTACTTTAATTGATACCAAGAGTCACAAAAGATATTCTATGGGATATATTTTACATATTGCATCCCATTTTTTGGGTAAATTGTACTTTACACCAAACTTAGGGTTTTAAGCACAATGATTGCTCCACGAGCTGCATCTTGGTGCCCAAGCTTGGAGAACCCACATCACTACAACATATTCAATATTATGATGTCTCAACATCAGAGGAAAATTCAAACATGTGAAATTTTCAAGTTAACCCCTCTAATTGGGTAATTTGCACATATGTCCCTGTATAACAAAACAATATTACAACATTGTTAAAAAAGGGCAGTAATGGAAACATATGTTCCTTAGGAGCTTTAATTACATAATCAAAGGTAACCATAAAGGTCTAATCACATGATTAAGAAAAACACCTAGGGTTAGTTCATAACCCAGGTCAGGGATGTTACATAAACTATGCATTTTTTCAAAATTGTTTTCTCTACAACTAAACACTTCTTCAAATGATGACTTGGTTCAGAAAAACATAGGTGAAACCACAAAAAATATATTTTATACATAAAATTTAATAATGGGAAGTAACTCTGACTAAGACAACTTCTAAATGTAAATATAAAAATGGCACACAAATCAATGTATGAACCAAGTCAAACACTTTTCAACATTCTATACCTTTACTATCTGTTTCACCATTGCATCATTCCAGCAAGGAGTCTAATCATTCAAACATCTGCAAGTGTATACCAAAACCATTCCCAACTCATAGTATGGAAGATAGGGATATGTATTATATTATAATTGTGTTAACTTATACCAACTCCTTAAAAGTTACATCGTCCATTGCCTACCACTTCATCTGAATCATAATATTTCTTAGGATGGAACATAAAACCTCATTATGGGACACTAGGGAGAAATTTGGTCAGCCAAACTATCATAGGAAAAGATTAGGGTTTTCCCACTACCTGATGGTTTCCCTATAATGGTGTGATTACAAAATAAAGGGACACACAAAACATGATAGAAATAGGTAATCACATCTTCTTGTGCCAATAAAATAGTACGTATGTATCTAGCTTATATGCCTGAGGTGACATAGGTGAACTACTAAGGGTCTTCACTGGATACTTATGCCTTCCCCAACCAAGCCTACACTATGAGGAAATCAGAACTCATGGAAGATAGTATCTAGTCCCTTGGTTGATAGTTTTAGTATAGAACCACATTCAAGTCAAGTCATTCCTAATCAAAATGGAGTTATTTCATGTTTTCATTACCTAAATGGAATCATAATCACGAGCCTTAAATGAGGATCTAAATTTTGTGATCTAAGCATGCTCAATATAAATTTGAACATAATTGAAAATTGTGACAACTCATCACATAAAAAGAGATCACTCGAAACCAAAATGTTGATGAAATACTAATTAGTCATATCACCAAAATGGTAAAAAATTGAAGACAAATAAACTTTAACATTTTAAAAGAAGAATTTACACAAAATCTCCACTTTATATATATTGATGTCAATTATCTTTACATGAGTTCAATGGCTTTATCCGTAATATATATATATATATATATATATATACATATATATATATTCTAGATACTTACACCATTTATATTGTTCATTGTGTATAATAAAAAACTAAAGTACACCTACTCAGACCTGAGAGAACATGGACGACTATAGGACTCTACACATGATCACACCAATATCTCAAACTCTATTGGTTTTACAAACTAAACCTTCTTTCCACCATGAGTCTAACCATGATGTTGATCACCTAAAAAGGTGTGGAAATCCATGAGGTGAGACTCCAAGTCCCAACAACATGATATAACTTCTAAAAACATTTATTTCTTACAAGCAAGTTATGAAATTAAAGCAGTTAAGACATATAGTATAACACATTAGAAGATTGAGCATTGTATATAGAATGATCAAGAATAGCTAAAGTTCAATTACATATAACAATACAGGCAAGGGATATGAATCACATATGATACGAAATAAAAATTATCATTCAGTGTGATTCATTAGAGAACCCTAACATGCATTGTATATGACTGGATTATATATTTTATTAAGCCCTAGGTAGCTTGATGCATACCACTCAAGCTACTTACTGACTACTACAAAGTTGCAATCAACATCCTATAAGATAAAGGATGATCGAAATCCTAAAGATCTCTTCCCCTCAGTCAGTATTTGTGACAAACTATAGTGGCTCATCGTTCAAATCACTAAAAGCAAACCTACTCCATCTCGGGTACACATGATGATGACACCAAAACTAGAGCATGGTCCTAGAATTTTGAGTTATGATCGTAGTCACTCTCTATCACATAGAATCAGATACATGACTTCAACTGCTCTCTAAAATTTTAGAATCACGATGACAAAGATATATCCTCCATGCACCAAAAAATACTCAACAATATAAAAACACCGAGCTCCTTTTGGATTACTTTTCACTATCCAACATTAACTGACATTGAGATTGTTATGACTGTGTCTGAGCTTAATTGGGATTTACCAGGATGATTACATGCTTAATTAGATTGATCATTGCTTAAATATGATCAAGGATGGTAGTTCAATTATGACGTGTTAAACTTAATGAGAACTCCAAGTATGCTACCACTTTGAATAATTAGGGTTTGAGAAATATAAACCCTAGTCGGATGAAATTAGAGTTTTCACCTAACTGGTCAATGATGGGAGGAATGAGAGAGGTAGTCAAAGGAGAATAAAAATGGAAGTTGGAGTCTTGGATAGCACGAATGTGGTAGGTAACACAGTTGTGTTAGGTCATTGGTGGTACAAGCATACTAGGCCACATGACTGTTTTGAAAGAATTGAAATGTTGGCCAACTTTTGTACTGAAGTCTAATGAAACCAATACGCCACAGTCATGGAAGGAAGCACAGCCATTCTGGGTCCATCTTAGCACGGTCGTGCCATGTTGCATGACCATTCTGGAGCATTTTCTCTTCAACCAATAGTTCTACAGACTGCTAAATAGAAGTGCAATATTTGATTTTTAATTTTTTATTGGTAGATTGAAATGATCTAAAATTTAAATTAAATCCCTAATACTCAATTGAGAACAAGATTTTAAATTTACATAATTTTTGGAGAAGGTTTGATCTCTAAAATAAACAAATTACAGTAACATTTTTACAATAGAAAGTTCAGCTAAAATAAGAGAAAGTATAGTGAGGGGTCAATGTGCAATTGATCGAAACAGCTCAATTTCTCTATATGTTTAACCTAACACACTAGGATCTCTCATAATTTGTGATTTATTCTAGAAAAACAAAATCCTAGAGAGAGAGAGAGAGGGAAAGTTAGGGTTTGAGAGGAGAAAGTGGTGGAATTGCTGATCTAGGGTTTCACTATCCGAGATACGATGAAATCAAGTAAATTTAGCTTCTTTGCATTGACTTTCTCAGTTAACTTTGGATTCTAAGTCCTTGTAGAATAACAACCTAGTTTTCATCTGATGTAAGTTCCTAGTGATAAAATAAAACTATATCTCAAAAGAAAAACAAAGGTGAAGCTAAATAAAAGAAGAACTCATATAAAGGTAAATTGTATTTAGAACATAAAAGATTTTGAAAAAGAAACTATGATTGAACCCCGCATGAGCCATTTTTAGTTCAAAATGAAGGATATGCAATGTATTATGTATAAGATGGAGCTAGCAGGGGAATATTCATTTAGAATTTCAACTAGATAAAAGTAAAAGGATGTTAAGAAAGTATATATGGCATGGAATATGGAATCATACACAAGAGTGAGAAACATGACCATAAGAGATAAGTAATAGTAAATAATGAAATAGGGAAGAGTAGAAAACATGCAGCCAATGATAAAAAATAAAGGGGCTGAAACATGAGAGAGTAATATAGATGATCAAAGAGAGAGATTGGGAGTTGTGACAAGATGCTAAATATCTAGTCTCCTTCATGATGAGTAATTAAACCTAGATATGAGAAATATATTAAGTGAATACTTGAAGATTGTAATTCTAAATCTCAGAATCACCTTCTCTTTTGTATCCTTCCTAATGAGAGTAATGTGGGGATGAAGTGGAATGAGAATTAATTCTAAATGATACATAACCACCATGGTAGACACGTCTATTGAATGTATTAATGACACATAGCATGAAGATGAAATCCTAGTAAGGTAAATAAAGAAGGTAACCTATCGAAAATGTCAAGTATGAGAAAATAAAATTCAAGTGGTAAATACAAGGAAGACTTTAGTAAACCTCAAGAGATCCAAGTTTGAATATCAAATTAAGGGAGTAAAATCATGTCACAATAACATCAGGATCAAACCATAGATAGTTTAGTATTGTAATAGTTCGAGGGATGTCAATAGTGATTTGACCTTGATCATGAACATTTCCGTAAAATAAAATCCTGAGATCATCAATATGAGAAGAAAATAGCAGTTATAGTATTCATGAGTTTAAGGGTTGCAAATGTGAAAGATAGATAAACAATAAGGAAATGAGTATGAACGAAGGATACGAAGTATATTTGAAATGTAAGAAGTGTGACTTAAATAAAAGGAGAAGTGCAACATGAGCAAAGTGTAATCTAAAATAAATTCTTGTAGTGATAGAAAGAATGATGAATACTCTATTCTTACCTTGAATGTTTCAATGTTAGGAATGTTTATTCTATACAATCAAAGTGAGAAGGATAAGTAAGAAGAAGTTGTAATGCATAAGAAGAAAAATTTGAGAAAAATAAATGGCTTTCAGTAATATGTTAATTAAAGGTGTGTGATAGTTTTAGTCATTCATACTAGTAACTCAACTTAGCATTGTACAATTATTGTTGAATCTAGTCTTCCAACTCATGAATGCTTTTCTATTTGAGTAACAGTAATAAATTCATAACAACATGATGAACTCTCTTTTGTGACTCTGAGGTAATACAAAACACTAAAACATATTGAGCCATATGAATTGAGATAGGAGGATCAGATTATCAATGTTGAGGTAACACCTCAAGAGTATGAAAGGATTGAAAATGGTTATTTCTCTTTATCTTTCCTGTGATTGATTGTGGCGTAGAGAATTCTTTTGTTGTCATTGAGAAGCCATGTTTTAAACATGTTGTGATTAGAAGAGAAACAAAGGGTTTAATGTTGAAAAAATGTACACATACAAAATACAAGAGTATAGTGACATATAAGATTTTAGGAGTTTAAAATAAAAATCAAATGTACTTTGCTTATGTATTTATGTTTCTAGGACAAAACCTTTTTAAGGGGGGAGAATTGTTATGATCGTGTCTGAACTCAATTGGCAATTTAGGATTTACTAAAATTGATTACATGCTTAGTTGGAATGACCATTTATTAAATATGATTAAGGATGGTAGTTCAATTATGACATATTAAACTTAATGAGAACTCCAAGTATGCTAACATTTTGAATAGTTAGGGTTTGAGAAATATAAACCCTAGTCAGATGGAATTAGGGTTTTCACCCAATGGGTCCATGATGGGAGGAATGAGAGAGGTAGGCAAAGGAAAATGAAAATGGTAGTTGGAGGCTTAGATAGCACATACGTGGTGGGTAGTAAGGCTGTGTTAGGTCGTTGGCTGCATGAGCATACTAGGCTACATAGTCTTTTTAAAAGAATTGAAACGTTGATCAACTATTGTACTCAAATCTGATGAAACCAATGCACCACAACCGTGGTAGGTAGAAAGCCCATTCTAAGTACATCTTACCATGGCCGTGCCACATTGCATGATCATTTAGAGACACTTTCTCTTCAATCAATAATTTGGTAGACTTGTGGATAACAGTGCACTATTTGATTTTTATTTATTTTTTTGGTGCTCAAAATGATGTGAAATTTTCATTGAAGCCCTAAAACTCAATTATAAACAACATGTTATATTAAATAATTTTTAGAGAAGGTTTGATCTAAAACAAATTATAGTAGCATTTTTATGATAGAATGTTCATCTAAAATAAGAGAAAGTATAGTGAGGGATCAATGTGCAATTGACCAAGCAGCTCAATTGCTCTATATGGCCAAACTAACACACTAGGAACTCTCATAATTTGTGATTCATTCTAGAGAAATAAAATCCTATAGAGAGAGGGAGAGTTAGGGTTTGAGTGGAAAAAATGGTGGAATTGCTGAGCTAGGGTTTCACTATCTGAGATATGATGAAATCAAGTAAGTTTAGCTTCTTTGCATAGCCTTTCATGGTTAATCTTCTCTGACATGTCAAGATTCCATTCCTCCTCTGATTTGATCTGAAATGATATCCGATCTCTCCTTTTAATCACTCTTTCTCCACAACTCTCAATTCCTAGCATTTATGAGTTGAAAGGAAGAAGAATCTAATGATTTGCTAGGGTTTTGATTCGAGTTTGAGATTTTCAGATGTGGGCGCCACTTTTAAGGTGTTTTCACACCTTATGGTGAGTGTATACTTCCTTTAAATAGTAGATTGAATGAAAATGAATTAAATCACTCTAATTTGACCTGAAATGATATCAAATCTCTCCTTTTCTCACTCTTTCTCCACAATTCTCCATTGCTAGGGTTTTTGAGTTGAAAGGTAGAAGAATCTGGTGATTTGCCAGGGTTTTGATATGAGTTTGATATTTTTATATGTGGGCTGTGTTTTTAAGGCATTTTCACACCTTAATGTGAGTGGCAACTTCCTTTAAATAGTATATTGCATGAAAATGAGTTAAATCATCAACTATCTTGAATTGCTTAGTATGCGACTACAAACCCTACATTGTCTTTTTAATCTAGTTGTTGCAAAATGATAGGAAATGGATTATTTTATTACTATGGTGAATTTAGATGACGACATTATATTAGAAATGGATACAATCCATCCTGAGTAGAATTCTCTAAGTAATTGCAGAGGTTATAAGTAAATTTAAGGTTTTCAGCTATGACTAAAATTGCTGCATAATTATATAAAGAAGTTTTTCTATCTGGATACCTTGTTTATGAATGATTGATTATTTGAATGCATACTACATATATGCCAGATACTATCTTGGATTTCATGTGATTCCATCAGTGTTTTCTTAATACCTCAGTAAAGAGGGTGAAACCCTAGATGAGTGTAAAGTTGGAAATTTGTGAATAGATATTGTGAAATCCATTTGAAGTACTTCTCTTGACATCATAGACATTATTATTCAATGTTATTCTTGATGCATGATATCTAAGTGAATGGCGTGGAAACCAAAATTTAGCTCAATTCTAGGGTTTCATACATATGTTGATTGTATATGAATTGTTGAAAGCAACAATCTTTATTCAGTGAATTTTTTATGACACATTAAATCCTTATGTGAGTCATGTGATAAGTGAATGAGGTAAATGATGTTGGCTAAATTGGACATTAGCATAATCTTTGTTTTGACGATGAAAAACATTTCATTCTTGTGAATTTAATGTGCTACTTGAGTATTTTAGTGTTTAAGAAAATGAGGAGATCATACTAAGTGGATAGTTGAAGATCAATGCGCTTAAATGTTTAATATTTTCATGATTGTACTCAATGTAAAAACTTCTTCAAGTGTATAATGTACAAGTACTTAGATATCATGTAAATCAAGCATTAGATCTTCCATATCCACCCTTTATAAACCCTTTCGTACACTCATATCAAGACTTTAGGGTTGATAGGTTTCAAATGAGTCAAATAGGACCTAACATACATTGCAAAAAGTCCTTCTCAGAGTCAATTTCGGTCAACAATATTGTCGACTAAGATATAGCCATTGTAATAGGGTTAAACAAGAGAAAATAGACATATAGCCAACTCAACTCAGACAGTCATCCGGTCAACAATATTTTGAATCGAGAGTCATCCAGTCGACAAGATTGTCGACTGAGAAAACTTCTAGAAACTTCACATATAACGAACATTTTAGCCATTGTAATCTAACTACTTTCTACCTAACAGCTAGTTAAGCACTTAGAATACTCTATACACTCCCTAAATGTCCTTAGACACTTGCAAACCATTCCTATAAATAGGATAGGCCTTAGGACACCTATAACAAACAAGCTACACTTGAGCATCCATTCTAGAGAGAAACAAAGCTGAGATTCACTCGCTATCTTCTTCCTTGTGCTATGAAATTGTAACCTATAGCTACTATCTCCTAGCCACCACATAGAAACATCCATATTAAGTGGATAGGAGATCTAAACCCTTGATATAGGACTTCTCCTAGGGTTGGTGGCTGTTGAAAGGAGGTTTCTTGGTGCTACTTCAACAAAGTGAAGGCTGCTCCAAGGTGTGCTTGAGGAATATTTCAAGAAGGATGCTTCAAAGGAGGTTGGAGCTACTTCTAGGTGAAGGCTATATCAAGGAGGGGGAGATACTTCAATCAAGTGAAGGCTGCTCCAGGGTTTCTTGAGGTTACTTCAAGAAGACTATTTCAAAGGAGGTTGGAGCTACTTCTAGGTGAAGGCTATATCAAGGTGGTGGAGCTACTTGAAGGTGGTGAAGGTTGCTCTAAGGTTACTTGAGGTTACTTCAAGAAGGTTGCTTCAAGGAGGTTGAGGCTAATTCAAGGTGAAGACTAATTTGAGTGGAAGGTGATTGTATTTTGTTGTAACATCCTTGCCAGGTATATAAAATAAATCACTTTCAAAATCCCAATTGGAAACAATTGGGTAGTGGACTGCCAACCTTTGATTCAAAGGTTGGAACCACTCTAAATTGAATTGTCTTCCTGGTTTCCTCCTCCTTCTTTACCTTATGTGTTTAATTAAATTTTAGAAGTACCAAAAGCTCTATTCACCCCCTATAGATCTTTCAATTGGTATCAGAGCAGGTCTTCAAGGAGCCCTAATAGGTCTTGAAGAATGGGGGACAACTTGCTTAGCAACATCAAGGGATCAACCTAGGGCTATGGAGGATAGTATCTACGCCTTATGTGGTTCCCACAACTGAATATGCAACATGGGATCCATATACGGTAAAGCAAGTTCAATTGAATGCAAAAGCGGTAAGCATACTATATTGTTCTATTTTTTGTAAGTGAGTTTAATAGGATAACTTCATGTGAAATGTCTTATGATATATGGAATAAACTTTCAATAACACATGAAGGTACCACCCAAGTTAAAAATACCAAAATTAATATGCTTAAACAAAAGTTTGAACAATTTCATATGCAACCTAATGAATCTATTAGTGAAATGTATGCAAGATTTTCTTCCATTGTTAACATCTTGAGTGCATTAGGTAAGTATATAAGTAAAGAAGTTTAGGTGTTCAAAATCCTTAGATCCTTACCTCCAAAATACAAGCCAAAGGTGACGACCATTGGAGAAGCCAATGATCTCACCACAATGAGGATGGACCAAATCATTGGCAATCTAGAGACGCATGAGGTCACCCTTAAAGAAGAAGAAAGTTTAGCAGCTGAACACAAAAAGGAGAAAAGGAAGGCATTATATTTAAGGTATTAACTAAATCTATCATTCAAGAAAATAATGAAACAAGTGAAGAAGATAGTGAAGAGGAGGCACTTATTGTAAATGGTAAGCAATATAGAAGGTTTAAATCTAACAAAAACCCTTGTATTTCTTCTTCTTCCTCCCTTAGGTTTTTCGACTGAGAATTCTTTCTGTCAAAGAAAAGTTAGAATGAATATAGTTCTGTCAAACTGTTTATTGAAAATAAAATCATTCAATTGCAATTAACTTTTGTGAATCAAACCTGTAATGGATTCTTCATATTAGATTGTTCAAAATATTTGAACGATACTAATAAAAAGTACGACTATATAGGGACCAAAACTTTCGTACTTTGTAGGTTTGGATGGTTTATGGAAATTCCTCTAAAACGCACATGACTGGAAACAAGAAGATTTTCATACACTTAGAGAAAAGGTAAATTGTTGCTCACATGTGAACAAAGTTTCAAAAGTAAAACTATTAGCATAGGTGACGTTGGTACAAAATTTTAAATATGCTATTTGTAAAAGAACTACATCATAAGTACTATGGATATGGTTATAATTCATAGGAAAATATCAAAAGGGAAAATGATTGTAAACCTCTTAACTCTATGGACATTATTTAAAATCATAAAGTGTTTATAACTTTCTTAGAATATAATCATTACCTAATTTTTGTGATAAATCTGATATTTATGTATTCTAGGTAAGAAAAAGTAAGATTTATTTTTGTAAACTAAAACTTTTCTCACTAGAACTATTCACAAAGATTTATTTGGATCTATGTGAATTCTATCTTTAACAAAAGATGGTAAAAACAAATTTGATCCTAGGTCAAATTTTTTTTTTATCCTGGAATATTCAACATCTAGAAAAGCATCTAGGATTTATAAGTCTACATACATGATGATTATACACAACAAGACTTAGTCATATCCTAAAAGAGTTGATTATTGTACAATTTCTATATGAGCTTAATTTAGTTCCTAGACCTAAGGCAAAACATTCATTAGAACTATATGGTCATGATGAAATAAAGTTAGGATATAATGAGAAGATATAGATTTTGATATTACTTATGCATTAATGGATAAAGACTTGAGGTCATTTAACTCTAGAAAACATCATACTCTTCAAATGGAGGTAATTGGTAACAATTGTTTCCAAAATAGTATCATAAGAGAAGATATCTATGTTGCTTAAACCCATGACTTGAAACATAATTAAATATGCATATAGTTGATTGTTCACTTATGCTGATATAGAGGAAAATGTTATACCTTTATCATACTATATAAACTAAATTAATTGGAAATGTGTATAACTTCCTCTTAGTCGACAAACCATTCGACCGAGAGGAGCCCTGGTGAAAGTCACGGTCCACCAAAAATAAGCTGCAAAAATGCTTATCTATAAATCAAATCATTCACTTACACCCAACATTGGTATATTAAATCTTTAACTTGCTCATCATGTTAAATACATAGAATAAGAGAAACTTTTAGACCAAAGTAGTGTAAAAAACAAGATTGCTTTTAAAAATTGACTCATAGTCTTACTTAATCGATTCATTTTAAAGCTGGTTACGATTTGAAATACGTTAGTATTTTTGAACTCACTTTGTTATGACATTAAGGGGGAGCTCACAAAATTTTTGGATATAATGTACATTCGTTTTTGTTCTTAATTGGATTCTCTACATTGATTTGGCCTTAACATCCCTTGTATTTGTTTAGAGATATATTTATGGATTCCACTATGACCCTAAAAGAATCTCATATCATTTCAGGGCTTCACAACCCTTGTAAATGGTTGAGAAATTATTATAAAAATACATTCATTGATTCCACCATGAGTTTAAAGGAGTCTCATATCCTTTCTGGGCTTAACATCCCTTGCAAATGGTTGACAAATTAATCTTGGTTTTTTGAATCGTGGCTAAATTTGACATTTTTCTGAAGTAAAAAATTAAGGGGGAGTAGTTTTGAAATGACACATACGATTATCAACAACACATATGATTATTTTTTTGAAATGAAAAAGGGGGAGAAATAAAATAAAGCAAAATAAAGTAAAATATTCTCATGAGTTTCATGATCTCTTGTCTTGACATTAATTGGTGCTACATTGCCTTAAGAGATGAATATCATGTTCCATATCTCTTTAGGTATCTTAGCATACATTTTATGAGATCAAAGAACCTATTCATCTCAGGTATATCACATGCATGAAACTCATTTATTTTCAAATATTTTGCTTATATTTTAGGAATGTTTGTCATCTTCAAAAAGGGGGAGATTGTTGGCTAAATTGGACATTAGGATATCATTTGTTTTAATGATGAAAAACATTTCATTCTTGTGGATCTAATGTGCTACTTAAGTATTTCAGGGTACAAGGAAATGAGGAGATCATACTAAGTGGATTGTTGAAGATCAATTCACTTAAGTGTTTAACATTTTCATGATTGTACTCAGTGTAAATACTTATACAAGTATATAATGTACAAGTACCTTAGATATCATGTAAATCTAGCATTAGATATTCCCTATACACCCAAAACCCTTTCTTACACTCACATGAAGACTTTAGGGTTGATAGGTTTCAGATGAGTCATCGATAAGACCTCACATACATTGCAAATCCTTGCAAAACGTCCTTCTCAGAGTCAATTTCGGTTGATAATATTGTCAACTGAGATATAGACATTGTAATAGGTTTAAACAAGAGAGAAATAAACATATAGCCAACGAAACCCAGATAGTCATCCAGTCAACAATATTGTGGATCGAGAGTCATCCAGTTGACAATATTGCTGACTGAGAAAAGGTCTGAAGACTTATCATTTAACAAACATTTTAGCTGTTTCCATCCAACTATTTTATACCTAACAGCTAGTTAAGCACTAAGAACACCCTAGAAACTCCCTAAAACATCCCTAGACACTTGAAAACCATTCCTATAAATAGGAGAGACCTTATGTAACATCCCTGACCTGGGTTATGAGTCAACCCTAGGTGTTTTGCCTAAATATGTAATTAAATCTTTGTGATTAACTCTGAGCATGTAATTAAGTTTCTCAGAAACGTATATTTCAGTATTTGCTCCTTTTTATTTAAAGTTGTAGCATTGTTTTGATATACAGGGACCTATGTGCAATTTACCCAGTTGAAAGGGTTAGTTTGCAATTTTTCACATGTTGAGATGTTCCTCTGATGTTGAGACATCATAAGAATCTCTTTGGCAAAGTTTGAGGGATTTCCCAAGCTAGAGCACCAAGGTGCAGCTGTGGAAGCAATCCCAGGGCTTGAAACCCTAATTTGGGGTAAAATGCAATTTACCCAAATGATGGGATGCAATTTGTAAAGAATGTCATCTAAAGTATCTTTTTAGACTCTTATCATTTAAAGAATAAATGATGAGGAATTCACCTCAATTGAGTTATCAAGTTAAGAAACAGGCTTTGTGATTGAATAATCAGGGTATATGTGCAATATCCCTTTAAGTATGAACTTTATTATTAGATTGTTCTTCCTTGCCTTCTTTTCTATAACTTAAGATAAGGTTTGTCCTTAGAATAAAGAGGAAGGGACGAGCAAGTAATAAAGGAAGGACTTAGTTGGAATTAAGGGAAACTTATGAACTAATGTTGAAGATCCTACCCCATGTATATAAGCTCTCCTTCCCTTAGTTGCAAGGGAACTTACCCTTCATTCCCTTACTGTTTCATCTCACCAAAGACGACCAAGGACTGCCTTGGAGCTAAGGAGGACGACCAAGGGGTGCAAGGTAGGTCTAAACCCCTCTTCTTGCCTAATTCCATGGTTAGAATTCGAATTCAAGGTTAGCTTCATGGCTAATTCTCGAAACCCTATCTTTCTAGCCATCTCTCTTCATCCTTCCTTGGAGTTTTCACCTTGGACAACCTGTGGGAACTCAAGGACGCCATTAGAGCTTGGAGCTTGAAAGCTTGGAGCTCAAGAAGCAAGCTTTAGGCGGGTTTTATAACTCTAAACCCATGCTTTACTATATGCATCTTTATATGCGTTTTGATGATAGCTCTTAGTGTTTCCCTACTTTTCCATGCTATTTTGCAAGCAAACCCATGGGATATTCGTACTGTTCTTGAGATAGAAGATGAAGGCGTGATTTCCAAGAAAAACCCACCGCTTTTCTTTTCCTTAAACGATCCTAACAGTTTGCTCTCTCGGACTCAAGACCGCGAGGTGAGCAAACGGTCTCGAGACCGCGACAGGGCAAACGGTCTCAAGACCGTTTGGCCCCGTTGACCGAGCGTGGACCGTATAAGAAATCTGTTCCTAATTATATAGGCTAATTACCCTCAAAATTTGGGAGACTAACTCCAAAGGAATCGGGAGATATGACCTTTTTAAGTCACAACTTTAAATGAATTAATTGCTGAATTGCAAACGGTCTGAATGGCCTTTTTGGGCAAACGGTCTCAAGACCGTGAGAGGGCTCGCGGTCTCAAGACTGTGAGAGGGCTCACGGTCTCAAGATCGTGAGGGAGCTCACGGTCTCAAGACCGAGAGGACAATCACCCAAGACCGTTTGAAGGTCTAGGGTTGAGTAATTTGACCAATTGAGGACCCAATTGCAAATAAGTTATCAATTTAATCAAAATTCTGTTTTGTGGTTCAATCATGGTTCAACCCCTATCAAATCACCTTAGACTTTGATGAAATCTTGGGCAAACGGTCTTAAGACCATGTGGGGTCCACCCACATGACCTCAAGACCGTTTGGGCCAAGTTTGGGCCCAATTGGAGCTCAATTGAAGGGTTCAACCTTGTGTTGATGCACATTGTTGAGTGTTGATGGGTGAACATTGATAGACCCTAATTGAATCGATTTTAACCATTATGGGCCAATTGAATGACCAAGTGATCAAGCATAATCTTAATTGACTAAGTCCATAAGTGGTCAACATAGCTTTGACCCTTTGAGGGCTTCAATATGGGTTGACATTATCGGTTGCATCTTTGAGCCTTGTTGAAGAACCAAGCAGCTGAGACCATGAGAGCCTCGCGGTCTCAAGACCGTGAAAGGGCTCGCGGTCTCAAGATTGTGAGGGAACTCACGGTCTCAAGACCGAGAGGAGGCTCGCGGTGTCAAGACCGCGAAGGGCCTCGCGGTCCTGAGGTCAAAGAAGGGCAAACGGTCTTCATGACCCTCGCGGTCTCAACTCAAATTGGTCTTCGCGGTCTCAACATTAACTTGAACCCTTGAAGAGGCTCGCGGTCTTGAAGCCTAAGGGGGCTCGCGGTCTTGGAGCTAGAAAGAGGCTTGCGGTCTTGGAGGGTCAAAGTGGACAAACGGTCAACACTTTCAACCAATCTCAACCCAATTGATGATTAATGATTGAAAGCAATCAATGTGATTGAAGGTTGACCTCATTCAATCATTTGATGATGTAAATGGTTCAATGTTGCCCAAATCAAACCCTAATGATAATCTAGGATAGTAAGGGGTTATTTGATTAAGGTTTTTGACCATGATGATGATCAATGGGGTGAATTACCAAAATACCCCTGAAGGGTCAATTGAGTTATACCTTGCTCAATTCAAACTCCAATTACATGAGAATGATGTTTTTAGTCATAATGATTCTATCCAACTTGATCTAGTCTAATGTTATCATCAACCATTAGTATGATGAAAGAGAGAGTACTCTAGAGAGAGAAAGTACCCTAGAGAGAGAAAGTAACTCTAATCACTTAATGGTGATGTTCTTGGCTATGTTAGCCTATGATGACTCAACCCAACCTGTTTTAGAGTGATGTTGACATCACCTAACCTTATGATGAGAGAGAAAGTACTTTTAGAGAGAGAAAGTACTTCTAGAGAGAGAAAGTACCCTTTTTAAATGGAAACTCAATTGAAGCATCCCCAATACATAGAAATGAGCATAATTAGGGTATGATCCACCTGTGTGAGATCATAGAAACCCTAATTATGATAAATGATGAACCTTTAACTAATCCAAGAGTATCAATGAAGATGTTACTCATACATGATGATGTTATGAGTTTAATTCACCATTGATGTGAATAGTAAACCCTAATTCAAGGGTGATGACATGTGATGTGAATAGTAAACCCTAATTCAAGGGTGATGACATGTGATGAGAATAGTAAACCCTAATGCAAGGGTAATGGCATGCTTTTGAGTATTAAACTCTATTTGATTTGAGTTAAAGATTTAACTCTTATGACAAGAGTAGGAAGTACATTCCTTATTGTTGCATTACCTTTATCAGATGTATTAACCATGCAGGTTCTGATATGAAGGTAATCATATCCAGGTATGGATGTTGATGTTATATTCATTAAAGGCATGTTGTTAGCCTTATGAATAAGTAAAGTAATCTGATGCCTTGCCAGTGGCATCCTATGCTGATAATGGGCTATGAGGGCCATGAATACCATCAAGGTCATGCCTTAGAGATGACTTGTGATGAGGATAATGAGAAATGATGATTGATATGAGTTAGGCCTGTTACATTTAGTATTCTTCTTTTATAGCTGCTATGCTACTGTTATTGTTTGAAGAACAATGTATGCTGTTAAAGAATACTGAATGTACCTAACTAATCAAGTATAATGTAGAGCCCTGATCATAGATCCATCATTGTCAGAAATTAAATGATGGTGAAACAGGTTTTCCTCAGGGAACTCCTGGAGCACATACTTTTGAGTATGTGGGGTACATGGATGTGTAGAACCTTACATCCTAGTGTAGGAAAGTGATGTAGATGTGTAATCCATCCATCCTTCACTATAGTTCCATACAGTATCAGTGGTAGGTAAACATGAAACCTCCTGATGACGAAGACAGCACAGATATCCGTATCAGTGGTAGGTAAATATGAAACCTCCTGATGACGAAGAGAGTACAGAACGCCACTGTGACTCTAGAATAGCGAAGGACCAGTTTACCCTGGTGAGCTATAGTAGTAGAGACACGAGATGTCCTACAAGTGATCCTCTTACTGACTGAGGAAGGTGAATGTCATGAGAATCCGGCTCTCTTAATGACCTATGTATGATGCTGATGCGGCTTCTCAGCGATCAGTTGGAGTATGAGTGGTAAGCCTCATCTCCACAGGGCATAATGTTGTTTGTAAAACATAATCAACCATGTAGTATAACTTGTTAGAGATGACTCCAAGTTAGTTGATTGATGTTACATTGCAATAATGTTGATATTCTCCATATCTCCTAAATTGTAGAGATCTTGTTATACCTGCAACTGTTATAGAATGCTTTGAAGGCTTTACTGTTTAAAATAATCTTTGATGTTATAATAAAGCTTCTGGCGAAGAGTTATAACTCTCGCTGGGACAATTATGTATAATTGTCTCACCCCGTAGGCTTCAACTTTTTAGGTGGACGTCGGAGATGAAGGAACCAACCTACAGGTGACCAGTCTCAGCAGCAGCATCACTAGGGGCAACAGTAATCTCAGGTGGAGATTTATCCTGCCATGTGGTGTAGTTAGAGTCAGTCCTATGTGTCCTCTTTACTCTCAGGTCTTGGAGTCTTGTGTTATGTGATCTTGAGATTTTGTATCTTGATGTATATAATTACTCAAGAAGTAATTATCCTGAGATGTAAACAGTTACCTCTCTTTATGAAAGAAGCTTTTATGGATCCAAGCTCTTGTCTCGAAAAGTTTTAATTTCCTGTGATTTTTGTCTTCCACTGATTATCGATTCGCTTCCGCTACGTTTTAATCGTGTTTATGTCATGGTTTGGAGATCAGAGCCCACAAGTAGTGGTATCAGAGCTCCAGGTTCAGTTGAGTCTACAGAGGCATAGGACTTAGGATGTCGAGTCTACCTTTAGTACTCCTTCCTCATCTAATAGAATCTTCTGCTCCTCAGGAGAAGAAGATACATAAGAATGTCAGAACATCGCGATGAGCACGTGGCAGAAATTAGTGCTAGTGCACCTCGAGGCGGTGCAAGAGTTCCGAGAATAGAACAACCTGCACCTGAGTCGCCAAGAGAGACACCCCAGTTCGACCCAGCTGACATGAGTGATCCAGCTGTACAGACGATATTCGGGCAGTTCATGACTGCCATGACACATATAACCGATAGGATGCCCATTCCTGCACCTAGGGCACCTGTCCAGCCTGAAGCACAAGGTATCAGTAAGACGTTCGAACGACTTCGTCGTGTCGGAGCTACCGAGTACTTCGGAACTGCCGACCCTGCAGATGCTGACTTATGGTTGACAGAGTTGGAGAAGGCTTTCAGGATTCTTATGATTCCGGAAGCTGAGAAGGTTAGACATGCTGTCTATCTTCTCAAAGGCAGTGCTGGTCACTGGTGGAACATGGAAGAGCAGAAGAGACCTGGAGTAGAGTTCTCATGGGAAGAGTTTCGTCGGGAATTTATCAATAGATATTTTCCAAAGACCTTCCTAGATGAGAAGATCTCTCAGTTTGAGAGACTAAGGCAGGGTATGATGAACATTAGTGAGTATGAAGCTAAGTTTATGGAGTTGTTGCGGTTCTGTCCGCACATGGCTGCTACGGATGAGGAAAGAATCAGAAGATTCGAGAAGGGTTTGAATTCTGATATGTCAACCCATGTGTCTGCCTTAGAAAATAGAGAGAGATTCTCTACCTTCGTTGAGTCAGTCCGAAGGATAGAGAGATCTGTGGTTGAGAAAAGACAAACCCATAAAGGATATCCACAGTTCCAAGGTTCTTCATCTAGGGATTCCAAGAAACCTAGATTCTCTGCACCTAACCCTCCACCACCCAGATCAAGTTTTCAAACTCAATGGACACCAAGCAGAGGTAGAGGGCGGAGTCAACCGCTTCAAGGGACGCACAGTTCTGCATCAGTGTCAGTTACTGGACCACCCAGACCACAGCAACAGGAGAAGAGTTGCTACAACTGTGGTAAGGTGGGACACTTGATGAAGGATTGCCGTTCTAGGCTTGTCGGTGTGACACAACAACCTCTGAGACAGAATCAACAGGGATCTCAGAATAGACAACATCAAGGAGCAGCTCGAGGACGTGGACAAGCATCTCAAGCTGGATCATCAGCACCACCTCAACACCAGGCGACTGCGAGGTTCTATGCTATGAACCCACCTGAGGCAGTGGTCAATCCACGGGTAGTGGCAGGTCAGATGAAACTTTTATATTCTGATATGTCTATATCCTGTGTTGTATCCGTTCTGATTGATCCGGGTGCTACGTACTCTTTCATCACTCGTGAAGTGATTCGTAACTGTAATGTGACTGTTAGTCATAGAACAGATAGTTTGTTGTTAGAGACTCCGTTGAGTGGGTCTGCCGTTTTGCAGGAGGTATGTTCTCCCTGCATCCTTTTCTTTTCTGACCATCGCATTCAAGTGGATCTTATACCACTTGATATGCAGGGATTTGATATAATCCTCAGGATGGATACCTTAGAAAGGTATAGAGTTGTCTTGGATTGTGAGTCCAAGTTGGCTGTGTTTGCTGATGAAAGCAGCACATGGATCTTTCAAGGAGAAAGAAAGATTCTGCCCACCTGTCTTGTATCAGCTATGGTTGCTGATAAGCTGTTGAGGCAAGGATGTTATGCATTCTTAGCCCATGTGGTAGATGTTACCAAGAAAAGGACCAATCCTGCTGAAGTTTCCATAGTCAGGGAATTCGAGGATGTGTTTCCTGAGGAACTTCCTGGTATACCACCACCTCTGGAGATTGACTTTGAAATCAATCTGATTCCAGATACGAAACCCATAGCTCAAACTCCGTATAGAATGGCTCCTGCCGAGATGGCAGAACTCAAGAAACAGCTTCAAGAGCTACTTGAGAGAGGTTTTATCCGACCGAGTACTTCACCTTGGGGTGCTCCGGTCTTGTTTGTTAAAAAGAAAGATGGGTCAATGCGGTTGTGCATCGACTATAGACAACTCAATAAAGTAACAATAAAGAATAAGTATCCTCTGCCGAGGATTGATGATCTCTTTGACCAGTTGCGTGGTGCAACAGTCTTTTCAAAGATAGACTTGAGGTATGGATATCACCAACTCCATATTAAGGATAGTGACATATCCAAGTCTGCTTTTAGGACAAGATATGGTCACTATGAGTTCACGGTTATGTCGTTTGGACTAACCAATGCACCAACTGCATTTATGGAACTCATGAATAGAGTTTTTCGACCTTTCCTTGATCAGTGTGTTGTCATCTTCATAGATGACATACTGATTTATAGTAAAGATGCTCAGCAGCATGAGCAGCATCTTCGCCAAGCTTTGACCTTGCTAAGAGAACATAAGTTGTATGCTAAGTTTAGCAAGTGTGAGTTCTGGCTGCCGGAGGTATCTTTTCTTGGACATGTAATATCCGCCTCGGGAATTCGTGTTGACCCTGCAAAGGTAGAATCTGTTCTACAATGGGAATAACCGAAGACACCGACGGAGATTCGAAGTTTCTTGGGGTTAGCTGGCTATTATCGAAGGTTCATTAAGAACTTTAGTTCTATAGCTTTACCTTTGACCAAGTTAACCCGGAAAGAGGTTCCTTTTTCTTGGAGTGATAAGTGTCAACAATCTTTCCAGTTGCTGAAGGAGAGGTTGACAAGTGCACCTGTATTAGTGCTACCTGAACAAGGAAAAGGATATGTAGTTTTCTGTGATGCTTCCAAAAATGGACTAGGATGTGTGTTGATGCAGGATAAACAAGTGATTTCTTTTGCTTCCCGACAGCTTAAGAAACACGAGGAGAATTATCCAACACACGATCTGGAGTTAGCAGCTGTGATTCATGCTTTGAAGATCTGGAGACATTATCTCTACGGAGAGACATTCCAGATTTTCACAGACCACAAAAACCTTAAGTATATCTTCTCTCAGCATGAGCTCAACATGAGGCAACGTCGCTGGATGGAGTTAATCAAGGACTACGACTGTACAATTGATTACCATCCAGGCAAGGCCAATGTTGTTGCAGATGCCTTGAGTAGGAAATCAGCAACATCAACCATGAATAGAGCACAACTAAACTCTTTCGTATGCTCTAGGAGAGATATGCTTATCTCTTTAAGGCAAGACAATGTACACTTGAAGGTGTCATTGCTAGCCGGTTTGTTAGCTGAGATGCATATTAAACCTACCCTAAGAGAGCAGATTAAAGAAGCACAGCTAGGTGATGCTGCAGTTCAACATATAAGATCTGAGTATGGAAATGAGAAGCAAGATGAGTTTCATGACTCAAAAGATCAAGTAGCTTGTTATAATGGAAGAATGATAGTTCCGGATGTGGACAACTTGAGGAAGTTAGTCCTGGAAGAAGCCCATTCTTCCATGTATGCTATGCATCCAGGGAGCACCAAGATGTATCGGAATTTGAAAGATCTGTATTGGTGGCCTGGGATGAAGAAGGATGTTGCAGAGTTTGTTCTGAGGTGTCCCGTGTGTCAGCAAGTTAAAGCTGAACACCAGAAGCCTGCAGGTACAATGCAACCTTTACCCATACCGCAGTGGAAGTGGGACCATGTGACCATGGACTTTGTTGTTGGTCTACCCAGGACAAACAAAGGACATGATTCCATTTGGGTAATTGTTGATAGGTTAACTAAGACAGCACATTTCTTACCTGTCAAAACAACCTATTCTGCTGAAAGGTTATCAGAGTTGTATGTTAAAGAGATAGTGCGTTTGCACGGAGTTCCTATCACAATAGTTTCTGACAGAGGTCCTCAGTTTACCAGTCGTTTTTGGGAACAGTTGCACAAAGCCTTAGGCACTAAGCTGAGGTTTAGTACGACCTTTCATCCACAGACTGATGGACAGTCAGAAAGGACCATACAAACCTTAGAAGACCTGTTGCGAGCATGTGTTCTCCAGTTCACCGGAAGTTGGGATCTACACCTAAGCTTGATAGAGTTTGCCTATAACAATAGCTATCAGCATAGTATTGATATGGCACCTTATGAAGCCTTATATGGTAGACGTTGTAGATCACCCTTGTGTTGGTTTGAGACTGGTGAGCATCAGTTGTTAGGTCCTGACCTGGTGCAGCAAACCACGGAAAAGATTAAAGTAATACAACGTAAGATTAAGACTGCTCAAGATAGGCAGAAATCTTATGTTGACAAACGTCGTAGACCCTTAGAGTTCCAGGTTGGAGACAAAGTGTATCTTAAGGTCTCACCTTGGAAAGGGGTCCTTTGTTTTGGAAGGAAAGGGAAGTTAGCTCCTAGATATATGGGGCCTTACCCAATCATTGAACGGATTGGAAAGGTAGCATATAAACTAGAGCTTCCCCCAGAATTACAAAGGTTACATCCTGTGTTTCACATTTCTATGTTGAAGAAATGTCACCCAGACACCGAGTCAGTTCTACAACCTATGGAAGTAGAATTGAATGATGACATATCCTATGAGGAGGGACCAGTGTCAATCCTTGATAAACGAATTAAAAAGTTAAAGAAGAAAGATATAAGTCTTGTGAAAGTCCTCTGGAACCATCGTGGTATTGAAGAAGCCACTTGGGAGTTAGAGGATGAGATGAGAAGGAAGTATCCTGCCCTTTTCTCTTAGTATGTTTTATCGATTTCGGGGACGAAATCCTTGTAAGGGGTGGATAATTTGTAACATCCCTGACCTGGGTTATGAGTCAACCCTAGGTGTTTTGCCTAAATATGTAATTAAATCTTTGTGATTAACTCTGAGCATGTAATTAAGTTTCTCAGAAACGTATATTTCAGTATTTGCTCCTTTTTATTTAAAGTTGTAGCATTGTTTTGATATACAGGGACCTATGTGCAATTTACCCAGTTGAAAGGGTTAGTTTGCAAATTTTCACATGTTGAGATGTTCCTCTGATGTTGAGACATCATAAGAATCTCTTTGGCAAAGTTTGAGGGATTTCCCAAGCTAGAGCACCAAGGTGCAGCTGTGGAAGCAATCCCAGGGCTTGAAACCCTAATTTGGGGTAAAATGCAATTTACCCAAATGATGGGATGCAATTTGTAAAGAATGTCATCTAAAGTATCTTTTTAGACTCTTACCATCATTTAGAGAATAAATGATGAGGAATTCACCTCAATTGAGTTATCAAGTTAAGAAACATGCTTTGTGATTGAATAATCAGGGTATATGTGCAATATCCCTTTAAGTATGAACTTTATTATTAGATTGTTCTTCCTTGCCTTCTTTTCTATAACTTAAGATAAGGTTTGTCCTTAGAATAAAGAGGAAGGGACGAGAAAGTAATAAAGGAAGGACTTAGTTGGAATTAAGGGAAACTTATGAACTAATGTTGAAGATCCTACCCCATGTATATAAGCTCTCCTTCCCTTAGTTGCAAGGGAACTTACCCTTCGTTCCCTTACTGTTTCATCTCACCAAAGACGACCAAGGACTGCCTTGGAGCTAAGGAGGACGACCAAGGGGTGCAAGGTAGGTCTAAACCCCTCTTCTTGCCTAATTCCATGGTTAGAATTCGAATTCAAGGTTAGCTTCATGGCTAATTCTCGAAACCCTATCTTTCTAGCCATCTCTCTTCCTCCTTCCTTGGAGTTTTCACCTTGGCCAACCTGTGGGAACTCAAGGACGCCATTAGATCTTGGAGCTTGAAAGCTTGGAGCTCAAGAAGCAAGCTTTAGGCGGGTTTTATAACTCTAAACCCATGCTTTACTATATGCATCTTTATATGCGTTTTGATGATAGCTCTTAGTGTTTCCCTACTTTTCCATGCTATTTTGCAAGCAAACCCATGGGATATTCGTACTGTTCTTGAGCTAGAAGATGAAGGCGTGATTTCCAAGAAAAACCCACCGCTTTTCTTTTCCTTAAACGATCCTAACAGTTTGCTCTCTCGGACTCAAGACCGCGAGGTGAGCAAATGGTCTCGAGACCGCGACAGGGCAAACGGTCTCAAGACCGTTTGGCCCCATTGACCGAGCGTGGACCGTATAAGAAATCTGTTCCTAATTATATAGGCTAATTACCCTCAAAATTTGGGAGACTAACTCCAAAGGAATCGGGAGATATGACCTTTTTAAGTCACAACTTTAAATGAATTAATTGCTGAATTGCAAACGGTCTGAATGGCCTTTTTGGGCAAACGGTCTCAAGACCGTGAGAGGGCTCGCGGTCTCAAGACCGTGAGAGGGCTCGCGGTCTCAAGATCGTGAGGGAGCTCACGGTCTCAAGACCGAGAGGACAATCACCCAAGACCGTTTGAAGGTCTAGGGTTGAGTAATTTGACCAATTGAGGACCCAATTGCAAATAAGTTATCAATTTAATCAAAATTCTGTTTTGTGGTTCAATCATGGTTCAACCCCTATCAAATCACCTTAGACTTTGATGAAATCTTGGGCAAACGGTCTTAATACCATGTGGGGTCCACCCACAAGACCTCAAGACCGTTTGGGCCAAGTTTGGGCCCAATTGGAGCTCAATTGAAGGGTTCAACCTTGTGTTGATGCACATTGTTGAGTGTTGATGGGTGAACATTGATAGACCCTAATTGAATCGATTTTAACCATTATGGGCCAATTGAATGACCAAGTGATCAAGCATAATCTTAATTGACTAAGTCCATAAGTGGTCAACATAGCTTTGACCCTTTGAGGGCTTCAATATGGGTTGACATTATCGGTTGCATCTTTGAGCCTTGTTGAAGGACCAAGCGGCTGAGACCATGAGAGCCTCGCGGTCTCAAGACCGTGAAAGGGCTCACGGTCTCAAGATCATGAGGGAGCTCACGGTCTCAAGACCGAGAGGAGGCTCGCGGTCTCAAGACCGCGAAGGGCCTCGCGGTCCTGAGGTCAAAGAAGGGCAAACGGTCTTCATGACCCTCGCGGTCTCAACTCAAATTGGTCTTCGCGGTCTCAACATTAACTTGAACCCTTGAAGAGGCTCACGGTCTTGAAGCCTAAGGGGGCTCGCGGTCTTGGAGCTAGAAAGAGGCTCGCGGTCTTGGAGGGTCAAAGTGGGCAAACGGTCAACACTTTCAACCAATCTCAACCCAATTGATGATTAATGATTGAAAGCAATCAATGTGATTCAAGGTTGACCTCATTCAATCATTTGATGATGTAAATGGTTCAATGTTGCCCAAATCAAACCCTAATGATAATCTAGGATAGTAAGGGGTTATTTGATTAAGGTTTTTGACCATGATGATGATCAATGGGGTGAATTACCAAAATACCCCTGAAGGGTCAATTGAGTTATACCTTGCTCAATTCAAACTCCAATTACATGAGAATGATGTTTTTAGTCATAATGATTCTATCCAACTTGATCTAGTCTAATGTTATCATCAACCATTAGTATGATGAAAGAGAGAGTACTCTAGAGAGAGAAAGTACCCTAGAGAGAGAAAGTAACTCTAATCACTTAATGGTGATGTTCTTGGCTATGTTAGCCTATGATGACTCAACCCAACCTGTTTTAGAGTGATGTTGACATCACCTAACCTTATGATGAGAGAGAAAGTACTTCTAGAGAGAGAAAGTACTTCTAGAGAGAGAAAGTACCCTTTTTAAATGGAAACTCAATTGAAGCATCCCCAATACATAGAAATGAGCATAATTAGGGTATGATCCACCTGTGTGAGATCATAGAAACCCTAATTATGATAAGTGATGAACCTTTAACTAATCCAAGAGTATCAATGAAGATGTTACTCATACATGATGATGTTATGAGTTTAATTCACCATTGATGTGAATAGTAAACCCTAATTCAAGGGTGATGACATGTGATGTGAATAGTAAACCCTAATTCAAGGGTGATGACATGTGATGAGAATAGTAAACCCTAATGCAAGGGTAATGGAATGCTTTTGAGTATTAAACTCTATTTGATTTGAGTTAAAGATTTAACTCTTATGACAAGAGTAGGAAGTACATTCCTTATTGTTGCATTACCTTTATCAGATGTATTAACCATGCAGGTTCTGATATGAAGGTAATCATATCCAGGTATGGATGTTGATGTTATATTCATTAAAGGCATGTTGTTAGCCTTATGAATAAGTAAAGTAATCTGATGCCTTGCCAGTGGCATCCTATGCTGATAATGGGCTATGAGGGCCATGAATACCATCAAGGTCATGCCTTAGAGATGACTTGTGATGAGGATAATGAGAAATGATGATTGATATGAGTTAGGCCTGTTACATTTAGTATTCTTCTTTTATAGCTGCTATGCTACTGTTATTGTTTGAAGAACAATGTATGCTGTTAAAGAATACTGAATGTACCTAACTAATCAAGTATAATGTAGAGCCCTGATCATAGATCCATCATTGTCAGAAATTAAATGATGGTGAAACAGGTTTTCCTCAGGGAACTCCTGGAGCACATACTTTTGAGTATGTGGGGTACATGGATGTGTAGAACCTTACATCCTAGTGTAGGAAAGTGATGTAGATGTGTAATCCATCCATCCTTCACTATAGTTCCATACCGTATCAGTGGTAGGTAAACATGAAACCTCCTGATGACGAAGACAGCACAGATATCCGTATCAGTGGTAGGTAAATATGAAACCTCCTGATGACGAAGAGAGTACAGAATGCCACTGTGACTCTAGAATAGCGAAGGACCAATTTACCCTGGTGAGCTATAGTAGTAGAGACACGAGATGTCCTACAAGTGATCCTCTTACTGACTGAGGAAGGTGAATGTCATGAGAATTCGACTCTCTTAATGACCTATGTATGATACTGATGCGGCTTCTCAGCGATCAGTTGGAGTATGAGTGGTAAGCCTCATCTCCACAGGGCATAATGTTGTTTGTAAAACATAATCAACCATGTAGTATAACTTGTTAGAGATGACTCCAAGTTAGTTGATTGATGTTACATTGCAATAATGTTGATATTCTCCATATCTCCTAAATTGTAGAGATCTTGTTATACCTGCAACTGTTATAGAATGCTTTGAAGGCTTTACTGTTTAAAATAATCTTTGATGTTATAATAAAGCTTCTGGCAAAGAGTTATAACTCTCGCTGGGACAATTATGTATAATTGTCTCACCCCGTAGGCTTCAACTTTTTAGGTGGACGTCAGAGATGAAGGAACCAACCTACAGGTGACCAGTCTCAGCAGCAGTAGCACCAGGGGCAGCAGTAATCTCAGGTGGAGATTTATCCTGCCATGTGGTGTAGTTAGAGTCAGTCCTATGTGTCCTCTGTACTCTCAGGTCTTGGAGTCTTGTGTTATGTGATCTTGAGATTTTGTATCTTGATGTATATAATTACTCAAGAAGTAATTATCCTGAGATGTAAACAGTTACCTCTCTTTATGAAAGAAGCTTTTATGGATCCAAGCTCTTGTCTCGAAAAGTTTTAATTTCCCGTGATTTTTGTCTTCCGCTGATTACCGATTCGCTTCCGCTACGTTTTAATCGTGTTTATGTCATGGTTTGGAGATCAGAGCCCACACCTTAGGACACCTATAACACATGAGCTACACTTGAGCATCCATTCTAGAGAGAAACAAAGCTAAGATTCACTTGCTATCTTCTTCCTTGTGCTCTAAAGTTGTTTCCTATAGATACTTTATCCTAGAAACCACATAGCAACGTCCATCTTAAGTGGATAGGAGATCTAAATTCTTAATATAGTAATCAAAGCAAATTACTTCATTGGTTAAGTATTTCTTTCTTCTAATATATTTCTTTATATGTACTTTGTTCTCCTTGACTACTCCTAGGGTTGGAGGCTGTTGAAAGGAGGTGGCTTGGTGCTACTTCAACAAAGTGAAATATGCTCCAAGGTGTGCTTGAGGTTACTTCAAGAAGGCTGCTTCAAAGGAGGTTGGAGCTACTTCTAGGTGAAAGCTATCTTAAGGAGGTGGAGCTACTTCAAGGAAGTGAAGGCTGCTGCAAGGTTGTTTGAGGTTACTTCAAGAAGGCTGCTTAAAAGGAGGTTGGAGATACTACTAGTTGAAGGCTATATCAAGGTGGAGGAGCTACTTTAAGGTGGTGAAGGTTGCTCTAAGGTTTCTTGAGGTTACTTCAAGAAGGCTGCTTCAAGGAGGTTGAGGCTACTTTAAGGTGAAGGCTACTCTGAGTGGAAGACGATTGTATTTTGTTGTAACATCCTTTAGATGTCAATAAAATAAATCATTTTCAAAATCCCAATTGGAAACAATTGAATAGTGGACTGACTACCTTTGATTCAAAGTTTGGAACCACTCTAAATTTAACTGTCTTCCTTGTTTCATCCTCCTTCTTTGCCTTATGTTTTAGTTAAATTTTCAAAGTACCAAAAGCTCTATTCACTCCCCTCTAGATCTTTCACATGAAACCCTAAGGAAAGGGTGTTTAATGAATCAAATATTTTGATATCAATGTTTCTCAATATGACATGTCATGATGCTTAATAGTTCAGTTGTGGTATATTATAAAATGATCTATGAAATGAATAGTTTACAATATAAAATAAGATATGTTGATGTGATTATTGAATCCTGAATTCAAAGAGGGAATTAGATATTTAGATGCCTAAACACTATAGAATTCTCAAAGGATGAGTCTTGCGTTGTGGGGAGGAAATAGTTTCCTGATTGGAGGTACAACCTGATCGAGGTAAGTCGGAGTGCACTATTAGGGTGCGGGGGTCTTAACTAGTAGGGCAGACTCCTTATAGTTGTGTGGTACCCAACACCAATTGGGGATGCCTGTGGCACCTGTGTTACATGTTGTAGTGATCATTGGTTAGTAGGTCTACTGATGCACTATAATCCTGCAGACTTAGACTCACCTCCTGAGTACCCAAGTTGAGAGGTGGTATCTGAGATATCTGGCCGCTCCCATTAGCCATTGAGAGGCATACATGTCAAGGCCCGTTGTGGACAAGGTCTTACTCGAGAGATAGGCTTAGGAGTCTGGGCATGCTTCTAATCCTTGTACAGTGAGACCATATCTTGTTGTGATTCTTTCACATGTTGTGGTCCACCTTATGTGGGTTCATACCATAATAATATGAATGATAGGTTAATCAAGTGTGTGTAGTTATTCAATTCTTGTATGTTTGTGAATTATTAGTTCTCTTTGTGATTATTCAAGCATGTTCAAATATTGATTCATTTTGGTATATATCTAGAGTATCCTACCATATTTATGTTTACAAATTATTAGTCTCTTTATAGTTTGTTGTTGTTCTAATTGATACCAGTTGCTCAATAATATATCTGTAATTATATAAGTGTTTTAAACTATTTCTTTGAAGTACTCATTCACTGAGCGAGTAGGCTCACCCCTCTACTATTCACACTTTTTAGGGAACCCTGTGGACTTGAAGAATGTCAATGCCAGAGTAGATATGCCACAAGAGCTAAGCAATAGATTAGTTATGTGTCGTCGGTCCCTGTCACTCTAGGTCCTTGTGTAGAGTTGAGAGAGAGTTATAAATAATGTTGTGTATCCATTATTTCTTAATAATACAATATGTATCTGATTATCATGTCATGTGTACATGGAAGTATGAGAAACATAATGAAAGTTTAAACATGTATCTTTATTGTGGAAATCGTATAAGAGTATTCACGCTTTATTTCTCTTGTTAAGTTAGTTATGTGATTGAACACAAGTAAAGAAAGGGTTTGTATATAAAAGAAAAAAGTTAAGGGTGATCTTTGTATTATGTTTAATCCTCAACTTATGCCCTAGTCTCATGATTAGTGGTAATCGTGGGATGTGGGTGTAACAAAGATAATTTTACAGTAACAAGACACTACATGATTAAAATTACACTTGATTAATTAAGACAATTGAGTATTTTTTACTGCATCAATCGAGTTACATACAAGTTCATAAATGATTCTTCTAAATAGATCATAATTTGTAACTTTTGAAAATATAAACTGTATAAAATAGTTTCATCTTGCTCCATCATGATATATTCATCCATCCTTGGCCACATAGAGTACCAAATCACAGGGCACATAACGACCCAATTTGTCTTTCAGAAAAAAATAGAAATAATCTCCTACTAGTATTCTCGTTAGTATCTAATTTTTTATAGAGAGCTAAATGAGTCATAGATGAGGTATTAACCAAAATCTCAGCTAAAAACTCTAAAGTGTGAAAAAGTCATGCTATTTATAAGTATTAGACAATCATACATACACCTATCATGGATAAGAAACATTGACAAATAGAACATCGTCTATCTATCATGAAAACGCCATAATAGTGATTATAAACCTCAAAATTTGCATAAGATGACCACCATATAATAAAAAATAATATATAGGCCAGATTTCCTTTTATTGGGTACCAAAACACCATACAAATAACATATTTAGGAGTGATCACTACACATATATTTTAAATGTCAATTTTTGTATGTTCAAATTAAAATTCATTATACAACAGAAAATATTTAAGTACACTAAGAGAGACTTAAATATTCATATTATCACCATATTCACATAAAATCGTGCATAAAAGATCATCTTTTGTCATATCATGGATTTTTAGGATAAGGTTAAGATCGTGCATGTATTAAGTAGGCAAGAAATATATAAAGAATTTATATCACTCAACTTTGGAGTGAAGAAAATTGAGTTTCAACAAGAAATTGCAAAAAAGTTCAATCAAGATCTGAACTTTTTCCTCCAAATTCCAAGAGAGCTCCTACTTTCAAAGATCTGGGTGTATCTAGAGCAAAGAGAAAAGAAAAGAGGATTTCTTAGCCATATGCACAAGTTCCCAACTTGTAGCACCATAAATATCAATCTTGATAGAAGAGAGGAGGAAGAAATATTAAGGAAAAGTTTAGAATCAAGAATCTCACATGTAGAGAGTAAGAAACATGATTTAAAGACTTAGATATGTCTTATGGATGCTTGATCTGAACATGCACCCACCAACTTGCAAGTTTGTCAACCTCCAAAGAATCCTCATTGGTCTCCCTAAAGGCAATAAGAAATTTGCTAAAACTTGGTAGAAGAGAATGAGAACGAGTACTTATAGATAAGATGATAGTCGAAGAGTCTAAAATGATATTTTCATCAATCAAAAGAGGTAGAAAACAAACCGGGCACCATGTCTAGAGAACATGTCAGAACTTGCCTACTCATTGGAGGAACTTTTTCCATTGGCATAACTACTCAAATTTTCTATTAGTGTGACAGTATGTCCTTCCATTGGTCAAAATATGTAGGAGAGTCATCAGTCCCCATCTATTTTTAAAAAACCTATCAAGCAGGAACCCCTAGTCGGTCAATCCACAAATTTTGTGTCCTCAGTTCGGTGGTCTTTGAAACCTGTCGAACCTCCTTAAATAGGCCCCACAATGTGAATTCTTAGGGGTCTGCAGATCCATTATACATGATGATCACTGCATGACCCCATGGCAAAGTGAAGCCCTAGTATATTAGTTAACTTAAAACAAATTTTCAGCTCTAAAAAGGGATAAATACCTGATGACTTGTGTATATTAGGATCTCATCGGTCCAACCCCAATAAGGTTTCTGATTCATGAATAGTATATCCTCATCAACCAAGTGGTTAAAGAAAACAGACTCTGATGAAAAAGTAGATTTTATTAGTCAAGTGGTCTATTGAACTATTTGTTGACTAAAACATATGACATTACTACAAACTAAGTAAACATTTATATGGAAAGGTATCCCATGCAACAAAGTTAAAGATCATCCGAATATAATGAGATTGTCCCATATTGTTAGAAACACCATGCAATAAATTATGCATGTGCTAAAATTATTTTCAAACTCCCAAAAAATTGGACAAATTGCACACAAGTCTACAAATTACATAACATTGCCTAACTTGAGAAAATGAAGTCCGATCAAACTAAATTCTAAACATATCATTGTCAACTTGTATTAAATCATAAACTAAAGTTCAATTTTGATACAAAGCATCTAGTTAAGCCAAATAATTATATTCATGTATAAAGCAAGGCCATGGGCCTTACAAAAGCACTCTCAAAAGATAATGAGTAAAGGGTTAAGGCGAGTACTAGGGTTTAACCTAGATAAAAGTGTCCAAGATAAATTCCAAAATATAGTGGCTGAAGATACTTTTGATTAAGTTAGGGAATAAGATCTATTCACTAGAATTATCAACTATCACATAGAGGATGTTTAGACACTAAGAAAAGGGTAGGGGTATCTAGGGTTAACATAACTAGGTCACACCCATAGAAGTGGTCTAGGGGATAGGTAATACCAAGAATAGTAGGGGATGAAACCCCAATTAGTATTCAACAACTCAAGAATAGGTCCATCAACAACCTTTATAGGGTTATCTAATCACCTAATCAATGCATATGTATAGTAATACTAGAGGATAACTTAAAATAATAAGATTTACATGCTACTATTACCATGGTACTATAATTTTAAGGAGTGAGAACAAAGAGGGGATCCACTCCTACTTAATCAATAAATAAAACCATACAACTCCAATAAATACTAAGTATGGAGGAATGCAAACATTTTCACTTATAAAAAAGAATGAGATACAAAACAACAAAATAATATAAAACAATAAGATTAGGCTATTAAATTTTCAAAAAAATATTCCATTCATATTATTCCTCACCACAAGTGTCACTATAAAAAGGAAAGGGTACATAAACTATTATAAAGGACCGGTGTAGAGAGCAAACTGACCATTTCAAGCTATCCTTTTTTTTAATTAAGCCAGGGGTCACTGTTATTCATCCCACACCCCTCTGGTGGGATAAAATCAGCAAAAAGAATACAACTCCCACTCTTATAACTCGGGTATCTTCCCAAAAAACCCCACCAGAAACAACTGAACAAAACAGGACCAAACAAGGTCAAGCCTCAATCACTTCACTCTCGACTGCAATGTAAGGAATCTTCCTCTTTTCCAATCTATCCATACCACGAATTCTATTAGGAATCCTATTTGAATCCGTAGTAACAACCAGATTGGAGGATCCACGTCCAAGTTTGCTAATCTCTCGCGGTATGGAGTTGATCAGCTTGTGCACATATCCACCCGATATGCTAGCCATACCCAGCTCCTCTCTAAGCTCTTGCACATACGTTCTAGCCCTCCATGGCACGGAAGCATTGTTCCAAAGCAAGTTATATATATTTTTATCATCCACTTCCATAGTAGAAATATGAATCATATGATCTCCAGCCAACTTTAGCCCGATGATGCACGCCTGAATGTATGCCAACTTGTAGTCTTCCTTTTTGAGCCAAGCGCAGAAGATCAAACAAATATTGGCATTGTGATTACGTACAATTCCTGCTGCCCACCTTCTTTTGTTACCTTCCTCGTCCAAATCTCTTCCAATCGTCACATTTAGCTTGAGATTGAACATGTCTGGATTTGTCCATCTGATAAGATGAACCTTCCTCATCTTGAACCTAGGCTCGTTGATGCTTGCCATCGTCATCCTGGAAAGAAGGACCGGATTTGTTGTAAGAGGGAAAGCCTTTCTCTTAATCATCTGGTTCACATGGTCTATAAGATTGCTCCATTCATGCTCCACACGTCTCTTATTATCAACATACCGAGATGAACATCTCATTCTCCATATAGATACTGGAATATGACCAGCCATGAACCCGGCAACCCAATAAGTAACTTCATTAGAGAGACCATCCACACATATACTAATCAGGGACTGAACGTCAGAAGGCGGTTCCTTATCCGTCGTCATGCCAAACTTGTCCCAAAAAAACCTCGCGAGCTGTCCTTGAATGAATAAGTGATTCATGTCTTCCTCCTTCGGCTCATCACAACAGTTGCACCGCGAAGCAAGCTGTATAAAACATTTCTTGCGCACATTATCGTCAGTCGGAATGGCCACCTTGGCAATCTTCCATATGAGAGCGCTGGCCTTTGGGGAATCCATCCTCCAAACCTTGCCCAGATCATCAGGTCCTTCTTATTGCACGGTCCGCAACATCACCTTGGCCGATTTCATAGAGAAGTTGCCATTCTCCTCCACATCCCAGATCAACTTGTCATCCATATTCGATATCCACACATCCGCCTATTTGATAAGGTCCATCCCATTTTCGTCAATCACCTGGCTCAGGGAACTCCAATCCCACCCATGATCATCAATCTAAAAATCCTTAACAAGGAAAGGGTGTCTTTTATCACTTGCATAAGTAGCATGGTTAGCGATCCTTTCATCGCACCACCAGTCATCCCAGAAAGAAATATTGCCTCTCCCAATCGCCCATTTGCAATGCCTATAAATTTTTGGGAAGGTGCTCCATACTTTTTTCCAGAAGGGGGAAGGTGAGAAGCTCAGCTTCAAGTGTCCAGGATACAAGGCCGAACGACCAGGGGCATGATTCGAATACTTCACCCTACATAACTCTGCCCAGAGGGAGTTTTTTGAAAGGAATTTCCCAACAAGCTTTGGCAGTAAAGGCTTCATTTATATTCTGTAGATGTGGAAGACCAAGACCACCCTTATCAACTGGCGTTGCCACGCAATGCCATCCAAGCCAAGCTTTCCTATGTATGTCATCTCTGCCAGCCCATAGAAATGAAGATAGCTTATTCTCAATCCGAGATATAATACCAACTGGTAACCCATCTGCTGCCGCTGCATGAATCGTAGCCGATGAGAGGACGCACCGTCCAACAAAGATAAAAGTTTGGCCTTCCATGAAGCAATCTTGGAATTAATCTTCTTGATAAGGAAATCATAATCAGCTAGTTTGTGTCTCCCTTTATATATCGGTATCCCTAGGTGTAGGAAAGAGTTAGATGCATGTTCAATCCCAAACTTCATAGCTATCTCATGTGACCGTGAAAGGTCCGATCCCCCTGCAACATAGACCGACTTGTTACGGTTCACCCTTTGACCCGTTGATTTCTCATATGTGTCGAGAGTGTTCAAAACCTCCTGAATATAGTTGTTGTCGGCTTCAAAGAGAACCAGAAGGTCATCAACATAAAGGAGCATAAGAGGTGCCACCGCATGTCCTCTCGTCTTGAATCTGGATATAGAGTGTGCGTCTGCCAATCTGCAAAATCTCCGACAAAGGACTTCTTCAAAGATGATAAACAAGAACGGGGAAATATCATTTCCTTGCTTGAGACCTCTAGCAAAAGAAAAGAATCCTGCCGTGTGTTCACCAATGGTGACTGTAGCCCATGAGTGTACAAAAAAAAACTGAGACAAAGCTCTACAACCTCTGGAAGCAGACCAAAAGCAAGAAGAATCCTCCTGAGCACCTTCCAATCAACCCTATCATACGCCCTAGACATGTCAATCTTTATCATCACATTTGGAGCCAATTGGCCTTGATTGATATCGTGCATGAGCTCCTTGGCAAGTCGGATATGATGCGTGATATCGGTACCTTTCAGAAATGCACCTTGAGATTTGGAAATAAGAGAGGGCATCAGGGGTGCCAGCCTGTTATTCAGGGTTCTTGCAAGGATCCGGAGAGCCAAGTTTTTAATGGAAATCGGTAGGAAATCAGATGGGAGCTGTTTGGGATTATCACATTTAGGAATCATAAGAATGCGACAGCAGAAAAGGGCCCTATGGCATGTCTGACCTATGAAGAAAGCTTCAGCCATGGCAAGGAAGTCCGCTCCAATAACAGTCCAGGCTTCTTTATAAAACGAGAGGGTAAAGCCATCAGGACCCGAGGCTGTTGATGGGTCCATTTCTTTGATCGTCATAACAATATCATCCAGGCTAGGAACCGCAGATACACCGAAGCTGTCTTCAGCCGAACAAACAGACGGGATGTCTTCTAGCATCCCATCAAGCATCGTGTCATCAGTATGCACCTCTTCATTGAAAAACTTCTCAAAGTGGTTAGCTGCCTCCCTCGCCATCTCCTCTGGATCGGACACCACCGATCCATCGGGCAAAAATAGAGAACTGATTCTTCTATGACGACGTCTAGACTTCACCACCGCGTGGTAAAAAGGAGTATTTCTTTCCCCGTCATGCAACCAGTTAATCCTGGCCTTTTCTTTCCAATTGGCTTCCTCCAAATCCCTCAAGTGTTGAAGCTCCAATTCTGCAATCCTCAGATTTGCCTCGTTTGCAGTCGTAGAATTTTCATCGAAGGCCATCTGAGTAGTGGAAATAATATCCTCTAGATCTTTGATTTTCTGACTAACCTCACCGAGAACATCTCTACTCCACTTCTTCAAGGCAACTCTAACTCTCTTCATCTTGTAGAAGAAAACATAGGAAGGGTGCCCAACCACATGAGTGTCCCATGCTTGTTCAATTATCCTCAAGCAATCATCATGTTCTAACCAGCTCGACTGGAAAGTGAAGAAATTTCTTCTTTTTCTATTAACATCACCATTCCCAAGAATTGTGAGAATCGGGCAGTGATCCGATACTCTAGATCTAGTAAGGTGTAGAGAGTGGAAAGAAGGTCTGTCTGCTAGCCATGCATCATTCAAATAGGCTCGATCAAGATGCTCCCAAATAGTCGGAGTAAGGATTTGCTTATTCACCCAGGTGAACCTGCTACCTTTAAAGGGAACCTCATTGAGGCGAGCATCAGCGATAAGGGCATTAAAACCAAACAAGTCCTGGAATCTTGGGGGGTCACCACCTCTCTTCTCTAGTGAATTTCTGATCACGTTGAATTCACCAACTATCAACCATCTATCATCACCAATATCTCTGGAGAAAGAGAGGATCTCATTCCACAAATCTTTACGATCATTACAGTCACAACTTGCGTATACAACAGTGACAAAGAAAGCAGTTCCATCTCCCCTTTCGAGCTTGATAGTAACATGCTGCTTATGCTTCCTAAGGACCATCGGGTTCAAATTCGCCTCCGCATAGAACCAGATTTTACCTCCCTCACCAAAATTGTCTATCGCCTAATCCAATCGGACAACATCTAAAAGCTCCACTGCAAGATTCACATGAAGGAAAGGTTCAAAAAGGCAGACGATCCCAGGTCTGTAACATCTACAAAGTCTACTCAAGACTCTTCTTGTAGGGTTATTCGCTTCTCCTCTAATATTCCAAAAGATAGAGTTACAATCCATTAAGAACACAGACGTACCGCTGCATCAAGAGTGCACCTCAAACCAAAACCAGCTCAGCTGCTATATCTCCACTCATCATGGTCAAAGAAATTCTCAAAAAAATCATCTTCACCCATGGGTGGTATTCTTCTGTAGGAGTCCCTTCTTTCCAATGATCTGTGCCTAAACGGACGATGTTATTCTCGCCTAGAGGCTGATCTACCTCTGACCCTACTGTGTCTGCCTCAAACAGAAAAATGTTCAACATTTCTTTCAAAGAAGTCCTCTAGTCTCATCTGCGGCAGATGTCTTCTGTACCCATCTTCATCCACAATCATTCTTCTCAGTGAGTGCACAGGTCTCATCTGCTGCTGCCTAGTCGGTGACGGGTCTCTTGTCATCTCTTCAGACGGGCAAGCCACTAGTGTTAGAGGTTCAAGTGCCTTCTCTCTGATAGTAAGAGCATCACGAGGAATACCAGATTCTATTCTGACCTCTATCATGTTAAAGGAGTTGGTACCAATCTGCCCTCTCTCTAGCATAAGGAGTTGAACATCCGTTCTTCTATGACCATAGGTAACTGAAATAAACTGAGGAACATCATTACTGAAAGCCTCGACCAAGATGAGCATGCCCGAAACATCATCGGCTTCTCTCTGCCAGTCAGATATATGTATGAGCTTCCCAAAAGGGCTAATAAGGGCAGTCATGGAGTCATCATCTCTACATACTAAGGGCATGCCCAATAACCAGAACCAGAAACATTCTTTTCGGTGGTGTTGTTCTCCCTCTTTCATGTGCCTGAGCGTGAGCTTGTGTCTATAGCCAGCCGGTAAACCCTTCTCGATCATATCACGTGCATCATCCTCACAAGAAAAGAACGCAATAGCTTTCCTCACAGCAAACCTGTATAGGTCGGCAGTGCTGGTCCACAAACCTTTCAGGAACACAAGAATCTTCATCCACGAAGCCTCACTAGGCCAGGAGACCTCGACAGCTCTCATAAGGGCATCCATCTTCATCTTCCTCATGTCATTATCCGGTCCAATGTCCACCGCAATCCTTCTGGGCACATGCTGTGGCACGCCCCGAGCCGGGATCCCCAAGGGCAGCGGGGGGAACAAAACCCTAGATTGGATATCTGGAGGTCTATGCGACTGCGTTCTCTGCAAAGGTCTCTGTCTGCATCTTGCCGCTACATGTCCCGACCGCCTGCAAAGATAGAAGACCTTGAAGCCTTTACACTGTGCCTGCCAGTGTCCTTTACCCATGTAGCGGAAGCAGGTATCATGTGGGATCCCGAACAATGGTGTCTTTCTCGGCTATTGCACCAGCGTCTCCTTAGCTGGCAGAGGGGGAAGGGGCCCTGAAGGTAAACCATCATTCCTCGTCGCGCCCTGAACATTCGACACCCTCACCGATTCCCTTTGCGGTAGCTCCGTCTGTGAGGTAATCGTCGGTGTTGTGTGATCCCCCCCAACTGGAGGAGTCGACAGACTACCCTCTTCTGGTTGCATGTTGGACATCACAGGGTTCTGCACCCTCACCATTCTAGGACTTCCCGAACTCCCGTCGTGCTAGCCTTCCTTCTCAGAAACCCTAGGCGACAGGTTGTCGTGTCCCATCTCATCGTTATCCAGAACCGCCCTAATGTCCGGCAGCACTTCCTCTGTAGGGAAGATAAACGCCACAAGGTTGGATCTTCTTTCCGCAACAGCATGCTGCGCCTGTGTGCCTCACACGCTCTGTCGAGTCACCCGACGTAGGAGAGGCGACAATAGCATCTTAGATAGTGATCTCAGCGACAAAGGGACGGTGTCCCCCGACTGGTGGAGTGCCAAGCCGGAGTGTATGGCGGCGGCGCCTCCAAGGGCAGGAGCTCCCTAGGGAACGCCCCGATCGCCCTCACGATCGCCCTCCAGTTAAACTCCTCTTTAATCTTTATTAATCCATTTCAAGCTATCCTCATACTCCATAACCTAACTTCATGTTTCTTTTGAGTCATCATCTTCTAAATCACACACATATGGGTGGTTTGGAACAAAGCAATAAAGGGAAGAAATGAGAACAATTTGTGTGCCAATAAAATACTGGTATGCAATAAAACATTACTTGGGCATTTAAAGTACCACATACAAGTGTGAGGGTTGTTCCCAATCAAAAGAAGTCCATAAGAAGTTAGGTAATTTTCACAGTAGATATCACAAGAGGATTATTAAGCAAAGGAAGATGCATTCATTTCATACAATAAAATAATGACGAGAAAGAAACTTCTTTTTGGGTGAATCAGACCTTGTATTTCTCTTTTTGTGTTTTTGTAAGTACAAGTAGATGCACCATAGATCCAAGAAGCTCTATCATCTAAGAAAAGCTCCACCAAGAGATGAGCATAAAAACAAAACACTTTACAATCAGAACAAAAAGAAAACTCTACAACTCCAAGGGAATGTAAGCAAGCTAAGTGCCACCAAACATAAGGTAGAATAACATCAAATCAGCTGCAAGTAGAAACAATCTTGTTCCAAAGAACATTTTTGTCAAAAAAGAGTCATGTGAACCCAAAAATTCCTCTCAAACCATATGTAATGGAAAGTATAAAGGGCAAGTAAGTACTCTTTCCTAGACTTGAAACTAACAAGGTCCTATAAGGAGTTGGGAATGTAATTGGAATAATTCTCACCCACAACCTTTTTCCAAATAGAATCACTATACTTGCAACAAAGAATAAGGTACTGAGTGTCTTTAACATCACATATACACAATAAACATAAACATGGCGTAGAGATCCCTCTTCTTCTGGCATAGTCAGTGGTGGGAAATCTATCATCCAAATACTCATATTTTTTACATGATCAAAGAATCCATGCGTATTAGATGTGATAAAGTAAAATAAAGTATGCATGTAGGAAATAAAACATATATAAAATATGTGGATTCAATCATGAAAAAAAATTACACATCCTCTTATAAGTTCATTACAAGAAATATCACATCTAGTATATATATATATATATATATATATATATATATGGTGTTGGAATATATCACATCCACACATGAAACACATACTACATTATGATAATGATTTGCCATAGAATGCCTTAAAAAGAATTGACAAGAGTGTTTCATGTATCATGACTGGAGATAAGAAATTGGGTTGCAAAACCCTTGAGATCATTAAAATTCTCACAAACATCAATATAAAGAATTTCTACATTTGAAAATGACTCACAAAGGATTTTAAGAACATATTCAAGTAGGGTCATGAAGTTTAGTCATACAAATTTTCAAATAAAATAGGGAGATGCACATAACTAATCCTCATGACCAATCCTATTTCTAGGGGAAGTTCCCAAAATTACCCTTCTTGACCTAAAAGCATTCAAAATTTTTTCTTACTGTTCCTATTGATGGTCTTGGGTTTTCGATGCACCGGTTGAGTACCAATCCATTCTACGTTACTAATTCATGATCCTTTTTTATCATGGTAATGAGTTTGCACCCTTTTCCATTCTATAAATCTTGATTCTTTGGTGATCATGATGTACAATTCTGCATCCATCCAGGATTCAAAATTTTCCATGATGTTGTTCAAGATGATCTTCTTGAAATTATCTCTCAAGGTGGGAGAAAAGCCTTGAAAGAAATTCAAGTCACCTTTCTTGGGACATATCCTGGTGGCTGTGATGGTTTCCACACCCAGAGACCTACAACAATCTTGTTGTATGGTTGGACCAAAGGAAATCACATTTCGATTGATCTTTCTAGGGTCTCTCCTATGAAAGGTAATTTTGTACACTTCAGGCAATCTAGGCAGCCTATGCAACCATACTAAAAGTGTACAAACATGGTGTTGCATGTTAAATAAACCATCATGATTTCTTCCATTTGCCCTCTTAACAAACTATCCAACATATCATAGATATGAATGTCATGATGCCATCTTCTACATCTATAGATTTTATCTTTAGATCATTGGTATTTTTCATTCAAATAGGTTTGATAGCCCAAAATGTAGCTCATGCCTGCACAAAGATATTTCTTTAAGTGTCTATGTAAATTTTTCCATACTAACATTTATTATTTATACTTTATTATACTATAATATTATTTAAAGTCAAATCTTTATTTAATTATATTCACTTTAGTTGGATGTGTCCATTTAGATATAGTGACTTATATTTGATATTGAATTATCTAAAGTATTTCATCTATCCAATTACAGGGTTTTGGTTTCTAATAGAGTATGTAATAATTATGTAGAGTTATTCCCATTAGTAGCTACTTGAAATTGCATCTCTTTATGTAACTACTATCAATAAAATCATACAAATATTTACATGATTATAATCCATGTTTAATGCATAGTCTAAATTATTATGTCATCTAGTGTAGAATCATTAATATATAAATTCTTCCATACACATATTAGTAAACCAACTTTCTCATTAGGGTTCTTTCTCCTGAACACTAATTTGCTCATAATAGGTCAAAAGTATAAATATACTTGCTAGATATACTATTTATTTTCAAACAACATCATAATATATATGTATGTATATATATATTTGTGTGTGTGTTTGTGTATGTGTGTGTCTGTGTGTTTGTATGTGTCTAGACATCTAAGTGTCAATTCACATGTGACAAAACATAGATAGTTGGAGGACTATGTTACATTATCCTTGTACCCAAAATTAACATGTTAGGATGAGTATTCGATTTAAAACCTATCATTTATTGTTCACTAATTAATGGAATCAGAAAATTGTAGTCAACATAGATGAAGGATGTACAAATTGCTAAATATTAAAAGTACTATACCAACATATATATCAATGCTTTTACTAATACAATTAACACCAAGATACCTAGTGAGTATAGACAAACATTGTTATTAATATCTAGCCTCCTCTCTACTTCATATGAACATTTTAATCTATTATATTAGACAACATAGCAAAATGGGATAAGATACATTACATAACATGTGTTGATATACATATATGTATGTATATATACATACGTATATGCATATATATACACATGCACACACACACACACACACATATATATATATATATATATATATATATATATATATATATATATATATATATATATATATATATATATATATACATACACACACACACACACACACACACACACACACACACACACACACACACACACACACACACACACACACACATATATATATATATATATATATATATATATATATATATATATATATATATATATATATAAAGTCAGGATAGAATACACTCGAGTGTATGGATCGCTCGAATACACTCAAGCGTGTGTTTGCATATCAAGAATTTTTTTTGCAAGATGTAAACCATTGATCTTCACCATAATACTATAACTAGGCTACAAACAAATTTTGAGCCCATTTGGATGAGTTTAAGTCACTCATCCAAGGGCAACAAAATCGATGCGTGAAACTAATTTGAAATGCATACTTTTTGCAGTCTTTATAATATGACCTATAAATGTCCAAATGTGCTCAAATTTTGCGTACGATATATTCACAAGATGTTTAAGAAGATCAATGGGTTAGATTTTTGAAAAAAAATTAAATCATGAAAAACTACTTGAGAGTATTCTGCTCTGAATACACTCGAGTGTATTCTAGCCTGACTATATATATATATATATATATATATATATACATATACATATACTATCATATATAGGTTATATGGTCAAGGCCTAGGAGACAATCATCCTCTCTAGCATGTACCAATAAACTAATTTAAATGTATCACACCATAAATGGAATCTAGTCTCTGGCATAAGGATCTACAAATCCATATAGTATAGTACATGATATTAAATATATTGTATAATGGATTTAGTGAGCACCATAGCAACACAGGTAATGAAATGCATACAATTTTGATTATTATCTAAAGCATTATTAACTTTCATTTATCATTCCCATTTATATAGGAGGCTAACCTACAAATAGTGTGCTTCCATTGATCTTCAAAACCTGGTTTCCTAATCAGTTCCTTAATGGAGGTCAAGTTCTTTATTGTTGATTCCATCAGTCCTTGGACTTGGTGGAACTAGCAGTAGTAGGTTGAATATGACAAATCGAGGTTTGGTATTCGTTTGAAGATCCAATATATATTTGCTATTATTGATCACACAAAGGTCGAAAGTAATGTTCTGAATGCCACACACTTTCCAAATGGCATTGGTATGATATTCAATGGAGATCCCTAGATGAGTTTGCATCCATGTGGTCTTCGTAGTTGATGGAAGTGGTAGAGTAGGTGACCGTGGTTGTGGTGACTAGCACCAACAAGGACCGCTGTAGCCATGGTTGTGGTTCTTTGTTGCCACATTAGGTGGCACAATGGGGAGAAGAGATGGGTGGTAGCTAGGGAAAGTAAAGGAGAGGGATAGGGATGGAGGTGGTGAGGAGGAGAGGAAGAGGATGATGAATAAAAGAAAAGCAGGAGAGATGAATGCAAATGATGGTTATAAAGACCCATAATGTTAGGATGATGAATACATACATTGTGATAATATTACAATATCATTAGAAGGAGCTTGGGTAGAGGGTGTTAATAAATGATAGTAAATAATATTATTAACTCACAACATCAACCAACTAAATGGATGATCAAATCAACTCCAAAATTAGATGAGACTTGAAGGATACATAATTACATGTATGGGGACCCAAATAAAATGCCAATTTTAGATGTTAGGCTAGTTAAGGCTATTTATAGGTTAGGGTCAATATGGTCAAAGTAAAGAACTATAGAAGGCTATGCAATATCTTGATAAGAGGAATCCCCTCCTTTATATAGGAGAAGGGGGAAGCATACTGACTTTAGACTAAACCCTAATGGGACAACACACACTTGGGACCATATACAATCAGACTCAAATAACTTCATTTACTTGACTGTCTAATACTCCCCCTCAAGCTAAAGTTTGAGAGAATACCAAGTCAGCTTGCAAATAGATAGATAGGATAAGAAACTAAGAAGAAAAAATAAATATCAAGCAAGCCCATACGATAATCCCCCCTCAATATTACAATAAAACAATCACCACTCAAATACCCTCTCTCAAGTAGGTAGTCAAAAGAAGATATGCAAGAAGGATGAATATGATTATAAAGCATGTTGCAAGTCACCAATGCAGGTGGAAAATATGTAGTAGACGCTTCTTGATAAAAAATGTGGCATATGGAGTAGTAGTAAACAACAACAAAAAGGGGTTGGAGTCTTCATCACAGTCACTATCGTAATAGTCTAGAGAGGAGTTGGTTCATAGTATACAAAATGCAAAGAGTGCTGGTTCATGAGTCTAGTGAGTCTTGTTTCACAAAAAAAAATTCTAGAGAGTATTGGTTCACAGTAGAGAAGTCCAGAGAGTGTTGGTTCATGAGTCGAGAGAGTGCTGGTTCACAAACTCACGAGTGTGTTGGTTCACAATAGAGAAGTAAACATGCACAAGGCACACACAATGTGAACGTGCAAAGCACAGTCCAAAAGTAGAAAGTAGAGTCGATGTAGCCAAATAGAAGGCCATGAACTTGAAAAACTAAGCAATAGACATGAAGATTTAAATGGTAAGCTCTCCAAGAAGCATACATCAGCAAAAGATTTTTAGATTCATATATCATTAGTAGAAGTCCAAAAGTTCTTCAATATGTGAATAGTGATCCACAAATATATTGATCAACATAATATAATATACCTCTCCTTCATCTCTCTCCTCTATCCCTCCTTACACCAACCACAGAAGGAACCAAGAGTGGTTGGGGTGGACAATTATTAATGAACATCCCAGAAAAGAATGAGTTCTAGCACTATCTGGGGGTTTGGGGGCACTACCCTCCAATGAGGGGGTCTTGATGCCCCTCATTGGGTAGGGGTTGAGGAGAGGTCACCCCTTGCAAAGGCTCAGGGGTAGAGCCTAAAAAAAGATCTTCCATAGTTTTTTGGAGGAAAATCAAGAATAAATATTTATAGAGATGAATATCATGATGGATAAAATCCATGCAAATTTGAACAAAGGAGTCACAAGAAAATTAGTGTGTTCTTCTTGAAGTAGCAACATAAAGTCACATGGGGACGAATGGTTATCATATCTTCATTATTTACCTTTTGACTTGCATAGATTAATGGATGTTGAAACATACTTGCCCATATTGCAGACGGGGAATACATCCTCCCACAAAGATGAAGTGATAAAAGAATCAATGATTCTGTTCAAAGACACATACATTAACGTATAGGAGTTGATTCGGAAAATGTCAAACTCAGGAAGATACTGACTTGATTTGGGAAGAACTCTAGAAAGTAGAATAGGGCAATATCTTCTAAATAAAAAAAGACTGCCATGATTGGAGGAAGGCAGCATGACAACCGTATAGCAGGGGGAACTAGAGGTGAAGAGATAGATCAATCCACAACTAATGGTATCCCTTGCATGGATGGATGCACACACTTGGAAAATTGAGTGGGAGTTTGCTTGCATGTTGAAGATGATAAGAAAGCCTTGTGCCAAGTCAGAAGAGTGGAGATTGACAATGTATGTCATTAGGTCATCATAGAAGGACTTTAGACCAAAGACATGGACGCGTAGCATCCATAGACACAACATGACGTCGATGAGTAGGAATCCGATGAGGATCTTTCCAAATGCAGTGTGTAATAGATGTGAGGTCTATTAAATGTGGGGTTAACAATTGTTGGGTAGGTGCAAGAAGGGCATGCTAGTGGAGTGGATTTATGAGTGGAGGTATTTTAGGAGTTAACCAATGGTGCTAGATTAATAAAAGTCAGGGAGTTACACCAGAAGATTCTATTTGGTCATCAATATTGGTAGTTTTTATTTTTTTCTTCTCTGGGAGATCTGAAGAAATGAGGAAAGAAACATGCAAAATAAGCAAGTTACTGGATGTAGATTGCAAAAAAAGGAGGGAAATGGGTGGCTAGATAGATGTCTGATAGGTGGTTAAGTCAAAAAGGATGACTACCGCCCATAGGTGGAAGAAACTATTTGTCTCCTCTAGGATTAGGGTTGAACAACTTATTTGATACTATGTAAAGAACTAAAGAAGTCTATGCGATATCTTGGTAAGAGAAATTCCCTTCCTTTATATAGGAGAAGGGGGAAGCATAATGAATTTAGATTAATCCATAATGAGCCAAGAGAAACTTGGACCCATATCCAATTAGGATCAGATAACTTAATTAAATTGACTCTCTGATTGTCAATTAAGGGCTTTAGATGGATTTAAAAGTCAATTTACTCTATAGTTTTCTTCCCTAATCTAATATATTCAATTCAATGCCTATATAAAATATATTTGAGGAATTTCAACAAGTTAACAATTTTAGATGCCATGATTTATTAAAAGGTTCTAAATAAGCCATTTCTTTCATTATATTATCTACAATATTTTTGGGCACCATATTGAGAATAGAGTATATTAGACGTCACATTACTTGAATAAAGCTATAAGTTACAATTTTATGCCAATTTAAGCGCTTAGTCACACTAGGGGTAAAAAAGCCACTTTTGCTACAAATTAAAGCTAATAAATGATTTATATCATCTATAATTAAGTGAGTTAAACTTTATATTATCAATTATAATTAAGTGAGTTAATGGTATTAATGTAAACTCAAAATTTTCATAGGAAAAGATGATTATTTATTATAATAATCAACTAGAATAAGTATTACCTAATGTTCTTTCAATAATGACAACTAGGGATATTTGAAAATAGAATGATTCAAATATTATTTATCTAGATATTTTAGGTCTGATTTGAAAAACGTCCAATAATTAAACATGTTTACACACACTCACATAGTATTACCTAATTTAAATTAATATGTGTATAGTGACATATATTATATACTATATGGGATCTAGCTTAATATTAAGACACATCTCAACACCTAATTCAAATCAAAAGGGAATGAAAACCAATACTATCAAAAAAGGAATAAATTAAGTTTTGGAAAATATATTTAGGTTTGTTAAAATGTCCCTTTATTTGACGCACATGTGGATGCATCTATATTTCTTTGAGTTTGGAATTATAATGATGAGTCACATTGGATATGACACATGGCATATGAAGCCCATTCATACTATTTTTTATTTTTATATCCCATTCATGTTAGACATGTATGGTCTTTTTCTTGATGGGACACACCCAAGGGGTGGTGGGGAGTTAACGTACAATGAGACAACTCATTGAGTTTGTGTTGGCATATCTCCAAGATAATACATCAATGTACTGATAAATGGTCTCGATCAATGATGCTTTTACTAATGGTTGTAAGGAAAATCATATCTTCACAAGATGAGGGAGTGATTCCATTTTGAGGTCAATTGTCTCTATATCATCTGAATTGTGGAATAAATTACACTTGATAGTCATGTATTCAAGAATGACTATATCTTGTACATGTTCGTCGATGTGGATGGTCATAATATCTTCAAATAACTCATGTTGGACCAAGACCACGTGATGTAAGATTACCAACTTTTCTTGATAGGATATGGATGGAGGTGTCTGTAATGAGAGCAATATGCATGTAAGTAGGGGTCTAGAAGAAGAATCGGGATGGGACTCCCTCTTTTATCAATATACATTTTTTGACAATTGGGATGTCAAAGAGCACATGATAGCTCACACCTCTGCATATAGTTGTTGGGGATTTCAACATTTTGCATCTTACTAATGGTAGTTGGACTAGAGATTCATTTTTGGTGATTGATACTTCTTCCGAATCTTCACACTTTTGGTGATTTCCTACACTGGCCTAGTGGTCAAATTCATGGAATTCATGGTAGAAGTGTACATATTCTTGGTTCTTGTGTCACACATTTGACGAATTTGGAAAATTCCACATGCTTATCTTATTATAAAGATCTAAGTGCTTTGGGTAGGATATAGTTTGGATAAATTCTAGTATGGAGACTAATAAGTAAGGTTATTTCCATTCTGACTTGGCCCCTTATAGCCGAGTCCCATCGTTAACTTTTCAGGGATGGATACACAATCCATTATACCTTAATGTATCTTAGTATATCCTCAACCATTTATAGGCCCATATGCTTAAATGCTTTAGGATAGAAATCAATTTCATGCTAGATATGATCAAACGATTAGAATTTCTCAGACATGTAGTTAATCATTTTGATCGACCATGAATGGAAGTGTGACTATGGACCCATAGAACCAACCACCATTGCTGGTAGAAGGCCATCCGTCACAGTGATGACCATATTGTCATGCTTGTACTTGAAATACTGATGTAGTGAGGAAGGTATGACCTTATTATTATGTATAAACTAGTTTCTTGGTAAGAGAATGAGGAGGAAGTTGATTTCCAAGATGATGAACATCTTCATGGATAACTTCAGCCCGACATGTATCTATAGTGACCTCACCCATGAATTCCTTAAGAGATTTTTCAAAACATGTTATTATATTCCTAGTAGTTTGGATTTCACTCAACTCAAATATAAGGTTTACAAACATCTTCAAAGGGTGGGCATTGAGATCTATACAATTATCAACACACAAAAGGTGTACCTTTGTGTCACCTTGTTTAATTAAGATATACAATGGTGGAATGGAATCATGAACCTTTGGGATTTATTCTTTAGAGAAGGTGATAATCTACAAATTGATAAATACATCAATGGTATCAACTAACTACTCAAGATAGATATCTTTCAACATAAGCACACCTTCTAATATATTCAATATAGCCAATTAAAGTGTCAATGAGTTTCAAATCAGGTCCCAAATGGATATGTATGTGCATGTATTCTTCATGTGCTCTACTATGTCATAGGATGGATTGGTCATGGAAACATCTTATGTTGATGATACTAGTACGATAATGCTCCCTTGCTTGCCTATGTTAGGTCCATAGTTGTTGAGGTGCCTACCTAGGCAACTAGGCACCCAAGGGGGTCCACCTAACCCCTCGCCCACCTAAAATTGAAAATAGGTGCCAGGGCAAGCACCTAGAACCGTTTGGACACCACCTATGCCCAGGGAGTGTAGATGGTTTTTTCCTATTTTTAATGTTGGATAATTTCATTTTTGACATATATTTGACATATGTAAGTTCCTTTTAGGCTTTTTAGTTGCTATCTCACTCTTACAATAAGGAGAGGGATATGAGATGATATTAACTCCTTAATTAGTTTAAGAAAATAATTTCATAAAACCTCCATTCATTTATGACAACATATATAATAAACTTCAAATAAAAGGGATGCTCAATATTCTCACAAACATATTGGTAAAAGAAACATAGTTTTTTAGCAGTTAAAAATAAATCTAACTGGGACCACAAAGGGCAACTAACAAGATATGAAATCTAAACTAGTAGGATGTATTTTTGGTGAGCAACCTACCCATCTTAGAAGACATCCTAAAGGTAGTCTTGAGAAACTCCGCCTACTTCCTGAACCTCAGACTGTGCAACCTCTGGGTGGGTTGAAAGAAACACCCAAAAGAAGAAACAAACAAGAGAAAGGACGTTAGAAAAGTTGTGTATGAGAAATGTTATACCAACTAGGCAATACTTAGGGCAAGTAAAATTAATTATAAATATTTCATCGAAGAGATGTGCAAGATTGGAAGTTCCAAGATAATTAATAAGTCAATAGACGTGGCATTTATAAAAAAGATATAATTTATAGAAATAATTCTTTCCATTTAACAACATGAATCAATCATAACCAGTGCATGTAAAACAATTAGACTAATCTTATTTATGTAGGGCCGAGATCTATAAAATCTCAAGCCCAAGTATTTGGGTGGAAAACACACATCGTAGGTGGAATACACATGCCATTTATATATGTACGAGTGAAATACACACAATTGAGATGGAATACACAATACCAAGTATTATGGGAGTACGTATGTGCTTCTACTATAACTAAGCCACATCTATTTGTTACACACATGAAATATAAATGTAAGTTTAGTTATAATCAATTTTATTCAAGTGAACATGATGAGATCATCCAAATGTTTTATATAGATAGGTCAGAAGATCTTCAGTCATAAGCTGCATGAAATCAAATCAAGAAATAATATTAGGAAATAATATTTTCAAAGAGATACAATTTTGCTCAGGAATTAATCAAGATACCCCCCATATGGGAACAATTTATTGATGATATTGATAATCAGGAAGACACACATACTTGACTTTAGTATTTAAATTAGAGATCACACTCTATCCTTAGAAGATCAAAATCACCTTAGACCTAAATATAATTTTTTATACATAAATTAGGATTTAATAATGTTGCATAGGATGAAAACCCTAAAAATTAAATCTTCAAAAAAACCCTAGATTAGTTCATGATGTTAATATGGTGCTATGTTACTAGTTATAGGTCTCACCAAGTTGTAAATTTTATTTGTTACAAAATTTTCCTCAATTATTTTTAAGAGGATAGGATAGATTAAAACCCTAAAAATCAAATCTTTTAAACTTTGGAATCAGGTGATGATAACCAAATCACTAATAGAGAAAAATCTCAAGATTCCAAACCAAATTCTCTAATATAATTTTTGGAGCTTCCAGTAAAAAGTTGATTTACAATATTTACCAATTTCTTAATAAAAATTGATATTCAAATCACCATTATACCTTGAATTATTGTTTTGGAAGTTAGGTTATCACAAAACATTATCATCTTGATGGTGTCAACTTGAGTAAGCATTTTATTAGAAAGGGAGAAGTGAGAGGATGAAATACCCTTGTGTGACAAAACAAATAGCAACACGACCCAGGGGCAAAAATGAGAAAACATAGGTTCATCACCGTTCACATGACCTTGAAGGCATGAACACGGTGTAGAGTAGAGAAGGTCATTGCCAAGAAGGGGGTTTCCCATCAGGCAACCATTTCATGAATTTGATGAAGCCAAAACAAAAGGAACGGCCCACCAATGCTAACCCCAAGCCTATTTCCTGATGGCAACTGGAGTTGGGGATGACACTCTCTAACTTTATGGGCATAAGATATAGCTTTGTGACGGTCCTAATGATAATAAGATGAGAAACTGGGAGCAATAGACAATGGTATGCAATGGGTGAGTCTCATGATTGGGTTAGGTATTTATAGGATGGGGAGTTAAGTATTATGTACATGTGACTTGGAGAAGCTTGGGACCCAAGTTTGGGTGTTTCGTGAATATGTATTCATAGACTTTGAGTATGGCATTAATGGGTGAAAAATCCTTATAGGAATATAAAGACAAAATAATCTTGGGAAAATATTGAGCGTGAAGGGAGATATCTTGGTTTAGATTTTTGCATTAAAATAGGAGGGTTTCCTTTCTAGGTGGAAGGTTGAAGATGAATGGTGACCCTCCAATTTGCAATCTAACGGAAGGGAGAGATCCACACACTGCTAAAGTTAGAGTCAGTGTGACAAATATATTTCCAAATTGGAAATTGAATACAGTGATAATTAAATGATTTCCTTTTTCTTTCCTACCCAAATTGGAAGAGCAAATAATGTCCAAATAAATTAAAACTTTTGTGGTTAACTAATTGAGGGGCAATGTATCTAATATTGCCATTACTTTTAGCCTTTGACAACTCTAAATCTATCAAATCTTAACTTGATGCCTAATCAATCTTTTTAACATATTTATTTATTTGTTTATCATTTAATACGTAAATTTCATTTTTGAATTTTTCTTATCATACCTATCAATAGGAAAAATATAGAATATTTATTTTGAACTTAAATCCTTCAATGTGGTGGATTTTCACAAGTAGGCCAAAATTTGTATATTATTTCTATTTCTTGTATTAAAGCCTAAAATAATTGTTTTAATGGTTAAAAATATACATTTGAAAATTAAATGAACTTCAAATACAATACAAATTAAGAAGAGGGTTCTAAAATAAAAGATTATATGGTAAAGGGGAAAATGTGATATTTACCTAAGTTTGCTTATGTTACACTTAGATTACTATATAGGGTGTAGATCATAAAATATACATATAAATACCTTATATATGTTATATATGTTACATTATATACATAATCTATACAAAAAATGAAAAAAGGTAGCACCTAGGCGCCCTACCAAAGCATACCACTGCCTGCCCACCTTGAAAACTATGGTTGGGGCAGAAGGGTTCAAGAAACACAAGCACCCGATTGAATTTAAATAGCCCTAGTATATTGATCGGTGTACCACAGGTGACCACCATAACTTTCTCTTTGTCTGTGTGAAACGTAAGATTCGCAATTGTTCCCATTTATTTAGTGAAATTTATCTTACATTTGCACCAGTCAATTTGATAGACAACAAATCACTGGTTGGTGAAGTCATTAATGTAGGAGCTTTTGGGAAATCCTTGGAAATGTCAGACTATTGTGCCCATGTTGCGGTAGTTGAGGCTTACTCTATGGGAATCATACTTTATATGCAAATCTTTGGTGTAATATGCATTTGGGATGATGTTCTCATTAGAACCTACAAATGTATGTACAATGGTGGCTTCATAATTGGGATCTAGATGGTGTACATTGGTATAATCATTTAATTCTGTAGTAGGAGTGGCCATTGGAGTCTTGATATGTGTTGGAGGCACCTCACATGTGAAATGGTATGTCCGAGTCTTTATTGCTTACCTTTTTGACGACGCCTTCCTTTGACTGGCCACTTTGATGGCCCCAATAATGTAGGGCATTTTGAAATAATGAATTTCTTCGATTGGTTAGTGGCATATGTATTATATTTCCTATATTAGATGAGCTCCTTGTAGGGAAATGCAGGCATAGAGTAAGGCAGTAAAAGTAAAAATTTTATCTATCCATATTCCCCATAACAGTAGGATCGCGTCAACTACTATGAAATAGGAAGGTTGGTTTAACGAGTTTACACATGGCCCTGGAGCAAGTCCAGTGACAAAAACTCATTGCAATGTAACTGTCTTCTAGTTGCTCTTAGATAATGTCTGTGCAACTCTTGGTCTTCTCCACATATGACAGATTGAACAACTTCTATAATGACTCCTGTGGTCTCACTACATACTACAAACTGACATTGTCCTTCTAACAACAGCCAAAGGACTCCTACATCTAGAGTAGTCTACACAGACCAACTAGAATTCCTATCATTCTTATAGAACAGATTAGAATGACCTATCTCTCCTATTGGAATACTAGTCACCAACTCACTCTCCCACAACCAAAGAGGGCAACAATTGTCAGAGTAACTGATTCTCAATTATGTGTGTTGGGAAGCCCCCAACATCTCTCTATTTATAGGTAGGGTTAGGATAGTGTTCCCAATCTATTCAGGATCTATTTGGGAATGAAAGGGATCAAAAGATCTTGAATTTTTGCAACCTGCGACATCTAAAATGGTCATTTGGCAACCCAAATGACCGTCTGGTGCACAAGCCAATCGCTTCGCACTACGAGACGATCGTCTCATGGTTTACCAATTGTATACAAATTTGGAAAAATTGTTTCCAATTCATGTGAGAATTAGTTTCCTTGTAATAATAGAATTGATCAATCAAAACGATCAAACTTTCTCACAAATCCATGAGAGATACTAGAACCTTCCTTCAGCCCAACCGAGCCAATCGATTCACCAAGTGAACCGGTCATCTCACTTAGCCAAGCCGACTGATTCACCAATGAGACGATCAGTTGGGATTAAAATGTACATAACTCCAGCCAATTCAGTTCCAATCAACTTGACTCTCCAAATGCCTGTCTTCATCCATAAAATGATCGTTTGGCTCTCCAAACATCCATATCACCCTATGAGTTGATCGTTTCGCAATGCAGTCAGCTGATCTATTGCATGAATTGAAAAGTCAAACACTTTAGTAATCAATCCAATCATTAATCAATATTAAACTTATATTCTAGATGAGTTCCTTTGTGTGTGACCCTATAGGTTCCATAACGCATTGGTAGTGAATTTCCATTACTAACTTATGACATCAGAAGCAATGATTGATGCCTGGTAGAATATCAATACTACCCAAGTGATTGGAAAGTTAGAACAAATTCAACCTACAATATGTATAATGTGTTGTAGTGATTGTATAATTCCTTTTTCTATGACATCTAGAGTGAACTTGAGGCATGGAATCATCATCCTTTCAATTTTCAATTCATGTTTCTTGAATCAAGAGCAAACTGTCTGAGATAATGTGACCTCAATATCATATATTGATTCATATGTGCATGCAAATGTGTTTTTCAGTCTATCTTGTCAAGTGGCCAGGATATCAATCTCCAGTAGGAGGGACAAATCCCATCTCCATCTCTCACAATTAGTCCCCATGTGTCAAAGCTACCCAATCATCACCTTTATGGCAACCTATATTTCAGGGTTACATTTGATGATCTCAAAGTATGCCCAACGACATGTAATGAGTGGAGTGGTTTCAAGTCTTAAGAATTACAATCACCATCTTCACTATGAGAGATAACTATGACCACCAATTATGGTTTCCACGCATCATTCTCAAAGTGGTATGTCTGATGCACTATTCTCTAACATGTATCTGTATGCTTGGTTTGATATGCCATATCATGACTAATGAGACTCTGTCATCAACCAACCCACACTCTAGTGTATATGTGTTACCAGTGTGTATGTACCTTGCATAGTAACAACTGACTAGGGAAATTTACTAGAATGTACATACTCTTGGAATCCATATGATCTCATTCTCAAAGTCATGTACTTGAAGACAAACATCATTGAGTAATGTCATTCTTTTGACATTCACAATGTTTCCTCATTATCTCATAACTGAATGAAACAAAATGAATTGGAAGCTTGCCTTTATGAGTATAATCAAATGTCAAACAACATATGATTGGCTCTCTAGGCATACCTTTCCAACAGACTCCCACTTGCACTTAGAGCCAATCACCCATGAATCTCATTCTTATTGATCTAAACATGTCCACCATGTTTCTACTGCACCATACTAATCTAGCAGGTTAGCAACACTTTTGCTGTTAGTCAGTATATTGCATGTCTCTTTTCTCCCCACTGTGAGATAAACCACCATAATATGGTATATGATATTCCTTTCCTAATAAGTAGTTCCATTGTTGTCACAATATTATTATTGAGTTACCAATTGTTGGAACATCTATAAGTTCATCAGATGAACTTCTATATCCATATAGCATCACTTTATGTTCATAGCATAAGTATATTCAACTTCTATTGTAGAATACTATTAGTGGCTATTAGTTCGGAACCCTTCCAACTAACAAATTTCTATTTAAATCAAACATATTTTATTGCTATCACTTTTGCCGTTTTGGAATTTTCATTAGTGTAACCTTTTTTACTCAACCCTTCAATTATTGTTATCTTTAATTACTAGAAATCTATCCTCAAGTACTGATAGATATATTTAATGACTTTTGAATAACCCTTATTGGAATTTAATATCATCTTGTCATATCTAATACATAAAAGATTATAGGGGATAAGCACATTTATAACATTCATGACAGATCCATTGCTACAACCTATGGAATCTTAATCATGTTATTTCCATTCTTTACAAGAATTGGAATATATATGACTCATGAGAGACTAATTTGGATTCTCTCTCATTGAATTCTTTCCATGTTGAACTCCTTCAACACATTACTATTGTATTTTCTTAAACTTATGTTGTGAAGCATTCAATAACTATATCCATAGGTCTTGATCCTTATCTCATAAGATGTTTCACCTAATCCTTCATTGTTGAAGGTGTTTTCATGCCATCTCTTAGTATTCATAATGTTGAAATGTTATTCCTCATCATATGTGGAATATTCATATATGCTTCCACTAAATCTTTTGTAGTCACATATTTTATCTTTTATCTTGATTCAAGTCAAACTTTTTGACTATCTTGTCAAGTCAAAAGATCCCTCCTTTGACATGTTTGTTTCAATCCCAGGTTGAACTTTGTCATTTATATACTTTATTTGCATTCTTGAAGTTATAAAACCTTTAAGGTTGTGTCACGTACAGATCCTCTGATGTATTCCCCTTAAGGAATCTAGTTTCTATCTTCATATGGTAATTCTTATACTCTATTTGAATTACAATAACAAGCATGACAATTGGCAAAGGAATTTCTATCATGTTCAACAACTTGAACTGATTTGAAAACTATTCAACCATTTTGTCCTTTTATGTTATACATGCATGTCTTTGCCCCAAGACCCTATTCCACCTTTTAGGTATTAACTCTTTAGGTGTCTCTATCAAGGTTCTACCTTGTTAGATTACATGTACCCCATAATGGCCTTGAGCCATTACTCAGATTATGGTATCCTATAACTTCTAGTTGATTAGTTGGCTCATCCCATTATGACCAACCTATTGTTGGTATGTGTGCCCTGAGAGCCAATCATGGGATGATTGGTGGGATACATTAAGATTGATTTGATAAACATCAAAGGCAAGCTTCCAATTCTTTCTGGTTCAGTCATATGAGATAGTGATAGAACATATTGAATGTCTAGAGAATGACAGTACTCAATGACGTATGCTTTCAGGTTGAGGACTTGAACGATGAGATCATACGGATGCTAAGAGTTTGTACATTCTTGATATGTCCCTAGTCGGATGTCATTGTGGAAGGTAGATAGACAACAATGACACACAAGACTAGAATGTGGTGTTGGTTTATGACAGAATCTCATTAGTCATGATATAGAGATATCAAACCAAACACATAGGTACTTGTTAGAGAACAAGGTACCGGACAGACCCACCGTGAGTTTGACACATGGAACCATGAGATGGTAGTCATAGTCAGTACTCATAGTGATGGTGGTGAGTGTGATTCTTAGACCTGAAATCACTGCACTCAACACATGTCGTTGGGCACACTTTGACATCATCAAACGCAGTCCTGAAACATGGGTTGTTATAAAGGTGATGATTGGGTGTCTTTGACACATGGGGCTTTTGAGGGGCGAGTGATAGATATGGGATTTGTCCCTCCTGAGGGAGTTTGATATCCATGGCCACTTGATGAGTAGGATTGAGAAAGGCGTGCATGCATGTGTGAATCAGTATGTGATACTGATGTCATACATATCTCTTCCAGTCTACTCTGAGATCAAGGAAGTGAATGAACGTTGACAGGATTACCGTTCCATGCCTCGAGTTCATTCGGGATATCAGTGACAAAGGAATTATACATTCGCTGTAACACCATTCACGGATTGTAGGATGAAAGTTGTTCTCCAACTTTCTACTTTCACTTGGGCAGCACTGATGTGTGACTAGGCACTGCTCTTTGTTTGTGAAGTCATAAGTGTTATGGACTTTCACTGCCAACGTGAAATGGACCTGCAGGGTCACACACATAGGATTTAACCTGAAAGAGGAGTTTTGTCCAAAAAGCAATGTTTAGATTGAGTAATAAAGGAGTTTAGTAGTTCAATTAAACACTCAATCAGTCGATAGCTCAATATCATATGGTTTAAGGTGTTGGACGCATTGATTGGAGTATCGGATTGATTGAAATCGCAATTGACTGATTTTGCCCAACCTGTGCTCCCAACCGATCGGCTCATGTGATGAACCGGTCGGCTGAGGTTGCTGAACCGGTCGGCTGGAGTGTCCAGGCCGATTGGCTCATGCCCAGGTTGAAACGACCGGTTCAAGAGTTGAACCGATCGGCTCAGCTGGTGCAACCGACCAGTTGGGAAAGTCATGTCGGCAAGGATTTTCCTTTGGTTTCAAATTGCCCAATTCGATTGGGAATAATATTGGTATTCGATACCAATTGGGAAAGAAACAAGGAAAGTCTTTTTGAGCCGGATTAGGACCATGAACTGATCGGTTCAGGGCACCAACCGATCGGTTGGAGTGCCCCAAACGATCGGCTCAGGTCCAACCGATCGGCTCAATGACCGAACCGATCGGTTCAGGTTGCGAGATGGTTGCTTTTTGTGGAAAATTCTCGAACCCTTCTACTCTTGCTTTAGTCCCGCATTTCCCGGGATGGAGAACCCTGTCCCATGACTCTCCTATATATATAGGGGTATTAGGGGCTTCTCAAAATACAGCTTAGTGCAACCAGTTGCTCTGCAAGTTGTCGTTCTCTCTGGTTTTGGTAACCGTGATAGAGCCCGAGCAAGTGCTTCCCGCAAAAGGGAGGTGCAGCAAGGGAAGGATAACTGCAGTTGCAACAGGAGGCAGGAGAGCGTGTTGGCGACTAGTACGTCAACAGGAGGGTGCGACTCCTTCCACTTCCTTGTGGGACAAGGAGAGTGGAGTTCCAGGTGGTCCGTGTGGACTACTACAGAGGCGGGAGGACACTACCGCTTAGGAGGACAACTGTCATCCGACAGTCCGGTTCGAGTAGGAGTTGTCAGTCCCGGTGCGACCAGGAGCTGCACAGACACCGTCGAAGTCCAGAGTTGAAGACCGCGCATTGCGCGAGGTATTGTCGCCGAGCAAGCCTCGGGACAAGGTATGATTCCGCAAACCATCCTTTCCTATTATATATATGTTGACGCGTTTCCTCGGTATGGGTTGGGGGAGAATTTTTTTTTTGTTTCCGCTGCCTTCTCTGTCTCCCCTAAAACCCAACAGTGGTATCAGAGCCACGTCAACTGCTCTATGTTTTAGGAATATCGATATGATTGATTTTGGTTTGTCGCCTTTATTTATTGCATGCGATGCAAATAATATCTGCTTTATGCATGTCCAATCCTAAGTCCACAAATCCCTAATTACATATATGATATGTATTATTAATGCACTCGATACGCGTCGCCCTTAAACGAGTTTTGTGGTGGATGTGTGTAGCGTGATTATGGCCTATAAACCCCTATCTGTGTGTGGTTGTTTGTGGTTGCTTGCATCTCGGTCTGCGCACCGATCTTCCCTCTCTTATTCCTGATGTAACTCGAAATAATTCGAGATTCTTTCCTACCTTTGCTCCCCCGAATGTAAATCGGGGTTTCCTTTTTAAAGCAATGTAATAAATAGAATAGGATTTTATTTCCTGTTATGTCAAAGACCGGCGGACATCAAGACGACTGCTCAGACGGTCGGTTCAAGGAATGAACCGATCGGTTGACCTTCCAGACGGTCGGTTCAAGGAGTGAACCGATCGGTTGATGACCGGTTCGAGGAGCGAGACGAGCGGGTGGCAGACATGATGAGATGCACGATGACCAGGCAAACTGATCGGTTGGAGGAGCCAACCGATCGGATGGTGGCACCCAGACGACCGGCTGGAGAGTACAGATCATTCATGTGATGAGTTGATCAACTCGGATGGCAAGGCACAGAGTTCATCTTGTACAGGTTGCATGTGATGTAGACCTAGATGACCGTGATTCCTCTTGGCTCGAGGAATCACATTAGGATGGCCATAATCATCGCTTTTTATCATTTTGTGCATGTTTTCTGTGGGATATAGCATGTATATGATACGTACTATGTATTGTGGTGATTGGATATGTATATGTATATAAAACCAAATCCCTCATTAAAATATTAAGTCTTACATGCCTTCCATTAGCGGCACACATGAAAAGCTCGATCGACCAAGCGTAGGTTACGCCAAAGCGTGGTGCGCCGTCTATCTTGTGGAAGTGTGAATGGTAGACATGTAGGTTCTGCCAAAGCAGGGTGCATGTTTACCGTGTCGACTTTTGGGTTAGACTTAACTGGTGATTCTTAGAGCGTCTAGGCCCAGAGGCAAGGAATGTTCATGGCAAGGTGTTGTGCATGTTCATTCAATAAGAGTTGCATATGATGAAATTGGAAAGAGTTGCCTACCTGAGAGATCTAAGTTGTGGGCGATCAGCCAAAGCTGACTCATGACTTAGAGGATTTCAGGATCTTGCCCACTAGAAGGTTGTACGCTGCAATCTTCCGAATTGATGGTGAGGGCTATCAATTTGAAGTAAAATAGTGGGAGTGATAATTAATTAAAGGCCTAATTATATCGTCAAACTTTCAAATCAATCAAATAAGTCAAAAATGAGTTTTGGACTAAAATTGCATATTTTCCTTTTTGTAGTTCAAATGGCAACAAACAACAACAACTTTTCTTTGCGATCGGTCCTTGACAAGGACAAGCTAAATGGGACAAACTTCCACGACTGGTATCGGACATTGAGAATTGTTCTCACTCAAGAGCGTAAGCTCTATGTCCTAGATACTCTAATTCCAGAGGAACCCGCTCCTAATGCACCAAGGACAGAAAGGGATGCTTACAAGAAGCATTCTGATGATGCCATTGATGCAAAGTGCTTGATGCTATGTTCAATGAACCATGAGTTGCAGAGGCAACATGAGAACATGGGTGTCATAGAGATGATTCTGCATCTCAGGAACATGTATGAAGATCAGGCACGGCAAGAGAGGTACAATGTTTCTAGGGCATTGTTCAAGTGCGTCATGACAGAAGGAGATCCAGTTGGTCCTCACACACTCAAGATGATTGGGTATGTGGAGAACCTGCAGAGACTGGGATTTCCACTGAGCCAAGAGTTGGCTACTGACGTGATACTGCAATCGTTGCCAGAATCTTACAGTCAGTTTGTGATGAACTACAACATGAACAACTTTGATAGGCCACTGTCAGAGTTGTTAGGCATGTTGAGGACAGCCGAGTTACAGATGAAGAAGGACAAGCCTAAGTCCGTGATGGTGATCACGAGCAAGAAAGGCAAGTCCAAGCGCAAGGGCAAGGGCAAAGCTAAGAAAGGTTCTGAAGCTAGCCAGGAGTCCAAGCCATCTTCAGCTCTCAAGGCCAAGGGAGGCGTGACCAAGAAAGGAAATTGCCACCATTGTCAAAAGCCAGGACATTGGAAAAGGAATTGTCCTCTCTACCTGGAAGAACAAAAGAAGAAGGAGGCGACTGGAGCCTCTACTGAAGGTGTCATGTAAATAAACTTGTAACACTTTTTGAGATATATGATATCAAGAGGTAAAGTGTAAAGCATTCTTACTTGGGGCAAGTGTTGCCTTTATAGATAGGAATACTTTAGTTTATTTTCAGCCAATATGGCATGTAATACAGTTATGAACTGTTATTTCATACTTGCCAATAGATAGAAACACTTTATTTTTGCATATTGTATGACAATGATGGCAATTAATAAAGAGATGTTTCAATTTATAAAGATGTGATCTTTGTGGCAATGCCTTATTTATCTTATGATATTTGATATGCATAAGATAAGACGATACCTAAAAGTTATAGATAACTCAAACAATTTAATTAGCATTAATCATGAGAAATTCATTTCTAGTTTCCATGTGATGGATAAATCTAGACTCTTTTGGTTATAGAACCAGTAAGAGACATGAATATCTTGGACATGATTAATCAATCTTCACTAATGTAGTGGGAGAGTGATTATCCTATTAGGTATAATACATGTGATGTATTTACATACCTATTGGAATAAATGCTAATACTTCAAATGGTGTTTAGAGAAATACCAATATGAATATCTTGAAGTGTTCAAGATTATCATAAATGAAGTACAAATTTGGTAAAGTATTAATTCTTGATGAGATCAATGAATGAAATACTTGGACCAAATGTTTGAGATCCTTATGAGTGTTTATGATAATGTATCATAGTGAACTCATGATTAAGGCATGGTGATGTCTGAATCAAGAAGGAATCATACTCTAAGGAGTTAGAGAATGATTATCAAATAAATGAATTCTTCTTAATAAAAGAATACCCCACACTAATAAAAGAAATTAAGAATCACAAGGGTTGTGAGTTCTTATATATTTAACAGATACACCTCAATTATCTATGTGATGAGTTGTTCATGTGATGAGTCAACTATCAAGATGAATATGAGGAACCGAATCTTGAGTTATGGTTTAAAACCATTACATCCTAAATGACTTCCATGTGAACCATAAGGTATGACCTTGATGGTAGCACTCATTGGTTCATATCCATAAGTGCAGATGAGTCTTAAGTGTTAAGACACATGGATAACATTTTGAGAAGGATGGTGCTTGTTGATTGAAACTTAATGACTAAGACATTTGACATATGGATACTAAAACCGCATTCCTATGAGGAATAAAACCAGGATGTGTACGTGACACAGCCTATAAGGTTTATGAATCCACTAATGCAAATGAAGTCTATAAGTTACAATGGACTAATCAATGTGATTGATTGAGTACAAGCAACTCAAAATTGGATCTTTATTTTGATGATATAGTCAAAGGGTTTGACTGATATGTCAAAGATAAAGAAGGGATCTGTGATTTAGTGGGAGCGTATTCACATTCCACATATTGATGTGAAATGGAAATGTTCTAGATTGGAAATCCAAAAGTGGAAATTATCTTTAAGGAAGATAGAGATGTTTCCTATGTGATAGGAATAGAGACCTATAGAGATAGTTCTCGAAAATCTCTTGACCTGGAAAGAGAGAGCATACATTGGCAATCTGTACTGAAGTGTTCAGTATGCACAGATTCAGTGGGAGAAAACTTGTCCATGTTACATGGAGTTAGTATCCCAAGGCCAAGTGTCCAATTCTTATGAAGAATGGGAACACTAAGGATAGATATGGATCTATCGTGTATGTAATCATCCCATTATCTTGCATGTATGACATGGCAAGAATAAAATGCATTCATCATCTTGTATGTAGGACATGGCAATATGATGTGCTCATCCTGATAACTCGTATGTGGGACATGACGAGTGGATGTCTGTCTGTTTCCAGTAAGGGTTACTGGAATACCACAAGAACTTGATAAGTGCTTGTGAAGTACTAGTTCTATGGAGATAAGGAAGAGTTCGATGTAAAGAGTTACATTGATGCGAACTTCCGAAAGGACAGAAAATTAATCGCAATATATACATGAGATGTATAAAAGTGAAAGTTTGTTGATAATTGGAAGTGTTCCAATAAAGCCATTTAAAAGGGAAATGTTGAGTATCTATGTGTTAGTGAACAACAGTGGATACTATATGGATCTAAAAGTTCATGAGATGAACTTATATTCCACTCATTGATGACAAGTCTGGAATCCTTGATCATGCAATGTGGCTAAAGGTTAGCAAATGGAATACAAGATCGCATATTACGGCAACTCCATCTCATACGTGTGACATACAGCGAAGAGATGTGAGACATGCAATTTATACAGACTTTGGCAAGGTGTTGCCATTACTCACTATGTTGGCACTAGAGCACAGTAACATGTGGGACATGTTTGAAGATCACTATGAATATGATTCATGGGTGATTGGCTCGCAGTGCAAGTGGGAGTCTGTTGGTATGTATGCCCTGAGAGCCAATCATGGGATGATTGGTGGGATACATTAAGATTGATTTGATAAACATCAAAGGCAAGCTTCCAATTCTTTCTGGTTCAGTCATATGAGATAGTGATAGAACAGATTGAATGTCTAGAGAATGACAGTACTCAATGACGTATGCTTTCAGGTTGAGGACCTGAACGATGAGATCATACGGATGCTAAGAGTTTGTACATTCTTGATATGTCCCTAGTCGGATGTCATTCTGGAAGGTAGATAGACAACAATGACACACAAGACTAGAATGTGGTGTTGGTTGCTGACAGAATCTCATTAGTCATGATATAGAGATATCAAACCAAACACATAGGTACTTGTTAGAGAACAAGGTACCGGACAGACCCACCGTGAGTTTGACACATGGAACCATGAGATGGTAGTCACAGTCAGTACTCACAGTGATGGTGGTGAGTGTGATTCTTAGACCTGAAATCACTGCACTCAACACATGTCGTTGGGCACACTTTGACATCATCAAACGCAGTCCTGAAACATGGGTTGTTATAAAGGTGATGATTGGGTGGCTTTGACACATGGGGCTTTTGAGGGGCGAGTGATAGATATGGGATTTGTCCCTCCTGAGGGAGTTTGATATCCATGGCCACTTGATGAGTAGGATTGAGAAAGGCGTGCACGCATGTGTGGTTCAGTATGTGATACTGATGTCATACATATCTCTTCCAGTCTACTCTGAGATCAAGGAAGTGAATGAACGTTGACAGGATGACCGTTCCATGCCTCGAGTTCATTCGGGATATCAGTGACAAAGGAATTATACATTCGCTGTAACACCATTCATGGATTGTAGGATGAAAGTTGTTCTCCAACTTTCTACTTTCACTTGGGTAGAACTGATGTGTGACTAGGCACCGCTCTTTGTTTGTAAAGTCATAAGTGTTATGGACTTTCACTGCCAACGTGAAATGGACCTGCAGGGTCACACACATAGGATTTAACCTGGAAGAGGAGTTTTTTCCACAAAGCAATGTTTAGATTGATTACTAAAGGAGTTTAGTAGTTCAATTAAACACTCAATCAGTCGATAGCTCAATATCATATGGTTCAAGGTGTTGGACGCATTGATTGGAGTATCAGATTGATTGAAATCGCAATTGACTGATTTTGCCCAACCTGTGCTCCCAACCGATCGGCTCATGTGATGAACCGGTCGGCTGAGGTTGCTGAACCGGTCGGCTGGAGTGTCCAGGCCGATCGACTCATGCCCAGGTTGAAACAACCGGTTCAAGAGTTGAACCGATCGGCTCAGCTGGTGCAACCGACCAGTTGGGAAAGTCATGTCGGCAAGGATTTTCCTTTGGTTTCAAATTGCCCAATTCGATTGGGAATAATATTGGTATTCGATACCAATTGGGAAAGAAACAAGGAAAGTCTTTTTGAGCCGGATTAGGACCATGAACCGATCGGTTCAGGGCACCAACCGATCGGTTGGAGTGCCCCAAACGATCGGCTCAGGTCCAACCGATCGGCTCAATGACCGAACCGATCGGTTCAGGTTGTGAGATGGTTGCTTTTTGTGGAAAATTCTCGAACCCTTCTACTCCTGCTTTAGTCCCGCATTGCCCGGGATGGAGAACCCTGTCCCATGACTCTCCTATATATATAGGGGTATTGGGGGCTTCTCAAAATACAGCTCAGTGCAACCAGTTGCTCTGCAAGTTGTCGTTCTCTCTGGTTTTGGTAACCGTGAGAGAGCCCGAGCAAGTGCTTCCCGCAAAAGGGAGGTGCAGCAAGGGAAGGATAATTGCAGTTGCAACAGGAGGCAGGAGAGCATGTTGGCGACTAGTACGTCAACAGGAGGGTGCGACTCCTTCCACTTCCTTGTGGGACAAGGAGAGTGGAGTTCCAGGTGGTCCGTGTGGACTACTACAGAGGCGGGAGGACACTGCCGCTTAGGAGGACAACTGTCATCTGACAGTCCGGTTCGAGTAGGAGTTGTCAGTCCCGGTGCGACCAGGAGCTGCACAGACACCATCGAAGTCCGGAGTCGAAGACCGCGCATTGCGCGAGGTATTGTCGCCGAGCAAGCCTCGGGACAAGGTATGATTCCACAAACCATCCTTTCCTATTATATAGACGTTGACGCGTTTCCTCGGTATGGGTTGGGGGAGAATTTTTTTTTTGTTTCCGCTGCCTTCTCTGTCTCCCCTAAAACCCAACACCTATATGAGTCGTTGGATTCACAATCTTCAATCTCAAATGTATTTGACCAGAACTATTTTGTTCTATGTCATGTGATGAATTGTAATTCTACAACAATTTATGATTCTCTCAATTCTTATTGTACCTCTTTTTGTCCTCGAACATTTTGAGTTCTACTCTTACTCTTAGTGATTCTTTAGGAACCCAGTTATCCTTTCAATGAAACAATTCTATTATTGGAAATGAATTAATAGTAATATTCAATAGTTACGGTTTGTGGACAAAAGTTTTAAAGAAATTACTTCCTAAATATAGGTCTTAATCCTTTTATACATATTTGGTCATTCCCATATCATATGATGTCTTATAAACCATACATATGGTACATGATTTAGTAGTATGTATATATTTATGACGATACTAGAAGATTATATTAATTGATAATTATATCAAGATTCATCATGGTATAATTCCTTCATTCTGGCACATCATCATATTCAGATGGATTTTACTTGTGATACATTATCACAGTTCTTTCTTGAAGGTTTTCAAGGTATTGATGTAAAGTATTTCATCATTTTGATCTCATCAAAGTTTCTTAATACTTTTATCAAGGTTATACTTCATTTATAATCTACTTGAAAACTTCAAGGAATTTATGTTTCTAATTTATTGAGTACATATCATCATAGTATCAATATATCAAATGAGGTATAAGTGATTATCTATAGCATTCATTCCATAAGATCTTCATGCATCACATGTATGAGGTCTGGTGGAAGGCTTGTCCTCCTACTACGTTTAGTGTGTCATATTATATGTAAATAAGCCTTTGCATGTTTCCTTAGGTTTGATAACTAAGGGAATCTAGATTAACATAAATATGTATTTTAAACATGCATTTCTTATATGTACATCCAATGTGACTATTGCTAATGATAGTCTTAAGTTATCAATTATAATCCTTTGGTATTAACATTGAAAATTTATCCAAGATTCTTTCAAAACAAAGGTCATTAGATATTTGGACATTGCCATGCAAGATCATATCTTTTGAAACAAAAATACTAATATCTTACTTTATTGATTTATCCTCCTTGTCTAACAAGATGCTTTGAATTAAGTGTTTCTATTTTCTTGGAATAATGAAATAGCAGTTCAACTAACTCTAATACATGCCCATTTGGCAAAGATAAATTTAAATATAGACTAAATATTCTACAACTCTTGCTTCACCTTATCCATCTTTGTGCTCTCCTAAGGGCTTTTACTTCTTCTCAGATCTTGCACATCAAATATGTCAGATCTCTATCTCGTATCATATACCAAGAATCAGTAATCAAATTTATATTGTAATGTTTATAACTAAAGTGGAGGCCTCAACACCTTCCTTCTTCTTCATTAGTTACTCTAACCAGAGTGGACAATTTCTTTTCTAATGTTCAAGCCAATTACAATAGTGACAATTCCCTCTTTTCTTCACTCCTCCCTTTGCTTTGAGATCTGAAGATTTGGGCTTCTAGATAGCTTCAAAAGTCTTCATAGCTTTGCCTTTGCCTTTGGATTTCCCTTTTGTCTTGCTGATCACCATCATAGACTTGGGCTTGTCTTTCTTCATCTGTCCCTCAGTTGTTCTCAACATGCCCAACAACTCTGTCAATGACTTGTCAAAGTCGTTCATGTTGTAGTTCATGAAAAACTAACTATATGATTCTAGCAGAGACTGCAGAATCACATTAGTGGCCAACTCTTGACCCAAGGTGAATCCCAGTCTAGCTAGGTTCTCCACATACCCAATAAGCTTGACCACATGAGGACCTATTAGATCTCCCTCTTCCATGTTGCATTTGAACAATGCTTGGAGACATCATATCTCTCTTGTCTTGCCTGATCTTGAAACATGTTGTTGAGATGTGTGACCATCTCAATCACATCCATGTTCTCATGATGCCTCTACAACTCATAGTTCATACAACATATCATTAGACTCTTGACATCCACAACATCTTCAATATTCTTCTTGTAAGCATCCCTGTCAGCCCTAGGTGCAGTCGAAAGGGATTCATCTGGTTGTGGCATCTCCAGGACATAGAGCTTGCACTCATGTGTGAGAACAATTCCCAAAGTCCTTAACCAATCGTGGAAGTTGACCATTAAGTTTGTCCTTCTCAAGGACATATCATAGAGAAAAGTGATTGTTGTTTGTTGCCATTTGATTTTATAAAAGAATTTGCAATTTTTTCAAAAATCATTTTTATTTGATTTGGTAATGATTTGGTGATATTAATGGCGATATTGATTAGGTCTTTAATTATCTATCATTCTTGTTATTTTGATTAAATTGACAAACCTCAAGTACGTACCAATTCAAAAAACTACAACAAATAATTTTCTAATGAGCCAAGGTCCATGTTTCTTCAAATCATGAGTCAGCTTTAGCTCATCATCTAGAACTTGACTATTTAGGCAAGTAACTTTTGCCAATTGTATCTATATGCAACTCTTGCATAGATGATATATGCAACTCCCTGCCATGATCATCTGCATGCCTCTGGTAATATTGCATCCCACTTTTGTGGATCCTACATTACTACCATCACACTTCCATGAGATAGATGACACATTATTCTTTTGCATATCTTATGCTTGGTCGATCAAGCTTTTCCTGTGTGTTGCTACTAGAAAAAATCTTAGACTTAATATATTTTTATTGAGGGATTTATATATATTATATATATAAATATACTGTATCCATCACCACATATATATGACATATCGTATACATGATAAATCCCACAAGGTAAACATGCAATATCAACAAAAAGCGATGGTTATGGCCATGTCTATTGTAATTCCTTGGAGCCATAAGGAATTACTAGCACCTAGGTCAATCATCACATCATATGTATAAACCTGTTGTTGGTGTAGATCCGTGCTTGCCAAACTGGGTAGATTGGTTCAACCCTTGAACCGGTCGTCACACCTCTTAGTCAGCCAATTGGTCCTCCTATCTAAATGATGTCTAGACACCTTAGAGATGATCGGTTGGGCCTTCTGGGACGTTCATCTAGACTCCTGTCCAACTGATGTCTGGAGACCTTCCATACGGTTGGTTGGGCCCACCCGTTGATTGTCTGACTCCTTATTTCTATCCTCCATGGTCCTCCAAGACGGTCGGCTCATATGAGAAACTTATTGTATCATCTGGCAATGATCATCTTTGACATTGTTGCAAGATAGGAAACTATCCTATTGCTACTTTATTATAATATAAAGAGAAACGTTGAGTTACATTCAAGAGGAGCAAAGGTAGGGAAGAATTAACTTTACATTGGGAATAAGGAGGCAGAGTTTCGGTACATAGAGCGAGATAATTAGAAAAAAACTAAACCATCCAACCACACACATATATTGGGTTTAGGACATAACCATGCTACATATCCACCAGTAAAACCTCTTTTAGGGTGACACATTAAAATTGCATATATATATTAGTTTGGGATTATATGGTCTTTTATCAGATACACATACGAGACAATTTAAATATTCGCGTAGTATGCAATAATTAAATGATAAAACAAAAAATACAATCATTTAGATAATCGTAAAACTTAGTAAAATTCACGTTGCTCTGATACCACTGTAGGGAAATACGGGAACAAAGTAAGGCAGAGGAAACAAAAATTTTATCTATCCGTATTACCCATAATAGCAAGATCGTGTCAACTGCTATGTAGGAATGATGGTTTAATGATTTTATACCTAGTCTTGGAGCAAGTCCAGTGACAACAACTTGTTGCAATGCAATTGTGTTCTAGTTTCTCTTGGATTATGTTTGTGTAGATCCTGGTCTTCTCCACAGCTGACAAACTGAACAACTTCTACAACAACTCATGGAGTCTCGCAACAGACTAAAGCCTAATGTTATCCTCCTAGAAGGAGACAAAGGACTCATGCCTCTAGAGTAGTCTACACTGACCAACTAGAACTCCCACTGTTCTTGTAGAAAGGATAGGAAGAAGCTGACTCTCCCGTTGGCATACTAGTCACCAACTTTCTCCCCCACAACTATGATCCTTAGTTGTTCTCTCTCATCGCTATCCCTCCCTAATCAGTTAGGACTTTCTAAGGACAATAATTATCAAAACAACTGATTCTTAATTGTGTGTATTGGGAAAGCCCTAGTACCCCTCTATTTATAGGCGGGGTTAGGGCCAGGTTCCCATTCTATTCAGGATGTGTGTGGGAGTGGAAGGAACCATAAGATCTTAAATTTTGGCAACTTGCGACACCCTAAACGGTCGTTTGGCAACCCAAACAACCATTTGGTGCGTGAGCCAATCAGTTCAGACTACAAGATGATCGTCTTGTAGTTTCCTAATCATATACAAATTTGGCAAAATCGTTTCTAATTAATGTGAGCATTAATTTCCTTACATTAATATAATTGGTCAATCAAAATGATCAATCTTTCTCATGAATTCAAGAAAGTTACTAGAACCTTCCTTCAGCCTAACCAAGCCAACTGGTTCACCAAGTGAACCAGTCGTCTCGCTCAGCCGATTCGATCAGTTCTCCTAGTGAGCCGATCGGTTGGGCCTAATTTGTGTACAACTCTAGACAATTAATTTCCAATCAGCCAACTCTCTAAATGCCCATCATAATCCTTAAAATGACCATATGTCTCTCCAAACAACCACATCACCCTATGAGTCGATCGTTTGGCAGTGCAATCAGTTGATCTGTTGCATGAGTTGAATTCCTAAACACTTTAGTAATAAATCCAATCATTATTCAATATTTACTCCTCTTCTAGACAAGTTACTCTATGTGTGACTCTATAATTTCCATAACCCATTCACAATGAGTGTCCATAACAAACTTATGACATAAAAAGAAGAGAGCGGTGCTTTGTTGCACATCAGTGCTACCCAAGTGAATGGAAAGTTGCTTATGATTTGTGTAAGGTGTTGCAGTGATTGTATAATTCCTTTTTCTCTAATATCCATAGTGAACTTGAGTCATGGAATCGTTATCCTTTAAATGTTCAACTCATGTTTTCTTGAACCAAGAGCTGACTGTCGAAGATAATGTAACCTCAATATCATATACTGATTCACATGTGCATGCACATGCATTTCTAAGTCTCACTTGTCAAGTGGCCAGGATATCAATATCCAATAGGAGGGATAAATCCCATCCCCATCACTCATGGTCATTCCCCATGTGTCAAAGCTACCCAACCATCACCTTTATGGTAACCCATATTTCAGAATTACGTTTGATGATGTCAAAGTATACCCAACGACATGTGATGAGTGTAGTTATTTTAGGTCCAAGAATCACAATCACCACCTTCACTATGGGAGATGACTATGACCACCAGTGATGGTTTCCATGTGTCATTCTCAAGGTGTGTCTGTCTGATACACTATTCTCTAACATGTATATATGTGCTTGGTTTGATATGCCATATCATGACTAATGAAACTCTATCATCAACCAAACCCCACTCCAATCTTTACGTGTTACTGGTATCTATCTACCTTCCATAGTAACAACCGACTAGGGACATAACAAAAATGCACATACTCTTAGCATTCATATGATCTCATTCTCCAAGTCACGTACATGAAGACATACATCATTGCGTATTGTCATTATTTAGACATGCACAATGTTTCCTCATTATCTCATAACTGAATGAAATAAAATGAATTGGAAGCTTGACTTCATGATTATATTCAAATCCTTTATGGTATATGCCATGTCAACCATCACATGATTGGCTCTCTGGGCATGGCTTTTCAATACTCCCTATGTAGGTCCTCAGATTTTTTGGTCTCATGACCTTTGAGTTGGTGGAAGTAGAAGAAGTCATGAGAGTTGTAATTCTTTGATTGGTAAGGTGAAGAACCCTTTAATTCTAGATAGTGTTTGTTTTCCAACAATTATGTGAGGAACATACTTTGGGAGACTTTGAAGCCCTCAAATTGTTTTGGTTTGAAATGTTTCTAAGGAACCTTTTCTAGTATGGGCCTCAAGGAACCTTTTCCAATATTGGGCCTCAATGAACCTCTTCCAGTATTGGGCCTTTGTTCATGACACCTGTCATTGAGTCAGACTTTGTCATTGCTTTATATACTTAATCTAGATCATTCTTATAAGAAGAGAAATCATGAGTTTGAGAGCTTCTTTAGATAACACACATCCAATAAATCATTGTATATCTCACATTTCTTTCAAAGGGAAGGAATGGTTGTCTTTTCACCACTTTTCATATGAAAATTGGATAGTCCAATACCTTTGAGGAATTGAAGACTAAGTGATTTGGTATAGTGTCATGGAGTTCCGCTAGAATCATTGAGATAATATGCATCATGTCAAGGTCATGAGTTAGCTTGAGTGTTTTATCATCAATGAGGTCTCGATCAACATGCATGAAGGCTCAACATCCATCTATGAGGTGGATTGGGACCGATGATACACATATTATTCCTTTTGATAAAATTATTTGGGAGTGGATTTTTAAGTGAACACTACATAGGAAATTTTATCACAGACTCAGTCTTGGGGTTAAATTGAGGTGTAGGTGCACTAGAGTTGAGTGAATATCGGTTGAACTTTTTGGGGTGAAGACATGTCGAAACATACTCTTAGAGGGGTCTTTGAAGCCGTTTCCTACATTTGATTGGCCAATGTCAGTGACAAGGCCATAGTGGTTGGAGACGTCGACTCTTGTACCAACAATTGAACTGAGAGAGTATATTGCCAATAACTAGAGTAATGAGGTTGAGGGTACTACCACCCTTTCTAGGTTTGATTTTGTTGTGGGGTTTGTGATTATTGTAGGGGAGTTCATTGCAATAAATGTTTCTGGTTGTATTTCCAATTTCTTATAGATACGTTCTAGAAATAGCAATGGAACTGGTGTCTACAACCAAATCCTTCACATCCACCTTAATACTAGTCTTAGTGGAGTATCAAGGGTAAGCCCGATGTTCTTGTCAACCCCTTAGCTAAGAAAAGTTTCTATAAGGCACAGGTCGGATAAGATAAACAATTGATCTATATGAGTGGAACATTAACATTGTTTATAGTTCTAGTGAGGCCAACTGATGATCATATGTTTGTATTCCTTGACATTTGACTTTTTCTCAATGTGAAATACCATCTCCCTCCAAATTTTGATGAACTAGGTAAAGGATTCCTTAATGTTGTTTGTGAGGGGTTTGATCTTGTCTTTAGTGGGAAGTTGGTCGATGTTCCATGCTATTTGCTCAATAAAATGGTTAGATAACTCAATCCACGCCTTCATTATCTTTAGTTTTCATTGGTTATACCATGTAAGAGCTGGTCCTCAAGTGACATTGGGAAGAGCCTGATAAGGAGCTTGTCTTCATCTTGCACTTTTACCATGTCTGAGTAGTATTAACATGATGGGTTAATCATGGACATACCAAATGGGTAATTTAGGGGATAAGTTGAAATTCTCAAATATCACCCATTGAAGGCAACAATATTTTGAGGAGGGTCTACGACAACAATGTCATCAAATTCCAAATTGTATGAGCTATTCAAATCATTTCATGGTACTAGAATTTGTCTCTTTGATTTTTCAATCATAGGTTTAGTTGGTGCAAGCATGACAACATCGGACACAAAGGCTAATGGCCACTATTTTTTAAGCATGAGTTGTTCTCATAGGGGCCAGTGGTAGACACATTGACCTTGGTCCTCGAATATTTGCCAGTCTTGGTATTCATATTGGATGATTGGCTCATTAATGACATGGGGCATGGCATGACAATTAGCTCGACATTATATATCATATGGTACTAGATGCATGCATGAATAAAGGAGCATGAAATTTGTTTGAGAGAAAGACGCTAGCCAAAGCCCTATGGTGAAAGAACCTATAGTTATACTTAAGCTTCTAGGTTTACAAGCCTAGGAAAGATGGCATATGTAAAAAATGCCTTGTGAAAAGGGGTTATAAAGTAAAGTGTAGGATTTAAATAATTAAGAATTACCCCTTACATGGAAACGGAAGAACAATACAAAATTCCAAAATTAAGAAGGTATATGAATAAATATTACTCCTTATGCGGATGGGGTTGAAAATTAGCATTCTGGACTCATTATCATGTTTTCTAGGAGAAGAGGAAAAAGGAAAACAAACTCCCCTTTATGAAAAGGCTTCATCAAATCGTACTAAGTTCACTTTGTGGGTGGCTAAGAATTGCATCGTGACAACAAACTAAAATGATTTCCCTTATGGATTACCACATAATACCTTTTTAACATCCTACCACTTATCCTTACACATATATAGAGGGGTGTTGAGGTCCTCTTATGTCTGAATGCTAATCTGATTTATTGAATTGAGTTGTCACACATAGATGAATTAATTATGGGGGTGAGGTTCCTTTTTAAGGAATTAGGTTTAATCTACTTAAAATAATCCTTGTAGAAGATCCTATAAGTGTAGATTTTTCCTCGTTATTGAGGGGCCTCAAATGGGAGTGATCGTAGGTAAAGTTTAGGATTATGTGATCTTCCTCAAACTGGATTATGAAAGGAGGGAAACTGGTTGTTATTGTATTTTTTGTGAGAACATGTCAAGGAATAGTTTATCTCTTATTCTTCATAGAAGTCCAATAATCATTACATACTTTGACTTTTTACTTTAACATGATTCAAACTGTAAAGATTATATGTGGTGGCGTATCGTCAAACTTCTAAGTTTGTTTGTGCTCCTCAACATTCACATGGTTCATATGATTCCATCTTTAGGGATCAAAGTATTTCAAGGAATTTAAGATTTTGTAGAGCTTCACATCATATAAAGGGGTTTAAATACCAACCATATGATTAGAAATTCAATAGAACTTCACCATCCATTCTTTGTTTTTGCAAAAAAAATTCACTGATATGAAGATTTTATGTAGGCATGTGTTGGTATGTATGCCCATAGAACCAGTCATATGATGATTGCAATGACATATCTAGTAAAAGATTTGAATAATAACCAAAGAAATCTTCAATTTGTTCTATTTCATTCAGTTATGAGATAATGACGGAACATAATGAGTGTCTAAAGAATGATATTATTCAATAACATATGTCTCCGGATTGATAACCTGAACAATGAGATCATGTGTATGTCAAGATTATGCACATTCTTGATATGTCCCTAGTTAGATGTTATTGCGGAAGACTTATAGATAAAACGAGACATGAGATTAGAGTGTATGCTAGTTAATGATAAAATCTCATCAGTCATGATATGTGATATCAAACTAAACATATAAATACTTATTAGAGAATAGTGTATCTGATAGAACCACCTTTAGAGTGAAACATGGAAACCATAATTGGTAGTTAGAATCATCTCTCATAGTAATGGTGGTGATTGTGGTTCTTAAACTTGAAATATAACAGTCATCACATGTCATTCAATGTTCTTAGACATCATCCACTGTGAACTTGAATAAGGTTTCCCATAAAGGTGGTACTCGGGTGCACTGTGACACATGGAGATGATTATGAGTGATGTAGATGGGACTTGTCCCTCCGACAAGAGTATCATATCCTAGCCACTTGATAAGCCAGACTGAGAAAAGCATGCACATGCACATGTGTATCAATATATGATATTGAGTTCACATACATCTCAGACATGTTGGGAAATGTGGGCACATAATATAGCAGTGGAAACAAATTTTTATCTATCTATATTCCCATAACAGCAAGATTGTGTCAACTACTATGAAATAGGAAGGATGGTTTTAGAGAGTTATACCTGGTCCTAGAGAAAGTATAGTGAAAAGACTTACTTCTTTACAGCTGTTGACAAGTTGCTCTTGGACAATGGCTGTGCAGCTCTTGGTCTTCACCACAAACAACTGTCTGTGCAACCTCTACAATGACTACGGTGGTTTTGCCATAGATTATAGGTTGACTTTTCTCTCCGAGTAGCAGCCAAAGGATTCCTACCTCTAGAGTAGTCCACACGGACCAACTAGAACTGCTACCATTCACCAAGAACGTATAGGAAGGAGTTGTTACTCCCATTGGTGTACTATTTACCGAACTACTCTCCCAAAATGATAACTTCTCAGTTGTTTTCTCCCATTGGCTATCCCTCCTTTCCAGGAAGGATTTTCATGGGATCTCTTGGCTACCACAAGCAGAGAGCACAACAATTGTCATAGGAACTGATTCTCAGTTGTTTGTGTTGTAGTATTGTTTTGGGAAGCCTCCAGTACCCCTCTATTTATAGTAGAGGCCAGGGTCAGGGTTCCTGGTTGCAATCCAGTACAGGATTAATGTACATGAGTGGAAAGGACCAAAGATCTTAAATTTTCACAACCTGCAATAGCAAAAATAGCTATTTCACACACCTAGACAATCTTCTAGTGTGTGAGATGGTCGTCTCATACTGCCAAATGACCATTTGGCAGTTCCAATATGAAATGAATTTGTCTATTTCAAATCCAACTAATATCTCATATTAATTTCCTTGTTCCTTAAGTAAAGAATAGTAGAAACTATTTGGGAAACATCTCGAACCTTCATTCAGCCCAACTAGGCCAACTCACCCAAGTGAGACACCCGTCTCACTCACCCAGATGGTCATCTGGTGAGTTGAGTTGAGCCGATTAGTTCAATTACATTGATTTGGTCAGTTCAAGAGAAGAACTAAGCTAATTTTAACTTCGATCAGCCTGACCCCCAAACGTCCGTCTCAACAACTTGATACACCCATCTAGCTACCCAAATGGTTGTCTCACCCAGTGAGATTGTCATTTGGCAGACATAGTCACCCAATCGAGCAATCGGTTGCATGAATTGAATATCTAAACACTTTAGTAATCAATCCAATTGTGTTTTAGATCAAACTCCTCTTCTAGATGAGTTCCTATGTATGTGACCCTATAGGTCCCATATCACATTGGTAGTGAATATCCATAACTAGTTTATGACATTACAAGCAAAGAGTGGTGCCTAGTCACACATCAGTGCTACCCAAGTGAATTGGAAAGTTGGAGAACAACTTCAACCTACAATATGTGTAAGGTGTTGTAGTGATTGTATAATTCCTTTATCTGTGATATCCAGGATGAACTCAAGGCATGGTAGGTCATCCTCTCAACTTTCAATCCATGTTTCCTGAACCAAGAGCAGACTGTCTGAGATAATGTGACCTCAATATCATACATTGATTCGCATGTGCATGTACAAGCATTTCTCAGTCTCTCTTATCAATTGGCCAAGATATCATACTCCAATAGGAGGGACAAATCCCATATCTATCACTCACACTCTATCCCTATGTGTCAAAGTCACAAAATCATCACCATTATAACAACCCATGTTTCAAGACAGCATTTGATGATGTCAAAGCATACCCAACAACATGTGATGAGTGTAGTGATTTCATGTCTAAGAATCACAATCACCATCTTCACTATGAGAGATGGCTATGACCACCGCAACCATGTGTCACTCTCAAGGTGGGTCTGTCTGATACACAATTCTCTAACATATATCTATGTGCTTGGTTTGATATTTCCATATCATGACTTAGTGAGACTCAGTCATCAACCAAATCACACTCTAGTCTTATGTGTTACGGATGTGTATCTACCTTCCATAGTAACAACTGACTAGGGACATAATGAGAATATGTATATTTACTCTTGACATCCATCTGGTCTCATTTCAACAAGGCTAATACTTGAAGACATACATCATTGAGCTATATTATTCTCTAGACATACACTCTGTATCCTCATTATCCTACAACTGAGTGAAATAGATGAATTGGAAGCTTGCCTTTGTATTATTATTATAGTTATTATTTATCAAATCCTTTTAGGTGATTATGCCATATCAATCATCATATGATTGGATCTATGGGCATACCTTACCACAATCTCCCACTTGCACTTAGATCCAATAACCCATGGATCTCATCCTCAGTAATCTAAAGATGTCCAACATGCTTCTTCTATGCTAGTGCCTATTCAACATGTTAGCAACACTTTTGCTTATAGTCAGTATTTTACATGTTACTTATCTCTTTTCTCTGAGATGAAACCACTATAATATGGTATATGATATTCCTTGCCTAAAAATTAGCTCCATTGTCGTCACAGTATTTCCACTGAGTCATCAATGGTTGAAACATCTATAAGTTCATCATATGAACTTTTAGATCCATATAGTATAACTCTGTGTTCACAACACAAGTACACTCAACCTCTATTGTAGATTAGAATGAATGGTTATTAGTTTAGAACCCTTGCAACTAATCAACACTTTCTCTTTTAAATCAAAACATATTTTAATTTGCGATCACTTTTGTCATTTATGGAAGCTTGCATCGATGTAAGTCTTTACATACAACTCTTCCTATTATTGCTATCATCATTGACTAGCAATCTTATCCTTAATTACTTCATAAGTATTAATGGATAACTTTTAATGACATTCCAATAACCCTTATTGGATTTTATATCATCTTGTCATGTCCAACACATACAAGATTATATAGGATAAGTACATTTATAACATTCATGATAGATCCATTGTTGGGCTGGCCCATGGAATCTAATTCATGATATTTCCATTCTTCATAGGAATGGGAATATAAGGTTCATGAGAGACCAATCCAGATTCTCTCTCATTGAATCCTCCCATGTTGAACTCTTTCAACACATTGCTATATATCTGCTTATACTTCCATTGTGAAACATTCAAGATTTATCTCATAGATCTTGATCCTTATCTCATAAGATGTTTCATCTTATCCTTCATTGCTGAAGGAGTTTTCCATTCCATTTCTCAAAATTCACAATATTGAGATGTCATTCCTCATCATATGTAAAATATTCATATATGCTCCCACTAAATCTCTTGAAATCACAAAATTTCCTCTTTTATCTCGATTCAAGCCAAACTCTTTGACTATCTTATCAAAAGATCCCATTTCTGAGTTGCTTGTTTAAATCCTAGATTGAAATTTGTAGTTTATATACTTAATTTGCATTCATGAAGTTATGAAACCATTTAGGCTGTGTCACATACACATCCTTTGATGTATTCCCTTAAGAAATCTAGTTTCCATCTTCATATGCAAAATATCATAGTCCATTCTATCTACAACAACAAGCATGACAATTAGTAAATAATTTTCTATCATGTCCAACAACTTGAATTTGATTTATTCAACCAATCTATCCTTTTATGTTATCCACATAGGTCTTGATCATAAGACCCTATTGTACCCTTTAGGTGGCTCTATCAAGGTCCTACCTTGTTAGCTTACATGGATTCCATATCACACAAAAATAGCTTCTAGTTGAATAGTTGGATCATCCTGTATGACCAACCCATCTGAATTGTTGGATCCAAAATCCTCAAATCTCAGATGTGTTCTACTAGAAACAATTTGTTCAATATTACATAATGGACTTGAGATTCCGAAAAAAATTATGATTCTCATTGTTCCCAACATACCTCTTTGTTGGCCTCAAACACTTTGAGCATTACTTTTACTCCCACTGAATCTTTAGGAACTCAATTATCATATTTAATATATGTGTGTGTTATTGGATAGGGGTTAATAGTAACTTTCAACTTGTCATGGTTTATGGATAAACCTTCTCAAGAAACTACTTTCTTAATGTATGTTTAAATCCTTTAGACAGTTTGGGACATTCCCATATCATATCATATATGATGTCTACTAAAATATTCATGTGATACATTATTTAGTGATAGGTATATATTTGTGTGGATATAAGAAGATTATATTAATTGATGATTATATCATGACTCATCGTGGTACAATTCCTTCATTCTAACACATCATCATGCCCAGATGGATTTAACTTGTGATACATTATCACAATTCATTCCTAAAGGTACTCAAAGTTTTTCAACATTTGATCATATCAAAGTATCTTAATAATTTCGTCAATATCATTGTTCATTTGCAATCTTCTAAACATTTTCAAGAGAGTAATGCTTTCATTTCATTTCATACATATCATCATATTACTAGTAAATAAAAATGAAGTATTAGTTAATTATCTATAGCATTCATTCCATAAGATCTTCATGCATTATATGCATAAGGTCTAGTGAAAGATTTATCCTCCCACTATGTTTAGTGAAGGATGTTATGTTATATCATGCATGAATAAGACTTGCATGTTTCCTTAGGTTCTATAACCAAGGGAATCTAGAGAAACATAAATATGTGTTCTAGGTATGCACCTCTCATATTCGTACAAGATGACTAATGCTAATGATAGTCTTGATTTATCAACTATAGTCATTTGGTATAAACATTATAAACATTCATTTTTGGATCATTTCACAAATATAGCGCAAGATGTGTTTTGGGCCCAATGCCATATAAGATCATATATTTGTAATAGAAGCACAAATAAATCTTTATTGATAATCATCCTTGTCCATACAAGATGCATAAGAAAATGTTTCTATTCTAATGGCATAATGAAATAACACTTCTAGTAACTCTAATACATGCCCATTGGGCTAACATAAATTTAAATGTAGACTATGGATTCCGTAACAATTGCTTCACCTTGTCCATATTTGTCCTTCTATGAGGGCCTTTACTTCTTGGCAAATTCTACACATCAGTATGTCAGATCTCTATTCGGTATCATATACTAGATTGAAGAAGTAATCAAATTTATCTTACGTTGCTTATACCTGAAGTGAAGGCCTCTATGCATTCCTTCTTCTTTAGTTCCTCAATCTAGAGTGGGCAATTTTTTCTCCAATGTCCAGGCTGGTGACAATGGTGACAATTGCCTCTTACTTTCTTCACTCCACCATTTACCTTAAGATCTGAAGACTTAGGCTTCTGTCTAGCTTTAGAACACTTCTTAGCTTTGCCTTTTCCTTTGCTTTTAGGCATCCCCTTTGTCTTGTTGATCATCACCAAAGACTTGTGCTTGTATTTATTCATTTGTGTCTCATCTATCCTCAACATGTCCAACAACTCTGTCAACAACTTTTCAAAGTCGTTCATGTTGCAGTTTATGACAAACTGACTATGTGACTCTGGAAGAGACTGTAGAATCACGTCAGTGGCCAACTCTTAGCCAAAGGGGAATCCCCATATATCTAGGTTCTCCACATAGGTTCTCCATGTACCCAATGAGCTTGAGTACATGAGGACCTACTGAATCTCCTTATGCCATGATGCACTTGAACAACACATTGGAGACATTATATCTCTCCTGTCTATCCTGATCTTGGTACATATTCTTGAGATGTGTGACCATCTCAATCACCCCCATGTTCTCATGATACCTTTGCAACTCATGGTTCATGGAGCATAGCATTAGAAACTTGACATCTACGCCATCTTTAGTATGCTTCTAATAAGAATCCTTGTCAGCCTCTGGAGCATTTTGAGCAGGTTCCTCTAGTTCTGGCATTTCTAGGACATAGAGCTTTTGCTCCTATGTGATAATAATTCTCAGCATCTTGAACCAATTGCGGAATTTGTTCCAAATAAGTTTGTCCTTCTCAAAAACTGATCGTAGAGAAAAGTGATTATTTTTTCTTTCCATTTGATTCTACAAAAATGCAGTTTTGTCAAGACTCATTTTGATTAGATTTGACTAAAATTTGGGCGATAACCATTAGGTCTTTAAATAATTATCACTCTCATTATTTTGTTCAAATTGATAACCCTCAAATATCAATTCAGAAAATTGTAGTGAGCAATTTTCTAGTTTGCCAACATCCATATTTCATCAAGTCATGAGTCAGCTTTGGTTGATCGCCCACAACCTAAATATTTAGGTAGGAAAACTTGCCAATTGCATCATATGCAACTCTAGGATAGATGATATGTGCAACTCCTTGCCATAACCATCTGCATGCTTCTGGGCCCAGACACTCTAAGAATCACTAGTTAAGCCTGACCCAATAGCCAATACGATAATCATGTACCCCTCTTTGGAGGAACCTACATTACTACCTCACACTTCCATGAGGTAGACAATGCACCACACTTTGGCGTTGCCTGCGCTTGGTCGAACAAGTTTTTCATGTGTATTACTGTAACATCCCTGACCTGGGTTATGATTTAACCCTATATGTTTTGTTTAAGAAAGATAATTATATGCTTGCTATTATCTTTTGAAAAGTAATTAAGGCTCAAGAGGAACTTATGTTTCATTTTAGTCCTTTTTGAATAATGTTGAAATAATGTTTTGCCTGTTTTGGACTAAAGTGCATATTACCTAAGTTGAGGGGTTTAACTTGCAAATGTTACATGATAAAATGTTCCTCAAGTGTTGAAGCATCATGAGAATGAGAATAATTCAGACATATGTCTTGTGAAAGCCTGAGCACCAAGAAAGAGCTTATTGAGCAATGTTTGTGTTTTAAAACCTAGTTTTGGCGTAATGTGCAATATACCCAAAACCTAGGGTTCAATATGAAAAATACCACTTCTAGAGAGTCCCTAATGTTTATTGGTATCATGTTGAGAAAATAAAATGAAAGTTGCGTCTCATTCGAATCACTTTGGAGGACAGAGAATCATGATATTAAAATAATCAAGATTTAAGCATAATTGAAACCCTAATTCAATTTAATGCAAAAATAAATATATTAATGGAAGTGACCTTCAACCAAAATGTGAGGGTTGAATTTGCATAAGTGTGTACGTCCTTGTGCCTTGCAATGACACCTAAATATCTAAAGTGAGTGGAGAGCCCACTCACATTAGTTAACTAAAAAGTAATATCCACTAATATTGGATATTATTATTATAATGGTTAAGGTGATTAATTTGATTTCTTTTAATTCTTGGATAATGAAGAAGAATTACAAGGTGGGGGAGATGGCTTTGTATGCAAGGGATTGAGGGGAGTATTTGGCACCAATTTTGGGAGTTGAAGGAATTAATTATCACTTTCTCTCTCCTTGAAATTCCCTTATAAACATCTCATTTCCAACTCAAATGAAAGGCTTTTTCGACCCTTCTTTTTTTCCTTACTTTGATTAAAAATAAGGGAGCTTAAGAGAAATAGGAGTATGTGCCCCAACCTGTACGTAAGCTTCATAGTCATCTTCAACCTTGATTTCATGGTAAAAATCGAAATTCAATGCTTAATTTCTTCTTTTCTCCATTCAATCTTCAACCTTAGCTAATCTTTTCACTCAAAGACTTGAGGACGAGCCTTGGGATGTTGAGGAAGCTTCATTAACCATTAAGAACGTGAAGCTTGAATCTAGGCTTCAATTATGAAGGCGGGTTATATAACTTGAACCCTTAAACATTGTTATTGATTTCATTCCTTTATCATGTGTTGATTCCTCCTTTACTTTCAGATTTCCTTTTGATTGGTTGTTGAATTCACCACAAGAATCACAATGGATTCCGAAAGTTTCAAGCTTGAAGATGATGATGTCATCTTAAGCACACACCTCAACATAGAACATGTGCAAACAATTTTTCTTTTTGGTGATCAAACGGTCTCAAGACCGTTTGAGGTCAAGAGGACTCAAACCGTTTGAAGGTCAAATGTTGATATGGTTGGATGATAATCCAATGGTTCCAATTAATTGAATTTTAAAAGGTTCCATGTATGTATGATCCACCAATTGCAAGCCCTAATCGATTGAATTGATTGAAACCCTAGTTGAGGGAATTGATTTCAAGGTTGATTGACCCAAACGGTCTCAAGACCCTTTGGAGGTCAAACAGTCTCAAGAACATTTGAGACCAAACGGTCTCAAGACCGTTTGGAGGTCAATGGTTGATTGTGGTGGATGTTTGGAGAACCAAGGGCTACAATCTGATGTACTTTCCATAGTTCAATTGATGGATGGTTCACTGAGTACAAATCCTAAATCGATTTGATATTGGAAACCTCAATTGGTCCAATCAGGTTTGAGGTGGTTTGGACCAAATTGGCTCAAGACTGTTTGAGTCCAAATGGTATTGAAACTATTTGGAATCAAACATTCTTAAAACCATTTGGGATCAAACCATCTCAAACTATTTGAATTGTCCAACCGGTTTCAATATTCAATCAATTTCAATGTTGGGTTGTCCATTCAGTTTCAATGATAATTTGTTCAAACGATTTCATGAGTTAAGTGCCCAAATGGTTTCAAAACCGTTTGGAGGGCAAACAGTTTCAAAACCATTTGGAGTACAAGAAGGTCAAAACCGTTTGAAGATTCAGGGTAACCAAAACCATTTGGAGACCTAAGGTTATGAAAGACCAATTAACCCCTTGATTGTTAATGGCATATATCAAAGTTAAATCTAGTGGTTGTACCTCTAAAGTACTTAGGTGATTAGTACCTTTAGAGAGGTTAACCTTCGATGCTTATGGAAGCAATGACTTAATACACTATTTCAACTCTAAAATTCAAGTTGATTCAATCTAATCAAGATTAAAGTAATTAACCTCCTAGAGATAACGAGAGAGAGAGGAAGTTATACATGAGTGATAATCATGTAGTGATTAATACTCAACAATTTTAACATGAATAAAATATGTAATTAGGGTTTGATCCATGATGATGAGATCATGAAACCCTAATCGAGAAGGTTGATGAGCTCTAACCCTAATTTAAGGTGAAGTTAGGTGAAACCCTAATCTAGGGTGATGGTGTAACCCTAATTAGGGTAATGGTATGAGAAACCTTAATTCAGGGTATTTTGATGAAAACCCTAATTTAAAGGAATGCTTCATGAAAACCCTAATTTTGGGTAAAGCTACATGAAACCCTAATTTTAGGGGAAATGTTATAAGAAACCTTAATTCAAGGTAAGGATATAATGTGAAACCCTAATACATGGTAATGTGATATGAAATCCTAATCTAGGGTGATGCTATGTATTAAGAAACCCTAATTTGAAACCCTAGCCCTCATTTGTTTATGGGGATGAGTAACCTTGATTGATATGAATTGAGAAACCCTAACCCTAATAAGGGTATAAGTGATGTTACTTTGTATAGCATGGTGCAAAAATGTAATTGATATAATTGTTATCAAGTGTACTATCTATGCAGGTATCATGAGATAATGATCATAGCCATGTATGAGCTATGATGTTTCATTTATTATTGTTAATGGGCCTTGTGATCCATAACATGCTTTGTTGCCTAGTGAGAGGTAACAAGAGATGAAATGGGCCTTTTGAGCCATGTGAGATGTTTGTGTCGCATGTAGCATGTTTACCTTGGTCAGATTACCTGAATGTATTAGTTACCTGATAAGTGGTAACAAGTGTTCTTTGATGAACTGAGGGTTAGAATACCCATTTTCTGTAATCATGATGATGAGTTTGTGAAAGGATGAGAATGCTCCTAATGAGATGAGGGATCAATATCCCAATGCTTTATTAAAGATTTGAACAGTACTTGATGAAAGTATTACACATTCTGTGTAGAAATTGTTAAAATAATTGATGTTTGGAAACTTGTTTGATGCTAAAAGAATATGGTAATACACTTAATTAATCAAGTGATATCATATAATGTAGTTGCCCTGAACACAGATCCATCAGCGTCAGAATTTGCTGAATGGGGAAACGAGTTTAACTCGGAACGCATATTTTTAAATGTGGGGGTAATTGGGAAATTATATCCTTATGCCCCATAGGAATGGATGTGGGCTATATCCTATGCACAAAATTGGTTATGGACCATACCCCAATATGAGTATGGCTACGGGCCATTACTCCATGATATGATACTAGGCATTGGCTATGGGCCATAACCCTAAAGAGAGTATATACTGCGGGCTATAACTCTATAGCGAAGATGCCAATATACCCTGGGAAGCTAATTGCAGTTTGACACATGATGTCTCTTTCGAATAATCTCATAATGACCGAGAAGGTTGAGGTCTTGGAGTTAGGATCTTTCACTGACCTTGTGTGGTACCGATGCTTTATGTAATCCTGGTCGGTTGGAGCATGAACGGTATAGTTCATCTCTTCAGGGCATTAAGTATGATTGTAAAATATAATCAACCATGTAGCGTATTTGCTTAAGGTTGAAAAATGAGAATCACTGGTTGGTGTTATATTGCTTAGTATATCAGATAAATGTTATACATGTTCTTCATATTCCTTATTGGATAAGTGACATGCTGCTTTATCAAATTATAGCTGAAATGCTTTGAATAAGAGTACTACTCTAACCTGTTTAGATATTGATTTAACTATTGTTGAATATATATGATCCCTCTGCTCAGTTTTATTCAAGTAAATTACAATAATATTGTTTTTGGCAGAGAGTTATATCTCTCACTGGGACTAGGTCTCACTCCATTGGTCACCAACACTTTTTAGGTGAACGCAGAAGAAGAGGCAGAAACCCTATAGTAAGGGAAGAGTAGCAACCACAGCAATAGGGACATAAGTGACACCCAAGTGGAGGCACTGGCTGTTAGAGTCCTATGTGTCGTCTTTGTACTCTTAGGTCCTCGGAGTCAGTAGTTAGTTTAATGAACTAATCTGGGATTTTGGCTTGATGCCTCAATGTTTTTATGATGCCTATGTATAGTTTTAAACTAGGTAGTTGATGCTTGTAATCCTCGAGAAGGAATGGTACAAGATATGTACTTGTGAACCAGAATGTAATTGAATTACCTTGGTTCTTTTTGAAAGAGTTTTCCAGTGTATGTATCTCTTTGTAAATGGTTTTAATTTTTAGTAATTTTCAATAATCTATTGCTAATGATCACTTCTTCTTAATAAATAACGTTTTGTTCAATTGGTGTGTCCCAAAATTAGTGGTATTAGAGCTCTAGGTTCACTAGGTCTACAGAGACATAGGATTAAGGTTGTTGAGTATGTTCTAGAGTCTTCTAGTTATCTAATAGTGTCTTCTGATCATATAGGAAGAGAAGAAGAACTTGAAGATGTCTGGATCACACAAAGAATATGCTGCTGAGAGCAGCGTTGCTGCACCAGGAGGAGGTGCAAGGGACCAGACTAGGGAGGAACAAGAACCTAAACATTCCCAGTTTGACCCAGCCATGATAGAGAACCCAACTTTCCATGCTCTATTTGGGCAGTTTATGGCAACCATGATGCATATGGCGGACAGGATGCCATCACCTACACTGAGGGCACCGACTCATAATGAGGGAAAGGGATCTGGTAAGACTTTTGAGAGGCTTCGTAGTAGGAGCCACAGAGTATGCTGGTACAGCTGACCCAACATATACTGACTTGTGGTTGACTGAGTTAGAGAAGGCCTTTAGAATCCTCAATATCCATGAAGCTGAGAAGGTGAGGCATGTAGTGCACCTTTTAAAAGGGATTGTTGGCCACTAGTAGACAATAGAAGAGGGCAAGAGGACATGTGTCAAAGTCAGATGGGAAAAATATCGATGTGAATTTGTAACTAGATACTTCCCTAAGACTTACCTAGATGGAAAGATATCTCTGTTTGAAAAGATAAGACAAGGACCGATGAACATTAGCGAGTATGAGGCGAAGTTCATGGAGCTTTTGCGATTCTATCTGCATATGGCAACTACTAATGATGAAAGAATTCAGCATTTTTGAGAAGGGGCTGAACGCTGAATTGACCACTCCTGTGTTTGCTTTAGAAAATAGGGAGATGTTTTCCATGTTTGTGGAGTCTGTCAGATGGATAGAGAGGTCTGTGATCAAGAAGCGACAGACCAGTGGTAAGAAGGTGTACACTCAGTTTCAAGGACAAAGGTGTGAGGGCTTTAAGAAGCTGATGTTTTCTACATCGGCAACACCACTGAGGTTTAATACCCAGACGCAATGGACGTCAAGTAGGGGTAGGGGCCGTAGTTTCATTCCAAGTAGAGCCCCCAGCACAACATCAACATCGGTGATTGGACCTCACAGACCCTATCCTGAGACCAGGATCTATCACCAGTGCAGACAAGTGGGACATCTGGCAAGGGATTGTCCAGTCGGGAACACAATGGTGACTCAACCCCGGAGGCAGAGTCAACAAGGCTATCAGAGGAGGAAGTTTTCTAGTGCAACTTGAGGATGTGAACAAGCGTCACAAGCTGGTTCGTCGGTGCCCAACAATCGAGCACATGGTCAACAACAAGCTACACCTAGATTCTATGTGATGAATCAACCTAAAGCAGTAGTCAACCCTCGAGTTGTGACAGGTCAGATTGAACTATTTCATTCTGATATGTCTTCATCCTGCTTCGTATCTGTTTTAATTGATCCGGGTACTATGCATTCCTTCATCACTCAGGAAGTGATCCTTGATTGCAATATGACAGTGGGTCATAGGGCAGAGAGTTTGTTATTAGAAACTCCTTTGCTTGGATCTGCAGTGATGTGGGAGGTGTGTTCTCCCTGCACTCTTTCCTTTTCTAAATATCGCATTCAGGTGGATCTTATACCACTTGAGATGCATGGGTTTGATATAATCCTTGGGATGGACAATGTAGAAAAGTATAAGGTTGTCTTGGATTCTAGTTCCAAGTAGGCTGTATTCACAGATGATAGTGACACATGGATCTTTCAGGGAGATAGAAAGATTCTTCCAATCTGTCTTGTGTCAGCTATGGTAGATGAGAAGCTGATGAGACAAGGATGCTTTGCCTTCTTAGCACATGTGGTAGATAACACAATGGAGAGCCCTAATCTTTCTGAATTTCCGATAGTTAGGGAGTTTGAAGAGGTATTCCCTGAGGAACTTCTTGGTATTCCTCCGCCCCGAGAGATTGATTTTGAGATTAATCTAATCCCGGGCACGCAACCAATAGCACAAACACCATATAGGGTGGCACCTGCTGAGATGGTAGAGCTCAAGAAACAGTTGCAGAGTTTCTTGAGAAAGGTTTTATCAGACCGAGTACTTCAACATGGGGTGCTTCAGTTCTCTTTGTTAAGAAGAAGGACAGATCAATGCGGTTATGCATTGATTACAGACAATTGAGTAAAGTAGCCATAAAGAACAAGTATCCTTTGACAAGGATTGATGACATGTTTGATCAGTTGTGTGGTGCGACTATCTTCTCTAAGATAGATCTGAGGTTGGGATATCCTCAGCTGTGTATCAAGGAGAGTGACATACCTAATTCTTCCTTTAGGACAAGGTATGGTCACTATGAGTTCATAGTTATGTCATTTGGACTAACTAATGCACCAGCTGCATTCATGGAACTCATGAATAGAATCTTTTGACCTTTAGTCTTCATAGATGACATCTTGATATACAGTAGAGATGCTCAACATCATGAGCAACACCTCCGTCCGACTTTAACTTTGCTAAGAGAGCATAATATGTATACTAAGTTTAGCAAATGTGAGTTCTGGTTATCAAAAGTTTCTTTTCTAGGACATGTAATATTTACCTCAGGTATCCGTGTTGATCCTAAGAAGGTAGAATCTGTCCTGCAATGGGAACAACCAAAAACACCAATGAAGAAATGTAGTTTCCTAGGACTGGTAGGCTATTACAGGAGGTTCACTAAGAACTTCAGTTCTATAGATTTACCCCTAACCAAGTTGACCAGAAAGGAGGTTCCTTTTGTTTGGAATGACTAATGTCAACATTCCTTCCAGGTGTTGAAAGAAAGGTTAACAAGTGCACCTGTACTAGTGTTACCTGAGCAAGGAAGGGGTACATAGTTTTTTGTGATGCATCTAAGAATGGTCTAGGATGTGTGTTAATGCAGGATAATCAAGTGATTTCTTTTGCCTCTCGACAACTTAAGAAACATGAGGAGAATTATCTGACACATGATCTAGAGCTATCTGCTATGGTCCATGCTTTGAAGATCTGGAGACATTATCTCTATGGAGAAACATTCTATATTTTCACAGACCATAAGAATCTAAAGTATATCTTTTCACAACATGAGTTGAACATGAGACAACACCGCTGGATGGAGTTAATCAAGGATTATGATTGTGTAATTGATTATCATCCATGGAAGGCTAATGTAGTGGTTGATGCACTAAGTAGGAAATCATCATCACCAACCTTAGATAAAGCACAGTCAAACTCCTTAGTGTGATTTAAAAGAGATATGCTTATATCCTTGAGGTAGAACAATATACAACTTAAGTTATCTTTGTTAGCGAGGCTATTAGATGAGATGCAAGTGAAACCTACTCTGAGACAGCAGATTAAAGAATCATAACAAGATGATACTGTGATTCAACAGATCAGGTCAGAGTATGGTAGTGAGAAACGGGATGGCGTTTTTTGAGTTAGAGGATCAGGTAGTTTGTTACCATGGTAGGATGGTAGTACCTAATGTCAATGACTTAAGGAAGTTAGTTTTGCAGGAAGCTCATTCTTCAATGTATGCAATGCATCCAAGGAGCACCAAAATGTATCGTAACTTGAAGGATAAGTATTGGTGACCAGGATTGAAGAAGGATGTAGCTGAGTTTGTCATGTGGTGTCCAGTGTGTCAAAAGGTTAAATCTGAACATCAAAAGCCCACATGAACAATGCAACAATTTCCTATACCACATTGGAAATGGGATCATGTGACCATGAACTTTGTGTTTGGTTTTCCTAGAACAACCAAAGGTCATGATTCCATATGGGTGATAGTTGATAGGTTGACTAAGACAACTCATTTCCTTCCTATCAAAACAACCTACACTGCTGAGAAGCTTGCACAAATATAAATAGATGAGATAGTGCGGTTGCACGGGGTTCCAACTACTATTGTTTCTGATAGAGGTGTTGGCTAAATGGACATCAGTAAATCCCTTTGTTTTGATAATGACAAACATTTCATTCTTGTTGATCTAATGTGCTACTTGAGTGTTGCAGATACAAGGTGGATGACAAAGTCTTGGGAAATCTATATGCTTGAATATTTGTATTTTTCATGAAATGTAATCAATTTGTAGAAACTTGTACAAACATATAATGTACAAGTACTTAGATTTCATGTAAATCAAGCGTTAGATATTCCCTATCTAAACACCAAACTTAGATAGGTCATCTCCTCCAATAGTGTCACCTATGCACACTCATACACATACTTAATGCCTTAAATTGAAACATTGAAACAGGGTCACTCTCGATCGATAAAATCCTCGACCGAGACACTCTCGGTCGACAAACTTCTCGACCGAGAAAGACCCAGATAGCCGTTAGACACAGCAGACAAAGTAGTTGGCAGTTGGAGATGAACGTTGCAAACGCTTGATCCAGAGAGCCTGTCGGTCGACAAATCCTCGACCGAGTAGGTATCTCAGATGACAATTTCTCGACTGAGATGGACTCTGAAAACAACTACAGAATTAATTAACTAGCCGTTGCTAATACAACTAACTTGTACCTAACGGCTAGTTAAGCACTTAGAACCCCCTAGAAAGTGTCTAGAACGTCCTTAAGAACTTGTAGGACATTCCTATAAATAGTACATGCCTTAAGACACCTAAACTCACCTATTCTACACTTGAGCATACACTTGCAATTGAGCAACCAGTTTGTGAGCAAATTGAGCATATTGGCAATTGGGTACTTTCCTCTTTGCTCTAATTTCGTGTCCTATAGGCTAGTATCTCCTATCCACAGCAATCACAATTCCATATACATTGGTTAGGAGATCTACACGCTTGATCTAGGCAAATCAAGCCTTTTGCTTCAAAGGATAAGTTGTAATTTCCATTTTCCTTTCTTGTTCATTTTCATTACTTGTACTCTCCTTGCTACTCCTAGGTTGGAGGCTGCGGATTTGAGAGGGTCGTGATCTTCTTGGTGAGGAAGGAGACTTTGAACTACTTCAAGAAGGCTGGTGCAACGGGAGGTTACTTCAAAGAGGAAGGCTACTTCAAGGGGGAGCTTGAAGTTACTACAAGAAGGCTACCTCGAGTTGGTCCATCTAGACTATGACAATGTTGTAAAAGAAATAGACTCCCTATTGTCTAATTTAGATCAAGCAAGAAAAGATTTACACAAGAAGATGGATGACATTTCAAATCTACAAAGAAACCTAAATGACTTAAGAGGAAAAGACATCCTTAATAACATTCTGAAAATTTCCTCTAGTTTCAATGGAAGAAGAGGATTAGGATATGCTCCAAAGAAAAATCAACCCAAAAGAGATAAAGCATCCAATACTCAGACTATGTTCGTACCTAAGAACACAATCCCTAGAAAAAGAAATGAAGTTGATTCTATTAGTTGTCATTTTTGTCTACGTCTTGTACATTATTCATTTTCATGCCCTTATAAGACCAAGGATTCCAATTTAGTTTGGGTTCCAAAACCCCAAACTTAGTAGACTTGAATGCAATTCAGTTGAGATACAATCTAATGCTCATTTTTGCAAATTATATTATCTTATCTCAACTTAAGAAAAAGTCTCATGCATTAAGGTAATTTTCAGAACTGCAATACTGAAACAGAAACTTACTCGGTTGAAGTATTGTCGACCGAAAATATCGTCGGTCGAAGTTTTTTCGACCGACCAGATGTCTGTGACAAATTAAATTCTACAACAACTTTCTCGATCAACGATTGGTCGAACGAGTGAGGTGTTGGTCGAAGTTTTGTCGACCGATTGAAGTCCTGAGTCAAAATTTTATTCAGTATGTAAATTAAATGCTTCTAACCATACCAGACCATCACATGGGTACCAAAACCTACATTTTTATGTAGGATTGGGTGGTCGACAGTGGATGTTCCAAACACATGACTGGAAACAAGGATGCATTTCAAACTTTTGAAGAAAAGAAGAGTGGAACAGTCACTTTTGGAGATAATGGTAAAGGTAAAATCATTGGAATAGGTAATATTGGTACAAACCTCAAAATCAAGAATGTTTTACTCGTTGATGGTTTGCACCATAATTTAATAAGTGTTAGTCAATTATGTGACAGTGGATATGATGTTCTATTTAACAAAAATTGCTGCAAGTTATTAATAGAAAACACTACAAATGTTGTTTATGTAGGAAAAAGAGTTGGAAACCTTTATATTCTTAGACCTAACTCTATGAAATTTATCGTAGGAAAATGCTTACTTGCAAATGAAAATACTTTACAGCTATGGCGTAAAAAGTTAGGACATGCTAGCTCACATGTTATCAAAAAGTTAGTGAAATATAATCTTGTTCGTGGTTTGCCTACTTTATCTTTTGATCAAGTTGAAAATTGTGAACCATGTACTTTGGGAAAGCAAATAAAAACCTATTTTAAACCCAAACATGTACTTAGCACCAGTAGATCCTTAGAATTAATTCATATGGATTTATTTGGACCCCTGAGGACACAATCTATTGGTGGCAAAATATATTGTTTTGTTATTGTTGATGATTATAGTAGATATACATGGGTACATTTTCTTGCAGCCAAAGATGACACTATTCATTCTTTTATAAAATTTTGCTCCATGATTGAAAATCTATTACAAAACAAAATATGTACCATTAGAAGTGATCATGGTGGATAATTTGAGAATCATGTATTTGAAGAATTTTGCACATCTCAAGGATACACTCACAATTTTTCTGCTCCACTCACTCCACAACAAAATGGTATAGTTGAAAGGAAAAATCGATCACTACAAGAAATGGCTAGAACTATGATGCTCGAACATAACACACCTAAAAATTTTTGGGCTGAAGCTGTAAACACCGCATGCTATGTGTTAAACAGAGTAACTATTCACTCCCATTTGAAGAAAACACCATATGAAATAATACATTCTAAGAAACCTAGAGTTGACTATTTTCATACCTTTGGATTCACATGCTATATCTTAAATACTAAAGAGGATAGAGATAAGTTTGACTCTAAATCACATAAAGCACTCTTTTTGGGACATTCTACCTCTAGCAAAGCATTTAGAGTTTACAACACTACTTCTAGAAAAGTTGAGGAATCTATTCATGTCTCTTTTCATGAAGAGTCAAAATCAGAAAATCCTAAAATAGTTGATCTCACTCATCAATTTGAAAACTTAGACATACCAAATGATAAGAAAGATACTACAAGCAATAACCAAGCTGAAACACAACCTATACATAGACTTATTAAGGATCATCCTCAAGAATTAATTATTGGAAATCCAAATGATAAAGTCAAAACTCGTTCTTCTTTTAAGGATGTTGCAAACATGGCCTTTGTTTCTATCTTTGAACCTAAGAAGGTATCTGATGCTCTTAAAGATGACTATTGGATAATAGCAATGCAATAAGAGCTAAATCAATTCACTAAAAATGATGTATGGGATTTAGTTCTTAAACCACAAAATAAAACCATCATTGGAACGAAATGGGTTTTTAGGAATAAGCTAAATGAGGCAGGGGAAGTAATAAGAAATAAAGCTAGGTTAGTAGTACAAGGATACAATCAACAAGAAGGAATAGACTTTGATGAAACATATGCACCAATAGAAAGACTTGAAGCTATTAGAATGTTACTAGCTATAGCTGCACACAAAAACATCAAACTTTATCAAATGGATGTAAAAAGTGAATTTCTAAATGGAATCATTCAAGAAGAAGTATATGTTGCCCAACCACCTAGTTTTCAAATACCGGAAAAAGGTGACTATGTTTATAAACTTAAGAAAGCACTTTATGGTTTAAAACAAGCACCTAGGAACTGGTATGAAAGGCTCAAGACATATCTCTTTGATAATGGTTTTTCTATTGGAAATTCAGATTCTACTTTATTTTTCAAAACATATATATCCGATTTTTCAGTTGTTCAAATATATGTTGATGACATTATTTTTGGAGCTTCAAATGAATCCTTGTGTACACAATTTAGTGACATTATGCAAAAAGAATTTGAAATGAGCCTCATGGGTGAACTAACTTTCTTTCTTGGTTTCCAAATTAAGCAAACTCCTGCCGGAATTTTTATAAGCCAAGAAAAGTATACTAAAGAACTCTTAAAACGTTTTGGGATGGATCGGTGCAAACATGCTACTACTCCTATGGCTACCTCTATTAAAATTGATAAGGATGAAAATGGGGAGCCTATTGATGATTCCTTATATAGAGCCATGATTGGTAGTTTGCTTTACTTAACCGATTCTAGACCGGATATTATGTTTTCCGTTGGTCTTTGTGCTCGATTTCAATCACAACCCATGCACTCTCATTTTCAAACGGTCAAACAGATTCTTCGATATTTAGCCGGTACCACATGTTTTGGTTTATGGTACCCAAAAGGACAATCCTTGGATTTCAAATCTCACACTGATGCTGATTATGATGGTTGTCGACTTGACTGCAAAAGCACTAGTGGTGGTTGTTTCTTGTGAGGAAGAGATTTAGTATCTTTTGATCAAGTTGAAAATTGTGAACCATGTACTTTGGGAAAGCAAATAAAAACCTATTTTAAACCCAAACATGTAATTAGCACCAGTAGATCCTTAGAATTAATTCATATGGATTTATTTGGACCCCTGAGGACACAATCTATTGGTGGCAAAAGATATTGTTTTGTTATTGTTGATGATTATAGTAGATATACATGGGTACATTTTCTTGCAGCCAAAGATGACACTATTCATTCTTTTATAAAATTTTGCTCCATGATTGAAAATCTATTATAAAACAAAATATGTACCATTAGAAGTGATCATGGTGGATAATTTGAGAATCATGTATTTGAAGAATTTTACACATCTCAAGGATACACTCACAATTTTTCTGCTCCACTCACTCCACAACAAAATGGTATAGTTGAAAGGAAAAATCGATCACTACAAGAAATGGCTAGAACTATGATGCTCGAACATAACACACCTAAAAATTTTTGGGCTGAAGCTGTAAACACCGCATGCTATGTGTTAAACAGAGTAACTATTCACTCCCATTTGAAGAAAACACCATATGAAATAATACATTCTAAGAAACCTAGAGTTGACTATTTTCATACCTTTGGATCCACATGCTATATCTTAAATACTAAAGAGGATAGAGATAAGTTTGACTCTAAATCACATAAAGCACTCTTTTTGGGACATTCTACCTCTAGCAAAGCATTTAGAGTTTACAACACTACTTCTAGAAAAGTTGAGGAATCTATTCATGTCTCTTTTCATGAAGAGTCAAAATCAGAAAATCCTGAAATAGTTGATCTCACTCATCAATTTGAAAACTTAGACATACCAAATGATAAGAAAGATACTACAAGCAATAACCAAGCTGAAACACAACCTATACATAGACTTATTAAGGATCATCCTCAAGAATTAATTATTGGAAATCCAAATGATAAAGTCAAAACTCGTTCTTCTTTTAAGGATGTTGCAAACATGGCCTTTGTTTCTATCTTTGAACCTAAGAAGGTATCTGATGCTCTTAAAGATGACTATTGGATAATAGCAATGCAATAAGAGCTAAATCAATTCACTAAAAATGATGTATGGGATTTAGTTCTTAAACCACAAAATAAAACCATCATTGGAACGAAATGGGTTTTTAGGAATAAGCTAAATGAGGCAGGGGAAGTAATAAGAAATAAAGCTAGGTTAGTAGTACAAGGATACAATCAACAAGAAGGAATAGACTTTGATGAAACATATGCACCAATAGAAAGACTTGAAGCTATTAGAATGTTACTAGCTATAGCTGCACACAAAAACATCAAACTTTATCAAATGGATGTAAAAAGTGCATTTCTAAATGGAATCATTCAAGAAGAAGTATATGTTGCCCAACCACCTAGTTTTCAAATACCGGAAAAAGGTGACTATGTTTATAAACTTAAGAAAGCACTTTATGGTTTAAAACAAGCACCTAGGAACTGGTATGAAAGGATCAAGACATATCTCTTTGATAATGGTTTTTCTATTGGAAATTCAGATTCTACTTTATTTTTCAAAACATATATATCCGATTTTTCAATTGTTCAAATATATGTTGATGACATTATTTTTGGAGCTTCAAATGAATCCTTGTGTACACAATTTAGTGACATTATGCAAAAAGAATTTGAAATGAGCCTCATGGGTGAACTAACTTTCTTTCTTGGTTTCCAAATTAAGCAAACTCCTGCCGGAATTTTTATAAGCCAAGAAAAGTATACTAAAGAACTCTTAAAACGTTTTGGGATGGATCGGTGCAAACATGCTACTACTCCTATGGCTACCTCTATTAAAATTGATAAGGATGAAAATGGGGAGCCTATTGATGATTCCTTATATAGAGCTATGATTGGTAGTTTGCTTTACTTAACCGATTCTAGACCGGATATTATGTTTTCCGTTGGTCTTTGTGCTCGATTTCAATCACAACCCATGCACTCTCATTTTCAAACGGTCAAACGGATTCTTCGATATTTAGCCGGTACCACATGTTTTGGTTTATGGTACCCAAAAGGACAATCCTTGGATTTCAAATCTCACACTGATGCTGATTATGATGGTTGTCGACTTGACCGCAAAAGCACTAGTGGTGGTTGTTTCTTGTGAGGAAGAGATTTAGTATCTTGGTTTAGCAAGAAACAAACACGATTGCCCTCTCTACAACTGAAGATGAATATATGGCAGCCGAATCTTGTTGTGCTCAAGTGCTTTATATGCAACAAGTGTTAAATGATTATGGTTTTACTTTTTCATCTACGCCTATATTTTGTGACAACAAAAGTGCTATAAAATTAGCACACAATCCTATATTACACAACCAAGCTAAACATATTGAAATTCGTCATCACTTTTTACGGGATCACATTTCTAAGAATCATGTTTCTCTTCATCATGTTGATACGGAAGATCAATTGGCTGATATTTTTACAAAACCGCTTCCACTAGATCAGTTCAACAAAATAAGGAAGCAACTGCTTATCACTCCCTTGGAAGATGTTTTCTTTGATATTTGTGCTTCTTAAAAGTGTCTTACTTTGCATCATTCTTGGCTTTTAAATGGACATCTTTTTCATAGGAATTGACGAGTCATCTAATGAAGGGGGAGTTTTCTTGTTTTTAACGGATATCTTTTTGAAATGACAAAGGGGGAGAAATAAAAATAAATCTTAACACATAGTAATTGTGCAAAACTCAATCAATGAGTTTCATAAAATCTTGGCTTTACATTGAAAGTTGCTATATTCCCTAAAGAATTGGATTTCATGTTCCATAATTCATGGGGAATAGGATTTCAATTATAGTTTGAGCAATATGAGTGCTGAGGCGATTGCGGGGGCGACGGCGGCGGCACTTGCAAAGGAGACGGCGGCGTCAAATCCTCCTGATCCTGGGCTGGCCTCTGTGACCGGTGAGCCTGATCCGAAAGCGCCGCTCAGCTGGGCTAGTTTGTTTAAGAAGAAGACGTCGAATAACCCTGTTGTTCTGAAGAAAACTGAAGTCCATCTGTCGGAGGGGAAGCTGCTCTATCCTAAAATGATTGCTGAAAGGAATGTCTCTAGGTGGAGCAGAACGGCAGCAGGGTACGTAGTGGGTCTAAAGCCACACTGGCCGACTCTGGTGAAGCACCTGGCTCAAATCTGGAATGCGAAAGGATCCATTGAAGTTAGATCGCGTGGCAAGGGTCTGTTCATTGTTATGTTCGATAATGATGAGGATATGAAGACGGCTATTGATGGAGGTCCATGGTTCGTAGCGGGTAGGCCTCTTATCATTAAGAAGTGGGAGCGAGGTGAACCTCTCGAGAAGGTAAAGCTCAATGAGATCCCAATCTGGATTAAGATCTTCAATCTACCGCTTGAGCTATGGGACCCGGAGATGTTTAGCAAGATTGGCTCAGTTTTGGGTATTCCGCTGCGACCGGATAAACTAACCTCTGAATTTCTTAGACTGGAGTTTGCTCGGATTCAAGTGGTTATCTCCTCTGACTTCTCGTATCCAAAGGAGCTCCAGATTGAAAGTGATGACGGCCAAGTTGACTCCATCTCCTTTGAGTATGAATGGGAGCCTGCCAAGTGTTCGACGTGTGGCCTCTTTGGACATGAACAATCTATGTGTCTGGATGCTGTAAAGAAGGATGGAAATTCCCTAAAGAAGAAAGTCGTTAAGAAATGGGTTCCGAAGGTTGATGTGGAAGAAGACGAATTGGAGGTTTTCAGTGATGCCATGGAGGGTATTCCGGATCCCTCAAGTGCTCTTGTTCCTCAATCGTCGGAGGTTGTTGGTGATATTACTGTGACTGCTGCTGAGGTTTTGAGTGTTCCAGGAACGTCGATCAGTTCTAGGGAGAAGGTTACCCCAGAAGCTACTTCAGGAGCAGATTGGGTGGCCACCAAGAAGAAAACTAAGTCGGCCCCGAGAGGTGTTGGTAAGAGTATAGTTAGATCCATTCCGGAATCGTTGAACAAGTTCTCTCCGCTGTCAAATTTTGATGAGGGGAAAATTCTGAATGAGATTGTTCCTACATCTGTGGCTGCGGCTGAGATGACTGTTGCTTCTCCTCTCATTCCCCCTAATGGTTGAGTCTCTTACGATCTGTTCTTGGAATGTGAGGGGGGGAGGAAATAAAGTCCCTCACATTCGGGAAGAAGTGAGGAGGAATAAGGCGGATGTCTATATTATCCTTGAATCTAGACTCCAAAAGGAAGATGTGAAAGATTTTGTTGATAGTATTTGGTCCAATGCTAAGTTTCTTGATAACTCTGACATGTACTTGTATACCCGCATTCTTATTGTTTGGGAAGACAGGGATATGGATATTGAGGCGTCTCTTTGTAATGAGCAATGCATTCATTGCAGCTTATCTAAGGGTCTTCTGAAGATTGATTTAACTGCTGTTTATGGTGCTAATCCTGATGCTGATCGGGTCTTATTATGGAATTCTCTAGGTTGTATTAAGAATATGAATCCTGTTCATTGGTGCGTTGTTGGTGATTTTAATGCTGTCAGGCTCTTGAGGGAAAAGTCAGGTAAGCAACCACCTTCTTCTCGAAGCATGATGGACTTCAATAAAGCCATTGCTGATGTGGACTTAATTGAGATGCAAACCAAAGGCTTTTATTTCACTTGGGATAGTCATAGCAGGAGAGGTGTGAGTACGTTTTCCAAGATTGATCGTATCTTCACTAATATTAATTTTCTTTCTGCCTTTCCTTGCTGTTGGGGTGAAGTGGTCCCTGCTGTGGTTAGTGATCATAAAATTCTAATGCTCAGACTTGGGACAAAGAAGAAAGGAGGCTCCATTTTTCGTTTTATTAATGCGTGGACGAAGCAAGATTCTTTTAAGAAAGTGGTTACTGAAGCCTGGCGAAATGTTGATGTGCCTGGGACCCCTATGTATGTTGTTTACAGGAAGTTGTTTGGTGTGGCATGTGCTTTGAGGAAATGGAATAAGGAAGTTGTAGGTAACTTCTTCTCTAAGGCTAGAGAGCTAGAAAGTGAGTTATTTGAGTTACAAAGGGTCGTTGATGCTGATCCGAGTAATGCTGATTTACAAAGGAAGTTGGTTGGTTTAAGGGATGATACTGTTAAGGCTCTATGCTATGAAGAGAGCTTGTTACGTCAGAAGAGCAGGGTCCAATGGCTAAAGGAAGGTGATAAAAACTCTGCCTTCTTTTATGCCTCGATGAAAACTAGAAGAATCTGTAACAACATAAATGTTCTTATTGATGATAAGGGCAATAAGGCTTATGAATCTGATGATATTAGACAAAGAATCAAGAATTTCTATTACAGCCTCTATAATGGAACAACTATGGACAGAGTTGATTGGAGAGAGGAATGGGTGCTGCCGAAGATTGATGATGATAGCTATAATCTTCTTTGTGGGGAGGTGACGAAGAAGGAGGTTGAAGAGGTGTTTCTAAAGTTGAGTAATGATAAAGCCCCGGGGCCTGATGGCTTTAATGCACTCTTTTTTAAGGAGATGTGGAGTGTGGTGGGGGATGAGATTATCAGTGCTATCCTCTATTTCTTTAAGTCTGGTAGACTTCTCAAGGAATGTAATAGTACGATTATCACTTTGATTCCTAAGGTTCAGGGTGCTGTCAATCTCAAGGATTTTCGACCGATTTCTTTATGTAATACGATTTACAAAGTAATTGCGAAGATCCTGGCTAATCGTCTTGCTTTGGTTCTGCCCAAGATTATTGATGTTAATCAAGTGGCGTTTGTGAAGGGTAGGAATATTGGTGATGCTATTTTATTGGCGAATGAAGTTCTTAGTACTTTTGGAGGCTCTCAGAAGCTTATGTGTGTGAAAGCTGATCTTGCCAAAGCATATGACTCTGTGAGGAGAGATTATATCCTCTTCTTGATGTGTAAAATGGGTTTTCCTGTGTGCTGGCTGAATTGGATTCAGGAGTCCTTTGTTACTGCTACTTATAGAGTTATGGTGAATGGGGTTCCTACTGATGAATTTATGGCCACTAATGGAGTGAGACAGGGTGACCCCCTTTCTCCCTTGCTGTTTGTCATTGCTATGCAGGGTTTGACGTCTATTATTAATTCTGAATTGAGGAAGGATAGGTGGTGTCCTGTTTCTGCTGGTACAGTGGAGGTGTCCCATATTATCTTTGCTGACAATTTATTACTTTTTGCTCGAGCTGATAGAAGGAATGCTATGTGTCTGAAAGATATTCTTGATACTTTCTTCAGTGTTTCTGGTTTGTGCTTGAACAACAATAAAAGCCATATTTTTATAAGCAAGCATGCTACTGATGAGGAGTTGAGTAGTATTCTAAACATGGAGATTGATATTCTGCCTGTCCGATACTTGGGTGTTCCTTTGTTTACTGGGAGGCTTACGAAGGAGATGTGCAGCCCTATTGTGGACAAGTTCCTCTCAAAGTTGGATGCTTGGAAAGGGAAGCTGCTTTCTCAAGCTGGTAGAGTGGAGTTGATTGTTTCTACTCTTTCTTCTTATAGTTGTTGGATAAATTGGACATTATGATAAATCCCTTTGTTTCGATGATGACAAACATTTCATTCTTATTATTCTAACGAGCTACTTGAGTGTGTAGGATTATGGTGGATGACAAAGCAACTAGGGAAATCACGAGCTTACATATTTACTTTCATGCAATGTAATCACTATTGTAAAAACTTGTACAGTTATATAATGTACAAGTACTTAGATTGCATGTAAATCAAGCGTTAGATCTTCCCTAGCTACACACCATAGTTAGACAAGTCATCCCTTCCAAAAGGATCACATTATGCACACTCATAAACACACTTAGTGGTTTAATTAAAAGATTGAAACAGAGTCAATCTCGGTCGACCACACTCCTCGACCGAGACACTCTCAGTCGACAAACTTCTCGACCGAGATTGACCAAAAGTAGCTGTTAGACACAGCAGTTGACAGTTGCAAATAAACGTTAATCCAGAGAGCCTGTCGGTCGACGAATCCTCGACCGACTGGGCATCTCGGTCGACAAGTCCTCGACCGAGATGGTCTCTGACAGCAACTGCAGAATTAATTAACTAGCCGTTGCTAATGCGCCTAACTTATTCCTAACGGCTAGTTAAGCACTAGGAACCCCCTAGAAGTTGTCTAGAACGTCCTTAAGCATACATAGGTCATTCCTATAAATAGGACATGCCTTAGGTCACCAAAGAATATCTAAGCTATACTTGTGCTATACTTGAGCTTGAATACTCACTTGCAATCTGTTTTAGAGCAATAGAGCAATTCCTACACTTGCCATTCATTCCTATTGCTCCCATTTCGTGTCCGATAGGCTAGTATCTCCTATCCACTACAATCACATTGTCATACACATTGGTTAGGAGATCTAAACGCTTGATATAGGAAAATCAAGCCTTGTGCTTACAACGGTATTGTAATTTCTATTTTCCTTCTTGTTCCTTTTTATCTTTTGTACTCTCCTTGCTACTCCTAGGGTTGGAGGCTGCGGATTGGAGAGGGTTGACTTCTCAGGTGGAGAAGGGGACTTCAAGCTACTTCAAGAAGGCTATCGCACGGGAAGCTACTTCAGAAGGCTGGTGCAACGGGAGTTGGTGCATCTACTTCAAGGGAAGGCTGCTTCAAGGTTGGGCGATTACTTCTAGGTGAAGGCTGCTTGAAGGGTTTGGGAAAAGAAATTGTATTTTATGTAAAGTCCTTGCGAGGTAATAAAATAAATTTCTTTTCAAATCCCGGTTGGGTAAGCAACCGGGTAGTGGACTGACGGCTATAGTATTTGCTATAGTTGGAACCACTCTAAACCTTGTGTCTCCTTGTCCAATATTTTCATTGTGGTTGTTTGAGATCAATAATTGTTAAATTATCTAGAAAACTCTATTCACCCCCCCCTCTAGTAGTTTTCAATAGTATCTTTTGGACCTCTGCCTTCCCCCTTACGAAGTCTGTTGTTAATCATATTGAGAAGATTATGAGAGATTTTCTATGGAGAGATACGGAAGAAAAGAAACATCTGCATACTGTGGCTTGGGATACTATTTGTAGGCCTAAAGATGAGGGTGGCCTAGGTATTAGACGCATTGATGATTGGTCTAAAGCTGGTCTGATAAGAAATCTATGGGACATTGCTACTGAGAAGGAGAGTTTATGGGTAAGGTGGATTAATGGTAGATACATCAAGGAGGAATCGATTTGGTCTGTGAGCTCTAGAGCCTCTAATTCATGGCTGTGGAGGAGGATGCTCGAGCTAAGAAAAATTCTTTTAGAAGAGATCGTTTTCAGCTTGGGTAATGGAAAGAAATTTCTGTTTTGGAGAGACCCTTGGCTTAGGGGTAAAAGGAAGCTCATTGAGTTGATTAATCCCGATCTAATGTTTAGAATGGGGCTTGGTTTAAACTGTAAAGTAGAAGTTTGTCTGGAAAATGGAAGGTGGAATATACCCTCTTTTCGTGGTTCCTTTCTGTTGAATGGCTTTGTGGAGGATGTGTCTATTCATTATGGTGATGTTGACCAAATTTTGTTTGGGTTAAAGAAGTCTTACAGGCTGAAAGACTGTTGGAATGTGGTTCGTAAGAAACATCAAAAGGTTCAGTGGGGGCACTGGATTTGGAGAAATATGCCGAGAAGGTTCTCTATGCTGCTATGGAAGTGTTTCCTTGGAAGGATCTCGACCACTGATTACCTTAAGAGATTAGGCTTTCAGCTGGCATCCAGATGTATTCTTTGTTGTGCCTGTAAAGAGGATGCATCTCATCTTTTCTTTGGTTGCAGTTTTGCGGCTGTTTTTTGGGTTCACTGGAGAAGGTACAGCAGAAATCCGTTGATCCCTAACTCCTTTTCAGATTTACTTAATCTTAAAGGGAGTGAAAAGGTTGCAGCTTGTGTTATTATACATATGATCTGGAAAGAAAGGAATATGAGGACTTTCAGGGGTATTTGCACAGACAGTTGGAAACTCTGGGAGGCCTGCTTAGATGACATTAAAGCTTTGAGTAGATAGTTTTTGCTTTCTGTACAGCTTTTATTTTTTCCCTTAAATGGCTACAGTCTTGTACCCGTTCGTTTTTTGGAATAGTAAAAAGGCAACACCCTACGTGCACCAAAAAAAAATTCATGGGGAATAATAAGCACACATTTTATAAACAAGAGAAGAAATTCACATAGTAAACGTCAGGTATGAAACTAAACTTTGAGTTTGATTTATACTTTGGAAATGTTTGTCATATTCAAAAAGGGGGAGATTGTTGGCTAAATGGACATCGGTAAATCCCATTGTTTTGATAATGACAAACATTTCATTCTTGTTGATCTAACATGCTACTTGAGTGTTGCAGATATAAGGTGGATGACGAAGTCTTGGGAAATCTATATGCTTGAATATTTGTATTTTTCATGAAATGTAATCAATTTGTAAAAACTTGTACAAACATTTAATGTACAAGTACTTAGATTTCATGTAAATCAAGCGTTAGATCTTCCCTAGCTAAACACCAAACTTAGATAGGTCATCTCCTCCAATATGTCACCTATGCACACTCATACACATTCTTAATGCCTTAAATTGAAACATTGAAACAAGGTCACTCTCGGTCGACAAAATCCTCGACCGAGACACTCTCGATCGACAAACTTCTCAACTGAGAAAGACCTGGGTAGCCGTTAGACACAGCAAACAAAGTAGTTGGCAGTTGGAGATGAACGTTGCAAACACTTGATCCAGAGAGCCTGTCGGTCGACAAATCCTCAACCGAGTAGGTATCTCGGTCGACAATTTCTGGACCGAGATGGACTCTGACAACAACTGCAGAATTAATTAACTAGCCGTTGCTAATGCAACTAACTTGTACCTAACGGCTAGTTAATCACTTAGAACCCCCTAGAAAGTGTCTAAAACGTCCTTAAGCACTTGTAGGACATTCCTATAAATAGGACATGCCTTAGGACACCTAAACTCACCTATTCTACACTTGAGCATACACTTGCAATCGAGCAACCAGTTTGTGAGCAAATTGAGCATATTGGCAATTGGGTACTTTCCTCCTTGCTCTAATTTCGTGTCCTATAGGCTAGTATCTCCTATCTACAACAATCACAATTCCATATACATTGGTTAGGAGATCTACACGCTTGATCTAGGCAAATCAAGCTTTGTGCTTCAAAGGATAAGTTGTAATTTCCATTTTCCTTTCTTTCACTTTCATTGCTTGTACTCTCCTTGATACTCCTAGGTTGGAGGCTGCGGATTGGAGAGGGTCGTGATCTTCTTGGTGAAGAAGGAGACTTTGAACTACTTCAAGAAGGGTAGTGCAACGGGAGGTTACTTCAAAGAGGAAGGCTACTTCAAGGGGGATCTTGAAGTTACTTCAAGAAGGCTACCTCGAGTTGGTGCATCTACTTCAAGTGAAGGTTGTTCAAAGGGGTGTAAGAAAGTATTGTATTTTGTGTAATTTCTTGAGAAGGTAATAAAATTAATACTTTCAAAATCCCGGTTGGGTAAGCAACCGGGTAGTGGACTGACAACCTTAGTATCTGCTAAGGTTGGAACCACTTTAAACCCTTTGTCTCCTTCTTGGTTTCTCATTTGTGGTTGTTTGAGTTAAATAATTATTAAATAATTTAAAAACCCTATTCACTCCCCCTCTAGTGGTTTTCAAGAGGTCCCCAATTCACAAGTCGTTTTTGGGAACGAATACATAAAGATTTGGGTACGCAGTTAATGCTCAGTACCGCTTTTCACCCACAGACAGATGGACAATCTGAGAGGACCATACAAACTTTGGATGATTTGCTTAGGGCATGTGTCCTTCAGTTTGTAGGAAGTTGGGATCTACACCTGAGCTTGATAGAATTTTCTTCTATCAGCACAATATTGATATGGCACCATATGATGCATTATATGGTAGACATTGTAGATCTCCTTTATGTTGGTATGAAACAGGAGAATATCAACCTTTGGGTCCTGAGCTTGTGCAATAAACAACTGAGAAAATTAAAGTAATACAACAACAATTAAAGACTACACAGGATAGCCAGAAGTCATACGCCAAATGGTGAAGACCTTTAGAATTCCAAGTTGGAGACATAGTATATCTCAAGGTCTCACCTTGGAAAGGTGTCCTTAGATTTGGAAAGAAGGGAAAGTTAGCTCCTAGATTTATGGGGCCTTATCCAATAATTGAACGGATTGGAAATGTAGCCTATAATATAGAGTTGCCACCTGAGCTGCATAACTTGCATCCAGTGTTCCATATCTCCATGTTGAGAAAGTGTCATCCTGACACAAAGTTAATTTTGCAGCCTGTGGAGGTAGAATTAAATGATGATATATATATGTTGAAGGACCTGTGATGATCCTTGATAAAAGAGTTAAAAAGCTGAAAAAAAGGACATATGTCTTGTGAAAGTTTTCTGGCATCATCATGGCATTGACGAAGCTACGTGGGAGCTAGAGGAAGAGATGAGGAGGAAGTACCCTTCTCTTTTCTCTTGATGATTTTGGGGACAAAATCCCTGTTAGGGGTGGATAATTTGTAACATCCTTGACCTCGGTTATGCTTTAACCCTAGATGTTTTGTTTAAGAAAGAAAATTATATGCTTTCTCTTATTTTTTGTAATGTGCAATTTACCCAAAACCTAGGGTTCAATATGCAAAATACCACTTCTCGAGAGTCCTTAATGTTTCTTGGTATCATGTAGAGAAATAAAATAAGAGGGGTGTCTCATTTGAATCACTTTGGAGGAGAGAGAATCTTGATATTAAAATAATCAAGATTTAAGCATAATTGAAACCATAATTCAATTTAATGCAAAAAAAATATATTAATGGAAGTGCCCTTCAACCAAAAATGTGAGGGTTGAATTTGCATAAGTTTGGACTTCCTTGTGCCTTGCAAGGGCACCTAAATATCTAAAGTGAGTGGAGAGCCCACTCACATTAGTTAACTAAAAAGTAATATCCACTAATATTGGATATTATTATTATAATGGTTAAGGTGCTTAATTTTCTTTCTTTTAATTCTTGGATAATGAAGAAGAATTACAAGGTGGGAGAGATGGCTTCGTATTCAAGGGATTGAGGGGAGTATGTGGCACCAAATTTGGGAGTTGAAGGAATTATTTATCACTTTCTCTCTCATTGAAATTCCCATATAAACATCTCATTTCCAACTCAAATGAAAGGATTTTTTGACCCTTCTTTTTTTCCTTGCTTTGGTTGAACACAAGGGAGATTAGGAGAAATATGAGTATGTGCCCCAACCTATAGGCAAGCTCCATAGTCATCTTCAACCTTGATTTCATGGTAATAATCGAAATTCAATGCTTAATTTCTTCTTTTCTCCATTCAATTTTCAACCTTAGCTAATCTTTTCACTCAAAGACTTGAGGACGAGCCTTGGGAAGTTGAGGAAGCTTAATTCACCATTGACAAACGTGAAGCTTGAAGCTTGTATTCAATTTTGAAGGTGGGTTATATAACTTGAACCCTTAAACATTATTATTGATTTCATTCCTTTATCATATGTTGATTCCTCCTTTACTTTTGGATTTCCTTTTGATTGGTTGTTGAATTCACCCCAAGAATCACAATGTATTTCGAAGGCTTCAAGATTGAAGATGATGATGTCATATTAAGCACACACCTCAACATAGAACATGTGCAAACAGTTTTGCTTTTTGGTGATCAAACGGTCTCAAGACCGTTTGAGGTCAAGAGGACTCAAACCGTTTGAAGATCAAATGTTGATATGGTTGGATGATAATCCAATGGTTCCAATTAATTGAATTTTAAAAGGTTTGATGTATTTAGGATCCACAAATTGCAAGCCCTAATCGATTGAATTGATTGAAACCCTAGTTGAGGGAATCGATTTCAAGGTTGATTGACCCAAACGGTCTCAAGAACATTTGAGACCAAATAGTCTCAAGACCGTTTGGAGGTCAATGGTTGATTGTGGTGGACGGTTGGAGATCCAAGGGGTACAATATGATGTACTTTCAATAGTTTAATTGATGGATGGTTCAATGAGTACAAATCCTAAATTGATTTGATGTTGGAAACCTTAATTGATCCAATCGATTTTGAGGTGGTTGGACCAAACAGTCTCAACACCATTTGAGTCCAAATGGTCAAACGGTCTCAAAACCATTTGAGATCAAATGGTCTCAAATTGTTTAAATTGTCCAAACAGTTTCAATATTCAATCAGTTTCAATGTTGGGTTGTCCATTCAGTTTCAATGATAATTTGTTCAAACAATTTCATGAATTGAGTGCCCAAACGATTTCAAAATCATTTGGAGGGCAAACAGTTTCAAAACCATTGGGAGTACAAGAAGGTCAAAACCGTTTGAAGATTCAGGGTAACCAAAACTGTTTGGAGACCTAAGGTTATGAAAGACCAATTAACCCCTTGATTGTTAATGGCATATATCAAAGTTAAATCTAGTGGTTGTACCTCTAAAGTACTTAGGTGATTAGTACCTTTAGAGAGGTTAACCTTTGATGCTTATGGAAGGAATGACTTAATACACTATGCCAACTCTTCATTCAAGTTGATTCAATATAATCAAGATTAAAGTAATTAACCTCCTAGAGAGGATGAGATAGAGGAACTTATACATGAGTGATAATCATGTAGTGATTAATCCTCAACACTTTCAACATGAGTAAAATATGTAATCAGGGTTTGATCCATGATGATGAGATTATGAAACCCTAATCGAGAAGGTTGATGAGCTCTAACCCAAGTTTAAGGTAAAGCTAGGTGAAACCCTAATCTAGGGTGATGGTGTAACCCTAATTAGGGTAATGATATGAGAAACCCTAATTCAGGGTATTTTGATGAAAACCCTAATTTAAGGGAATGCTTCATGAAAACCCTAATTTTGGGTAAAGCTACATGAAACCCTAATTTTAGGGGAAATGTTGTAAGAAACCTTAATTCAAGGTAAGGATGTAATGTGAAACCCTGATACAGGGTAATGTGATATGAAATCCTAATCCAGGGTGACACTATGTATTATGAAACCCAGATTTGAAACCCTAGCCCTCATTTGTATAAGGGGATGAGTAACCCTGATTGATATGAATTGGGAAACCCTAACCCTAATAAGGGTATAAGTGGTGTTACTTTTGTATAGCATGGTGCAAAAATGTAATCGATATAACTATTATCAAGTGTACTAACCATGCAGGTATCATGAGATGATGAGCATAGCCATGTATGAGCTATGATGTTTCATTTAGTATTGTTAATGGGCCTTGTGAGCCATAACATGCTTTGTTGCCTAGTGAGAGGTAACAAGAGATGAAATGGGCCTTGTGAGCCATGTGAGATGTTTGTGTAGCATGTAGCATGTTTACCTTGGTCAGATGACCTAAATGTATTAGTTACCTGATAAGTGGTAACAAGTGTTCTTTGAGGAACTGAGGGTTTGAATACCCATTTTCTATAATCACGATGATGAGTTTGTGAAAGGATGAGAATGCTCCTGATGAGATGAGGGATCAATATCCCAATGCTTTATTAAAGATTTGAACAGTACTTGATGAAAGTATTACACATTCTTTATAGCAATTGTTAAAATAATTGATGTTTGGAAACTTGTTTGATGCTAAAAGAATATGGTAATACACTTAATTAATAAAGTGATATCATATAATGTAGTTTCCTTGACCACAGATCCATCAACGTCAGAATTTTTTGAGTGGTGAAACGAGTTTAACTCGGAACGCATATTTTTGAATATGTGGGGGTAATTGGGCAATTATATCCTTATGCCCCATAGGAATTTCTGCGGGCTATATCCTATGCACGGGATTGGTTACGAAACATACCCCAGTATGAGTATGGCTATGGGTCATGACTCCATGATATGATACCAGGTATTGGCTACGAGCCATAACCCTGAAGAGAGTATATGCTGTGGGCTATAACTCTGTAGTGAAGATGCCAATATATCCTGGCAAGATAATTGCAGTTTGATGCGTGAAGTCTCTACCGAATGATCTCGTACTAACCGAGAAGGTTGAGTTCTTGGTGTCCGACTCTTCCATTGACCTTGTGTGGTACTGATGCTTTATGTAATCCTGGTCGGTTGGAGCATGAACGGTATACTTCATCTCTTCAGGGCATTAAGTATGAATGTAAAATATAATCAACCATGTAGCGTATTTTCTTAAGGTTGAAATATGATAATCACTGGTTGATGTTATCTTACTTAGTATATCAGATAAATGTTATACATAATCTTCATATTCCTTATTGGATAAGTGACATGCTGCTTTATCAAGTTATAGCTGAAATGCTTTGAATAAGAATATTGCTCTAACATGTTTAGACATTGATTGAACTGTTGTTGAATATATATGATCCTTCTGCTCAGTTTTATTCAAATAAACTGCAATAATAATGTTTTTGGCGGAGAGTTATATCTCTCTCTGGGACTGGGTCTCACTCCGTTGGTCACCAACACTTTTTAGGTGGACGCCGAAGAAGAGGCAAAAACCCTATAGCAGGGGAAGAGTAGCAGCAACAACAATAGGGACAACAGTGACACCCAGGTGAAGGCACTGACTATCATATCTTGTATATGGAGTCCTATGTGTCGTATCTATACTCTAAGGTCCTCAGAGTTAGTAATTAGTTTAATGAATTGATCTGAGATTTTGGCTTGATGCCTCAATGTTTTTATGCTGCCAATGTATAGTTTTAAATAGGGCAGTTGATGGTTGTAATCCTCGAGAAGGAATGGTACAAGATATGCACTTGTGAACCAGAATGTAATTGAATTACCTTGGTTCTTTTTGAAATATTTTTCTTGTGTATGGATCTCTTTGTAAATGGTTTTCATTTTTAGTGATTTTCAGTAATCCTCTGCTAATGATCTCTCCCGCTTAGTTAATAACATTTTGTTCGATTGATGTGTCCCACAATTACTATTAGAAAGCATCTTAGAATTAATATGTTTGATTGAGGGATTTCATATTTATCATATATATATACTGTATCCAATCACCACATATATAGTACATATCAAATAATGCTTTATCCCACAACTTAAACATGCAATATAAACAAAAAATGATGGTTATGGCCATGTCTACTTGTAATTTCTTGGAGCAACATGGAATTACTAGCACCTAGGTAAATCATCACATCACATGCATGAACCTTCTATTGGTGTAGAACTATGATTGATAATATGGGTAGATCTGTTCAACCCTTGAACCAATCATCTCACCTCTTGGCTGGTCGGTTGGTCCTCTTGTCCAGCCCATGTTTGGAATCCTTCCAAATGGTCAGTCGGGCCTCTAGGGACGGTCGTCTGGCCTCCTATCCAACGGATGTATGGAATCCTTCCAGGCGGTTGGTTGGGCCCACTAGATGGTCATCTGGTTCTGCCGCTCTGTCCTACATGGTCCTCCATATGGTCGGCTTGTCTCACAAACTGGTCATTTCAACCGGCAGTGAACATCTTCAACGTCATTGCAAGAAAAGAAAACTATCCTATTACTACTTTATTACATTGAATATGAGAAACCTCAAGTTACATGTAAGGGGAGCAAAGGGAGGAAAACATTAACTTTACATTGGAAAGAAGGAGGTAGAGGCTTGGTACACAGACTAAGATATATAAGAACCAAACCATCCAACCATACATAGATAATGGGTATTTTACATAACCACGCTACACACCCACCATCAAAATTTCTTTTAGGGAGACGCCTGTAAATTGCATATATATATATGTATATATATATTAGTTTGGGATTATGTGGTCTTTGATCAGATACACATATGAGAGAAATTTAAATATTCACATATTATGCAATAACTAAACGGTAAAACTAAAACCTTATCATATTGATTATCCTAAAAAATATTAAATTGATGTGGCTCTGATACCACTGTTGAGAAATATAGAAGTTTTTCTCTCTCCATATTATCATAAAATAAAGATTGCATCAATTACTATGAAATAGGAAGGATGGTTTAATCGAGTTATACCTGGTCTTCGAGCAAGTCCAGCAACAAGACTCGCTTCTTTGCAATTGATGACAAGTTTCTCTTGGATGGTGGTTGCACAACTCCTGGTCTTCACAACAAACAGTTGTCTACGCAACCTCTATAGTGACTCTGGTGGTCTGGCCACAGACTGTAGGTTGACTTTGCTCTCCGAGTAGAAGCCAAAGGACTCCTACCTCTAGAGTAGTCCACATGGACCAACTAGAACTCCCGTCTTTCATCAAGAACGGATAGGAAGGAGTTATCCCTCTCATTGGTGTACTAGTCACCAACCTACTCTCCCACAACGACAACTTCTTGGTTGTTCTCTCCCATTGGCTATCCCTCCTTTTTAGGTAGGACTTGCCCAGGATCTCTTGGTTACCATGACCAGAGAGGACAACAATTATTAAAGGAACTGATTCTTAGTTGTCTATGTTGTAATTGTGTTCTGGGAAGCCCCTAATACCCCTCTATTTATAGTAGAGGCTAGGTTTAGGGTTCCTAGTTGCAATCTGGTACACTATTAATGTGCAGGAGTGGAATGGACCAAATATCTTGAATTTTTGCAACTTGCAATAGATAAAACGACAATTTCACACATCCAAACGGTCATATGGTGTGTGGGACAATCGTCTCGCACTACCAAACAACCCTTTGGCAGTTCTCAATCTGAAACAAATTTGGTTATTTTGAATCCAATTAATATCTCATATTCATTTCCTTATTCCTCAAGTAAAGAACAATAAAAACTATTCAGGAACCATCCCGAACCTTCGTTCAGCCCAACTCGGTCGTCTCACCCAAGAAAGACACCCGTCTCACTCACCCAAATGACTATCTAGTGAGTTGAGTCAAGCCAGTTGTTCAATCACATTGAATCGAATGGTTCAAGGATAGAACTAAGACAATTCGAACTTCGATAAGCCTGACCCCCAAACATCCATCTCAACAACTTGGGATGCCCTTATGGAAACCCAAACAGCCATCTCACCCAGTGATATGGTCGTTTGGCAGACCTAGTCATCCAATCGAGCAATTAGTTGTGTGAATTGAACACCCAAACACTTTAGTAATCAATCCAATTTTTGTTCAAGATCAAACTCCTCTTCTATATGAGTTCCTATGTGTGTGACCCTATAGGTCCCATATCACATTGGCACCGGATGTCCATAACTAGATTATGGCATCACAAGTAAAGAGTGGTGCCTAGGGGCACATCAGTGCTACCCAAGTGAAATGGACAGTTGGAGAACAAATTCAACCTACAATCTGTGTAAGGTGTTGCAGTGATTGTATAATTCCTTTGTCTCTAGTATGTAGGATGAACTCGAGGCATGTTAGGTCATCATCTCAATGTTCAATCCATATTTCTTGAACCAAGAGCAGTCTGTCTGAGATAATGTGACCTCAATATCATATATTGATTCACATGTGCATGCACATGCGTTTCTCAATCTCGCTTATCAAGTGGACATGATATCATACTCTAGTAGGTGGGATAATCCCATATCTATCACTCACAATCTATCGCCATGTGTAAAAGTCACCCAATCACCACCATTATAACAACCCATGTTTCAGGACTGCATTTGATGATGTCAAAGCGTACCCAATGACATGTGACGAGTGTAGTGATTTTAGGTCTAAGTATCACACTCACCACCTTCACTATGAGAGATGTGACCACCACAACCATGTGTCACTCTCAAGGTGGGTTTCTCCATTCTCTTCTCAAGGTGGGGTTCTCTGATACACATTTCTCTAACACATATCTATGTGCTTCGTTTGATATTGCCATATCATGACTTAGTGAGACTCAATCATCAACCAACTCACACTCTAGTCTTATGTATTACTGATGTATATCTACCTTCCACAGTAACAACTGACTAGGGACATAATGAGAATTTGTATATTTACTCTTGACATCTGTATGGTCTCATTTCAACAAGGCTAATACTTGAAGACATACATCATTGAGCAATATTATTCTCTAGACATTCATTCTCTATCCTCATTATCTCATAACCGTATGGAATAGATGAATTGGAAGCTTTCCTTTGTAATAATAATAATAATAATAATAATAATAAAACCCTTTTGGGTAATTATGCCATGTTAATCATCATATGATTGGCTCTATGGGCATACCTTACCAACAAGACTCCCACTTGCACTTAGAGCTAATCACCCATGAATCTCATCCTCAGTGATCTAAACATGTCCAACATGCTTCTCCTACGCTAGTGCCTATTCTCTGCGTTAGCAACACTTTGCTTATAGTCGGTATGTTGCATGTTTCTTATCTCTTCACTATGCGATAAATTGAATTTGTTCTTCAAATTTTTGAATTACTTGGTAGCAATGATGTGTTGTTAGATACTTCTCACAACTTGTGATGTCATAAATTAGTTATGAACATTCACTACCAACATAACTTGAAACTATAGGATCACACACATAGGATACACTTGGAATAGGAGTTTGTTCATGAATATAGTTTAAACTTGATTACGAAAGAGTTATGTATTCAATTTAAACAACTATGGTTAAATGTTGACTGACTAACTAGACTGTAAACCGACCGATTCAAGTGTTGAACTGATCATTTCAAAGTATTAGGACAAATTAAACCAGATTGGTAATCTAGTCAATGAGATGACTGATTCAGGAAGTAAATTGATCAGTTCAGGTTCATGAACTGACCGGTTCAAGTTTTGAACCGTCCATTTGGTTGATCAATTTGATTGGATCATGGATTAGTGCTGACGTCATTGTCTGAATCAATCTAATATTAATTGCCTATACAATTGTAAGTGGGAAACATGATTCCATGATAGATTAAAGGGTTGAACTGATCGACTCACATACCATCCCATTAGATCACCTATGAACTGACCATTTTCCCCTGACATGATGTGAAAATTTGTGAAATTTTTTCCCCTTTGACTCCCGCTCAGACTGGGAACCTCACATTAACCCTCCTATAAATAGAGGGTTACTAGGATCTTCTCAGACACATCAATCAACTCTAAAAATTGTTGTATTCTCTAGTTGTGGCAACTGAGAGAACCCAAGGAAGTCCTACCCATCAAAGGGAGGGACAACAAGAGAGAACAATTGTGGAGAGCAAGTTGGTGCTAGTACGACGACTAGAAGGGACAACTTCTTCTTATCCATTCATCTGGAATGACAAGAGTTCATTATGGGCCGTGTGGAATACTATAGAGGTGAGGGGGTTTTTGCTTACTGCTAGAAGGACAAGGTCAACTACTGCCTGTGGTGATCAACTAGGAGGCTTCTAATGACATTATTTGGGTGTGACATGAAGAAAGACACACACTTCTATGAGGGAATTGTCACTGGAATTGCTCTAGAACTAGGTATGACCTCACAGACCATCCTTACCATTACATTGTTGGCAGTTAAAATTTTGTTTTCGTTGCCTATTCTGATGCCATATTTCCCTACAGTGGTATTACAACCACGTCAATTTTTCTATGCTTAGGGAATTTATCGATATGGTCGGGTTTTGGTTTTCATCTTTTATTTATTGCATACGATACAAATACTTAAAATGATTAATGCTTCATATTCAATATAATACCACATATGATACCATATGATATATACATACACATGATACACACATACATCATCGCCATAAAATTAGTTTTGGTGGTGGATGTGTAGCATGGTTATGGCCAATAACCCTAGTTGTATATACTTGGTTGGTTTTGGTTTTTTCCTCCTATTTACATTTTGGTTTGCCTACCGAGCCTTTATCTTCTCTTCCTTATGTAAAATTATTATTCTCCCTCTCTTATGCTCTTCACGACAAGGTTTCTCTATTACTTTGTAATATGTCAAATAACATTAGCATTGTTTTAATTCTTGTTACAAAGAAAAAAATGTTCAACACCAAATGAATCTTTCAAAGACGAGATAGTCAATTGGTGGACTAAGGAGGACAAATGATAGGATGAGCTGAACTGATCGGCTGGTGGCCCAACTGAGTGACTGGAGGTGTCCAGACGTCATTTGGACCAGACGATCGATCCATCAACCAATCAAGAGGCAAGACAATCGATTCAAGGGTTGAATCGATCAACCCAGAATGGTTCAAGCACAAATCTTCAACAACAATAGGTTTTACATGTGATGTAGACCTTTAGTAGTAGTAATTCCTTGTGGCTCCAAGGAATTACAATAGTATGGCCATAACCATAGCTTATGTTTTAATTGCATACTTTTGTTTGTGAGATATATCATGCATATCATACATACTATAGTATGTGGTGATTGAATATATATATATATATATATATATATATATAATTCCTCAATCAAATATATTCAGTCTAAGATTGTAACATACCAGAATTTGAAGCCTCGGATAAAACGATCTTATAAGGAATGATTGGACTACCCATATCACCAAGGTGCACCTCATTTTCCGAGAGCCCATCACTAAGAACTCCATAGTTAAGCGTGCTCAGCTTGGAGTAGTACTGGGATGGGTGACCTGTCGGGAAGTTGATCCTGGCATGCGTGTGAGTGAGGACAAAGTGGGCAGTTTAAGGCTCGTGGTGGTCTGTGGGGACAGTCGTCATTCCTGAAACTCTACTAGAGCCTTGGATAGTGGGCCCATACATTACAAATGATACCAGAGCCATAACCCCTCCAGTAGGTGGGGCGCACATGGACATGGCATGGCAGTCTTGAGTCGTGCGGTCCAGACATGTAGGAAATGGTTGTGCATGGTTGACATAGCCACCCTTGCTCTGGTATTTCGTGACCGGGAGCTGAGTGTCCATGGGCCATTGTGGGTCTACATTGAAATGGGTTCACATTATGAGGCCATATAGTTGAGCCTTGACGAGGATGTCAAGAGTCTAAGTGGGGGAGATTTTAACATCCCAGGATTTGAGGCCTCAGATAAAAAGATCTTATAAGGAATGATTGGACTACCCATATCACCAAGGTGCACCTCCTTTTTCGGGATCCCATAACTAAGAACTCCATAGTTAAGCATGCTCAGCTTGGAGTAATACTGGGATGGGTGACCTGTCGAGAAGTTGATCCTGACATGCACGTGAGTGAGGACAAAGCACGCAGTTAAGGCTAGTGGTGGTCTGTGGGGACAATCGTCATTCCTGAAACTCTACTAGAGAGTTGGGCAGTGGGCCCAGGCGTTACAAAGATGATTTCCATTAAAAATTCACATGAAAAGCTTAATTGACTATGCATGGGCACACTAAGCATGGAGAACTATTCATCTCGTGGAAGTGTGATGGTAGTTATGTGGGCCTACCAAATAGGGTGCATTACTATTGTTTTGGCTTTTGGGTCAAACTTAACTAAGTGACCTTAATGAGATTAAGCATTTAGAAGAATGTAGATGACTATGGCAAACAATTGTGCATACCATCTATCAAATAATTACATAAGATGCAATTAGAAAAATTTGCCTACCTTAACAATTGATTATGGACACTGGCATTGACCGGGTAATAACTCAATTATTTTGGATCTTGGTTCACTAGAGGGATGTATGATGCAATCTTAAAAATTGATGTGTGAGGACTATCAATTTTTACAAAATAGTAAGAAAGATAATTAATTAAAGGCCTAATTAAACATCGTCAAAATTTTAATTTAATTAGACAAAATGCAAAATTATCTTGTAGAATCAAATGGCATCCGATAACACCTTAAATTTGTGACCAATCCTTGAGAAGGAAAAGTTAAATGAGAATAATTTCCATGACTAGTTTAGGACACTGAGAATTGTTCACACACAAGAGCACAAGCTCTATATCCTGGAGACACCAAAACTAGATGAACCTACTTCCAATGCCCCTAACGCTAACAAGGATGCTTACAATAATCATATTTAAGATGTTGTTGATGTCAAATGCCTAATATTGTGCTCCGTGAACTATGAGTTGGAGAGACAATATTAGAACATGGATGTTATTAGGATGGTAACACATCTTAAGAACATGTATCAAGATCATGCAAGAAAAGAGAGACATGATGTCTCCAATGTGATGTTCATATGTAACATGGTAGAAGGAGATCCAGTAGGTCCTCATGTCCTCAAACTTATTAAGTGTGTGGAGAACCTTGATAGAATGGGATTTTCCTTGGGTTAAGAGTTGGCCACTGATGTGATTCTGCAGTCACTGCCAAAATAATATAATCGGCTTGTCATGAAATACAACATGAATGACTTTGAAAAGCTATTAAAATGGTTACTTGGCATGTTTTGACCAATTGAGTCACAAACAAAGAAAGACAAGCCCAAATATGTGATGATGATCAACAGATCAAAGGGAAAAACCAAGGGAAAAGATAAAGATAAGAAGAGTTCTAAAGCTAGCTAGAAGCCCAAGCTTCAGATCTCAAGGCAAAGAGAGGAGTGAATAAGGGAGGCAATTGTTACCATTATCACCAACTTTGACACTTGTAGATCTAGTAGGTCCTCATGTCCTCAAGCTTATTGGGTATGTGGAGAACCTTGATAGACTGGGATTTTCCTTGGGTCAAGAGTTGGCCACTGATGTGATTTCGCAGTCACCACTAGAATAATACAATAAACTTGTCATGAAATACAACATGAATGAATTTAAAAGCTATTAAAATAGTTACTTAGCATGTTTTGAACAATTGAGGCACAAACGAAGAAAGACAAACCCAAATTTGTGATGATGATCAACAGATCGAAGGGAAAAACCAAGGGAAAAGACAAAGATAAGATGAGTTCTAAAGCTAGCTAGAAGCCCAAGTCTTTAGATCTCAAGGCAAAGAGAGGAGTGAATAAGGGAGGCAATTGTCACCATTATCACCAGCTTTGATACTTGCAGAGATATTTCCCTCTCAACCTGGAGGAACTAAAGAAGAAGAAGGAGGAGGGGATAAAGATCTCCACTTTAGGTATATAATTTATGAGATAAATTTGACTACTTCTTCATCTTAGATATGTGATACCAGATGTAGATCACATATATGTTTGAATGCGTAGGATCTAAAAATAAGTAAGACTTTATGAAAAGGAGAGGTCAGACTATTTGTCACAAATGGAGCAAGAGTTTCTTCCACTACAATCAGAGCTTATATCTTTGCCCACATGGCATGTAACAGAGTTAACAAAGTACTATTACATATCTTCCAATAATAGAAACATTTTACTTTCTGCATCTTGTATCGAAAAGAATAAATATGGAAATCATACAAACTATAGTCAATGTTCTATTTCAAAAGGATGAGATCTTGTACGGATTTACCCAAAATATCTTATGATCTTTGTTTGCTGGATCAAATGATAAATGTTTGTAATGTAAATACCAAAGATTAAAACTTGATAACTCAAACAATGAATACCTATAGCATTGTCATCTAGAGAACATAAATAAGAAACACATTTTTAGAATCCATAATGATGTTTATCTAGACTATTTTGGTTATGGAACCAATAGAGACATGTAAAATTTATATATTGGGCAATATGACAAAAGCACCTTTTAGTAGATGTAGCTGGAGAGCAAGTATTCTATTAGGGCTCATACATATTTATGTTTGTGACCCTTTAGAATAAATACCGAAGGTAGTTATTAGTACCTCACTATATCTACTAATGATTTTAGTTAATTAAGTAATTTGTAATTAGTGAAATACAAATATGAATCTCTTGAAATGTTCAAGAAGATCATCAATGCTGTACACAACAACCTTGGTAAAAGTACTAAGATAGTTTGATATGATCAATGCTGAAATACTTTATACCAAGAAGTTTGGGGACCTTCTAGAGAGACTGTGATAGTACATCATTACAAACTTCACCTAAAATATAATTATGTATCAGAAAGAGGGAGTGACACCCTGATGAGTCATAGTGTGATTATAAATGAATCTAACTTATCTTCTAATTTCCTTTTACGCACACACTTTACATTAAAATAATGTATCATATAAAATGGTTTGAAAGACACCATATGAGATATGGATTGGGAGGTGTCTCGATACATATTTTATAAGGATTAGGATTAAAATTTATACAAGAAAATGATTTTGTGAAAAACTTTATCCGCAAATCACAAAAATGTTAGTTTGTTGAATACTACTTTTATCTCAATCCAATAACAAAATTTTTGTTACTAGGATGGCAAAATTCGATATGAGGAATTTAATTCCAAAGGTATCAGTGGGATAGTAGAACTCAAAAAGTTTGAGATCAACAAGAAGACATCAAACTAAAGAGGTACAATAGGAAGAAGGAACATCGCAACTTGTTGTGGATTCTCAAGTTCCTTATGTAACACAAAACCTCACACTTCTAGTAAAATGCACCACGAGCTTGAAAGATTATGATATCTTATAACTCAAGAAGGCAGTGTGTCGCAACCCTAACCCATGAATCCAAGGTTAGGTCCACCAAGAAGATTGGCCTATCCATCAAATTTTAATCATTTAATGAAAACCATCCTTAACTTTTTCTTTCCTCAGATAATTAGTATGCTTACTAATGGATAACGTCTTATTTAAACATATCATTAGGGACACACTTTTTTTTGATTAATACTTAGTATAAAGAGTTTAACACTTAATATACATCATGTACACTTCATTACAAACTTCTCTCTCTTCTCACTTTCTCATTCCCAAGATCCACAGGAAGGATAAGAGACCATCTAACTAACTAACTAACTAACTAACTAACTAACTAACTACTCTTCTCGAGAATTTTTTTTATTCTTGATAACAACTAGCTTCTACCTCTTCTGATGGAGTTGATCCCTTTGTTGAAAAATATTTCATTAGGTTAATTAGCTACTATCTCAGATTAACATGTAACCATGATGTTTCTCTCTCTCTCACACACACACACACACACACACACACACACACATATATATATATATATATATATATATATATATATATATATATATTATCATTACAATTCAACATGGAAGAATACAACTTGGTAGAGTAAAACTGTAACCATCCAACATGGTAGTAATTCAATACAAGCTTGGAAGTTTAACATTGTAAAACAACTACACTTGATAAAATCTACAATGAATAAATGAATCAATTATTTATTCCTTTAATCCATTATATTACCACATGAGGTGTGCCACAACATGTGAAAGCATCAAAACATGATACGATCTCACTGTACAAGGCTTATAAGCATGCATAGGTTCCTAAGCCTATCTCTCGACTAAGACCCATTCTGTAGAGGGCCTCGTCACATCTTGCTCTCTATGACTAATGGGAGCGGCTAGATATATCGAATCCTCCTCTAAACTTGTATACTCAGACGGAGATTCACAACACTCTAGCTTATTATGCATGAGTGGACCTACTAACCACTGATCACCATAGCTTGTAACATAGGTACCACTATCATCCTTGGTTGGTGTTGGATACCAAACATTTAAGCAGTATGCCTACACCAGCTTAGACCCCCACACCCAAATAGTGCACTCCAACTTACCTCGACCTAGACTACCTCCAATCTGGAAGCATGTTTTCTCCTCACAATACAAGCCTCATCCTGTGAGGATTCTATAGTGTCCAAGACATCTATTATCTACTAATATTTAATTGATTTAACATGATTCATCATCATTACTCATTATCATAATTTCTTCATTTAAACATTTCACAATTGTGACACCCATTGCCACACAAAGCAAGATTATTCAAAACTTAATCACGACCAGTCACTAATCAGTAGATTACCAAAAACCATAGGAAATTAAAACTGATTTGCAACAAGCACCATGAATTGAGATTTATTACACAAGAATTAACACTTGCATTTCATAACATATATTCAAGGTGCTACATCATTGTTTCCCAATCAACATATTACATAAGATAACAGTTCCACATGTATGTACATATCACCAAAGTCACACCAGCTAAAAACCACATATCAACCATCATGTTATCAAAACACATCGATAACATCCCCAAAGACCTGAGTGTATATGGACGACACATAGGACTCTATTACTAGACACTATTAATATGCCGTGGCCCCTCAGGTGTAGTTCCTCTTCATATTATGTCCTCAACTATCTGACCTTTAGCTTGGCATGCACGTCCACATAAAAGATTTTTTACCAACATGGTGAGACAAAAGTCCCAACGAGAGATATAACTCTCTGTCAACTCTATTATTATCATAGATAACTAAGTAGATAGACTAACATACTGATCATGTTGAAAATAATTAACTAAATGACATATATCTCTTGAATAAAGTATAAAGAGAAGTAATATGCACTTTCCACTTAATAGTAGAACATTTGATAATATAAAAAGGAATATGAAGAACATGTATAATTGTCACAGACTAAGTAGTATAAAAGAAAATCAAGGCCTCATCCAATAATTTTGTATTTGATCATATACATGCATACTACACATCAGATTACACATTTTATTATGCCCTGAGGATTTTATTTTTACCATCCAAATCCAACTGACCACTGCTAAGTCAAAATCAGTGCCATGCAAGGTTAATGGAAGAGCTGGAATCCACAACCTTCCCACACCTCCTGGTCAGCATGAGAGTAACACTGCAGAGATATACCAGTCAACTACACAAGTGGCATACAATCACACCAAAGGGGTTGGCTCATGCATGTCCACCCATATAACTTCTAGCCCACCTTGGTACATGTAACGATGCTAGGAGAATAGGCTCACACATGGCCATTCTAACAAGAAGGAGTGGTTCATTCATGGCCATCCAAATCACACCAAGATAGGCTCATGCATGGCTGTATCACACAACCTGATATTAAGGATGCAAGGGAATACTCGACTTGCACCCCAAATATTCAAAAATATGTGCTCCGAGTTAAACTCGTTTCACCATCCAACAATATAACTAAAATTGGAATGGATCTACGACACATGGAAAACTACATGATTAGATTCCACTTGATTAATTAGACCAATTAAAGTCTCTTTTAGCATTAATCAAGTTACAATGTATGAAATCATAGCAAACACTATAAAATAAGGGCATAAGACACTGTCAACAGATGTAGTCATGCAAGGAGTGAGCTCGTCATACTATCACCACATCATGTTTGTATCATTGCCATTCACAATACCATCACCACTATTACACAACCTCTCAAGGCTATCATCACTATTGGATATAATTCCCTCACTCCAGAACTGGAGGATATCATCTCAACTAGGCACTAAGCCCTTGCCAGACCCTAAGACCCATCACATCACACATGTGATTCATGGTTATCTCATCATGCCTCATTGAGCATATAAGCATTACTCATGCCACAACACTAATGCCACATCACATGTACTTTCCATAACAACCATTAGCCAACTAATTTAGAGAGTGAATATGTTAAAACACATTAAACAACTTTAACTAAAGCAAGCAATGCATCATAAGATATATGATTTAATATTAGGCTTCATGCTTATTCCACATAGGTTTCTCAAGCATCATTCTATTTCAAATCTTTGGCTTTTACAATCTCCCATAAGTTGGAGTATATTTAGACAATATAACCAAGTATGCACATTCATATAGTCATACTTCCCATTTTCCCTTATCAAGGTTCATAGACAAAGATTAATATTATTTAACCATCTTCACAATATTTACAAGTTATAACACCCAATAAATCCACAAGGTTAAAGTCATGTAATTTAAGATAGAGAGAGTAAAATATCATTCTTTCTATTCACACACATTCAATAATATGACCTACCCTTAGAATAAAGGTCAATGCTTTCCACATATGGCCAATTAGGATTTTATCTCATGGTGACATTTCCTATCCTAATCACATCAATTTCCACTATCTTGAAACTAATTTAGGTTTGAACAACATTATATAGATACGAATAGATAATTGTACCATCAACACTAGGTATCACCATTTCATAAATGCATATGTATATCATATCATTAAGTTATGTGCGGGCTACAACAATGCATCAGGTAAACACATTGACCATTGCACCAACATGCTATTTCGTCATTATGTGACCCGTATATTGTTATTACCCTTCACAAGTTATCAACCCCATTATCATCCTAAGGAAATGTCAACCCTTTGATTACATAACTAGATGATTTTACTTCAAACTATACACAAGGCAACAATTAGATCATGAAACTTATTCATATGATTTCCACCCAAATGTTGTCAACTTTTATTCCATCAAGGCTTATCATCATCATATATATTCACATAGTTGTGTCGTTAACCTCACTACACAAGTTAAGATTATATGAAAAGGAAATATAGTAGACACTTGTCCTGGATTATAATATTTTCAGTTAGATGAGCACATGGGTCATATTTTTCCATGGTTAAGGTTATCTTATGGATACTCAACCATTAAACCCTACAACCATCACTTCCCAAATTGTTGGAGGGTTTTAGGGCTGATCATCATAATTAAGGATTCACCATTCATAGTCACAACATCTTAGATAGATCACCACACTATATATTGACTACATCCATACACAAGAGTATAGGTGTAATGACCCCTCTTAACTCATGTAATAACTAATCAATTACATAGCATCTCGATCTATCCCCTAACCCTAGATGTCGGTTTCACCTTCAACTTGGGGTATCAGTTTATCATCCACCCTAGGTATTGGTTTCATCCTTTCCAGGGTGTGTCAACTTGACATCCACATTGCATCATGGTCTGCACCCACTAGGTGTATCAGTTTACCTCATCATGTGTGTCTTGATTTGCAACATCTTGGGTTTGATTTGGTATATTGATTTCTCATGGCTAGGATGATACCAATCTCATCATCCCCATATATCAACCTGACCACATCAAGGTGTGTCGGGAAATCTCACCTTAAGTGTATCGGTTTAGCACCCATGGTGTTGGGTTAGCTACATTCAAGGTGTATCGGGAAACCCTAATTGAAGTGTGAAGGGAAACACTAGGTGTGATGGGCAACACTAGGTGTGACAGGTTGTTAGGGTTAGGGTTAAGGCATGTCAACCTCTCACTCAACCAAGGTCATCACAGTTTGACATTCAAAGCATACTAGCCCACAAGGTATCCTAATAATCATGATGGGATAACACTTTCAAAGCATATCAGTTTAGAAGCATATTGGTCTAAGCACCTCTAGGTCATGATGGTTTAGCATATCAAAGAATATCATTTATCAAGGCATGTAGGTTTAACAAACATATCGATTTAGCATCCCCCAAGTCATGACAACTTGTTACATGATGTGTCGATGTATGTACCTCAAGTCATGACGACCACCCACATATATTGTATGTGTGTGTCAACTTGTCATCTTCAACCTTAGGAAGTTTGGCCAGTAGTCCATCTATTGTTATGGAAATAAGGTGTAAGGTATGGATAGAAAACCAAATGAGATTCGTTCATCAAAACAATTCTCAAACCACCAACAACTACTAACATGCATAAGATAAATGATCTAGAGAAGAAGAGAAACATAAGCACATGAAGAATGAAAATAAAAAAGGAGGTTAAGAGTTATATAACCCACCTCAAGAAGGTCTCCATCTAGGGCTTGAGCTCCATGATCAAATCTCCAAAGCACACATCTCTCAATCTTGAAGATGATCCATCAAAAGTCCCAAGCTTGATCTCAACATCACCTCAAGAAAGAAGAAGGTACCAATGTTATGATAGCTCAAGAAGAAAGGAATGAGGGAGAACCACGTACTCATAAACCTTCATCCAAGGTATGATCCATGATCGAGAGAGGAAGAAGAGGATGAGGAAGAAAGCTCAAAGAAATGGCCATCAAAGAAACATAACTCACTAAGATGGAAGTTGAACAAGGAATCACCATGAGAAAGGAACTCGACCTCCCAAGCTACATGGGGACTTACTCTAGCTCTATAAGCTCCAAAACTCGTCCACCAAGAGGAGAGGAACAAGAATGGAAGAAAGGGTTAAGTTGTGTGAAGAAGGAGGGGGTTCTATACTTGAGGGAAGGAAGAGAGATCAAAGGAGAGGTGCCATCACCTTAGGATCTTAGGTGACACTTGTCCACAAAAAAGGGGCCACATGTAACAACATGCAATACATGGCGATATTCTGTAGTCTAGATATCCCCCTCTTTCCCTCCTACTAAGGTCATGCCCGATATTCCAAAATCCTACACACTTCACAAACTGATAGGGCATTACCCCACACACTCACAAACCCATAGGGCATAACCCTACACACTCACAAATCAATATGGCATAACCCTACACACTCACAAACTGATAGGGCATAACCCTACACACTCACAAACTAATAGTACACAACCCTACACACTCACAAACCAATAGGCAACCCCTCTAAGGTTCTCTAACCCGAGATAACACATCTAAGAGTAAAATACATATCTCTCATGTGTTCTATATATCACCAAAGATGTTACCACATGAATAAGACTCAAACAAGGTGCCCAACTCTTACTCTATCCTCTAAATGATTCGAAGAGAGGGAAGTAACACTCGAGAGATGGTAAATTACATGTTAACTCTTCCCTTTAGGTAAGTTGCAATTTACACCAAAACTAGTACATAATGCACAAGCATCAATCACACATGATCAACTTGATACTTGAGCTCTCCACAAGGCACCCCATAGAAACATTCTCTCTCTTATGATGATAAAGCACTAAGGGAACAATTATCATGTGACATATTGCAAGGTAACCCCTCATCTTGGGAAAATTGCACTCCGGTCCAAAATAAGCAATCATTGCACAAACAACATTCAAACATGACCAAACTTGAAACATAAGTGTATCGCATGATTACAAAACACCTCAAAAGATTATATTAAAGATCTAATAAGCTTACTTAAGCAAAAAAAAAGGGTTAGACCAAAACCCAGGTCAGGGTCCTTACAGGTCATAAACCCCTAACACGGATTTTGTCCCCAAAATCCCAAGCGGAGGGAGACGAACGTTACTCAGACATTGCACCTTCAAACTTCCACATAGACACTTGTTGTTAGGGTGATGTCATAAGACTTGACCGCCATATTGTTCCTCCATCCAAGGTCAACACAAGATCTTTCACACAAGGCACAAACTCAACTATCCTTTCCACTATTGTCTATACAATCAACCCTATGTCAGGTGATACTTTCTTCGTCAAAGAAGCACTATAGATACTTTGTAAAACTCAGATGTCAACCCCCACTCATGTGTCACTGACTTAGATTTAACATTACATGGTAAGATTCTTGATTTTGGGAGTTTACCATACCCTCCTCAAACCTTAGCATGTCTCTTCCAAAGAAAGACTAGAGATACGTTCTGTCATCTACTTGGAACTACAAATACTTTCATACTTCTACTGCGCTACTCTGATATGCTTACTCAAAACTATTCTTACTCTTACCAACTATCCTACCAACTTACTCACTCTCAGTTGTACATTCTCCTATCATAAGAAGAGGCCACTTATCTAGGAAAACTATCTCATAGGTAACTCAAGATGTTATATGTCATCTTAACTGACCCAGATAGGGATTGAAAACCCTACTTATTCATCTATGAACAAAGCATAATCTTCTTGGAAACTTTCTTACTTGCAAACCTGATAGGAGTACTCCAAGGGATTATACTCAGCCTGATGAACTTTACCCAAGAAGATCTTGTAGATGTCTCTTCAACTTATGCATCCTTGTCGATGTTATACTTAGGCAGGGCATAAACCCCCAATGTGTGATATCCACACTATAGGTTGGGTACTTATAACCATTTTGATCCCAAAGTCCATCTTTTTAGGTAGTCAAACACCTAATCATTCCATCAAGAGACATGCTCTCACTCTCCCATACAATTGGCACTACTTGGATATAAGGATTCCTCACCTTGGTATCAATCACAAGTATCATAAACACGTCACATCCCTATCACATACATCTTCTGTTTCTTTTACCAAAACCAAACATAACAGAAGAGTCTTTGTAGCATCTTATAAGGTTCATAAAACATCACCATTCTTATATGTCACCATCTTGGAACTAAAGTCCAAGACCAACTGATACTTATCAGAGTATCCATCTTGAGATCACTTCTAAACCATGCTTATTAAGTGACAGAATACTCACTTGACTTCCACTTCCTTGAAAGGAAAGAACACAAGGAAACATACTTCTCCTATTACCACATCATCATCCAGGGATTTCTTATCAAGGTGAAGGTATTATCACTTTCTTTGATTATTTCACGAGTTTTCAACTGTCCATGTGTTATTTTAACTTGTCACAACGTGGATTCCTTTCCATCAACATAGGAACTCTAAGGATGATTACATTTCCATTACTCTTTCTTTGATTATTTCTCTTCATGTTCATGAACAGTTCCTTGTTTTACCACATTTTTAGTGTTTACATCATGAAAGGATCATTATTCTTTACATATTCTTTATTGAGAAGGGATCATCTTCCTTGTCCCCTTTCACATATCACGAGAATTACACTTCATACTTTCTTATACTCATAGGTTGGTCTGGGATTAACTTAGGTTCCATCTTATTTATTCATTATTCATTATCATGTGTATTCTCACTTCATTCTTGTTTTAGGAATTCTATTCATCATAGGTGGATTTTACACCTTGACCTACTTTATTAACACATACTCATTTGTCTTTTTCTTCATACATTTCTTAAAATTATAGCTTCCTGAACTTCTCTTATCATATTCACACTTAGATTTAGGTTTGATGGAGCTATATTTTTCTCTTTTAATCACCAAACATTCAAGTTTTTGTAAGTTATGGTGCAATTCTTATCTCTTTTTATAGTATGATGGAGGTATTAGCATCATGATTCCTAATTTTTTATGCTCTTTAGACTGTTCCAAAATGATTACTTGATCATAGTAATCAAAGATAAATCAATCTAAGAACTAGGGAGTTTTGAAAAAGGGAACACAAAGAGAAGGAATGATCAATGATTAAAAATCACTTTCCAAGCCAAATCTATGATGAAGCCTTCAATTTCTATTGCTCTTCATGTTCCTTCCAAAAAATAACCCTATAATTGCCTTCCAAATTGTCCTTTGCATGGATTAAGGCATTGGTGATGTATAGGGTTGAAAAATGACTCCAATGAAACTTGTTTCGTCGAATTTTGATAAGTATAGAAGAAATTATGCTCATTTTCATGATTGGCTATTATGGGCTGTAGCACTGTGGTTCAACATTTGATGATTCACCATCGATTCTAGCAATCTGATGATTTCACCATTGGTCCTTGCAATCTGATGGCCAAACTAGGTGAGAAATTTAAAGTGACACAACTTTCTCATCTTAGCTCCGTTTTGGGTCATTTTTTGGGTTGCATTCGTAATTGAATTCTATATAATTATAACAAAAAAGTTTGATAAAATTGTCATTTTATAATCAATCAATTAATGAATTCCTTGATATATATAATGTTATTCTACATATGTGAGTCTAATAAAAACCAAAACATCAATCAACCAAGAAAAACTGTCAATTCTCATCTTACCAAGTAAAACCTTTGAATTATTAAAATACTAAGCTCAAGAATAACCACTCAGATCATTGGTGGACTAGACAAAAGCAATTCATAAAACCTTTAGTGAGAATTAAAACTATCATTTCTTAGACTTAGAGAAATCATCAGTTTATAGGTTATGAAAAGCCATCGATTTCAAGCAAAAGTTAAAACCATCCGTTCATACCCTATAAAAGCCATTTTTTATGCCAAACCCATCTGTCGGTTAACTAACACACTTGGTCTACAACTAACATCTTTCAAAGCCTGCAACTCTATCAACTGATGGTAAATATGTAAGAGACTTACTAAGGTTGTAACTTATGCATTTCAACTCTAATTGACTTCATTCTTATTTCTAGTGTTTTGCATTTGAGTCCTCTTTAGATTAACATCAAAACATAATTAATCTCAGATAGTTAATTTACATGATAACTAAACATTAGCAACCATATTTACACTAGGGTTGTAATCAACTCTTTGATTACTTACTAAACTTGGTATAGATTGTAACAATCACCCATCTAAAAAAAATTTCACGTCAAAATTTCTAAGAGAAAATGATACTTAATAAGAATCTCAGTCTCTAACTCCCATGTGGATTCTCTTTTTTTTGGTCGGTCAAAAAGCGTGTTACTATTAATACCAAAAACTCTGGGCACAAAGTACCCCATTACATCAGCAGAGAGCTAAAAAGCTCGATAGAGTTCAAAATCCTCGCGCAGGGGGACAAACAAACTTACTTGGCCAAGAAACACTAAGAAAACCAAACAACCTAGACACAAGGTCCAAGCAGACCAACGAGAAGAAGGCTGCAACAAGCCACTATACATACATTCAGCGTACCCACAAGGAGTAAAGTGACTTGAGGTAGACCACCCACAAGCAAGCCAGCCTGAAGCTAGACATGAAGATTCCGGCCTTCTTAGCATCCCAACACCAGGAAACAAAAGGATGAAGCCCAAAAGGAGGACTCCAAGCATCATGTCAGCATGAAGCTGAAACTAAACACAAAAGAAAACAAGAGCCAAAGTGAATAAGCAATAAAGAGTAGGACGAACAAATAAGCACCAAATCACTCCCTCATACGTAGCACAACACCAACTATCTAGTAAAGGTACCCACAAATTGTGGTACTAAGCCAGAATCAGGGAGATTCTTCGAGCTGATAACCCCCTGACGTGTATTTTACTACGCGCTAAAAACACAAGTGTACGCGTCGAGTAATATAGGCCTTTGTGAGGCCCGAGTCAAACACAGGGATACGTTGAATTATTGGGGACTCCTACTAACTATTCGCGATCAGCTAAGCCGGATAACAAAGTAGGGTTTGTTGTCGAAATTAAAAGAAAATAAAAATAAAACAAAGCAAACAATTGATTAAAGGTTAATTTAATCAATTCAAAGGATATCTTTAGGATTGCGGTTTCACCGCGAGTCAACATTGTATTAGGTCTCATATAATTCCTCAATCTTCTCTCTCTTTCCGGGTAGTGGCCTGAAAACAGAATTACCCACTGTCGTGGTGTAATTCACTACTTAGGTTTAGGTTGATTCCACCGTCGTAGTAATCATTCCCCTAAACTAAGCGCATTACGAATGATCTCTCAGTTTCCACCATTAATTTTACACCTCCTTTGTCAAGGGATTTATCGATCAACGTAGGTTTCGTCTCTTTTCAACCGTTAATCCTTCTGTCGAAGTGATTAAGGGCATTAGGTTATTATTATGGTGATCAAGCATAACAATACATGGAGAAAACGAAACTATACCACGGATTTAAGAGAGAAAATATGAATTATTAATACAAAACTGTCATACAATGCATTCTCGGGCTACTCCCTGTCCGAAAGACGGAGGGGATTAGCCCCGCATGTTCATCTCGCACAAATACATGGTAGAAATAGGGGAAATCATAAGAAAAATGTGAATTGAATGGGAAAACCCCTGAACGGAGAAGAACCGGTGGATCCTTGGCGTAGAACACGAGCTTTCCCGCCTCTCAGTGGTGAAATTCGTCTTCGGCAGCGTCCGGATCGACAGGGATGAGCTTATGGCCTCCGTTCTCCTTTCTCTCGCTCCTCGGCACTTGTGCAATGCAAAATGAGATGATAATCTCGTCTGGGCGGCCGTCATTAGGTATAAGTCCCTAATTAGGTCGTCATTTAACTCCAGCCTTCCGATTGAGATTGAAATGAATCCAACGCATATCTGCCGGCGTCGATACCATCGACGCGGGTCGATGGTATCGACCCGGTGTGGTAGCGACAACCTTCTTTTCTTCTCGTCTGAGTGCCTGTGATCATCTCGATACCATCGACTTGGGTAGATGATATCGACCTCTCTGTAGCGTCGGGTTTGTCTTTTAGCGACGCTGTAGCCTCAATGCGTCGATGGCATCGACTTGGGTGTCGATGGTATCGACAGCTTCCTCGCCAGCAACCTGAAGGGATCTCGATGCCATCGACTTGGGTGTCGATGGTATCGACTCTGTGCTGCTCCTTTCGGCTGGCAACCTGTGGTCTGGTCAATGGTATCGACTTCCGTCGATGGTATCGACGGAAGCAGATACTTGTTTTTCCTGAAATTCCAAGACAAGACCAAATAAATCCACACAAATTATGATAATGTGATAATTAATGCTCAAAATGATGAAACTAAGGGGATTTGACATAAAATGGTGGCAAAGACCGAAATGAGTGAATTATGAAATATTATCCATAAAAATGACTAATAAGAGCACAAAACACATAGCAAAAAGGTCTATAAATGCGACTCAAAATCATCGCATCAAACTCCCCTAAGCTTAAACATTGCTCGCCCTCGAGCAACTGATCCTTAGAATAGAATTGCAGATGTCAACTAAAAATCAACACACCAACCCAACATCCCATGTGACTCCCACTGAACGTTCTCAAACCGGCCTTCTCTAACCACATAACAGTAATTACCCTAAAGGCGACAATAATCATCAATAAAAGAAATTATCCTCCAAACAGATGAACACTATCACATAAGGCAGTTAACATAATAAAATTCGCCAATTCAGCATTGGTGCATCTTGTGATCGCCTATACTACGTTGCTCGCCCTAACTACCATCTACATGGAAGCAGTTCTCCTGATAATCATTAGTGAGGAGAAATTCACGGTGGCCTACCAATCCGAGCAACGGGTGGATGGAAATGGGTGGCTCATAGAAGAACTTGGAAGTATTGTACAATTTCAACATGCATAATACAAAAATGTCCTAGATGATGCCAATGCACATTAAAAATGCCCTAATGCCTGAAATTGGGTGAAATGATGCATGCACTAACCTTCCACCCCAAAATGAGATGGAAATCTAATTGAACTACATCATGTACTCGATTTTCCTGTAATGCGAGTGATATCATGTTCCTTTCTCCCTCTTATTCCACTTTCTTCTAAATTCTCTTTTTTTTCTTTTATTTTTTTCTTTTTTTTTTAATTTCAGATTTTCAGAATTTTTTTCTTTAGCCCACATATCCATAGTTGCTTAGAGATAAGTGTATTGGGCCATTTTCTTCATGCTCAGAGATTTTTGCAATATATATAAGGTATGTAACAGTTTAGATCACTTTTGAGGAAAAAATGAGATACATGGTGTACTTTATGCATGAATATCATGAGTGCAACTACATGGCATGCACCTAAAGGTGATGTGCATGAATCCCTATATATTTTTTATTTTTATGAAGAAGTATGGAAAGTATCCATGCGAGTCCTATCTAAATGCTATGCACACAAGAAGGAATTAAAACTGCACTTTACTTCCAATTCTTAGGTGGATTATGGAAAAATGAAGTGGAATGATCACAAGATTAGATGACTGAACCTTAGAAAGATATTATGTGTCCCTCCTTACTGACATGTGTAGTAGTTTAGAGGGTTCTCTCTCTTACATCCAATTAAGGTCTCATTACCATTTGGTTAGGTTAGGCTCAAACAACCATTACTATCCACTTTCATGAGTCAATAGGAGTACAGATGTGAAATGTTGTTTTAAAGTTGACATAATTAATCATTTTCGTAGGATGTGTTCCCCAAGGTCAACCAAAGCAAGCTATCCAAAGACACAAAAATTTTTAAATTTCCCTTAAATTTCCCATGAATTAACAGCGAGATGACAAACTTTTACGACATCCACAGTTACACTAGATAGCACGTGGATCCTACAAAAAACTAAAGATGCAAGAAACAAATAACAATGCTAAAAACTAAAAACAACAAAAGAAAAGATAGAGCTATTCCAACTACCCCCCTAAGCTTGAATTCGACTATGGCCTCATAGTAAAAAACAAACTTAAGATTGGAACAGAGATACCCGATCATTCTTGTGGAGGCGGAGGTGGGGACTGTGGGGCTGTAGGATCCCAAGAAGGATACTCCCCCTGGAAGCTCGGATCATAATGGGTCCTCGGCGGAGGCTGTGGATAGCCTCCAAAGTAGATCTGACTCCAGTACTGGTCGTAGAAGGGCTCCTGTTGCATCTCCATCCTTTGCAACCGAGTGTGTATCTGCTGTTGGTTGGCGAGGATGAGATGCTCATTCTCGAACATTGCCCTTTGATTGTCAAGTAACCGGTTTGTAGTCTCATGAATACCGGTATACATCGCTAGATGCTGCTGCTGCTGTGTCTGCTGTATATCCTGCAGCATTGTGTACATGACTTGCATTGAGTAGGCATCCTCGCCTGGCTGTGAGGGCTGTGGTGATGGCGGCGGGGGCTGTGATGATGAAGATGCACCCGGATGCATCCGAGGACGCTTCCGGGGTGCTACTCATACGCGAAGAGGTGTGAATGCCTCCTCTTCCTCCTCAGCCTCGCCTTCTTGTTCGTTGTTGCCGCCTTCTTCTTCATCGGATTCGATGGCTATGATCGGCCATCGGAAGTGCTGTGCGCCCTCGATGTTGAAGACAGGGTCCGGCAGTGCGCATTCCTGGTAAGCGTGGTTGACGTGGCAGTGTGCGTATGCCACCCCATCCCGTAGAAGGATAAGGTTAGAACGGTGCAGATGTTGCACGTTCACCTTACTCCTTGTGGAAAGCGGAGTCATGGACTGGAAATTCAGCCCCAAGTACGACGCCAATTTGGTGATGAGCCCACCGAAATGAATCAACGCTTTCCTCGTACTCCTCTTGACTACCAGGATGCGCTGCAGGAAGAACGCACCCCAGTTGCATTCTTGTCGCTTCAGGAGCATGTACAGAAAGAAGAGATCGCTCTCCTGAAACTTGCTCAACGCCAGATCGCTCCGAGCAAAGAAAGTGAAACTCAACATCCGGTGTAGGACCCGGACGAATGGATGCTCAAAATCTGCTACCGCAGCATTGTGGTAGCTCACTGTCTTTCCCGCCGGCACTGTCACTAGCTCGACGAAGATCTTGTCGTAATCGGTGCGGGAATCCGGGCGCCGGTGATCATTTTGAGAGTGGTTCCAGTTGAAGATTTCATTAAACTGGTCCAGCGTGATGTTGTATCGATGTTGAACAGCCGAAAGGACACCCGACCCTTGATCCACTCACGATCCGAAGCAACTACGTCGTTGGGCACGACGCAGACGTCGAGGGACGCCATAAACTCCACCACTAACTCCTTGTAGGCGGGCCATTCTCCAAAAAATGGTTTCCCATCCGCATGGTACTCCAACTCGTCGTCCCGTCTGCCGGTGTGACGTGCTTGTCCTGCCAGCACATAGGCCAAGTTGGCCTCGAATCCAAGCTCTTGGATCATACTCCGGTCCACATACCGGGTCGGCTCGATCTTCCGCTTCATGATCTCCTCATAGACCTTCTTCACCTCCGCGGATGGGTGAACCAAGCGCGGACGTGAGACTGAAGCAGTAGGGGGTGGCACAAACCTCGCGATATCCATAGGATTCGCGCGAGAGGACGATGCTCCGGCGACGTGCACCATTGTTGCGAGAAGATGAGATTAGAAGAAGAAGAGCTCGGGGAAGATGGAGAATTGATTCTCCGCTCGGTGAAGATCCTTGCTCGATGTTGCTGCTCTTCGATCTTGGAGGGCTCGGGGAAGTGCTCGGCGCAAAGGAGGAAGTTCGCTCTGAAGGTGTGACGTCAAATGACGTTATAACTCTCCTTATATAGACTTGGCCGGCGCTACTGTTGACCCGTCGATACCATCGACGCGGGTCGATGGTATTGACACGTCTCGATGATATCCGCCCCCCTCGCGAGTATCGACGGCTGACGATTGCTGGATCGTGAAACCCGGATTGCTAACCTGTCGATACCATCGACGTAGGTCGATGATATCGACGCAGCTCCCGGATCGCTGACGTGGACTTCGCGATCACCGTCGATGTCTTTGTGCGGATCGGTGACATGGATGTCGATACCATCGACAGATGTCGATGGTATCAACTTGACTTCATTGCGACACCGCCACTTTTTCACTTCAACCTGTGACCATGTCGATACCATCGACGAGGCCGTCGATGGTATCGAGTTGACTGAGACAAATCGTTCTGAACTTCTCTAGAGATCTCGATGGTATCGACTGGTGTGTCGATACTATCGACAATTGTTGCGCGACCTGCCTGTAGGTATGTCGATACCATCGACGGGACCGTCGATAGTATCGACTCAGAACAAACCTTGCAGTTGTCAACCTGAACCTATGTCGATACCATCGACCAGTGTGTTGATGGTATCGACCCTGCCTCAGCCTGCACAATGAACAAACGGATCAAGGTATCTTCTTTACACTAAAATTTAAACGAAATTAAAGCAACCTATGACTGTAATTAAACTATCCTAATGTACCGATGGTTGGGTTGCCTCCCAACAAGCGCCCTTATTTAACGTCTTAGGCTAGACGACATGACGCTCATTATCTTTTCACCGTGGGAACTGCGCTTAGAGGATCATGCGGTAATTTGAATTCGAATCGATCTCCTCCAATTCCCAAGGACAAGGTACCTCTCCCTAAGACAGTCACGACGTCCGCCGTTGCTTGAAACGGTCTTCCTAGAAGAATTTCACAGCTTTGGAGCGGTGGCATATCCATGAGGAAAAAGTCCATCGGAAATATGAATCTATCCACTTTGACAAGAACATCTTCACATACTCCATAGGGTCTCACAGTAGACCCATCCGCCAATTCAATTGTTGCAGCCAACTTCTTTATCTCTTTTAACCCCAGCTTTTGAAATGTCGCCAAAGGCATGAGATTTGTGATAGCGCCAGAATCACATTGCACTTTAGGAAAATGTTGACCACCTATTGAGCACAGAATGTAAAAACCTCCTGGGTCTTTTCTCTTCTTTGGTGAACTCCCGTGAATCATAGATCTCACCGTCTCATTCATCTGACAAATATCATCGTCTTTTATCCGCCTCTTCTTATTTATGATTTCTTTAATGAACCTCCCATAGGTGGGAACCTTCTCGATCATCTCCACTAATGGAATATTGATGTGGAGTTTGCGGAATATCTCCAGGATTTTCTTAAAATGATGATGCTCTTTCTTTGACTTAGGATTGACCAAACTTGAAACATCTACTGCCTCAGCACGCCTGTGAGGTGGCACATATGAGCTTTTCGGGGGTAACTCCCCTAAGCTTGCTTCAATCACTCCCTCCGACGTGGGCTTTGGCGATACACCCTCAATGGTAGCAACTTTTTGTGGTTCCTCTCTCACGTTCGCTGTCTCCGCACGTGCACGAACAACATGCAATTCTTCTTCCTGCCTAGATGGAGATATAATATTCACAACTCTTTGTGATTTTCTGAAGAAAGGGTTTCTGCCCGGCAATCCATAGTAAGTGTGTGGATACGGTATCGCTGGTGTTGCATTCGAATTAAAAGTCATCTTTCTTTCTTCTATAGCTTCTTGCACCTGAGATTCCTCCTCATTGCTTACCACCGACATATACTTGACCTGATGGTGTGCTTGGGCCACGTTCGCATTCTCGGCTGGTTTCTGTTGATTGGCGTGCTTGATGGCCGCCACTTCACTCGAAATCTGTGCCACGGTGGTCTCTAATGCCCACATTTGTGCTCCATGGCTTTGCAGCGTCTGCCCAAATTTGGTTAGAATATCACCTTGAGATTGCAATTGCTTACCGAACATGGCCATCATCTCTTGGTTTTGCTGAACCATTTGACTCAGTAGTTCAGTGTTCTTATCCTCGGCTCTCTGCTGTGGTTTGGCATCCGGATCCTGCAGAAAATTGTTCGGATCCTTCCATGAGAACTTTTTATCCTTCCTCCATGCATAATCATTGTTTCTATAACCCTGTTGTTGCATGAATTTCACTTGGGCCTCCTGCATCTTCCTTAGTCAGTAGCTTCTTGGCTAGAAGATCTAACTTATCGTTCAGCTCCCTAACTATTCTGGATTCACCAGCAGCCTTGACCTGTTCCACGGCACCTCTGTCACCCCATGACTGTTTCCTAGCCATGTTCTTTAATATCTCCCAACATCTGGTATCTGTATTATTCAGAAAAAATCCGGATCTGGGTGAATCAAGGTTACTTCTATCGTGCTCGGAGAGAGCAAAATAAAAGATTTTCACTTGTGTTTCCCTGTCCAGCCCATGATGTGGGCACCTCCTCAACATAACCTGGAATCGCTCCCAGGTCTCAGAATATGTTTCACCAGCCTATTGGGTGAAATTGTGAATCTTCCTAATCATGTCGTTAGTCTTCTCAGGAGGGAAAAACCTCTCGAAGAAAACCTCCACCATATGATCCCAAGATTCAACAAACTCGTCATCTAGGTTGTGTAGCCACTCTCTTTCTGCTCCTGCCAAGGAACTTGGGAACAGCTTGAGGTACAAAGCATCTTGTGGAAACCTATCTATCTTTACCATGTCACAGTTTTCAACGAACTGGCTGATGTGTGCAACAGGATCCCCATTCTTCAACCCATGAAATGCATTTGATTTTACCAAATTAATCAACGCTGGATCGATCTTATATGTCGGTATGTCGATCCCCTTTTTCTTTATAGGCCCCTTCGAAGCTGATGAGGAAGAAGCTTTGATCTTCTCCCATATGGTCTGTGGCTCGGCCATGTCTTCTGCTTCAGATTCAGAATTTAGTTCTTCTTGGTGCTCTTGATCGTAGTGATCCTCGTCCTCAGGTTCCGAAGGTGGAACCTCGGGTGTGCGATTAGCGTAGTCCGTACTACGTGTATGCACCATGCAAAGTACCTGAAATGAGAAAATTCTAGTTCAGTACTATGCTTGAACGAGTATAAACAATTATAGAGAAATTTAGGAATATTTGAAGTTGTTTCAAAATAATAAAAAAAATTGTGGCCTAGAGTGGCCGCTCATAGCACTCGAAGTGCCAACAATTCTCCGTATCCCCGGCAACGGAGCCAAAAACTTGACATGTATTTTACTACGCGCTAAAAACGCAAGTGTACGCGTCGAGTAATATAGGCCTTTGTGAGGCCCGAGTCGAACACAGGGATACGTTGAATTATTGGGGACTCCTACTAACTATTCGCGATCAGCTAAGCTGGATAACAAAGTAGGGTTTGTTGTCAAAATTAAAAGAAAATAAAAATAAAACAAAGCAAACAATTGATTAAAGGTTAATTTAATTAATTCAAAGGATATCTTTAGGATTGCAGTTTCACCGCGGGCCAACATTGTATTAGGTCTCATATAATTCCTCAATCTTCTCTCTCTTTCTGGGTAGTGGCCTGAAAACAGAATTACCCACTGTCGTGGTGTAATTTACTACTTAGGTTTAGGTTGATTCCACCGTCGTAGTAATCATTCCCCTAAACTAAGCGCATTACGAACGATCTCTCAGTTTCTACCATTAATTTTACACCTCCTTTGTCAAGGGATTTATCGATTAACGTAGGTTTCGTCTCTTTTCAACCGTTAATCCTTCTGTCAAAGTGATTAAGGGCATTAGGTTATTATTATGGTGATCAAGCATAACAATACATGGAGAAAACGAAACTATACCACGGATTTAAGAGAGAAAATATGAATTATTTATACAAAACTGTCATACAATGCATTCCCGGGCTACTCCCGGTCCTAAAGACGGAGGGGATTAGCCCCGCATGTTCATCTCGCACAAATACATGGTAGAAATAGGGAAAATCATAAGAAAAACGTGAATTGAATGGGAAAACCCCTGAACGGAGAAGAACCGGTGGATCCTTGGCGTAGAACACGAGCTTTCCCGCCTCTCGGTGGTGAAATTCGTCTTCGGCAGCGTCCAGATCGACATGGATGAGCTTCTGGCCTCCGTTCTCCTTTCTCTCGCTCCTCGGCACTTGTGCAATGCAAAATGAGATGATAATCTCGTCTGGGCAGCCGTCATTAGGTATAAGTCCCTAATTAGGTCGTCATTTAACTCCAGCCGTCCGATTGAGATCGAAATGAATCCAACGCATATCTGCCGGCGTCAATACCATCGACACGGGTCGATGGTATCGACCCGGTGTGGTAGCGACAGCCTTCTTTTCTTCTCGTCCGAGTGCCTGTGATCATCTCGATACCATCGACTTGGGTCGATGGTATCGACCTCTCTGTAGCGTCGGGTTTGTCTTTTAGCGATGCTGTAGCCTCAATGCGTAGATGGCATTGACTTGGGTGTCGATGGTATCGACAGCTTCCTCGCCAGCAACCTGAAGGGATCTCGATGCCATCGACTTGGGTGTCGATGGTATCGACTCTGTGCTTCTCCTTTCGGCTGGCAACCTGTGGTCTGGTCGATGGTATCGACGGAAGCAGATACTTGTTTTTCCTGAAATTCCAAGACAAGACCAAATAAATCCACACAAATTATGATAATGTGATAATTAATGCTCAAAATGATGAAACTAAGGGGATTTGACATAAAATGGTGGCAAAGACCGAAATGAGTGAATTATGCAATATTATCCATAAAAATGACTAATAAGAGCACAAAACACATAGCAAAAAGGTCTATAAATGCGACTCAAAATCATCACATCACCCCCAAACCGTAAAGCTACTCATCATCACTTGACCTCAGTCTATCGGTAACACTGGTACTCAAAAGCACCCACCACAACACCCAAGGGTGTTTCCTGCAATCAAGAGCAATCGCCAGAGAGGAAGAGAAGAGGAAACTCCTCAAAGACCCAACCCCCGCAGAGCACCAATATGCATAAAGCATATCAACAAACACCTTGAAGGTGTTCCTACCATCATAAGCAGAGCCTCCGTCACCAGGCCCGATTGGAGAACACCCGTGCCGACGTGCTGAGAAGCACCGCGTCGAGGTTGTGGTTGAGGAACCATCCCTAGGAAATCCAGAGACCGCCCCAGTCGCTGACACCAGACTGCGACGAGGAACGAACACGACCCATCAGCAGAGCATGGAACGTCAATGCGCGCCACCGCGTAGCTCAACCAACGCTGGATCGTGGCAGAGGAGGGGGACGTCATCGTCAGGGGAACCAACCTGAAGGAGGTTGCCCAACCATAACAAACACCCAGCATGCTCAGTCACCAACTCTGTCGCCAGTGAAGTCGGGGTCGAAGGCAAGGCCGCCATGACAGGGGAGGAGGAATCAGGTTCTGAAGAGGAGCTCGAAGGAACCCCTTATCTTAGCCTGGATGGAGCAGCAGCACGGGAGACGAAAACTAGGGAACGATTCCTCTTCACCCGTCACTCATAAACATGATGAAGTCGACTAGGTCGATACCGCCGATTAGCAACCTAGATCGGAGCTTCCCATCCGCGCATCACGCCTCCTCCTTTGCCCAGCTGAGAGACGACCTGAACAACGCAGTAGGCGAGAATCGGACTGGCTGCAGCCCCAAGTCTCCTGAGGAACCACTACAACCGTCAGAACCTAGCCTTCCGTGGATGGGCCAGGAGGAAGAAGGCACCATGGAGGCACCCCCTCCCCCCAATGACAGCCGCCGGATACCATGTGGATACTCTATACCATGGTTTCTCTAAAGAACTTTCACTAAAGGCATCTCTCTCTTCTTAAGCTTCCAAATATTATGATCTGGAGTCTGGATAGGTCCTTCAACATAGGAAATATCCTATCTCAACTGTATAGGATCTGAATCTATGATCTTCTCTATACGTAGGTGACACTTCTTTAACATATATATACAAAATGCATTATGTAGATTACCTAACTCAGGAGGTAACTCAATCTTGTATGCTATAAGGTCAATTATCTGAATAACTTGATAAGGACCCATATATCTAGGAGTTAGTTTGCCCCACTTTAAAAACCTTATCACACCTTTCCATGGTGAGATTTTCAAATAAACCTCATCTCCAACCTCAAAACTGAAGTGGTCTATGTCTTTTGTCAACATAACTTTATAAGTCTATCTTGAGCAGCTTTCAATTGTCGTTTGATCATAAATATATTTTCTATTATTTTTTCCACCAACTCTAGACCTAGAATATGCCTTTCTCCCACTTTGTAACATCCCAAGATTTTTCAAAATTTATTTAAGCTTGAGAATATGTTTTCTTTGAATAATGATAATTGAGGGACTTAATGCAAAAATACCATCAAATAAAATTTCTTAAGGATAATAAAGTGAGAAGAATTAAAATGAGATCCAAAATAAATTTCGTCTTACATATGTGAACTATGTGTTGTAATTAATTCAAGGAAATGAATGTTGGCTTCCACTCTCCTTTTTCTCTCTTCTATTCTTGAAAATGTTTAAAATAAGTAAAGGAGAAAGAGAAAAGAGCTTAGATTCAAAAATATACATAAGGAATAGATAAATTGTATTTGATGATTTATAGGCACATTTCGAGCCCATTAATTGTCCACAATTATGATAGGGGTAAAATGGTATTTTTGTATATTACCGTATGTTAATTAATTTTCCATATATATATCATTGAAATAATGAGAAATACATGGTAACCAAGTTTTAAAATTTAACAATATTCAAAAGATATATATTATTTATGTAAAAAGGGATTATGAGTGACTAAAAATATTGAATGCTTTTATTTTGAAATTCTAAGAACTTATTCATATTCCTTAGACAAACACATAGTCGTTGTCAAAGTTTTATGATTTTTGGTCTACTTTAGATAAAGAAATAAATTCAAGAAAGATAAGTCTAGATGTGGTTCTTCGTCAAATAATCAAATAAGTTGAAATGATAAATGGATTATTTCCTGATATTTTAATATGATAACAAAAAATACCAAACTCTTAGTCAAACATCACATAAATTCTACCATTTTAGTAATTTCTTTTTGGTAAAAATTTCATGACTGTTTTAAAACCAACTAATGATAGGCACAATTTGAATTTGTATATTGTTAGTTTAGAAAGGGATTAGGTGCCAAATCCTTTGAGGCAATGAATACATGAAACATTTTATACAATATTTATTATGATTTTTAATGTCATTTTTGGATTGGAAACAAATGTTAGGAAGTTATCGAGATCTTTTTAATACTATTATCTTTACGAAAGTTCATATAATTGTAATAATATAAAATCAAAATATACTCAAAATAGAAACCGTATATTTAAAATAGAAGTAAAAAGGAAGATGAAGGAAAAGTTTGATGATTTTCTTTTAATATTCCAAAATTTAGATAATTGACTACAATACAATCAAATTTACAAGTGCAATATATAAATTAGAGACCATAATAAAGTGTTGGTATGAACCACCACGTTCTCAATACAATTGACAACCTTGATGTGGTTAAGGAAATTAAATTATGAGTATTTGAATGTGATTTAAACAAAAGAAAATGGAAGTTATGTATTTAATATGTACAATTAAATATTGTTTACTTTTATGTAAATATAAAATCATGTCAAATAGATGTGATATTAATAGGGGTGAGTAATCCTATTCAAATAATTTCCTTAGTGACTTTGACCATATTACTTTTTGTTTTGAGGAATGCATACAAAAAATAAATTTAAAGTAGTCATACCAACATGAATAATTTTATTGGTTTTTATAAATTTAAAATAGTAGGTCCAAATATCTATTATAAGCAATAACAGTTAGAAGCTTTTTGTAAGTAATGAAGTTAATGGACAATGATTATGAAAATAGGTAGTTTGAATTTTCTATTAGAATAAAAAATATGGTAATATAATAATGATTTATTTAAAATTTATAGGATGTGTAATAAATATTTGGTTCAACTATAGACATATATCCACAATTTGGATGTGTCTTAAATATGAAACTAAATGATTAGAATGACCATCACAAATTATGAGAATTAGGCGATGGCTTAAATTAAATTTATCTCCTTTGGATTTTATTGCAATAATTCCTCTCATGCTTTATCTTGACTTGGAAGGCAAGAAACAAAAATGTGTACAATGGGAGGGAGTTTATAAGGGTTAGTGATACTTGTGTTTTTGTGGTGCTATCGTAACCACCCTTTCCCCTTTCCTTGTTCTCCTTTTTCCAACCCTTGTTATCCTCCTCCTTTACAGACGTGCATTGGAAAGGGAATAAAGAAACAAAGGTACCTAACCTCCCACTCATCCAAGAGGACGCCTCCTCCTCTATTCTTACAGTGCACCATCACTTGGTATACAATCCTTGCCTCCTCCTATACCCACAATGCCGGTGAAGGCTCACCACTATTGTGGCCTTATAGAATCCCCTCACCCGAATGCGATTGATGCCGGTATCAAGTAAAACTAAGGTGATTAGATTATCAGAAAAAGGGGAATCAAGAACACAAAGAAATCATCAGTATTAAAGTTAAGTGGGCCATGCAATTTGGCACAAGTAATTTTGGTTTAATGCATGTTTATATATGATTATGCACATGAGTTGATTTTAGGAATTGTGAATGCTTTCTCAAGAAGACATCATGTGTATCTATCACTTTGGTTGGTTGATTATTTACAATCTATGGTAAAATCCTAATTATAGTTATGATTATGATTATTGAATCATGTTCAAGAAGGGAGAAATCCCTTGTATGGTTTATGAGGGAGAAATCTCATCATGGTACTAAGAGGGAGAAATACTGTTATGTCAAGATTAAGATTAAAGACAATAATGATAAGGTTCAAAGTACATATTAATGTCAATGCTAAGATAACTGAAATTGATTCCATTTTTATATGATTCTTGGATCATGGAACTCAATAGGCCGTCAAGGGATTTCATAGCATCAAGGGATTTCCTAGAAATCGTGTGCTCTTAAGTGGGTGTCATAGAGGGATGCTTATATTTACTGCTCAATTCTTCATGTTATTAATGACTCAAGAATTCTTATATTTAATTCATTTCAACTTTTATTCCATGTGAAATTATATTTATTTTATATCTTATAAGGTGCCAAATACTACTTAATGATCTAATCTTTATTTAGCATGGGTGGGGACGTGATGTCCACAGGACTGGGAGCAAGTGAGAAATAGTAAGGACAACTAAAGTTTACAAGATTTTCAAGCTTTTCCTAGCGGGGTCCCATTTACTAGACCGATCCATAGATTTATTTATCATTTACATTATGTTTAGTCATGTTACCAATTCAAATAGATTTCATACATGAACATAATGCAATTTTGTTTTACCAAGAACTATGTATGAATTAGTTTTAAATCACTGCATGGTGTTTATTTACCCTAATCGCTAAGATCAACATTTTATGACACCCCATTGAATAAGAATGCTTCTATTCAGAGATGTTTATATGCTGTTAAAAGTGAGGTAGTATTAGAGAAGTTTTGATAAATGGACACTAGGCAAATATGATTCTCATAGTCATCCTATAATGAAGATATGAAGTTAGGTTTAGGAATGAACTCTCGAGAAAAGATATCATGCCCTAGAATGACTAGTCTACATTCATATAAGTTATAAGACATGATGTTAATAGATGTTTATCTGGCTAGAACCCAAGTATGAACCTGACCCTAGATAATGAGATAGCCTCTCCATTCTTAGTGGTCATGGTCAACCAATTGAGAGTTGAAGAGCAATGTCATCAACATGAGACTTTTTAATGCATTTCTCCTTGCTTACTAGTTTATGTGGTATAGGAAAACTATATTAGTAGGTTAGTGAGAGGTAGCATGTCGAGATCCCACATCTTTGAGTATGTGCATGACCAACATATATCAAGAAATGTAGGAGGTACTAAAAACCTAAGGTTAGACAGTTATATACATCTAATGATAGAGAGTCATCACAACATCGAAGTAGTTTCTGTAAGTATAATGATGAGTCGGTTTCATAAACGCTAAGTATAAGTTGAGAAAAAGACCAAAGTAATGGTAACTTTATGTTCACATAGATTTTTTATGAAATGTAGATGTCATATGTTACATATATCTCTTAATGCAAAATTTTGAACATAAATGAACCCTGATGTGTTAAGTACCACTAAATGAAGAGGTAAGAAAAATCATAAGGCGGGTAGTAGACTGAAGAAAATTCCAAGGAAAAAAATTATATAAAGGTCGGTGGAATTGTAACATCCCAAATTTTCAAAATTTGTTTAAGAATGAGATTTTTTTTAAATAATGATAATTGAGGGACTTAATGCAAAAAGACCATGAAATGAAATTTATTAAAGGATAATAAAGTGAGAAGAATAAAATGATAACCAAAATACACTTTCTTATGCCCCACACCACACAAAGCAAGATTACTCAAAACAAAATTGTGAAAGAAAGATTAAACAAACAAATTACTGGAAAATACTAAAAATTTAAACCATTTCCATTAACTTATTAAACTGCAAGAACCATTACATACGAGTCATGCCTCAAAGCACTTATTGTGTGGGCCAGCAACCTATGGCAAGAGAACTTGTTCCAGAACATATACATATATTCACTACAACTATATACAATAGGGCACACAGGCGAACCACATATCAAGAGCACGTCCAAAAAACATCTACAAAACGTCCCCGAGGACTCGAGTGTCCAGGGATGACTCTAAGACTCTATCAACAAAAGACATCCAACAACACTTCCAACCTTGTCATCTACTGCCTCTCTTGCTACTCCTCGACCTCTGCTACACAACCTGTACCTCCTCGTACACGTCCACCTAAAAAGGAAGAGACAAACCCACAAGGTGATATTCCAAATCTCAACACGAGATACAACTCTCCAACAACTCTGTTATTATCATAGATGAGATCGTAAAGCTACAACAAAGTTACAACTATAAGAGGCATGTAATCATTATTAACAGGTTGAGCAATTACTATGGAATTATGAAACATCTAAACACTTCAAAAGGAATATGAAGAACATTTATATTTCCTATCAACAACATTGTATTAAGATCAATCAAGGCCTCATACAATATCTCCATATTTTGATCCTATACACATATACCACATTACTTATTATGTTTTTTAATTGACCCAAGGATTTGAGTCATACCACCCAAATCCAACTGACCACTGCTAAGTCAAAATCAGTGTCATACCAGGTCTAGTGGGAGAGCTAGATCCATGACCTCACCACCTCACGATCAATAAACGAGTGAAACATGTAGTGAACTCACCATTCAAACTACTTCTAGAGACATATAGTCCAGCTGTGAAAACCTAGCCTACCTTGATACATGTTACAACGCTATTGAAACTGAGCTACGACCCGTAGCCGCACTCTTCCAGGGTATGGCCCACAGGAAATCCTATGTCACATATCACTAAGCTACGGTCCAAAGCCGCACTCTTCCAAGTATGACCTGTAGACAATCACATGACATATATTCCTAGATGTAAGGGGATATTTGTCCTCACCCCTGCATATTTAAAAATATGCACTTCGAGTTAAACTCGTTTCACCATCCAACAAGTACTAACACTAAATGGATCTATGGCATAGGGCTAGCTACATGATTAGGTTCCACTTTATTAGTTAGGTTAATTAAGTGTCTTTTAGCATCAATAAAGTTATAACGTATAAAATCTAAACAATTTCTACACAAATAAGGGCATAACACATCAATAGAACATATTTGAGAACATAGGGTGTGATATCATCACATTATCACTTGAGGTTGCCAGTCACCATATATCTCATCACCAAAATCACATACTTATAGGGTAGCAACCCCTTATCTCATCACTGAGGAAATCATCATTTCACATAAGGAAATAATACATCATTAAGTCATAAGACCATTTACCTCCTCTTTCAATGATACCAACATCTAACATGTCTCATAAGGCCCATTCAAACATATCATAACCATTGTAGCTCATACCTGTATATGCTTGTCAACTGATGTTACCTACATGGTTAGAGACTTGTAACAAGAAGAATAATGCATCATCAATACTACCATCTCATAAGATTTGTGCCATTCAAAATACATCATTAGGGTTAGTGTTACACCCCGATCTCACAATTTCCTCAAATCATGAGATTAGGGCATAAGACAGGATTTATATGTAACACAAAGAACACCCTTAACTTTTTCTTTTCTTAAAAACTCTTGTTTCTTCGCATTGAACCACATAAAACATCTTAACAAGGGAATCTGAACATTTCTTTTACTAATCAAACTTTAATAGTAAAAATACATGTATAAACATCCATGATGTCTCTCACACATTATGCACATAAAACTTGCTAATTAGCATACATATCAAAAGAGGAACAATATTATACATTGTAATTACAACTCTCTCTCTAAAACTCTTACTGAGGACCTAGAGTGACAAGGACCGACTGACTCAACTAATCTCGTACTTGATTCCTGTGGCTGATCCACACTGATGCTCTGACCATCTCCAAGTCCACGCGGTTAACCCTAAAAATGTTTGAGTAGAGGGGTGAGCCTACTCGCTCAGTGAATGAGTACTTCATGGAAACAGACTAATGCACTAATGTGATTACAGATATAATTTGAATAAACGATATGAAATTTAACAACAATAAATACTACACTGAGCAGTTCTAAAACAATATAATTGAAATAACAAAGAATGTAAATATTGCATCCAAAGAATAGCTACTAGAAGACTATGCTCTAGTCTTCCTAAACTCTTTCATTAATAAAGGACTCTGTGAACCTATATGATCATATTTTAGCTTATGCCCTGATCTTATGCAGTGTACTCTGCATAAGAGACTCGCAGTGCACTACAACCACACCGTACAAGACTTAGCGACACACCCGAGAAATGCTAAGTCTGACTGTCCGTCCTGGTCTGCACAGGACTCTCGGGCGCACAAGGGCCCCAGGCGCACAAGGGCCTGTCTGCACTAACTCTGAGTGCTCTGGACTCCTCCTCTAACCTGAGTACACAGGCGGAGAGTCTCACTGGGTTACCACCGTGACACACGCACAGATTATTGTTGAATAACCCCTATTTACTCCAGTGCCACCGTGACACACGCACAGATTATTGTTGAACACTGTCTGTCTTCCCTCGTGCCACCGTGACACACACACGGATTATTGTTGAACACGAGCCCGACCATCTAGGCACAAGGCTAGATCGATCGTTTCACCCCAAAGGTACAGACCGCGCAATGGGGTTCTACGGTGTTCAGGGCACCTAAGTCTAACATTAACATTATAGATATATTTTAAAACAGAAAACATAACTCATTTTACATTTCTCTCAAGGCTCACACGGCCTGCCATATCATATCATATGAAACATCATAACTCATGTATTCAACATATATCATGTCTTAGTATCACCCTTTTCTAGGGCATGTCATATCTCATCACCTGCAATTTATGAGATATGTATTGAAAATAAGAAGCCCTACAACATGTAGATATCATCTCAGAGAGAACAAGCATATAAAGTTAAATGCACTAGAAACATACAATTCAACAATTAAGCATCAGCACATCTCATATCGAGACCTTTCATATTAACATAACATGATTCATTGAACACCCTATCCTTAGGGTTTAATTTGCCTTATTCATTCATCACATGCCATCACCCTACTCTTAGGGTTTCATTTGATATAAGCATTCACTAAATAAAGATTGTTCCAACAAATCATATACGATCATTATAGATATGAAACCATGGAAATTTAACTAAATTTAGGGTTTCCATACCATTCACTGAGATATCTTATATCAAGAATAGAATTCAATTAAGATAACCCATGTGGTACATCCTAACCACTTATAGGATTACTAGTCCTTTTCAATAAGGTTGAAACTCTAGCGATATCTCAATTAGGTCAAACCCTAATTACATCATTTGATATAAATCTAAAAGCATCCTCACTAGGAATTGTTGTATACGTATCTGATATGAATCTACCATCAAAGAGTCATTCAAACAGAGAAAGAATCCATATCATATCAATTTACAATAACTTAAATCAACGGACATTTCAGGATTTAGAATTCACATGCTAAGCATTTAGGGATTTGGATGTTATAATCAAATTCGTGCATTATAATGTTTGAAGGAAGAACCCACTCACCCTAAGGTGTGAAAACACCTCACAACTGCAGCTCAACTCAGGGAATCTTGAATTCCTATCAAATCCCTAGCAATTCTCCCAATTCTTCTTCCATTCAACTCAGAAACCTTGAAAATGAGGGATTATGAAGAAAGGGTGAGAAAAGAGGGAATTTCGACATCATCTTGGATCAAATCAGAGCATGGACGGAATCTAGACATGAGAGAGAAGATTCACCATAAAAGTCTATGCAAAGGATCCAAACTTACTTGATTTCACCATTCTTGGGACCGCAGAACCCTAATTCAGCAATTCCTCCTCTTTCTCCACTCAAGCCCTAACTCTCCCTCTCTCTCTAGATTTTCGTTTCTCTGGGATGGATGACGAAGAATGAGAGCTGTGTGTGTGTGTGGTCGATCATATAAGTCAATTGAGCTGCTTGGGTCAATTGCATATTGACCCAACACTCAACTTTAATTATATTGGCTGAATATTCAGTTATAAAAAAGTTACTGTAATTCGTTTATTTCAGAAATCAAACATTCTCTAACAATTATGGGAATTTAGCAAGTTATTTATAATTGATATATAAAGCTTCAGTTAAAATTTGAGATCATTTGGACTTACCAATAAATAATTAAAAATAGAACAGTGCACTGCTATATTGCAGTCTGCAGAATATTCGGCCGAGTTTGTCCTGCACAGAACTCGACCGACACCCTTATTGTAGGGATTCAAAAGTCATCCAAAAATTATGCCAATTTAACAGAGTGTCTAAAACTGTGTTTTTCAAGCACAGTTAAAATTTGAGATCAATTGGATATACCAATAAAAAGATAAAATTCAATTACCACACTGCTGTATAATTATGGAAATGTGATCGGCCGAGTTTGAAACTCGACCGATAAACAGGTCAGAACATTCTTAAAAAATTCTGATATTTACCAATATTGTTCACATTTTATATATACAAATCATATCCAAATTTGAAGTAAATCAGAGTTACACATAAAATACTAAAAATTATTTAGTGAGACATTCTACTTATCAAATTCTGTATTCATGTATCATCAAAACCCTATTTGGGCCGATTAGGGTTTATGCTTCTCAAACCCTAATTCTCAAGACAAAAGAACGTTTAGACTTCTTATCATAGTTAAAACATACTAATTGTGTTATTGTCATTAATTAGATTTCAAGAATGATTATTCTAATTAATCTTTGCAATTGTCTAGGTAAACCCTAGTTTACCAATTAAGCTCAAATGGGGTCGTAACAACTCTCCCCCCCTTAGAATGTTTCGTCCTCGAAACAGAAACCTACAAGAAAGATACATTCAAGGTTATTCTAAACTTCTAAAGCCTTCCATGTCATTATACTCTTGTATTTCATACTTGAATGTAGTTTTCAACATTAGATCTTTTAATTCTTTACTAAATCACAACATATTTCAAATAGTTCTCAATGATATCAAGCAAATTCTTTATGCCACAGTCAAACATAGAATGCAAAGATAAACCACCACGCTTTCGCTGCGCAACTCTGATACTCTGATACAACTATCTCAACTTATGTTGCTCAGAGAGTTCTATTGTTCTGTATCACCCTTAAGTGACAAAAGCAAGTTCACCATACTGTTTTAAACTTTAATCAAGTGCTATTCAAATAGCAAAACAGTCTTAAATTAAAAGACTAGATTCAACAATCAATTGCACAATACTACTCTTGGCATACCCATTGGGTCATGGATGCATGAGGTGAAGCATTACCACCTCATTCCATACTATCCTGTTTCGATCCTGGGACCTGTGGGTTATGGGCCCACACACAATACAAAGTGTAACCATCGCATTATATCATTTTAGGGTTTCAACAACAGTAATAAGGTAATCCACGATTATATTAGTCATTCAAGCATTAATCATACTCAATTACCATCACTCAGTTATATTAGATCTAGGTATAACAAGCTACATCTCATTAGGGTTACTTGTCCAAACAATCTAATTATCATCCCTTTCTATTAATATGAGTGAATAAGTATGACTACCTTGTTTAGGGTATCTCTCCATATGTTCTGACATCATCCAAACCGTAATACCATATCACAAATATAAAATAGTAAGATGCATATCAGGTATGAATTACTACAACTATCATACGCCTTTAGTTTAACATATAGCTTGCACACATACACTGAAATCATATGTAGAACCAACTTTCATACCCTAATATGCCTTCAACAAATCATACATGTAAAAACAAATACACATATTACACAAAGCTAGTATTTTCTCATATCTCTCTACTCATTCATTACTTCTTTACTTTTTGCTACCTATCCTTTTCATATGATTATATACAATAAACATCATTAACATTGAAGCATTTAAGATAGGAATAGATTATTCATCATTCTTGCTATCACCCAAGAATTTATTTCTTATCGCACTTCATCATACTGTATGTCACTATTACATTCATTAGATGACCCCACCAAGGTAGTTATGCATCATATATGATTCATTTTCTCTTATCCTTTCATTCCCACCTTGCTCTCATTAAGGAATATATGAAAGAGAAGATGATTTTAAGACTTGGAATTCTTGTATTCAAGCATTCCCTTAATACATTCTCGTATGTAGTTTTACTTAGTTATCAACAGAGATATTTGATTAATTAGCACTTGCCTGAATCTCACAACCTCTTTATTTTATAATTTCTCCATCATATTTCAAACCCTTTCTTATGTTCCATAGTCCTCTTACCATATACTACTCCTTAACCCGTCATCTTTAATTCTAAATTTTTCTCTTATGACCATGTTGCTTATTCATATGTATGGTCATGTATACCATGTTGCACATATTTCCTCCTTTATCTTTATACTATTGTGAAGTTAACGTTCTAAATTAATAGTCCTTCTATTAGTTTTTCCCCATGTTGAATACATTACATATTCTTCATTTTTAAATCAAGTGGATCATGCATGGGTCAAACATAGTTTCTCTTTCAATCAAGTTTTTCTCTTCTGAATACAATCCACCTTTGTATGACTTATTCATTCGTTAAACTACACCTATGTTCTTTGCTTAGAAACTAGTTTGTTGTTCTAGTCTTATGAATTGCATGTTCATACGATCCTCTTTACTTTTATGGACCTATTGAATGCTCAACCCTATTCTCTACTTAGCCTTTGCTTTAGAGTTCATAAAAGCATTATACTCTATTATATGATTCATTCTTCATGATTGATTCTTGCTATCTTGAACCATACATACATTTCACATATCTTTTCTATATTTCATATGTATAGTTCATATAATATTAATCAATAAATTGAATATGAATCTCATATCATGTTCCTTTATTCCCAATTAAGGGTTTCTCATATGAGGCCCCAAAATTGAACCTCAGATATCAGTTTCAACTAATTCTTAGTTGTTCTTATCTTGCCCATATGTTTCAACATCTTACTGTATGTACATTCTTACTCTGATGTGGGTCTAATTATTCAAATTCTATTCTTATTATACTATTGATAGGATTCATTAGATCCTAGTAATGCATCCTGCCAACCGGACCAGGCCAAACCTGAAGTCCTGAAGCCAAGAACTACAAGAATTACATTCTTCCTGAACTGCCACTCACAGCTCAGAAACTCGGCCGATTGGTCAGAAACTCGGCCGATTGCTTCACAACTCGGCCGATCCGCTTGAAACTCGGTCGATTAACTTGCCGTTTGATTTCCTGAAAAAGGAAACTCGGCCGAATTACATACAACTCGGCCGATCAGTTTGCTGTTCGATTTCCTATTAAGGAAACTCGGCCGAATCACATACAACTCGGCCGAATCGCGTACAGAATGAAAACCTAAACAGACCTGCTGATGTCAATTTCACTCGAATCAGCGGGCAAAACCATAGAAACAAAAGCTCATTTAAAGATGATTTCTAATCTACATGTTACAAAGAATGAAATCAATAAATGCAACAACTGCATAGTGTGCAACAAATATTAAAGACCCATATTTCAAAGTATTGAACATTTCAATTCAAACATATAAGAGCATTTCTATACATTTCCAACAAAAACAACATTATGAAATGTAAGTTCTATCTCCTTTTACATTTATGCTCTTAATTCTTGTTTCTTTTCTCGTTTTCTAACCCTAACATTTCTAGGGTTCCTCTCTAGCCCATTCTTCCACTGTATACCTGGCCAGGGTATACGTGAGAGAATAGACAGAGTAGCTTGTACTGGCTGATCCAAGTACTCAGATATCGGGCCAGGATATCCAAATACTCAAATCCCCTAAGCTAACATCAAACATCTCCTATCTGCCACACTTAGGACTCTAACTTACTAACTTAATGGTGCTTGACAACTCAACCTCGCTCTGATACCAAGCTGTTACACCCCGATCTCACAATTTCCTCAAATCATGAGATTAGGACATAAGATAGGATTTATATGTAACACAAAGAACACCCTTAACTTTTTCTTTTCTTAAAAACTCTTGTTTCTTCGCATTGAACCACATAAAACATCTTAACAAGGGAATCTGAACATTTCTTTTACTAATCAAACTTTAATAGTAAAAATACATGTATAAACATCCATGATGTCTCTCACACATTATGCACATAAAACTTGCTAATTAGCATACATATCAAAAGAGGAACAATATTATACATTGTAATTACAACTCTCTCTCTAAAACTCTTATTGAGGACCTAGAGTGACAAGGACCGACTGACTCAACTAATCTCGTACTTGACTCCTGTGGCTGATCCACACTGATGCTCTGACCATCTCCAAGTCCACGCGGTTAACCCTAAAAATGTTTGAGTAGAGGGGTGAGCCTACTCGCTCAGTGAATGAGTACTTCATGGAAACAGACTAATGCACTAATGTGATTACAGATATAATTTGAATAAACGATATGAAATTTAACAACAATAAATACTACACTGAGCAGTTCTAAAACAATATAATTGAAATAACAAAGAATGTAAATATTGCATCCAAAGAATAGCTACTAGAAGACTATGCTCTAGTCTTCCTTAAATTCGTGCATTAGAATGTTTGAAGGAAGAACCCACTCACCCTAAGGTGTGAAAACACCTCACAACTGCAGCTCAACTCAGGGAATCTTGAATTCCTATCAAATCCCTAGCAATTCTCCCAATTCTTCTTCCATTCAACTCAGAAACCTTGAAAATGAGGGATTATGAAGAAAGGGTGAGAAAAGAGGGAATTTCGACATCATCTTGGATCAAATCAGAGCATGGACGGAATCTAGACATGAGAGAGAAGATTCACCATAAAAGTCTATGCAAAGGATCCAAACTTACTTGATTTCACCATTCTTGGGACCGCAGAACCCTAATTCAGCAATTCCTCCTCTTTCTCCACTCAAGCCCTAACTCTCCCTCTCTCTCTAGATTTTCGTTTCTCTGGGATGGATGACGAAGAATGAGAGCTGTGTGTGTGTGTGGTCGATCATATAAGTCAATTGAGCTGCTTGGGTCAATTGCATATTGAACCAACACTCAACTTTAATTATATTGGCTGAATATTCAGTTTTACAAAAGTTACTGTAATTCGTTTATTTCAGAGATCAAACATTCTCCAACAATTATGGGAATTTAGCACGTTATTTATAATTGATCTATAAAGCTTAAGTTAAAAATTCTGATATTTATAGGTCAGAACATTCTTCAAAAATTCTGATATTTACCAATATTGTTCACATTTTATATATACAAATCATATCCAAATTTGAAGTAAATTAGAGTTACACATAAAATACTAAAAATCATTTAGTGAGACATTCTACTTATCAAATTCTGTATTCATGTATCATCAAAACCCTATTTGGGCCGATTAGGGTTTATGCTTCTCAAACCCTAATTCTCAAGACAAAAGAACGTTTAGACTTCTTATCATAGTTAAAACATCCTAATTGTGTTATTGTCATTAATTAGATTTCAAGAATGATTATTCTAATTAATCTTTGCAATTGTCTAGGTAAACCCTAGTTTACCAATTAAGCTCAAATGGGGTCGTAACAGTTAGGGTTCCTTTATTCACTTAGGGTTTACAAGGTTGGATCAACAACCACCCTTAGATCATTACTTCCATCATCAGTATAAGGTATGTTATGAAATAAAGATTATAGAAAAAGACACTCTTTATACACACAACCACCCCATAGGGTATCACATTATGTCATGTAACCCTATCATCCACATTATGTAACATAGCCATCATCACAAGGTATCAATTGAGACTATCACGTAGTGTATCGGTTAGAAATTGCCATAGGGTGTCGACTTGTCATCATCACAACATATTGACTCCCACCATGCAAGGCACAAGGGACATCCTTACTATTGGTGTATAAGTTTACCACTTCTTGAGAGTGTGATGGTTAACAACACCTAAGGGTGTGACGGGAAGCACCACCATAAGGGTGTCAGCCAAAACCACCCCATGGTGTCGGCCATCACCACCTAAAGGTGTCGGACAACCAAAGCATGTTGCACAACACTTAGTGTATCAATTATTAGGGTTAAGGTTTAGCTAGGCATCATAAATCAATGGGTATCGGGAAACACCACCCTAAAGGTGTGTCAGCCTCCTCACCAATAGCCATGATGGGATAACACTTCCAAGGAATAACAGTTTAGCAACACCTTATCTACTTAGGTACATTGAGAGAATGACGGATAACACCCTTCATGCATATTGGTTTAGCCATTACATATTGCTTTAGATGCTTTTAGGGCATGACATACTAGCTTCTTCAAGATCTATCAACCATATCGGTTTAGCAACCATAAGCAATGATGAGCTAACCTTCTCAACACATATCGACCTAAGCATCCACAAGGCTTGTCGACCTAGGAATCTCCAAGTCATGCCAACTTGCCACTTGGTGTGTCAGTTTGTTACACTACAAGTCATGACGACCTACTCTCAACATGGTGCATGAATGTGTGTTGACTTGTCATCTTCAACCTTAAAAAGGTTGGCCACTAGTCCATCTAGTAACATAGCAAGAAGGTGCAATATATGAATAGTAAACCAACGTGATTCCATCACCAAAATAGTTCTACAATCATTAAGAACTACTAGCATTCAAGAGACAAACGATCTCAAGATGAAGAACAAACATAAGCATATGAAGAGTGAAAATAACAAAGGAGGTACGAGTTATATAACCCGCCTCAAAGATTACCACCAAGATCCAAGCTCCAAGGTCAAGCTACAAGCTCATGAGTTAAAGGTAGAAGATGATCCACTAAATTCGGTCACAACCACACCTCTAAGGAAGAAGATGATACCAAGGTTAAGATGGTTCAAGATGAAAAGAAGGTATCCCAAATCAATGGATGAAAAGAAGAAGAAGAAGAATAGAGAGTAAGGAAACATAGATTACCAAGGTAGAAGATGAAGGAAGATCAAAGAACACCACAAATTCCAACTTGTCCACTGTAAGAGAGACTCTATATCTCCTTAAGCTTCTCAAGGTCGCCCACCGAGGAGGAAAGAAAGCAAGGATGGACAAAAGGATCTTCTTGCATGGAGAAAAAGAAGATTATATACAAGAGGGATGAGAGAGGAATCATGGAAGAGGTGTCATCGCCTTAGGAGCTTAGATGCCACTTGTCCTGAAAAAGAGCCACATGAACAATATCATGCAAGACATGGTGATAAGGTCTAGGCTAGGTCTCTCCTTCTTGGTATCCTACCAAGGTCATTCCCGATACCATATCTCCACACATCCCTAAAATGATAGGGTACAAATCTACACACCCCACAAACTGATAGGGCTCAACCCTACACACTGATAAATAGACAGGGCTCAACCCTACACACCTCACAAACCAATACGGCTCAACCCTACACACCTAGGTGTAAGACACTCCTCACACATGTATTCCAAAACATCACAAGGATGCCACCACACAATTAAGGCCCAAACAAGGATCCCATATCTCTCTCTCCTCTAGATGATGCCAGGAGAGAGAAGGAACACATAATAGGTGACAAACTTGCACATCAACCCTTACTCTGGGCTAATTTGCAATTTGCATAAAACCTCATAAAATAAAAGCATCAACCAAACAAGCTCAATCAAGAAACTTCAGACCTAATTACATCTCTAACAATTAGAGAAAGGTGCTAATCAACATACTTAAGAAAAATAAATAGGGTTATACCAAAATGCGGGTCAGGTTCCTTACAAGCCATAAACCCCTAACAAGGATTTCACTTCCTCAACACGATGATGATGTCAAAGAACCTTCATAAGAATAAGGTCCTTCCTATTTAGATTCTTCACTCTCTAGTCAAGGATAAACACTGGACCTTCCACATAGGTCATATGCTCATCAAGCTCCACTTCCACAAGTTGTACCACTCTCTCTCTATTCGGATGGCACTTCCTCAACATACTCACATGAAACACTCAGTGCAATCTATTCAACTAAGGTGTCAGCTCCAACCTATAGGCCACCTTTCCAACACGTGCCACTACTGGGTAAGGTCCCATAAACCTGGGAGCCAACTTACCCTTCTTCCCAAACCTCAGGGCACCTTCCCAAGGAGAGACTTTCAGATATACCTTGTCTCCCACCTAGAACTCCAAGGGTCTCTGACAGTTGTCTCCATATGCCTTCTGTGTGTCCTGTGCTTCCTTCAACTATTGATGGATTATCTATATTTTATGTCGTCTGTTGCAAAAAAGCTCAAGACCAAGAAGTTGATACTAACATGTCTTGTACTAACACAATGATGATCTGTAGTGCCTCCCATATAATGCCTCATAAGGTGCCATGTCAATGCTACTCTGATAGCTATTATTGTAGGCAAACTCTATCAAACTGAGATGTACATACCAACTACCTAAAAATAGAAGAACACATGTCCTCAAAAAATTCTCCAAGGTCTAAATGGTCCTCTCAGATTGACCACCTGTCTAAGGGTGGAAAGTAGTGCTAAACTTTGACTGCGTACCCAAAGTTGTGTGCAGTCATTCCTAAAGTGACTCATGAACTTGGGACCTCTATTAGACACGATAGTTTATAGAACACCATGTAGAAACACTATCTCATCCACATATATCTGGGAAAGCTTCTATGCTGTGAACATTGTCTTCATGAGAAGGAAATGTGATGAATTAGTCAACCTGTCAACGATCACCTAAATGGAATCATGGCCTTTGTCTATTCTAGACAGACCAACCACAAAGTCCATAGTGACATGATCCCACTTCCACTATGGTATAGGTAATGGTTGCAATGTTCCTATAGGCTTCTGCTGCTCAACTTTAACCTGCTGACATACAACACATCTCGCAACAAACTCAACCACATCCTTCTTCAAGATTGGCCACCAATACATGTCCTTCATGTTATGATACATCTTGGTTCTAACTGGGTGCACAATGTAGATGGACAAGTGAGCCTCCTCCAACACCATCCTCCTTAGGTCATTAGCATCAGGGACCACTATCCTACCATGGTAACAAACTGTCCCATCATCTAACTCGTAGAAACCATCATGCTTCTCGTTGCCAAACTCTGATATAATCTGTTGTATCATGGTATCAATCTATCACACATTTTTGATTTTTTGTCTCAGCATAGGATTCACCTATAGATGTGCCAACAAACCCACTAGCAAGGAAACTTCAAACTTAACATTCATCTGACACAAGGAGACCAACATGTATCGCTTGTGGAACATCAAAGAACTCAATTGGGCTCTATCCATAGGTGAAGATGAAGACTTCTTGCTCAATGCATCTTCCATGACATTCACCTTCTGTGGATGATAATCTATCATGTAGTCATAGTCTTTGATTAGCTCCATAAAATGATGCCGTCTCATATTCAAATCCTGTTGTGAGAAGATGTACTTCATGTTCTTGTGATCCGTGAAGATTCGACACTTCTCCAAATACATGTAGTGCCTCTAAATTTTCAAAGCATGAACTATCACTGCTAACTCCTGATCGTGGGTCAGGTAATTCTCCTCATGTTTCTTAAGCTGTGGGGAAGCAAAAGAAACCACTTGCTTGTCCTACATTAGTACACAACCCAAACCATTGCTGGACACATCACAAAAGACCATGTATCATTTTCCTTGCTCAGGAAGGACCAGAACTGGTGCACTTCACAACTTCTCCTTCAACATCTAAAAGGCACATTGACATCTGTCATCCCAGATGAATGAAACATCCTTCCTTATTAACTTAGTTAGGGGTAAGCCGATAGAGCTGAAGTCCTTGATGAACCTTCAGTAATAGCCTGCCAAACCTAGAAAACTACATACTTCTATCAACATCTTAGATTGCTGACTTAGGTATGTCATCCTCCTTGATCATCACTTGGTGATATCCCAACCTCAAATCTACCTTGAGAACACTATCCATCCATGCAACTAATCAAACATGTCATCTATCTCAGCAAGGGGTACTTGTTCTTTATCATCACCTTTTTCAACTATCTGTAGTCTATGCACAACCTAATTGACCCATCCTTCTTCTTCATGAACGACACTATATCACCCCACGGTGACATAATCAACCTAATGAAACCTTTGTCAAGAAGTTATGGCAACTATCTCTTCAATTATTCTATCTCTTTCGATGTCATCCTGTACGCTGTTTGAGCTATTGGTTGTGTGTCGGGGAAAAGATGATCTCAAAATCAATCTCTCGGGGTGGGGGAACACCTATAAACTCATCAAGAAACACATTCTCAAACTCTCTGATAACTGGAACCTCCTGAATATTATGACTCCTCACCATAGCATCTATCACATGTGCCAAGAATGCCTCAAAACCCTGTCTCAAAAGATTCCTTGCCACCATGGCTGATACCCTACACGTCAGATGAATCTTCCTATCTCCTTGGAAGATCCATGGCTCACCACCATCTATGAATGTTGCCTACTTGGACATACAATCTAAGACCACTCTATACTTCTCGAAGGTATCCATTCTAAGGATTACATCAAATCCATGCATATCAAGTGGTATGAGATCCACTTGAATGTTGTGCCTAGAAAAGCATAGGACACATGAAGGACACACATCCTGCAACACTACAGAATTGACTAACAAGGTCTCTAACAACAAGCTATTCTTCTTATGACTAACAAGCAAAAGAAAACCGTGTAACACTTCATGAGTGATAAAAGAGTGTGTTCCACCCGGGTCAAACAAAACAAATACACAACAAGTAGAAGGCAAATCGGAATGAAATAACTACATCTGACGTGTCACCACTTGCGGACTGACCACCGCCTCCTACTAACTCATAGCATAGAATCTAATTGTTGCCTATTATTTCCCTCATCCTTTACTTCCCTGAGTAGATGGTCCCACATGGGATGCTTGGCCATGTGCTCGTCCTCCTGCGCTGCTATTGTGATGTCTTTGCGAAACCTACTATCTCTTCCTCGGTTGTTAGGTCACTTCACCATCTCTCATTGGACATTCTCGCCTCAGATGTCCCATCTTCCCACACTTATAACAAGCCTGGTTCCCATAATGTGGCCTAGATGGCCCTGTCACTGATACTTATGCAACACTTTGGGATCCTACATGTGGAAAACTTGGCCCCTTCCCTAACTCGGTGACCACTGGGTTGGTGCATTGAACCTCTACGATGTTGGCAGTGCAAAAAACCTTAGCTTATTAAAGCCTCCTTCTGACTTCTCCTAGGACTGTGCGGACCTCTTCTTGTCACTTGCCTCTCATTTCTCCTTTATAGAATGTTCTATCCTCTGAACAGACTCCACAAACATGAAAAACCTCTGTCGATTCTTCAAAGAAGCTATTGGGGAAGACAACACAACCTTCAACTCCTTCTCAAAATGACAAATATGTTCGTCCTCTATGGCAGCCATGTGAGTAAAAAACCTCAACAACACCATAAACCTTGCATCATATTCATTGATCCTCATGGATCCCTGTTGGATCCTCTCAAACTAGATGTTCTTCTCGTCAAGGTACGTCTGAGGAAAGTACCGACTAACAAACTCACATCAGAAATCCTCCCAACTGATCACAACACCTGGCCTCTTCTCCTCCTCTATGGCCCACCAATGTCCATCACTCCCTTTCTGAAGGTACACCACATGATTCAACTTATCCTCTTCAGGGACACTCAAGATCTTAAAGGCTTTCTCAATCTCAGTAAGCCACATATCTTCATCTGCCAGATCATCCATCCCAACATAATCCCCCGCCCAACACAGCAAATCCGCTCAACAGTCTTCCCAGTACTCAAAGATTTAGTATGGGGAGATGATGCCCTAAACTGGGGTGCAGACATCCTGTCCGCCATATGAGTCATAGTAGCTATAAATTACCCAAAAAGAGAGTGAAAGGTAGGGTTTTCAATCATGGTTGGGTCAAACTGGGGAACTTCAGGAACCTGATCTTCTCATGCTTGGTTCCTTGAACCACCACCTGGTGCAACAACACTGCTCTTGACAACATGTTCTTCGTGTTCTTTAGACATCTTTAAGCTTTCTCTTTTCTTGTACATAAGAAGAAGTCACTATAAGATAGACTGGAGGACACAAAAACAGACACAAACCCTAGTCCTAGGTCCATGTAGACTCAACAAACCTAAAGATTTGGTACCAACCTGATTTTGATGCCCCGTGCCACACAAAGCGAGATTACTTAAAACAAAGCAAAGGAAGAAAGATTTAACAAATAAATTACTAGAAAATACTAAAAATTAAAAATGTTTCAATAAAACTTGTCAAACCGCAAGAACCTTTACATATGAGTCCTTTCATGCCTCAAAGAACTTATAGTGTGTGCCAACAAGCTATTACTAGATAACCTATTCCAAAACATATACATATATCCACTACCATTGTATACAATAGGGCACACATGCCAACCACATATCGGAGCATGTCCACAAAACACATATAAAACATACCCAAGGACCCGAGTGTACATGGATGACTCTAGGACTCTATCAACAAAAGACATCCAACAACACTTCCAACCTTGTCAGCTACTAACTCTCTTGCTTCTCCTCAACCTCTACTGCATGACCTCTACCTCCTCATGCACGTCCACATATAAAGGATGTGGGACACTCATGGGGTGAGATTCCAAATCTCAACGGGAGATATAACTCTCCACCAACTCTATTATTGTCACATATGTGATAATAAAGCAACAGTAAGTTACAACTATAAGAGGTAGGTAATCATTATTAACATGTTGATCAATTAATATGGAATTATGAAACATCTTAACATTTTAAAAGGAATATGAAGAGCATGTATATTTCCTATCGACAACATTATATAAAGATCAAGCAAGGACTCATCTGATATTTCTGTGTTTTGATCCTATACACGTATACCACATGAATGATTACATATTTTATTATGCCCCGAGGATTTGAGTTGTACCACCCCAATCCAACCGACCACTACAAAGTCAGAATCAGTGCCATACCAGGTCTAGTGGAAGATCTAGAATCCACGACCTCACCACCTTGTAATCAGTACACGAGTGAAACATGCAGTGACATCACCAGTCAAACTGCATCCAGTGACATATAGTCTAGCTATGCAAACCTAGCCCGCCTTGGTAATGGTAACAATGCTAGTGAAACTGAGCTATGACCCGCATTCACACTCTTCAAGGGTATGACCCACAACCAATCCTGTGTCACATGTCACTGATCTACAGTCCAAAGTCATACTCTTCCATGTATGTCCTGCAGACAATCCTATGTCACATATTCCTAGACATAAGGGGATATTCATCCTCACCCCCGCATATTCAAATATATGCACTCTGAGTTAAACTTGTTTCACCATTTAGCAAGTACTTACACTGAATGAATCTATGAAACAGGACAAGCTACATGATTAGGTTCTAGTTGATTAGTTAGGTCAATTAAGTGCCTTTTAGCATCAATACAGTTACAACGTATAAAATCTAAATAGTTTCTACATAAATAAAGGCATGGCCCATCAATAGAACATATTTGAGCATATAGAGTGTGATCTCATCACATTATTACTTGATGTTGTGAATCATCATATTTCTCATCACCGAAATCACAACCCCTTATCTCATCACTTAGGAAATCATCATCTCACATAAGTCAATAAGCCATCATTAGGTAAGAAGACCATTTACCTCCTCTTTCAATGATACAACCACCTCACATGCCTCAAAAGGCCCATTCAAAGATATTATATACATCATAGCTCATACCTGGATATGCTTATCAACTGATGTTACCTGCATGGTTAGAGAATTGTAAAAAAAAGAATAATATATCATCAATACTACCATCTCATAAGATTCATGTCATTCACAGTACATCATTAGGGTTAGTGTTCCTGTAATTAGTTAGGGTTTACAAGGTTGGATCAACAAATACACAAATATACTTACTTCCATAATCATTATAAGGTATGTCATGAGATAAAGATTATAGAAAAAGGCACTCTTTATATACACAAAACCACCCCATAGGGTATCACATCATATCATGTAACCCTATCATCCACATGATGTAACATAGCCATCATCACAAGGTATCAGTTGAGACTATCATGTAGTGTATCGATTAGCACTTCCCATAGGGTGTCAACTTTTCATCATCACAACATGTCGACTAACACCATGCAAGGCACAAGGTACATCCTTACTATTGATTTATTGGTTTACCACTTCTTGAGAGTGTGATGGTCAACACCACCTATGGGTGTAACATGAAACACCACCACAAGGGTGTCAGGCAACAGAACCCTATGGTGTGTCGGCCAACACCACCTAAAGGTGTCATGCAGCCTTTGGCGTATCGGTTATTAGGGTTAGGGTTTAGATAGGCATCACAGGTCAATGGGTATTAGGAAACACCACCCTAAATGTGTGTTGACCTCCACTCAACTAGAGCATCACAATTAGACCTCAAACAAACTAAATCCATGAGGTATACCCATAGACATGACGAGATAACACTTCCAAGGCACAAAGGTTTAGCAACACCTTATCTACTTAGGTACATCAAGAGAATGACAACTAGCACCCTTCATGCATATATGTTTATCCATCAAATATCAATTTAGGTGCTTCTAGGACATGACATGCAAGCTTCTTAAAGATCTATCAACCATACCAATTTTGCAACAATAAGCATAATGAGATAACCTTCTCAACACACATCGACTTAAGCATCCCCAAGGCATGTTGACCTAGGCATTTCCATGTCTTGATGACTGCCACTTGGTGTGTCAGTTTGTTACACTACAAGTCACGACGACCTACTCTCATCATGGTGCATGAATGTGTGTGGACTCATTGTCTTCAATATTAGAAAGGTCATCCACTAGTCCATCTACTAACATAGAAAGAAGGTGCAAGATATGAATAGCAAACCAATGTGATTCCATCATCAAAATAGTTCTATAATCATTAACTACTACTAGCATTCAAGAGAGGAACGATTTCAAGATGAAGAACAAATATATGCATATGAAGAGTGAAAATAAAAAATGAGATTAAGAGTTATATAACCTGCCTAAAAGATCACCACCAAGATCTAAGCGCCAAGGTCAAGCTTCAAGATCACGATCTCAAGGTAGAAGATGATCACTAAACTTGGTCACCACCACACCTCCAAGGAAGAATATGATACCAAGGTTAAGATGGTTCAAGATAAAAATATGGTATCCAAGATCCATGGTCAAGAAGAAGAAGAAGAAGAAGAAAAAAGAGCTAGGAAACATAGCTTACCAAGGTAGAAGATGAAGGAAGATAAAAGAACACCACAAATTGGAACTTGTCCACTCCAAGAGAGACTCTATATCTCCTTAAGCTTCTCAAGGTTGTCCACAAGGAGGAAGGAAAGCAAAGATGGCCAAAAGGATCCTCTTACATGGAGAAAAAGAAGATTATATACAAGAGGGATGATAGAGGGATTGTGGAAGAAGTGTCATCACCTTAGGAGCTTAGGTGCCACTTATCCATGAAAAAGAGCCACATGCACTATATCATGCAAGTCATGGTGATAAGGTCTAGGATAGGACTCTCCCTCTTGGTCTCCTACCAAGGTCATGTCCGATACCATATTTCCATACATCCACAAAATGATAGGGTACAAATCCACACACCCCACAAAATGATAGGGCTCAATCCTACACACTGACAAACAGACAGGGCTCAACCCTACACACCTCACAAACCAATAGGGCTCAACCCTACACACCTAGGTGCAAGACACTCCTCACATATGTATTCCAAAACATCACCAAGGATGCCACCACACAATCAAGGCCCAAACAAGGTTCCCATATCTCTCTCTCCTCTAGATGATGGTAGGAGAGAGAAGGAACACATAAGAGGTGACAAACTTGCACATCAACCCTTACTCTGGGCTAATTTGCAATTTGCATCAAAACCTCATAAAACACAAGCATCAACAAAAAAAGCTCAATCCAGAAACTTAGGACCTAATTACATCTTTGATGATTAGAGCAAGGTGCTAATCAACATACTTAGGCAAAATAAATAGGGTTATCCTAAAATGTGGGTTAGGGTACAAGCCATAAACCCCTAACAAGGATTTTACTTCCTCAACACCATGATGATGCCAAAGAACCTTCATAAGAACTAGGTATTTCCTCTTTATATTCTTCACTCTCTGGTCAAGGATCAACATTGGATCATGTACATAGGTCATATCCTCATCAAGCTCCACTTACACAAGATGTAGCACTAACTCTCTATCTGGATGTCACTTCCTCAACATAGTCACATGAAACACTCGGTGCAATCTGTGCAACTCAGGTATTAGGTCCAACTTGTAGGCCACCTTCTCAATACGTTCCACTACTGGGTAAGGTCCCACAAACCTAGGAGACAACTTACCCTTCTTCCCAAACCTCATGACACTTTTCTAAGGAGAGACTTTCAGATATACCTTATCTCCCACCTAGAACTCCAAGGGTCTATGACGGTTGTCTGCATATGACTTTTATCTGTCATGTGTTGCCTTCAACTGTTGCTAGATTATCTAGATATTTTCTTGTCATCTATTTCACAAAAGCTTAAGACCAAGAAGTTGATACTAACCTATTTTGTACTAAAACAATGACTATATGCAATGCCTCCCATATAATGCCTCATAGGGTGTTGTGACGTCCCCATATTTTCATCTTCTCAAAACCCTATTGGGAATGAGAGCCCATAATCCGAAAACATCATCCAATCATATCAGAAAGTGATGCAGAAGCATAATACGCATACATGAACGTACAACCATAACATACTCAACATTCAACATGTATATTTATACAACATGAATTATTACAAAATGCTTTACATTTACATATTGAATGAAAATTCTACAATCTATGAACATGTATGCTAACTAGGATCTTCACAATAGGTACAACCTGAACAACTTGCTCACATCCTGTACTTTTCCTCCCATGCTATCTCTGAACCTAAAACATACGTGAAACAACAAATCAACACCCAAGGTGTTGTGTACATGGGCAGAAAGATACATATATTTATGGCTTTCATAATTTTGAAAAAGATTTGCAGAAGGAAAGAAAATCATAGAAAGCACTTCTTTATTAAGTGAAATATGCCAATTTATGTCATTTTCCTAGATGAATTGCATTATCAAGGTGGACTAGTACCAAAACATAAATATTGGGCCCATCCCCGTGTACCAAGTACTCTAGGGAAACTCCCCGTACACCGTGTACTCTAGGGAGGTGTACTATCCAATATTAATCCATTCCCTCATAAGGGGAATAATGAGAACCTTAAATAACTACAAAGCATCTACTTATCATTTATGTTTACAAGTGATAAAACATCGAGTACTATATAGTGCTACTACATCCAATATTTGCAAATAGAAGAGAGCATACATACATATCATGATTGCAAGCAAGAAAAACATAGTCATATACTTAAATAAAAACCCACGTACCTGAATTCATAGATTCATAGATATCTTTAATCATCTAGACAAACTGGTCAGCACCTTATTAATAACAAAATCATATACTAGCATCATATTCTGATCATCTTAACCCTAGTCATGTTCATTAGGGTTTATATTATCTCATTAGGATATTCCAACGTTTACTTGCATTATTGTCTTACATTTATCTTACTGATGTCATTTTCCAGATTATGATTCATTATCTGAATATTAGGTTCCAAATCCTTTTTGTGCCCATATTAACCCTAGTTTATATACATTAATCATATTAGGATTTATATCACATTAAGATCAAACATCATTGTGTACCAAGGATTATGGGTATCATCCTGATCTCATATTTAAATTTAACGTTCGAGATACTAATATGAGCTTATTCTGTGAATTTTCATCAATTATTGAGCATGTATGTATTTACTACATTTTAATTAAGGTTATTAGCACTAGTTAGCCATATTGGGAAAATTATATGCTTTTGTTCATCAACAAGATCATATCTGACATCATATGTATTATAAATAGGGTTATGGATTTACTGACATATTCTCATAATTTTGGGTCCTCATTTATTATTTATTAGACATGAAAAGACCATATTACATCTCACATGATATCACTGATATTTGTGCAACAAAAGACTGATATTATGCTTTCATTGTGTTCTACTTATTTTTCTGAACATTTTGGTACCATATTTGTATTTTTCTGATCAACGGGCTATTTACTACAAATTATCCAAGATTTCAGTATTTTCTGGGATCTACCTTTTTCCAGCCACTTGGGTGTCGCCACGTGTCCAACAAGACTCTTGGGCTCACGTTGAACCAACTAGTTCGCTGGTTCCTAGACCCGGTCCATCTGGTTGAGTGGCAGTCCAGATCGGTCCGCTCCCCTTCTCTCTCTCCCTCACACGGCGCAGACTCCTGACTTTGCGTGCGTCTATTCTCGGCGCCGCACAACGCCTGCGGGAGCCCATGCTCCTCTCCGTTCGCGTGACTCAGGGACAGAGATGCTGCCATGAGGCTCGACTCCGACGAGTAGGTGATGATGCTAGGGTGTTGGGCGTCAACCTCAAAGGCACCATAGGCTGCACAGTACTCAGCTAGACCTTCGCGGTTAGTCTCTCCTTGGGACGCAACTGTGGAGCTCGATCTCCACAAGATCGCCGGCGATGGTCGCCGCCGCGGCACCAGGAGAAGGGGAAAACCGATTGGGGCTTTGCTTTCCTCTGTCCCTCCTCTACGAATAACGATGTCAAGGGATTCTAGGCACCACTGTAAGGTAGAACAACCCCTGGATTGTGGTACCCAGGCTCTGACGGCTGCTCCGAGATCTATACAACCTGCTCTACAAAAACCCATTTCTGGAGCTCCTCTATTGCTTGTTCTAAGGTCAATTGGTGTTGCAGGTAGAATAATATAAGTTGGGCATTGGTTTTCTCAGCGAGGAATCAATCGGTTGCCCGCCCTACTCACCCCCTTCTCCTTGGGTAACTAGCTGCAAGGAACCATGGAGAGAATTGAGAAGGCAAGAGATGTATCTCCATCGTCTCTGCACTCCATGCCCCACTGAGGGTTTGTTGGAAAGATCCTACCGTCACGGTGTAGTTGGCGCGTGCATATGGGGTTGATCACCCCTGAAATCATGGAGAGAAGGATGCCCAACTGTGACCAGTCCCTTTTCCCGCAGGTTTCGGAGGTAGGTGACTACGTTTGAACCATTGGATCATAGTGACGTCCTAGATCAGGCCACACCACACAAAAATGATTTTAAACCTAATATTCAGATAATGAATCATAATTTGGAAAATGACATCAGTAAGATAAATGTAAGACAATAATGCAAGTAAACGTTGGAATATCCTAATGAGATAATATAAACCCTAATGAACACGACTAGGGTTAAGACGATCATAATCTGATGCTAGTATATGATTTTATTATTAATCAGGTGTTGACCAGTTTGTCTAGATGATTAATGATATCTATGAATCTCTGAATTCAGGTACGTGGGTTTTTATTTAAGTATGTGACTATGGTTTTCTTGCTTACAATCATGATATGTATGTATGCTCTCTTCTATTTGCAAATATTGGATGTAGTAGCACTATATAGTACTTGATGTTTTATCACTTGTAAACATAAATGATAAGTAGATGCTTTGTAGTTATTTAAGGTGCTCATTATCCCCCTTACGAGGAATGGATTAATGTTGGCTAGTACACCTCCCTAGAGCACATGGTGTACAGGGAGTTTCCCTAGAGTACTTGGTACATGGGGATGGGCCCAATATTTATGTTTTGGTACTAGTCCACCTTGATAATGCAATTCATCTAGGAAAATGACATAAATTGGCATATTTCACTTAATAAAGAAGTGTTTTCTATGATTTTCTTTCCTTCTGCAAATCTTTTTCAAAATTATGAAAGCCATAAATATATGTATCTTTCTGCCCATGTACACAACACCTTGTGTGTTGATTTGTTGTTTCACGTATGTTTTAGGTTCAGAGATAGCATGGGAGGAAAAGTACAGGATGTGAGCAAGTTGTTCAGGTTGTACCTATTGTGAAGATTCTAGTTAGCATACACATTCATAGATTGTAGAATTTTCATTCAATATGTTAATGTAAAGCATTTTGTAATAATTCATGTTGTATAAATATACATGTTGAATGTTGAGTATGTTATGGTTGTACGTTCATGTATGCGTATTATGCTTCCGCATCGCTTTCTGATATGATTGGATGATGTTTTCGGATTATGGGCTCTCATTCCCAATAGGATTTTGAGAAGATGAAAATCCGGGGACGTCACAGGTGCCATGTCCATGCTACTCTGATAGCTATTGTTGTTGGAAAACTCTATCAAACTGAGATGTACATCCCAACTAGCTAAAAACTAAAGAACACATGTCCTCAACAAATCCTCTAAGGTCTAAATGGTCCTCTCATATTGACCACCTGTCTGAGGGTGGAAAGTAGTGCTAAACTTTAATGGCGTACCCAAAGTTGTGTGCAGTCATTCCCATAAGTGACTCATGAACTGGAGACCTCTATCAGACACGATAGTTGTTGGAATACCATGTAGACACACTATCTCATCCACATATATCTGGGCAAGCTTTTATGCTGTGAACATTGTCTTCATGGGAAGGAAATGTGCTGAATTAGTCAACCTATCAGTGATCACCCAAATGGAATCATGGCCTTTGGCTATTCTAGGAAGACCAGCCACAAAGTCCATAGTCACATGATCCCACTTCCACTATGGTATAGGCAACAGTTGCAATGTTCCTACAGACTTCTGATGCTCAACTTTGACCTACTAACATACAACACATCTCACAACAAACTCAGCCACATCCTTCTTCAAGCCTTGCTACCAATACATGTCCCTCAGGTTATGATACATCTTGGTGATACCTGGGTGCATAACATACATGGACAAGAGATCCTCCTCCAACACCATCCTCCTTAGGTCATTAGCATCAGGGACCACTATCCTACCATGGTAACAGATTGTCCAATCATCTGACTCGTGGAAACAAACAAGCTTCTTGCTACCAAACTCTGATCTAATTTTCTATATCATGGTATCAATCTATTGCACATTTTTGATCTATTGTCTCAGCATAGGATTCACCTATAGATGTTCCAACAAACCCGCTAGCAAGGAAACTTCCAACTTAACATTCATCTGACGAAGGAGACCAACATATATCACTTGTGGAACATCAAAGAACTCAGCTGGGCTATATCCATAGGTGAAGATGAAGACTTCTTTCTCAATGCATCTGCCACGTCGTTCACCTTCTATGGATGATAATCAATCATGTAATCATAGTCTTTGTTTAGCTCCATCCAATGATGTTGTCTCATATTCAACTCTTGTTGTGAGAAGATGTACTTCATGTTCTTGTGATCTATGAAAATCTGACACTTCTCCCAATACATATAGTGCCTCCAAATCTTCAAAGCATGAACTATCACTACTAACTCCAGATTGTGGGTTGGGTAATTCTCCTCGTGTTTCTTAAGATGTGGGGAAGCAAAAGAAACCACTTGCTTGTACTGCATTAGTACACAAACCAAACCATTCCTGGACACATCACAGAAAACCATGTATCCTTTTCCTTGCTCAGGCAATACCAAAACTAGTGCACTTCTCAACTTCTCCTTCAACATCTAAAAGGCACTTTGAAATCTATCATCCCAGATGAACGAAACATCCTTCCTTGTTAACTTAGTTAGGGGTAAGGCAATAGAGTTGAAGTCCTTGATGAACCTCCTATAATTGCCTGCCAAACCTAGAAAAATGCGTACTTCTATCACCGTCTTAGGTTGATCCCATTCTGTCATAGAATCTACTTTCTTAGGAATCACACAAACTCCCTCGATAGATATGACATCCCCCAAGAAAGCTACCTTCTTCAACCAGAACTCACACTTGCTAAACTTAGCATAAAGCTGGTGCTTTCTCAGCACATTCAACACCTAGCATAGGTGTTGTTCATGCTGTTAACCATCATGACTATATATCAAGATGTCATATATGAAGACTACCATAAACTGATCAAGAAACAACCGAAACACTTTGTTCATCGAATACATGAACGTTGCTGGTGCATTGGTCAGCCCAAACAACATAACCACAAACTCGTAGTGATCGTACCTCATCCTAAATGCTGACTTAGGTTTGTCATCCTCCTTGATCATCAACTGGTGATATTCCAACCTCCAATCTATCTTTGAGAACATTATGCCACCATGCAACTGATCAAACATGTCATCTATCCTCAGAAAGGGGTACTTGTTCTTTATCATCACCTTGTTCAACTATCTGTAGTCTATGCACAACCTCATTGACCCATCCTTCTTCTTCATGAATAGTAGTAGAGCACCCCAAGGTGACATACTCAGCCTAATGAAACCTTTGTCAAGAAGTTCTTGCAACTTTCTCTTCAATTCTGCTATCTCTATAGATGCCATCATGTACGCTACCTGAGCTATTATTTGTGTGTCGGGGAAAAGATTGATCTCACAATCAATCTCTCATGATGGGGGAAAACCTATAAACTCATCAAGAAACACATCCTCAAACTCTCTGACAACTGGAACCTCCTAAATATTAGGACTCCTCACCATAATCTCCATCACATGTGCCAAGAACGCCTCACAATTGTGTCTCAAAAGCTTCCTTGCCACCATGGCCGATACCCGACATGTCAGATGAATCTTCCTATCTTCTTAGAAGATCCACATCTCACCACTATCTATGAATGTTTCCTGATTGGACCTACAATCTAAGACCACTCTATACTTCTCCAAGGTATCCATTCTAAGGATTACATCAAATCCATGCATATCAAGTGGTATGATATCCACTTGAATGTTGTGCCCAGAAAAGTAGAGGACACATGAAGGACACACATCCTGCAACATTTCAGAATTGATTAACAAGGTTTCTAACAACAAGCTATTCTTCTTATGACTAACATGCAAAAGAAAACTACTAAACACTTCATGAGTGATAAAAGAGTTTGTTGCAACTGAGTCAACCAAAATAGATAAAAAGTAAGAAGAAGACAAATCAAAATGAAATAAATACATCTGACCTATCACCACTCACGGGTTGACCACTGCTTCCAAATGACTCATAGCATAGAATCTAGTTGCTACCAATTGTCACCCCCGTCCTCTACTTCCCTGAGTAGATGATCCCACCTGTGACGCTTGACCATGTCCTTGTCCTCCTACGCTGCTGTTTTGAAGTCTTCACGAACCCTACTATCTCTTCCTTGGTTGTTGGGTCACTTCGTCATCTCTCACTGAACATTCTCACCTCAGATTTCCCATCTTCCCACACTTGTGACAAGCCCAGTTCCCATATTGTGGCCTAGATGGTCCTATCACTGATACTTATGCATCACTCTGGGCTCCTACATGCGGAAAACTTGGCCCCTTCCTTTACTTGGTGACCACTCGGTTAGTGCACTAAACCTCTGCGATGCTGGCAGTGCAGAAAACCTTGACTTATTAAAGCCTCCTTCCGACTTCCCTTGGGATTGTGCAGACCTATTCTTGGCAGTTGCCTCTCAATTCTCCTTTATAGAACGTTCTATCCTCTGAACAGACTCCACAAACATGACAAACCTCTATTGATTCTCCAAAGAAGCTATTGGGCTAGACAACTCAACATTCAACCCCTTCTCAAAATGACAAATCTGTTCATTCTTTGTGGAAGCCATGTGAGTACAGAACCTCAACAACTCCATAATCCTTGCTTCATACTCATTGATCTTCATGGATCCCTATCAGATCCTCTCAAACTGGATAATCTTCTCATTAAGGTACATTCGAGGAAAGTACCGACTAACAAACTCACATCAGAAATCCTCCCAACTGATGATAACACATGGCCTCTTCTCCTCCTCTATGGTTCACAAATGTCCAACACTCCCTTTTAGAAGGTACACCACATGCTTCAACTTATCCTCTTTAGGTATACTCAAGATCTTAAAGGATTTCTCAATCTCATTAAGCCACATATCCTCATCTTCCAAATAATCCATCCTAGCATAATCCACTGCCCCAACATAGAAAATCTGCTCAAAAATCTTCCCAGTACTCAAAGATTTAGTATGAGGAGCCGGTGCCCTAGACCGAGGTGCATGCATCCTGTCCACCATATGAATCATAGTAGCTGTAAAATACCCAAAAAGAGAGTGAAAGGCAAGGTTTTCAATCATGGCTGGGTCAAATTGGGGGACTTCAGGCACCCGATCTTCTCGTGCTTGGTTCCTTGCACCACCACCTGGTGCAGCAACACTGCTCTCGGTAGCATGTTCTTCATGTTCTCAAGACATCTTTAAGCTTTCTGTTTTCTTCTACATAAGCATAAGTCAAAATAAGAAAGACTGGAGGACGCACGAACAGACACAAACCCTAGTCCTAGGTCCATGTAGACTCAACGAACCTAAAGCTTTGGTACCAACCTGAATGTGATGCCCCGTGCCACACAAAGTGAGATTACTTAAAACAAAGCAGCGAAAGAAAGATTAAACAAATAGATTATTGGAAATAATAAAAATTAAATATGTTGCCATAAAACTTGTCGAACTACAAGAACCTTTACATATGAGTCATTTCTTGCCTCAAAAAACTTACTATGTGTGCCAACAACCTATTACTAGAGACCCGTTCCAGAACATATACATATATCCACTACATCTGTATAGAATAGGGCACACATGCCAACCATATATCAGAGAATGTTCACAAAACATATACAAAACATCCCCAAGGACCCGAGTGTACAAGGATGACTCTAGGACTCTATCACAAAAGACATCCAACAACACTTCCAACCTTGTCATCTACTGCCTCTCTTGCTGCTCCTTGACCTCTACTACACGACCTCTACCTCCTTGTGCACGTCCACATAAAAAGGATGTGGGAAACCCATGGGGTGAGATTCCAAATCTCAACAGGAGATATAACTCTCCACCAACTCTATTATTATCACAAATGAGATAATAAAGTAGCAGTAAGTTATAACTATAAAAGGTAGGTAATCATTATTAACAAGTTGAGCAATTAATATGGAATTATGAAACAACTTAACATTTTCAATGGAATATGAAGAACATGTATATTTCCTATCAACAACATTGTACAAAGATCAAGCAAGGCCTCATCCAATATTTCTATATTTTGATCCTATACACGTATACCACACGACTGATTACGTATTTTATTATGCACCGAGGATTTTAGTTGTACCACACAAATCCAACCCACTACTATAAAGTCAAAATTGGTGCCATACTAGGTCTAGTGGAAGATCTAGAATCCACGACCTCACCACCTCGGTATCAGTACACAAGTGAAACATGCAGTGACCTCACCAGTCAAACTGCATCCAGTGAAATATAGTCTAGCTATGCAAACCTAGCCCGCCTTGGTAATGGTCACAACACTAGTGAAATTGAGCTATGACCCGCAACCAGACTCTTCAAGGGTATGGCCCGCAACCAATCCTGTGTCACATGTCACTGATCTACAGTCCAAAGTCGTACTCTTCCAGGTATGGCCTGCAACCAATCCTATGTCACATATTCCTAGACATAAGTGGATATTCATCCTCACCCCCACATATTCAAAAATATGCGCTTTGAGTTAAACTCATTTCACCATTCAACAAGTAATGACAGTGAATGGATCTATGGCACAGTGAAAGCTATATGATTAGGTTCCACTCGATTAGTTAGGTGAATTAAGTGTCTTTTATCATCAATCAAGTTACAACATATAAAATCTAAACAAGTTCTGCATAAATAAGGGCATAACACATCACTATAACATATTTGAGCATATATGGTGTGATCTCATTACATTAATACTTGATGTTGCCAATCACCATATTTCTCATCACCAGAATCACATACTTTTGGGGTAGCAACCCCTTATCTCATCATTGAGGAAATCATCATCTCACATAAGTCAATAAGCCATCGTTAGGTAATAAGACCATTTACCTCCTCTTTCAATGATACCAACATCTCACATGCCTCATAAGGCCCATTTAAAGATATCATAAACATCATAACTCATACCTGTCTATGCTTATCAACTGATGTTACCTGCATGGTTAGAGAATTGTGACAAGAAGAATAATACATCATCAATACTACCATCTCATAAGATTCATGTCATTCATAATACATCATTAGGGTTAGGGTTCCTATAATTAGTTAGGGTTTACAAGGTTGGATAAAAAACTACCCTTATATCATTACTTCCATCATCATTATAAGGTATGTCATGAGATAAAGATTATATAAAAAGGCACTCATTATATACACACAACCACCCCATAGGGTATCACATCATATCATGTAACCCTATCATCTACATGATGTAACATAGCCATCATCACAAGGTATCGGTTGAGACTATCATGTAGTATATGGGTTAGCACTTCCCATAGGGTGTCGACTTGTCATCACCACAACATGTGGACTACCACCATGCAAGGAACAACGAACATCCTTACTATTGGTGTATCAATTTACCACTTCTTGAGAGTGTGACGGTCAGCACCACCTAAGGGTATAACGGGAAACACCACCATAAGGGTGTCGGGAAACACCACCCTATCGTGTGTCGACCAACACCACCTAAAGGTGTCCGGCAACCAAAGCATGTCGAGAAACCATTGGTGTATCTATTATTAGGGTTAGGGTTTAGCTAGGCATCACATGTCAATGGGTATTAGGAAACACCACCCTAAAGGTGTTTCAACCTCCACTCAACTAGAGTGTCACAATTAGCCCTAAAAAAAACCAACTCCATGAGGTACACCCATAGCCCTGACAGTATAACACTTCCAAGGCGTAATGCTTGAGCAACACCTTATCTACTTAGGTACATCAAATGAATGACAACTAACACCCTTCATGCATATAGGTTTATCCATCACATATCGGTTAGGTGCTTCTAGGGAATGACGTGCTAGCTTCTTAAAGATCTATCAACCATACCAATTTCATAACAATAAGCATGACGAGATATCCTTCTCAATGCACATCGACCTAAGCATCCACAAGGTATGTTTACCTAGGCATTTCCAAGTCTTGATGACTTGCTACTTGGTGTGTCAGTTTGTTACACTACAAGTCATGATGACCTACTCTCAACATGGTGCATGAATGTGTGTGAACTCATGGTATTCAACATTAGAAAGGTCGGCCACTAGTCCATCTACTAACATAGAAATAAGGTGAACGATATGAATAGAAAACCAACGTGATTCCATCATTAAAATAGTTCTATAATCATTAACAACTACTAGCATTCTAGAGATGAATGATTTCAAGATGAAGAACAAACATATTCATATGAAGAGTGAAAATAACAAAGGAGATTAAGAGTTATATAAACTTCCTCAAAGATCACCACTAAGATCTAAGCTCCAAGGTCAAGCTTCAAGATCACGAGCTCAAGGTAGAAGATGATCACTAAACTTGGTCACCACCACACCTCCAAGGAAGAAGATGATACCATGGTTAAGATGGTTCAAGATGAAAATATGGTATCCAAGATCCATGGTCGAGAAGAAGAAGATGAAGAAGAAGAAGAAGAAGAAGAAGAAGAAGAAGAAGAAAAGAGAGATAGGAAACATAGCTTACCAAGATAGAAGATGAGGGAAGATCAACGAACACCACAAATTGGAACTTGTCCATTCCAAGAGAGACTCTATAGCTCCTTAATCCTCTCAAGGTCGTCCACCAAGGAGGAAGGAAAGCAAGGATGGCGAAAAGTATCCTCTTGCATGGAGAAAAAGAAGATTATATACAAGAGGGATGAGAGAGGGATCATGGAAGAGGTGTCATCACCTTAGGATCTTAGGTACAACTTGTTCATGAAAAAGAGCCACATGCACAACATCATGCAAGACATGGTGATAAGGTCTAGGCTAGGTCTCGCCCTCGTGGTCTCATACCAAGGTTTTGCCTGATACCTTATATCCACACATTCATAAACCGATAGCGTACAACTCTACACACCCCACAAACTGATAGGGCTCAACCCTACACACCTCACAAACTGATAGGGCTCAACCCTACACACCTCACAAATTGATAGGGCTCAACCCTACACACCTAGTTGCAAGACACTCCTCATACATGTGTTTTAAAACATAACCAAGGATGCTACCACACAACCAAGGCCCAAACAATGTTCCTATCTCTCTCCCTCCTATAGATGATGCCAAGAGAGAGAAGGAACATACAAGAGGTGGTAAAAATTGCACATGACCCCTTACTCTGGGCTAATTTGCAATTTGTACCAAAACCTCACCACAAAACACAAGCATCAACAAAAAATCTCAATCAAGAAACTTACTCCCTAATTACATCTCAGATGATTAGAGCAAGGTGCTAAGCAACATACTTAGGCAAAACAAACAAGATTGTCCCAAAATGTGTGTCAGGGTCCTTTCAGATTTCCTCTTTCATATGTGCACTCTGTGTTGTAATTAATTCAAAGAAATGAATGTCGACTTCCCCTCTCCTTTCTCTCTCTCTGATTCTTCAAATTTTTTAAAAGAAATAAAGGAGAAAGAAAAAAGAGCTTATGTTCAAAAATATACATAAGGAATATCTAAATTGGATTTGATGATTTATAAGCACATTTTGAGCCCATTAATTATTCATAATTACTATCGGTGTAAAATGGTATTTCGGAAATTTCTGTATGTTAATAAATTTTCAAATATATATATATATATATCATTGAAGTAATGAGAAATATATTGTGACCAAATTTTATAATTTAATAATATTCATAAAAATGATGTATATTATTCATGCAAAAAGGGATTATGAGTGACTAAAAATATTGAATGGTATTTTTTTGAAATTATAAGAACTTATTCATATTCATTAGATAAAAACATAGTAGTGGTCTAATTTTTATGATTTTAGGTAACTTTATATAAGGAAATACATTCAAGAAAGATTAGGCTAGATGTGGTTTGTTGTCAAATAAATAAATTAATTTCATATGATAAATGGGTTGGTTCAGGATATTTTAAAATGATAACAAAACAACATCAACATATTAGCCAAAGATCACAAAAATTCTACCATTTTAGTAATTTATTTTTAGGAAAGATTTCATGGCTGTTTAAAAAGTAAGTAATGATAGGCACAACTTTGAATTTGTATATGGTTAATTTTGAAAGGGGTTAGGTGCCAAATCCCTTTAGGCAATGAATACATGAAATGTTTTGTACGATATTTATTATGATCTTTAATGTCATTTTGGATAGAAAACAAATGTTTGAAAGTTATAAAGATTTGTTTTAAAATTTTAATATTTAGGAAATTTCATATAATTTTAATAGTATATTGGTCAAAATATAGCAAAAATGGAAACCATATATTTAAAATAGAAGTATAAAGGAAAATGAAGGAAAAGTTTGATGATGTCCTTTTAATATTTCAAGATTTATATAATTGACTACGATGTGAAAAATTTACAAGTGCATTATATTAATTGAAGACTATAATAAAGTGTTAGTATTGAACAAACACCTTTCCAATACAATTGGGAACTTTGATGTGGATAAGGAAATTGAATTACATGTATTTGAATGTGATTTAAACAAAAAATGGAAATTATGTATTTAATATGTGTGATTGAATATTGTTTACCATTACGTATATATAACATCATACCATATCTATATGAATTAATAGAAGTGATTAATCCTAGGAAAATAATTTTCTAAGTAATTTTGACCATATGCTTTTTATTTTGAGGAATGTATACAAAATTAAATTTGAAGTAGCATTATACCATTATGAATGATTTTATTGATTTTCTTGAATTTAAAATAGTAGGCCCGAATAATATGGCAAGCAATCAATAGTTAGAGGCTTTTTGTACATAATAACGTTAATGTACAATGATTATGAAAATAGATAATTTGATTTTTCTATTAGAATAAAAAAAATATGGTAACATAATAATGGTTTATTTGAGATTTATAGGATGTGTAATAAATGTTTGGTTTGACTACAGATAGATATGCACAATTTTGATGGGCCTTACATATGAAACAAATGCTAAGAATGACCATAAATTTTTTTGAGAATTTTGGTGCTTGTTTAAATTAAATAAATATCCTTTTGATTTTCTTGTAATAATTCTTGTCATGCTTTTATCTTGACTTGGATGGCAAGAAACAAAAATGTGTACAATTGGAGGGAGTTTATAAGGGTTAGTGAGGCTTATATTTTTGTGGTGCTAGTGTGACCACCCTTTTCCCTTTCCTTGTTCTCCTTTTCCCAATCCTTTCTTATCTCCTCCTTTACAGATGTGTAGTGGAAAGGGAGCAAAGAAATAGAGTTACTTGACCTCCTACGCATCCAAGTTGACACCTCCTCATATATTCTTACAATGCACCATCACTTGGTATAAAGTCGTGGCCTCGTTTGATGCCTACAATGCCAATGAAGGCTCACCATTGTTGTGGACTTATTCCCCCATACCCGGATGCATAGTTGTATAGTTGGTTCTCATATAGAGTAATTCTAAGGTGATTAGATTATCAGAAAAAAGGGGGAATTGAGAACACAAAGAAATCACTAGTATCAAAGGTAAGAGGGCCATTCATATTTGACACAAGTAATTTTTATTTAATTCATGTTTATTTATGATTATGCACATTAGTTGATTTCATGAATTAGGAATTCTTTCTCAAGAAGACATCATGTATATCTATCACTGTTTGGTTGGCTGATTACTAGTTTATGGTAAAACCCTAATTACAATTTTGATTATGATTAATGAATAACATTGAAGAAGGGAGAAATACCTATTATGGTTTATGAGGGAGAAATCTCATCATGGTACTAAGAGGGAGAAATACCATTATGTGAAGATTAAGATTATAGACTCTAATGATAAGTTTCAAAGACCATGTCAATGTCAATGTTACGATAATTGGAATTGAGTCACTTTTCATACACTTATCGAATCATGGACCTCAAGAGGTAGTTAAGGGATTTCTTAGCATCAAGGGCTTTCCTAGCAATCATGTGCTCTTAGGTGGGTGAAGTAGAGAGATGCATATATTTACTGCTCAATTCTTCATGTTATTAATGACTCAAGAATGCTTATAGTTAATTCAAATCAACTTTTATTTCAAGTGAAGTTGTATTTAATTTATGTTTTATAAGGTGACAAATATTGCTTAATGATGTGATATTTGTTTTGCATGGATGGGGATGCAATGCTAGCAGGTTTGGGAGCAAGTGAGGAGTAGTAAGAAACAACCAAACTCTACAAGATTTTCAAGCTTTTCCTGATGAGGTGCCATTTACCAAAATGATCTAGAGATTTAGATGCCATTTACACTATGTTTAGTCACATTACCAATTAGAACATATTTCATAGATGAACATGATGTAGTTTTTTTTGGTCGGTCAAAAAAACGTGTTACTAAAATACCAAAAACTGTGGGTACTAAGTACCCCATTACAACATAAGAGTTAGAAAACTCAACTTTGGATCAGAAACCTCTCGCAGGAGGTACTCAGATGATCTCTAGAAACAAGCAAAGTAAAGGCCTCACAAGCTATAAAAACTAAAAAATAGACATTCGATCAACAGAATGGATATTTTAGCCTGCAATTACATACATTCAGCCCAGCCACAAACAATAATTACATAGTGAAGCAGAGAAAACACCAGGACCTCCTGTCTTGAGCTAGATTTATCAACTTTTTGACCTTCTATGAATTTCAGGATCTTAGGTATCTGTATGGATTTTACATCCACTAACAAACCTCTTAAGAACTAACTGCAAAATGACCAAGCCATTTGGGGAAGGCAGAAACAACACATACACACAACAGAGGGCAGCCAAGGGGCATCCCAAATCCACCTTCCATACTTTGCATATCACCAACTATCACTATAACCACCCACAAAGTGTGGTAGTATGCAAAGAAATCGGGATTTGCTTTGACCAAGAACCTAGGAAAACAACCCTGTTATATCCTACGAAGGTCCTGCAATCATCACAACCAAATGGAAACTCAGGATTTCAGGGAAAAACCCCGGCCAGAGACCAACAAATCCATCTTGTGATGCCCTGTTTTCACAGAGGCATATCGTCGAACACTTAAAGTGTTTCTTCATACAGTAGCAGTGGACATCAGACAACCACCAGGACGGTGCCGCAACTCAGTTGTGTCGAGGACGGAACACCAGAGAAGGGGAACACACTCGAGCACAAAGCCGCATCAAGGTCGATGGAGAGTCCCTACGATAGGAAGATGCCAGAGCGAGTCCCATCCAGAAACCTGTCGAGGAGCCCAAGCTCTATCGAGGAAGCCTCAGCATGACTCGATGCAAGCGGTGCCCGGAGGAGCAACTAGTCTAACCCTAGAGGGTGCACACCCTTTGCGCTTCAGCAACCAGCCACGCCAGCCGCCAAGCCTGAGCACGCACGATGCGGATGACAGCAACAGGAGGGTGTGGACCACCATCCGACACCACCAGCCAGGTCCGTGATGGAGACCACACAGCCAAGCAGGTTAGCACGCCACAGACATACAACAAGAAACCACCGAGAGCAAGCTCCTGACAGTGACTATGTAAGTACGACGATCAACTTGAGGATGACCCAAGGTGCTACAACAGAGAGCAGTGGGCCATCTATCGGATGATTGAAAGCTTTTAAATACTCAGACGCATTTCGTCGAACACCGAGAGGCCATCAACACATGGAAGCAACAGCCAACAACCTTCGTAGGATCCACGACCACCTATCCCTGTGACAGTGAGAGCCCTAGTCAGAGCAGCCACTTCTTTCTGGGGAAGAAAGGAGAAGAGGAGGGGGAGCAGATAAGGGACAGGGGATGAAGCCCTAGTGACAGAGATGACCTTGTATAACAACAAATCTGTGCAAAGGTAGCTTCACTCCATCCAGTCACCCATGAAATAGATGGAGGCCGATTGAATTGGCACACAACTAGCCCTCCAGATCTAGTCCATGCAAGCACCTACATCCAGTCAACTCCCCATCGTATCTCTTCCATAATCACCGGAGAAGAAACCCTCAAACTGGATAGATGGGGCCGAGACCCATCTTCCCTGACTCTCTCCGCCACCTGGGATCCGCCTTCAATCACCAACCTATTTGGGATGTCGAAGCTGGCTTCATACGAAAGGACCACGACAGACGTGAAAGTTCCAGGGGGAGGATAGCATCGAGAAGACGCCCCTCCTCCCAGTGGCGCCGCCGGGAGATCTAGAGAGAAGAGAGAACGACGGCCCTAGAGAGAAGGGAGAGAAGACGCTATCAAAAGTACAATGCATGGTGTTTATTTACTCTAATTACTAAGATCAACATATTGTGACACCCCCTTAAGTAAGAATGCTTCCATACAGAGAAGTTTATATGTTGTGAAAAGTGGGGTTCTGCAAACTTAATACCAATAAATAGGAGATCTACACTTTTCCCATACTAAGCTTCATAAGGGGCCATGCCTGAACTTGAATGATAACTGTTGTTATACGCAAAATCCATAACACTGCGATAATCATCCCAATTGCCACTAAACTACAAAGCACATGCTCTCAACATATCCTCTAGGGTCTGAATTGTCCTCTCAAACTGTCCATCTGTATGAGGATGAAACGTTGTACGAAATTTCAATTTTGTTCCAAGGAACCTAGATGTAAATTTAGGATCTCTATCAGATTTATAGTAATTGATACTCCGTGTAGTCTGACTATCTCATCTATACATACTTTACCTAACTTTGTCATATCCCATGTTGTCTTAGCTACTAGAAAATGAGAAGACTTAGTTAGCATATCTATACCCATACAAAGTCAGAATCACATGGTGTCCTAGGTAGTCCAACCATAAATTCCATAGTGATATGCTTCCATTTCCATTCAGGGACATGAAGTGATTGTAGAGTACCTACTGGTTTCTAATGTTTAGCCTTAACCGCTAACATACACTACACTTAGCTACATACTCAACCACATCTTTCTTCATATGTGACCACCAATACAATTCTTTAAGGTTTTTGTACATCTTTGTGTTTCTTGTATGCATATCATACATAAAAGAGTGAACTTTCTCAAGAATATGCTTCTTTAACTCAGTTCCATCTGACACACACAATCTATCATGTTGATACATCAACCCATCATCTGAATATCTAAAATCCATCCTCTTTTCTTCTATCATATCATACATGATCTGTTGTAATTCCTTATCACTCTATTGAAGCTCCTTGATCTGATCATAGAATGTAGGTCTAACTTGCAGCTATGAAATCAGGCAACCTTTACCAGACACGTTCAACTCCAAATTCATCTCCCTCATGTTAACTAACAAGTCTCTTTTTACACATGCAATATAAAACATATCTACAGACAATGTTGACTTCCTATTCAGAGCATTTGTCACTACATTGGCCTTCCCAGGATGATGATCAATGATAAAATCATAATATTTTATGAGTTTTAACCACCTATGTTGTCTCAAGTTGAGATCCTTTTGTGTGAATATGTACTTTAGACTCTTATTATCAGTAAAGACCTGACATGATTCTCCATAAAGATAATGAGCCATGTCATTAAGGCATGTGCTATTGCTTCCAACTAAAGATCATATGTGGGATATTTCTCTTCATTCTTCTTAAGATGTCTAGAAGTGTAAGTTACCACATTTCCTTCTTTCATAAGAACACATCCTAATCATATTTTGGTTGCATCACATAACACTCCATATCCTTTACCTGGCTCTAGTAAAATTAAAACTAGTGTTGTAGTTAACTTCTTCTTTAACATTTAAAAACTTTTCTCACAAGTTTCTAACCAAATAAAAGGCACATCCTTCTATGTCAAACGTGTCATAGGTGCTTCTAATGCATTGAAATTCCCTATGAATCTCCTATACTATCCAAATAACCCAAGAAAACATTTGATCTCAGTAGGGGTTGCAAGTTGCTACCACTAAAGAACAGATTCCACCTGCTTAGGATCAACCCTGACTCCTTCTCCTGATATGACATGTCTAAGAAAGGATACTTCAACCAACCAGAACTCACATCTGCTGAACTTTGTATAAAGTTGATATTTCCTTAACAATAGCGAATCTATCCTCAGATGTTGCACATGTTGTTCCTCATCCCTAGTATATATAAGAATATCATCTACGAACACTACTATAAAATGATCTATGTAGGGTTTGAAGATTCTATTCATCATATCCATTAAGGATGCAAGGGCATTTGTTATTCCAAAAGTCATGACTACAAATTCATAATGCCCATATCTTGTTTGGAATTCTGACTTAGGTAGATCAGATGCCTTTATGATTAACTGATGACAACCCGATCTGAGGTGTATCTTTGAAAAGATTGTTGTTCATGTAATTGATCAAACAAGTCATAAATTCTGGGAAGAGGACGTTTATTTTTTATGGTTATTTTACTCAATTGCCAATAGTCTATACATAACCACATGATTCCATCCTTCTTCTTCAAAAATAATACTCGAGATCCCCAAGGTGATGTACTAGGTTCAATAAATCTCTAATCCAATAACTCTCGTAACTGAGTTTTTAATTCCTTTAACTTTGTAGGTGCCATCTATTGGAGGGTAATGCTATTGGGTGACTTGTAGGTAAAGTTTGTATCTCAATGTAGATATCTCTTTCAGGTAGTAAACCTAGTAATTCATTAGGACACTCATGTACTACTGGAATATATGTTATACTAAGTGTTCTTTTCTCTACCCTAGCATCTACCAAATGTGCTAAAAAGGCCTCACACCCACACCCCTTTCTCATCTTCTTATCAGCTACAAAACTAATACTAAACATGTAGGTAAGATTTTCCTGTCTCTAGTAAAGACACATGAAAATCTGCCTTGTGGAAAGGTAGCTTCTTTCTTCCAGCAATCCAATTAGACATGATACGTATGAAGGTAGTCCATACCAAAATAATTTTAAAAAATTAATATCAAAGAATATGAGATTAATTTCCATCGTATACCCACTAAAACTCAATAGACATACAAGACATACTTATGTCAAAAATGATGATTCACCTAGCGGTACTCTTAACAACAACTCATAAGATAAACCCCTAGGTTAAAAGATTTAATCCACTAACAATCAATCTTTGAATGAAATAATGTTTTGCACCAAAATCTATTAATGCTGTAAAAAATGCTTAAAAGAGAAGAATCTCACATGTCATGACTATGGGTGAGACTACACTTTCAGATGGTGTCATTAGGAAGAAGCTTCATATAACTCTCTCTCTTCCATGTGTCCTCGTCGTCTACTAATAGTAAAAGGTGCTCCCCCTCTAGAGCCTGAGGCCAAAGAAGAACTTTCACCTCTAACTAGAGTCTGTGTCTACAAAGCTAAAATTGTAATTGTGAAACCTTGTTATAAAATAGACTAAATCTTTGGATAGTCCCTTTTTATATGCCCATTTGTCTACAATGATAGCATATTGGAGGATTATATCCCTAACACCAACCAAAAAGTATCTCACCACACTTGTCACACATGGTTGCATCCTGTCTCTACGGACCTATCATTGACATTGATGATCCTAAAGACCTAGATAGAGGTGCCCACCTGCGTGATGTATTCCATATGCTAGGACGGAAACTCCCTCTACTATGTGTGGAGCCAGATACTTGTCTTCCAAAGCAACCCATTCCTTTCCCAATCTTAGAAAAGAAGCCACCACAATCTCCTCCGTACACTCCATTACTTTTTCCTCCTCTGCTGAAGTCCCCACATCTTTTCTTATTCTTAGACAACTTATCAACATTAACGGACTCTTCTACATGTCTTGTTGTTTCCAAATATTCTCTAAAGTTTTCTTTATCTCTCTGAAAAAAGGATGATAAAGTGTGTCTAGTTTCTGATCTTAATCCTTATTGAAATCTTCTACACATCTTTATGTCATATGGTACAAGCTGCTGGTAGAAATTCACCAACCTTACAAAGTATACCTCATATTCACCAATTGTCATACTAACATGGCTGATATTCTGCATCTATTTGATCTTATCATTTAAGAAGGCCATAGGAAAATACTTAAGGTGAAACTAATCCACAAAGTCCCTCCATGTCATCACTATATTTCTCCTTTTATCATCTACTCCCACCACCACAACTCAACACATCCCTTGAGTAGAATAGACACATGATTAATTTGGTTATACTCTAACAACTCCAATAGACGAAAGACATTTTATAGTCATCAAAGCCACACATCTGCCATAGTTGGATTTGTTGTTCCAGATAAATTCAGTCCCACCAAGCTTCTTCACCAGCTCATAGGATCTCATCAAATCCATACTAGAAGATGAAGACCTCGTGTCCATCTTATATTTGTCTCTTGTCTCTAAAAAAATATGGTACATACTTGTCTCTTCATCCCTATCGTCTTCACCTTGAGCCATCACTTGAGGGTCAGGGCCATAATGTCTCTCAACTTATTCCTTGCCATGTCCACATCCTTTTCCTTCCATCTGCATATTCATAATAGAACACATCTGTTATAAAATTGCAATTCAAAGAGGAAATCATCTTAATCCTATCGGTCTCTTACCACCCCGTCCCAAGCCTAAACTCATTTTAGGTTCAACCTGGATTTGATACCAAAAAGTTGATGCGACCCAAACCCACTAATACAGGGTTAGGGGCCCATCAAGGAGATTAGCCTATCCATCAACTTTTAATCATTTAATGAAAACCAACCTCAACTTTTTCTTTCCTTATATAATTAGTAACATCACTTACTAATCGATAATGTCTTAGTTTAGCATAACATTAAGGATACAACAAAATTTTACATAGAAGAATGTGTTTCACAATTAATATAAATCATGCACACTTCATACAAACTTCTCTCTCTTCTCATTCTCTCATTCCCAAAATCTAGAGTAAGAACAAGAGAACACCTCACTAACTACTCTTCTTGAGACCTTTTCTTTATTTTTGATAACATCTAGCTTCTGCCTCTTCTGGTGGAGCTGACCCTTTCCTAAAAAATGTTTCAGTAAGTTGTGAGCTACTAGCTCAGGTGTGGAAAATCAATAGGTAACCATGATGATTCATACACACACACACACACACAAACACACACAAACACACACACACACACACACACACACACACACACACACACACACATATATATATATATATATATATATATATATATATATATATATATATATCTATATATATATATTGTCATTACAATTCAACATGGAAGAATACAACTTGGTAGAGTAAAATTGTAACCATACAACATGGAATTTTTTTACTACAAGCTTGGTAGTTTAACATTTTAAGATAACAAACAAGGAAACTATTCTCGATAAAATCTATAACGAATAAATGAATCCATTTTCAATTCCTTTAGTTGATTTTATTATGCCACTAGACCCATAAGAGGTGTACCACAATATGTGAAAGCATCACATGATGCTATGATTTCACTATACAATGCTTAGAAGCATGTCTGAGTTCCTAAGCCTATCTTTTAAGTAAGACCCCTTCTACAATGAGCCTTGCCACTTCTAGCTCTAGGAGGCTAATGGGAGTGGCCATATATATCAAATCTCCCTATAAACTTGTACTCAGGAGGAGAGTCAAAGGACTCTAACTTATTACACATTAGTGGACCTACTGACCATTGATTACTACAACTTGTAACATAGGTACAACCAACATCCCAATTGGCATTATATACCAAACATTTAAAGAGTACTCCCAAATCATCTTAGATGTCGAATACCCAACTAGTGAGCTCCAACTTACGTCGACCTGGACTACCTCCATTAGGGAAGCATGTTTTCACCTCACAACACAAGCCTTATCCTGTGAGGATTCCATTATGTCCAGGGCATCTATTGTCTAATGATATTAAATTGATCAAACATGATTTATCATCATTACTCATTACCCTAACTTTGTCATTTAAACATTTCACAACATTCACAAGAATCATAATAGTATATACATATATATGTATATATATTTATTTATATTTGTATCAACTAACACAATCAACACCGATCTCATTTTGATTCGTTGGATCAGAATTTGGGAAAATCGGTCTTTCCGGTATCTTTGATATCACCATCTCATCATTTATCATACATGATAGTTTCTCAGATATTCATCAGTATGATACCATGTTACATATCATAGCATATTTTATGCATTTCTACTGATATATTTTGTTGTACAAATCTAACAAGAACAACAAAAATATTACATAGTAAGATTTGAAGTTTAACGTCATCATTTCAGATTTGTGCATAATAAATCAAGGTTAGAAGGCGATTTTATACTGAAAAATATCACCATAGATGATTGACATGAGTCTGTCCACCAATCAAGCTCGGATTTCAGCTCATGAAAACTAGAATCTTATTTCAATCCTTGATATCTCCTCACAAATAAGTTTCCAGTAAGAAAGCAATGTCAAAAACATTTTCTGGAGGTAGAAGAAGAAGAATGAAGGTTAACTAAAACCTTCAGTTGATAAAATGGGGAGTTCCAAGCAAGGGAACATGAATAAAAGAAAAAATTGACAATTTAAAAGAAATTACCAAGTCAAATCTATGATGAAACCTTCAAAATCCTCTATTCTTCGTGTTCCTCACAAAAAATCACACTAGAATCACCTTTTAGATTGTCCTTTATGTGGTTTAAGGGTTTAGTTATGTAGTGGGTTGAAAAATGAATCCAATGGAACTTATTTCATCAAATTTCAATAAGTATAATAGAAGTTATGCTCATTATTGTGATTGGCTATTTTGGGTAGGAGCACTGTGGTTCAACCTCTGATGGTTCACCATTGTTGCAATCCGATGGTCAAACTGGGTAAGAACTTAAAAGTGACATTACTTTTTCATCTTATCTCTATTTTGGGTCATCCATTTTGTGTTGGATTCATAATTGAATTCTCTTCAATTCGACATCAAAAAGTTTGATAAATTTATCATTTGATAATTTATTTATTAATTAATTACTTAATATCTATATTGTTCTTCTACATATGTGAGTCTAATCTAAGCCAAAAGATCAATCGACCAAGGAAAACCATCGTAAAACCTTTAGAATATTGAAACACTTAGCTCAAGAATAACCATTAGATCATTGGTGGACAAGCCAAAAGCAAGCCATCAAATATTTAGTGAGAAGCAAAACCATAATTTCTTTGACTTAGAGAAATCATCAGTTCATAGGTTATGTAAAGTCATCGGTTCAAGAAAAAAGGTGAAACCATCAGGTCATACCCTATATAAAACCATATTTTTATGCCAAACCTATCAATCAATTAAGTAACACTCTTGGTCTACACCCATCAACTTTCAAAGCCATCGATTCTACCAACCGATGGAAAGTCTGATAGAGACTTACAAAGAATGTAACTTATGTATTTCAAATATGATTGACTTCATTCTTATTTATAGGGTTTCAATTCGAATCCTCTCCAATTAACATAAAAAATAATTTATCACAACTAATTAATTCATATGATAATTAAACATTAAAAACCATATTTATCATTAGGGTTGTACTTAACTCTTTGATTACTTACTAAGATTGTCACAGATTATCACATAGTGAGTCGGTCATAAGATGACGAGTCAACAACCTATCTATAAGCTATTGAGGGACCCAGGTCTAAGAAATTGCTTGAGGCCATTGTATCCAAAATGAACTCCATGTACACCAACTAGGTATGACCTTGGTGGTACCACCTAAAGGGGTAAAACCCATAGGGTGGAATTGGGTATTGAAGAATAGGAACCACATGGATCGTAATGTACAAACTTATAAGAGCAGATTGGTTGCAAAGGATTTCAAACAAGTTCAAAATTGTGAACCTGATGAAATATTTTCACCAGTTGCCATGGTTAAGTCCATTAGAATCATGCTTGCCATTATAGCTTATTACGACTATGAGATTTTGCATATGGATATTAAAACCACATTCCTTGATAGGAATAAATATGAGGATGTGTATGTGGCACAACATGAAGGTTTTATAATTCCCTTAATGTAAATAAAGTCTGTGAGCTACAAAGGCCAGTCAATGGGATTGAAGCAAGCGTAGATGACACCTTCAATTTGATACAAATAGTCAAAGAGTTTGACTTTAATCAAAATGAAGATGAAATCTATGATTACAATAGATTTACTGGGAGCATATGTATATTCCACATTGACGGCGAATAACGTCCTTATACTACATGGCACAAAATGTACCTTCTCTATGAAGGGTTTAGGTGAAGCATCCTATGTGATAGGAATTAAGATCTATAGAGATAGTTCTGGAAAGATTCTTGACCTAAGTAAGAGCACATATGTGGGCAAGATGCTGAAAGGGCTTAACATGAAGGATTCAATGAGAGAAAAATTTGTGCATGTTAGATTGGTTAGTTTCTCAAGAACCATATATTCCAATTATGGGGAAGAATGGGAAACATGCGTAAGATGCCAGTGGAATTGAATCTATCATTCAATATAATGTACTCATCCCATTATCTTATATGCATTAGACATGATGAGATGATATTAGTCATATTCCAATGAATGTCATTGGAATACCATAAAGAACATCCTTAAGTATTTGACAAGAACTAAAGGATTATTTCTTTCATTATTCCAATAAAGAAGAGTTGATTGTAAAGAGTTATATCGATGCAAGCTTACAAAATGACAAAGAAAATAAATATCACAATCTAAAATTTTTATTACAAGAACTTTAATCTGAAAAAGTTCCAAGCAAGAGATAAATATTTTTCAGAGAATACTGTATGGATCTAGAAGTTCATTTAGATGAACTTATGGGATGCTCAAACCATTGATAACACAATATAAATACTATGACAACAATAGAGCTCGTAGTTAGGCAAGGAATATTAGATATCACACTACAACAAGTCCATCTCATATGAGAGTTTGCATAGGAAAGAGGTGTAAAACATGCAATACACTGACTAAAGGCAAATGTTGCTAACCTTTCAGATAAGCACTTGCACAAAAAAAACATGATGGACATTTTTAAGATCACTAGAATAAGATTTGTGGGTGATTTGACTCTAAATGCAAGTGGGAGTCAGTTGGTATGTATGCCCATAAACAAAAATATGCTGATTTTAATGGCATATCTTGTAAAAGATCTGTTTGATAATAAAGTCAATCTTCTGATTTATTCTGTTTCATTTAGTTATGAGATAATGATGAAACATAATGAATGTCTAAAGAATGATATTACTTAAATTTTTATGTCTTTGGATTAATCACTTGAACGATGAGATCATACGTATCTCAAGACTATGTACATTCTTGATATCTCCCTAGTCAGATGTTATTGTGGAAGGCTAATAGACAACAATGAAACATAAGAATAGTGTATGTGTTGGTGGATGACAAAATATTATTAATCATGATATGTGATATCAAACCAAATACATTGATACTTGTTAGAGAATAGTGTATCAGATAGACCCACCTTGAGAGTGATGCATGGAAACCATAATTGGTAGTCAGAATCATCTCTCATAGTGATGGTGGTGACTGTGCTTCTTAGACCTGAAATCATCACACTCATCACATGTCGTTCGATATACTTAGATATCATCCACCGTGACATTGAATAAGGGTTGCCATAAAGGTGGTTCTCGGGTGCACTGTGACACATGGGGATGAGTGTGAGTGATGTAGATGGGATTTTTACCTACTATAGGAGTATGATATCTTGACAACTTGATAAGAGAGACTAAGAAAAAAATGCACATGTACATGTGTATCAGTATATGATATTGAGTTCACATATATCTCAGACATTCTTCTCTAGTTCAAGGAACATGGATTGAACATTTAGAGGATGATGGTTTCATGCCTCGAGTTCAATATGGATATAAATGACAAAAGGAATTATAAAATCACTATAACACCAATCACAGATTGTAGGCTAAAGTTGTTCTCCAACTTTTTGAATTACTTGGCTAGAATGATGTGTTGCTACATACCACTCACTACTTGTGATGTCATAAATTAGTCATGGGCATTCACTGCCATCGTAACTTGAAGCCTATAGGGTCACACACATAGGATACACTTGGAATATGAGTTCAATCATGAATATAGTTTAAACTTTATTAGTAAAGAGTTATACAATTAAATGTTGATTGACTGGATTGTGAACCGATGACTTCACGTGTTGAACAAATTATTTCAAAGATCGGGTCCAACTGAACCAAGATTGGCATTCTAGTCCATGAGACGTCCGATTCAGGAAGTGAACCACTCAGCTCAGGTCCATGAATCGACTAGTTCAAGTTTTGAATCGATAGTTTGTTTGATCAATTCGATTGGATTAAGGATTAGTAATGGTGTCATGTTGTGTATTAATCAAATATTAATTTCCAATACATTTGTGATTGGGAAGCATGATAAAATGACCAGTTTAAGGGTTGAACCGATCGGCTCACACACCCGGTTCACCTCTAAACTATCTATTTTGCAGATAGTAGGATGAGAAAATTCACAAAATGCTGTCTCTTTTGACTCCATCTCAGACTCAGAACCCTGACCCTATCCCTCCTATAAATATAGGGTTACTAGAGCTTCTCAAACACATCAATTAGCTGTGACTATTATTGTCATGGTTGTTTAACTGAGAGAACCCGAGTGAGTCCTACCTGTAAAAGGGAGGGATATCAAGGGAGAACAATTGTGAGAGAGCAAGTTTCTATTAGTATATTGACTAGAAGGGACAACTCCTTCTTATTCATTCATCTAGAAAGAGAAAGGTTCATGGTGGTCCATGTGGACTAATATAGAGGCGAGCAGACTATTTCCTGCCTCTAGAAGGATAAGGTCAACTACTATCTATAGTGATCAATCAGGATGCTGATGCTGACGTTGTCTGGGTGAAACTTGAAGAAAATCACACAATGTTACAAGGGAATTGTTGCTAGACTTGCTCCACGACTAGGTATAAACTCAAAAATCATCCTTCCCATGACATTGTTTTTGACATGGTCAACTATCCAAAGAGGAATATGTCAGTTAAAGTTTTGTTTCCACTATTTGTTCTGATGCCATATTTCCCTACAACATGAACTATATGGTTTTTGAAAAAGGCTATGTAAACAAGGTATAAATTGGGAATCTCCAACCTAATTGGATTTTAGAAATGTTGGTTTATTGAGATCCAAACCTCATAAGGGTTTAGTTGATATCAATTTTTTTAAAGGATTTTACCACAAGGTAGAAATTACAATCTTGAACTTGTTTGGGTTTTGAAAATATGGGTTATCACCAAGGAGTCAAATATTCAACAACATTTCAATGCTATCTTGATTCCTTGAAACTAACGTCTCATGGAGGACTCAAAATCTGAGAAACATTTTGATGTTATCATGGGTTTTGAAGAAGGGGTTCTAGGTTCATTACCTTACAAAGGTTTAATGTAGCACAACTTCAGAGTGGTTTTGCAAAGGAGTCAAAAGTTCCACAAAATTTTAATTCTATCTTGGGTTTTGAGAAAGGAAGCGTTAATAATGTATCAAAGATTCAAAAAATATTGATTCTATCTTGGGTTTTGGAAAAGGGTTTACCAAGTATTTGAAGGTTTGATTACATTTCTATGCTATCTTGGGTTTTGAGAAAAAGTGTTAGTATTCTCTTTGTAATGGTGTATATTCCTTAGAAGCCAATCATTGAATGATCTTTACAAGGATATTTTGTACTTTTAATTTGGTTGATAATGGTAATTCCAACTATTTATCCACATTTAATTACTAAATATTAATGTGCATAATAAATGTCCTTGGAATGATTTATTTAAAGCCATGGTACTTCAAGTACGTGACTTGTGCATGAGATCCTAATGGGTGTTAAGGAAAATACTTGTTAATGTCCCTAGTCAAGTGTTATTGAGGATTCATAAACAATATGCAAGACTAGTATGTTTTGTGATTGATGACCATTTCACATGGGTCATACGTACTGGATACCAAGTTAGATACATAACTCTGTGTTAGAGAACAAATGTACTGGACAAACCCACCTAGAGAGTGATTCATGGACCATTATATGCTAGTCATAATTAACTCTCAAATGTAACAACAGTGTTGTGGTCCTTCAAATTGAATTCACTACAATGGTGATGTGGCATCATCATGCTTGGACACATCCCAACATGATCTGAATAAGGTTGCCACACAGGTAGTGATTGGTTGTGATGATAATCATGATACATGATGTGAGTGACATAGAACAAATTTGTCCCTCCAATATAGCAAGAGTGATATCCAAGGCCTCTTGATAAGTGATACTAGAGAAACACATGAACAAGCTTATGTGAGTCAATATATGATACTGAGATCATATGTATCTTGCTAGTCTACTTGGAGATTAAGACCCTTATACCAACATTACGAGGATAATCTATTTGTGCCTCTAGTTCAATTTGGATATCTGTGATAAAAGAATTATACAACATTGCAAAGTTAGTGATTGATTATTTAATCTTGTCTAACTAATCCTACTATATGGGTAGAAATGATGTGTGACTAGACACTATTCATTGCTTATGGATAATATTATTGATTAGTGAATCCATTTCCAACATATTGTGGTATGTAACATACCCAAACCTAGTATCTTGACTCTATAAATCATATTCAAATCATTAGGAGGTTAGAATAACCGGTTCCTTTGATTTGACCATAGAAGGATAAAGTGATACCTTAATGTGACCAATTAATGTATGTAGTATAGATAAACCAAAGGTAACTCGTACATATATAAGCTTGCAACAAATGTAACACATTATGTGGAAATAGGTTTTATAATAACAACACATAACACAATAAACTCATATTAACATAATAACTTAACTACGTGGAAACATGTAAGGAAATTCATTAAGTATATCACATATGTTTCCTTTGCTAACTAATATGTAAATAATAGATAAAATATGTTTAAAAAGTGACACAATATGATTAACACATGAATAGGAACAACAATGTGAATTCCCATGTCCATAAATATGAATAATGTGTCATTACTTAACTAAATAATTAAAATGGACTTAACAGGATAAATGATTAAAACATGAATTTTTGTTCATAATAATATAAAATATTTTTGGCAATAATGTGAAGATAATGGGACTCAAAATAATAAATAAAAATGTTTGTGATATAATGTAGTGCTTCAGTTAGGCTTTCTGACCCCTTGCGGAAATTCAAGGCATGATCCCTTGTTGGCCTCTTCCTTGATCACGGTGATGACCGTTCTAGTTCTGGATACTGCTGTGTTTTAGAGTCTCGAAACAGTGCTGCTGCTATTAGAATACTCCTGGAAGGAGACAAGGGGTGGCAATTCTTGTCTTCTTTTATTCTCCTTTTAGGTGCTTTCAACTACTGGACTACTTTGAGCCAGAGATAGTACCTATCCTTCTGGGTTACCTCTATTAGATAAGTGGAGGTTCATACTTACATCTTTGTGGGTGCGGTTATTGTAATGTTTGTATGGCTCTTCGTTTTATCTTGTAGGTTAGTCTAGGTAGGTGGAGACTTCTCTTGTTTATTGTTCTCCTGATAGTCTGGAGTTTTATTTCTTTTTGTTCTCGATCCTCTTCATCCCCCTGCGTGGAGATTTAGTTTTCCCTAAGGGGCGCTTATGTACCCAAAGTTTTGGTTTATTAGTAACACGATTTTTTGCTGAAAAAAAGAAACTAAAATGATAATTATATTAGAACAATAAAAGGAAATCTCAAATATAATTTGCTTCTATCACAATTAGCATGGGTGCCAAGTTTCACAATATTTAGATAATAATAACTATTTTAATTTCATTAAGAAAGGAGAATATGAGATAAAATAAACAATATTAAATTAATTATTAAATGTCTTTAAAAGTTGAAAGATATCTAAAGTTTAGATTCTGGACACCAAAATTAGTCTATGCTTGAATTTTCACATCAATTGGATAACCTTATCTATCCTCGTTTTATTTAGGAAAGAGAATATAATTTAAGGTCCAAAATTTCAAATAAAGCAAGCCCAAAATGAAAAAGTAATGGAAAAGTTGGATTCTACATGTCATAATTACTCTAAGAGGCAAACTTTGTGTTTATTGGATAATGTTTGATGCCTCAAATAAATTAGGAAAGAAAGGGGAAGTTTTAAATGCCTAATTATCAAAGTAGTTAATCGATGTATTCATTTGCCTAAAGTTTTGGTTTTATTTTAATGTCACCACCTTTTTATTTTTCACGTGTATTTAAATTTCAAAAGTTTCTTGTCTCACATGTCATGCTGATTTTTTCCAATCCCAACCAATTTCAGACTCTTTTTCATCCGTTGGATCATGATCGTGTGTTCACACCCTTTTTTTCTACCTTGGACCAAAATAAAATGAGGCACACCTTGCTTGTTACCTTCTTGGTGATTTCTCTCTCTATGTTTGTCCTCCTTTTCCACTTTCAATCTCAAAGTAATCCTAGTGGGAATCTAAACACTTTGATGCCTATTTGGTCATTGGTTCATGGTATATATAACCCTGACCCATCTTGCCTCTTTTTTTCCCTCTTTTCCTCTCGTGACTTCTTCACCCGTCCATATTATCACCTCATTAGGTCTTCAAACCTACGAGAAACCAATCCACCCATCTTTGAAACCATCTTCACATCTTCAATAATCATTTGGCATCGGTTTTTTCCCTCGTTGATCTCGGACCCGAGTTCTAGGCCCCCTTTTCCAGCTGCTACCTTCGTGTGACGATAGTGAGCTCCTAACCTAGAAGCTTCTGATAGTTCATCCAAGAACCATCAACTCACCCTTGTGAAGTACTTGTGACCCAATATTCAGCCCCAAGATTGGTATCCTCCTTTTCCCCTTTTCGCTTTCCTCCTTGATCCTGAAACGATCCTCGAGTTTTGATCCTAAAACTTTGGCTTTTTCTTCACGGTTAGTTTCCGCACAATATCCAAACTGTTCTCACTCCGAACAACCCTTCTTTTACCTATCTTTTGTGTTTGTTTTGTTTCCACTAGTACCACTTCGGGGCAGTCATGGCGGGGGGGGGACCTAGCAGGAGGCCGAGTCACGTGAAGGCCCTCTTTCTAGGTCCGTTGTGATCACAAGGTTTCGCTGAAGACATTGGAGGTTGCTTCTTGTTTTCTGATCACTATGTTCCTGAGCTTGGCCCTCCCCGTAATAGTCTCAAATTGCTTTATCATATGTTCTTCACGCTTCGTCTGAGAGAGACAACAATTTACCCTGATAATGTACTGATATGCCCCTGTCATGCCATATGATTGTAAATCATATGTGAGGACATGTCAATAAATTTTTTTGAAGGTTCCATTCTATACATTTAACTCAAATAACAAGAAACACAGTCAACAACCTGTTGGGATACCTACTACTTAAATACGGACCTGCGACCGCTAGTTTAACAACAGTGTGCGTAGTACAACTTAAGTTCCGACTAACATGCAAAAAAGAAATGAAGGAAAAGAAACTAGATAAATATGAAATGTCCTGAATAACGAGACCAAGGTGGTCTCGACGATGTCCTTGAGCTTCCAGATCTTGAACTAAACTCATAGAGTCTGACTCCACCTCTAGGTTAGACCAACCCCAAAGATGCGCCCGTTGAATGCCCACTTTTAGATCCAGAGCCTCATCAAATTCAGAGTCATAATGGACAATTCTTTGACCTTCCAGTAGTCCCGCTACAGTCCCCCACTCGTCCCTGAAGATCACACCAAGTCGTAGCTCGTCATTCTTTCCCAACGCGCAGTCTACATTCATCGTGATCAGGATAAGTCCCGATAGTCTTTAATCATTACTCCATTTTGCTGAATCAACCAACACAAATCGTGTGTGGTCTCGTCAAACACAGCCTTATTCTGATAGTTCCATAATTCCCACATTATTGTCACTGCCGAGTCCATGTCATCAGGAGGAACTCTATCGTGAAGTAACGAGAAGGCCACTCTCATTTCCACTACTCTCAGCTCGTCAATGAAGGTCCAAGCCTTGTGTTGTGCCCAACATTGCATAGTTTTAGGACAAAAAACTAAAGGTGTTGGATGGTTTCTTTTCCCAGATCACAAAGAGGGCACTTTATATATGTATTACAATACTTGTCTAGCCATCCCCCGTTCGTTGCGAGGCTCCCCGTACATGCTCTCCACAAAGAATTTCAAACCTTTGGTGGCCAGTAATAAATAGTTGTCATGCGTACTAGCATTGAAAAATTAGTAAACACCAAATTCTTAAATAATTCATAATAATGAATTTAAAAGTTGAAAAAATAAAATAAAACATGTTCTAAAACCCTAGAATTTCTCTCTATCCAGTGATATCTAATATCATAATAATGTGATTTTTATGGATTTATCTAACTGGCTAGAATTCCTAAAATTCATAACTAATCATTTATAAGTCAGAAAAATAAAGTTAAATATGCTACAAACTTAGAAATATATAATCTATAAGCTTACATGGTTTTGATAACTTAAATAGCTAATAACAAAAAGGTGACTTTTAGGGTTTATACAATTGATGTAATTAACCCTAGTATCATATATGCTTTTAATAGGTTGCTTGTAGACTAAAATGAAATTAGAATTTTGACCTTGGACATATGCAAACTTCATGTGAGGTATGCTACATTCTATATATTCTTATTCATCAATCAAATATTTCCCCTCTCTCTTGGTCCTATCGACAAATGAGCCTACATGATATCTCTCTCTTATGAGAATTTATTTCATGTGAAAGGTCGATGTTTATTATGAACTTGTGATCATCTTATTGGTTGGATATTCCTAATGGACTATTCATTTCTATCTTATTCTTCTTATTCCTTGTGGAACCCTAATTTGAGATATTGAATCAAGAGTGGACTCTTATGCATGTTAACTCTAGAGATTTTTAAATATTTGTTATAGATTCTCTGGCCCCACATTAGAACTATTGGATGTTATCATTGCTCATATTTTGATTTATACTTGCTTACTCTTTTTTTCTACATCATGTAGTGACAACTAGTATAATACGACATGTGTTATTTTATGTGGATGTGTAAATTCCCACACTTTATAATATAGAGGTGATAATTCCTGCAAGTGATATTATTAGAGCATATGTGTATCCTGTCATGGTGTGAGTAGGTGTGTATATGTTCCTTCTCACCCCATATTTATGGTAGATGTGTTATTTCCTACATGTTTATATTGTTCTAGTATTTTCACATGTAAAATGTATGGATGCCTTGCTCTTATTTATCATATTATTGCAATTCATATTCTTTTTATGTCCACTTGGATAATAAGTTTTCCTCTTCTATGGGAAGCCTTGTTATATTTGATGTCCTTATTTTATAATGTTTCTTGATTTCCTAATAACATGCACACACATGCTTTATGTTGATAACTTCTATTTTTTGTCTTCTCTTGTGGGGTATGGTTCCAGCCCTAGGTGTAGGACATTGTGGACATGCCAAGAAGATGTGGACCTAGGTTATGGAGTTGACTTATAGGGAGATGGACTCAATATATTTTAGATATCCCTCTACTGAGATCCTAATGTTGCTTACCTTTAAATCACAAGTGGGTGGATTTTATCTAACCTTGATAAATTGAATGTAGCCATGATTTATTATTCGGATGCTATACTTTGGTCTTTTGTATACCATCATTTGAGAAATGAATATTTTACACACATTCCAACATACCTTTTTAGTGTGTTTGAAATAAATGGATTTATTCCTCAAATTTTAGTAGGAAGTGGATCCCCTCTCGTGTCCCATTCCTTAGAAGATGGTATCAGAGCCATTGGTAGTTTGATTTTGACTATTTGAATTTTGAGAGTTGAATCCTTAATTCGAACCCTTACCTTACATAGTCACCCTCTAACTTAGATTTTTACCCTAGAGGCCTATGTTATTCATGAGATGATGAAAGGTAGATTTAGAAGTACATGAGGTACACATAATCATCAAGATAAGTAAACTATGATGTGTGGTGCCCCATAAGCTCATACCCTATATAGGTTAGGTTTGACAGATCTCTTTGGATGTTATGGAATTTTACCTTAAGATGAAGGATATTGAAAGTGATGATGTACATATGAGTATCTTAAGTTGTTAACCCTAATGTGACCAGACTTTTGTTGATCATACCTTATGATGAAGGTTATTTATGGCATGTATCTTTGGGTGTTATGAGGTTTGTCTTGAGGATTGAGTCATATTATGAGAATGATGAAGTATTACGATAAGGACATCCTAAAAGGAAATTGTGACTTGGTTTCATAATGATTTTCAATTTTACATCAAAAAGTTTTGACATAAAATTATTTTTCTTTATAATAGTATATTGTATAAAAAAGTTTACTTGATTTTATTGAAGTTTTCTTGAACTAAGTCACAATGAAGAGATGTGAAGTCTTGAAAAATAAATTCTAGAACTAGTTAGAATAGAAATCTCATCCCAAGTTTTGTCTATGATGTGGTGAATAGGAATATGTGGCATTAGTTAAAGGTTTACATGACTTACCCTTTTGTACCGTATGACTTTTGTGTCATGTGAACCTTAGGGTTTATAGGTAGTTATACAAGGATCTAGAACTCAACCCTAGGTAAGTATGACCTATTGGACGAATGCATGACCTATGAATACCATAAAACCCTAAGTATTCCCAACTAAAATGTACATAAGTAACCCTAGTACCTTGACGTTTGTTAGCTTGGACCTTTTAAGCGTGGATGGAAGTTGGTTGGTAGTATAAGGATAGCTTGATTATGTGGATGAAATCCTCTTTAAGGGGTGGAGTGTTGTAACATACACAAACCTAACATCTTGAATTAGAAATCCTATTCAAATGATTAGGAGGTTATAACATTTAGTTCCTTAGATTTGACCAAACAAGGACAAAATTATACCTTAATGTGAACAATTAATGTATGTAACATAGATACATACAAGGTACCTCATATATATACAGGCTTGCAACAAATGTAACACATTATGTCGAAATAGGTTCTATAATCAACAACACATCATAATACACTCATATTAACATAACAACTTAATCATGGGCAAACATGTAAGGAAATTCATTAAATAGGTCACATGTGTTTCCTTTGCCAAGTAATATACAATAATAGATAAAATATGTTTAATAAGTGGCACAATATGCTTAACACATGAATATTAATAACAATATGAATTCCCATGTCCATAAATACGAATTATCTGTCGTTATTAAAACAATTAATGATTTTAATAAGATAATTGAGTAAAATATAGATTTTGTGCATAACATTATAATATAATTCTTTTGGCAACAATGTGAATATAATGGGACTCAAAATAATAAATAATGATGGTAGTGAATAATGTTATAGTAATATAGTGGTGTTGAACCTAAAATGATAATTGTATTAGAACACATATAAGGAAATCTCAACTCTCAAATATAATAATAAAATCACGTTCCTTGGGCCCCAAGTAGCTTGCATTCTGAGTTTCACATTTTTGGACAATAACAAATATTCTAATTTCATTAAGATAGGAGAATATGAGATACAAGATAAAAATATTAAGTTAATTATTAAATGCCTTTAAAAGTGGAAATAGATCCCAAACTTATATCCTAGATGCCAAAATTAATCTATGTGTGAAGTTTCACATTAATTGGACAACCTTATCTGTCCTTGTTTTATTTAGGAGAAAGAATATAGCATAAGGTCGAAAATATCAAATAAAATAGTAAAAAATCCCAAAATGAAAAAGTAATGGAAAAATTGGATTCTACATGTCCTAATTAGTCTATGAACCAAGTTTAGTGTTAACTGAACAATGTTTGATGCCTCAAATAAATGACAAAAGAGAAGGGAAGTTTTAAATGCCTAATTATCAAACTATTTAATTGATGTATTCATTTGCCTAGAGTATTGGGTTTATTTCAATGCCATAATCGATTTATTTATTGCATGCATTTAAATTTGTGGATTTCCATGTTGTCTCACATGTCATGCTATTTTTTCCAATCCTAGCTGATTTCATACTCTTTTTCATCCATTAGATCACGATCTTGCACTCGTGCCCTTTTCTTCTACCTTAGACCAAAAAGGAAATCAAGCACATCTTTCCTATTACATTCCCTGGTTATTTCTCTCTCTATATTTGTCCTCCTTTTCCACTTTCAATCTCAATGGAATTGTAGTGGGAATCAAAACACTTTGATCCCTAATTTGTCATTGGTTCATGGTATATTTAATCCTAACCAACTTTCCTCTTTTTCCCCTATTTTCCTCCCCCATCTTCTTCACCCCTTTATAATCTCACCTCCTTAGGTATTTGGACCTATGAGAAAGCAATCCACCCATCTCCATGACCATATTCACATCTTCAGTAATCGTTTGGCATCAATTTTTGCCCTCGTTGATCTCAGACCCGAGTTCTAGGTCTCGTCTGCCAACTGCTACCTTCGTGTGGCCCGCAATGAGCTCCTAACCCAGAAACTCCTAGCAGTTCACCTAGGAACAATCAATGTACCTTTGTGAAGGACTTGTGACCAAGTAAAGATCACTATCCTCATCAATCCTGAACTGATCCTTTAGTTTTGATCCTGGAACTCTGACTTTTTATTCATTGCTAGTTTCCACACAATATTCATAACCGTTCTCACTCCTAACAACACTATTTTTCCTATCTTTCGTGTTTGTTTTATTTCCACTAGTAATGCCTTTGGGAAGTCATGGTGGGGGGGGGACCTAGAAAGAGGCCAAGTCACCTGAAGGCCCTTTTCCTGGGTTCGTTGTGACCATCGGGTTCACTAAAGACATTGGAAGTTGGTTCTAGTTTCATGATCACTATGTTCCTGAGCTTGGCCATTCCCGTAATGGCCTCCAACTGATTTACCGTACTTTCTTCATGCTTTTTATGAGAGAGGTGACAATTTACCATTTTTCTATTTTGCCCCAAATTTAGTTTTAATCCTGTAATACAATTATGAACTTTTATGTCTTTCCTCTAATTTGATCTTATTTTGATCGGGTGGAGTTTAGTAATGGATAATGACCTAATATACCCCTATCACGGTATATGGTTGTAAATCATATATGAGAAGATGTTAATAATTTTCATATGTAATATTATTAAATTCAAATGAACACTAGTTTCTTAAATAATTCATAATAATTCATTCTCAAATTAGGAAATGAAACAAAATATGCTCTGAAACTCTCTATCTAGTGGTATCTGTTTTATCATCTAATTCTATTATTATTAAAATGTGGTTTTTATGGATTTATCTAATTGGCTAGAATTTCTAAAATTCATAACTAATAATCTATATTCTAGATATATAGTGAGATATGCTCCAGACCCTATAGAATATAGTCTATAAGCTGATGTGGTTTTGCTATCCTAAATCACTAATAATAAAAATATGACTTTTAGGGTTTATACAATTGATGTAAACTTAACCCTAGTCTTATATATGCCTTTAATATGTTGCTTATGACTCAGATGGAATTAGGGTTTTGACCTTGGACATATGACAACTTCATGTGAGGTATGTTGCATTCCATATTATTCTTATTGAGCAATCACATATTTTCCCTCTCTCTCTCTCTTGGTACTAAGGACAAATGAGCCAACACAATTTCACTCTCTTCTGAGAATTTATTTCATGTGAAAGATTCTATGTTGATTCTGATCTTGTGATCATCTTATTAGTTGGATATTTTAATTGGAAACTTAGTTTGTATCTTATTCCTATTATTCCTTGTGGAACCTGAATTTGAGATATTAAATTAAATATTAACTCTTATGCATATTATTGGGGGATATTATTGAATATTTGTTTATAGATCCTCTAACCCCACATTATAATTGTTGGATGTGCTCATCCCTCATATTTTGATTTATACTTGCTTACTCTTTTCTTAAACATCATGTGGTGACTACTGATATAATGTGTCATGTGTTATTTTATGTGGATGTGTAAATTCCCAAACTTGACAATGTAGAGGTGATAATTTCTACAAGTGATATTGTCAGAGTAGATGTGTATCCTATTCTACTAAGAGAAGATGTGTATATGTTCATGGTTACCCCATATTTATGACAGATGTGTTATTTCCTACCAACATGTTTATATTGTTCTAGTATTGTGTCATATAAAAAACATGGATGTTTTATATTATTTATCATGTTATTATAATTTATATTCTTTTTAGTCCACTTGGATAGTAATTTTCCTCTTCTATAGGAAGCCTTGTTATATTTGATGTCCTTACTTCATAATGTTGCTCAATTCCATATTGACATGCACATACTAGCTTTTATGTTGATAACTTCCGTTTTGTCTTCTCATTTGGGGTATGGTTCCAACCATAGGTGTAGGACATGGTGGACGTGCCAAGAAGATATGGATCTAGCTTATGGAGCTGACTCTTAGAGATATGGACTTGAGATAGTTTAGATATCCCTCTACAAAGATCATGATGTTGCTTCTTACATGTAAACCCCAAGTGGGAGAATTTTTATGTAACCTTGATAAATTGCACAAAGTCATGATTTATTATTCCACTGGTATACTTTGGTCGTTTGTATACCATCATTTTAGAAAACAAAATTTTACACCTATTACATCATACCTTTTAAGTGTGTTTGGAAGTCAAATTTTAGTAGGGAGTGGATCCCCTCTCGGGTCCCATTCCTTACATACAGGGTCACACACAGACATAGTTTGAATAAAAGGTTTAATTGGACCTTATTGTAATTGTTACAATAAATTCATTAACCTAAAAGTTGGGTTTGAGGACTTGAATTGGATACGCAGGCAAACTCAAGAAATAAGTCTCCGTAAGCTAGGGACCCATTCCTCATAGAAAGGAGTCGGTATACACCAGGATGGCGGAACATTGTGTTCCACATACCTGATGAGTGGCAAAATCCCTCGTTCCTCAAGGGAGTCCATAGCATGGATAAAAAGTGTTTGGTAAACCCTAACTTCTTTACTCTATATATATGATAAGGGAGGAGTCTGTCAGGGCACACACTCATATCTTCTCATTGTTCTAAGGCTTAAGAAAACCTAAGAGAAACTTAGAGAGAAAAATAGAGAGAGAGAGAGAGGGAGGAGAGTAGTCTATTTTGGACCCTCTTCAAGAACATTTGTGGATACCCGTGGAGATGAGTTTACACAAAAAATTCATTCCTAATGAGAAACTTCACTTACTATATGTGAACTGAGGTGAGGTATCTATGGCGGAAAAACATATTGTGCCACAAACATTCACTATGGAATGGTGCAATCTCCTGAGACAACTTTGGGATCATATCGGGGGTCAACAAAGCCAACTTTGTGACCTTGAGATCTATGCCAATAGCTGGTGGAATTTGATGATCTTTTGTTGTTGGTCAATCATGGATTCCTACGACGTGGTGCTAAAAATCAAGGTTCTACATGCATCTCGAGGAAATTTTCATAGAGTTCTAATTTTTTATCCATCAAGATTGGAAAGATGTATATATTCGAGGGTCTAGATCTACACTAAGCATTACAAGTTGAATCATTGGAGCCTCTTCCACGATAAGGTATAAACTTGTCAACCCTAATATGGTCTTTTTTGCATGAGACATATCCTGCTCAAAGCATTCTTGGAAAAAAATTCATTGCATTTTGCACTCCTGAGAACCTTAGTGTTTTCAGAGCTATGTCTAATAGTATTTTTCATATTTTTAATCATCTTTTGACTTTAGATGACGATAGTGGAAATATTTCATGATGAAATTGATTAATGTAAAAATTTATTTAGTGAGTATGTCCTGATTATTATCACCACAATCATATTGTGATAATATATATATATATATATATATATATATATATATATATATATATATATATATAGATAAAAAGGACAACTCAAAAATTGTTTTGTTTGTTATGTTGCATGCTTCTGGCCAAACCATAATTGTGATTACTTTTATTACATGTGGTTGATTGTTTGTAATTCTTAATATGACTAGCACGTTGTACCTTCTTTGTTGATTCTAAATGTATGTCTTCTCACCTCATCCCCTTGAATGTAATTTGAGTTCTCTATTACAAATGATGTAATAGTTTAGGATAGTATGGTATATGTGATATCCATAACATGAAGAATGATAAATGTATAACAATCATAAAATATAGTGGATCATCCATAGTGGCTTCTCGTGATTGAAGAATCCAAGAATCAAAATTTATTGCTTTTTCTTTATGCATGTGATGCAAGAAACCTTAGATGACACTGGTCTCTCCATTCTCTTGGAAAGGTTGTCTGAGGATGCCATAATAATCATATTTTTATCTTTATCACTTATGGAGCTTGTTTATATATATGATATATAATATAGACATATGTGGTGATTGGATAAGTATATGCACTATACCAAATACCCCATAAATTTTAAGCTTAATATGTCTCCAACATGCCATACACATGACAAGCCTCAATTATGCAGGCTTGCCAAAGCGAGGTGCATTGTCCATCTTAGTGAGGTGTGAGGTAAACATGTGGGTTTATCAAACATGATACATTTTATCGGTATTGATGGTTGGGTTCAGCTTAACTAGGTAACCTTGATAGCAATGAGTGCATAGAGGAATGAATATGGTTGTTCCATATGATGGAATTTAACAATGTTTGTTCCTTATCCATCCAAGGGTTGCATGTGAGGCAACTACAAAACATTGCCTACCTAAATAACTAAGTTGTGAGTGGTCAACCAAAGTTGAATCATGATTGAAATATGAACTTTGACTCACTAGAAAGTTATTTGTAGTAGCTTCACATATTGATAGTTAGGGCTATTTATTTGAAGAAAATAGTGGGAGTAAAATTTGAATAAATATCTAATTACATGCAATGATTTTCCAAACTAAAATGTTAATTCCTCCTTAGTTTTCTTTCTAGTTCACATGGCGAGTAAAACAACCTTTTGTTGCAATATAGGGAAAGCTCAATAGGATGCATTTTGTGAACTGGTACCAAAATTCGAGAAATTTCTTATCATGACCGTAGGATCAATGTACTAGATCATGATTTCCAGAAAGATCCCACTCTCAATGATCCAAAGTTTGAAAGGGAATGTATACAAGATGTATTCTACTAAACTCCTATAATGTTGCATGCCTCATGCTAGATTAGATGGTCCTAAGATATAAAGGCAACATGAGAACATGAAGGCCTTTAAAATTATTGAACATCTCAAAGGATTGTTTGAAGGACAATGTAGATAGACGAGGTATGCCATATCAATGGCATTATTTCAGGCCAAGTTGAAAGAGTGAGATCAAGTTAGTGCTCACGTGCTCGTGATATTTGGGTATGTGGAGAACCTAAAGACACTAGGTTTTCCCATGGTCCATGAGTTGGCCACATATTTGATTCCACAATCAGTACTAGAATCTTATGACCAATTTGTCATGAACTTCAATATGAATTAAATGGTTAAGATATTGCTACTACTTAGCATGTTGCGAATCACTAAACTTAAACATGAATAAGGTAAATGTTATATACCAATCTTGATGGTCAATGCATTGGGAGGAAAGACCAAGGAAAGAAAAATAGCTAAGAAACATTCTAATCTTAAGTCTTAATATTCTAATCTGATAGAGAATGGAGGTATGGTCAAAGATGGAAATTGTCACCACTGTCATAATCCTAAACACTGAAAGAGAAATTACTTGCTCTACCTAAAGGTTATATACCAATATTGATGGTCAATGCAATGGGAGGAAAGACCAAGGAAAGAAAAATAGATAAGAAACCTTCTAAGCTTAAGTCTTAATATTCTACTCTAACAGAGAATGGAGGTATGGTCGAGGATGGAAATTGTCACCACTGTCATAATCCTGAACACTGGAAGAGAAATTACATGCTCCACCCAGAGGAAGTTAAGAAGTCAAGGGGATAGAGATCTCTACCTCAGGTATATATGTTATTGATATTAACCTATTGACTTCTTTATAATGGGTATAAGATATTGAATTTGGATATCACATATGTTGTAATTTGCATGATCTTAAAATAAGTAGACCCCTTAAGAAAGGAGCTACTGACTACTAGTCACCAATCAGGAAAAGGTTTTTGTTGTAGCTTTAGGAACGTACAATTTATCTTTACCCTCAGGACTTGTAATAGAAATAGAAAATTACTATTACACACCTGTAATAAGTAGGCATGTTATTTCTATTTCTTCTTTGAACAAGATTAATTCTCATTCCTAATAATCAATGGAATTTGTTCTATATTTTTGGACGATATCTTTTATGAGAGTATTTTCATGTCTCATGGTATTTATTTGTTAGGTATTAAGACATATGTTTATAATGTAAAGATCAAATGAATTAAAATGCATGACTCAAACATGACATATATCTTTGGAATTGTTTCTTGGCCATTTACTTGTTAAGGATGGATACTTAGACTTGTTTGATTTTCAATTTCTTGTGGCATGTAAATCATGTTTGTTGGGAAATATGTCAAAGGCATCTTTTAATGGAAACAATGAGAGGGAAACCAAGCTCTTAGAAATCATAGATATTGATATATGTTTCATTATAGTTCAACAACTAGAGGAGGGTACCCTTCTTAATTATATTTCTTAATGATTTCACTAGATATGGATATTTGTACCTTAAGAAATGCAAATCAGAATCCTTTGAAAAGTTCAAGGTATTCAAGAATAAACTAGACAACCAACTTGGTAAGAAACTAAGATGCTTTGATCTGATCAAGGTGGTGAATATCTAAGCCAAGAGTTTAAGGACCTTTTCAGAGAGTGTGTTATTATATACAATTGAATACAATAGGAGCTCCACAATGTAATGGAATTTTAGAGACAAGGAATCACACATTGTGTGGTTTATGATTAGTCAAGATAGACTTCTGAATTCTTTTTCAGGACATGCTTAATAAAATGCCATGTTTACACTTAATCATGCTCCTTCTAAACTGAATCCAAAGACACCATTTGAGAGATGGACTCAAAAGTGTCCCAATATGTCTTTCATAAAAGTATTGGGGTTACGAAGCTTATGTAAAGTGTGCATTTCCTAAGAAATTATGACCCAAATCTTACACATGATATTTTGTGAGATATCCAAGGGAAGCTAAAGGATACTATTTCTATATTCCATCTTAGGATAAAGTGTTTGTTATTAGAAGTGATAACTTAGTAGAGAAGGGGTTCATCTCTAGAAATACAAGTGGAGAGAAAATAGAACTTGAAGAAGTTCAAGATACACAAAATGACAACAAGCCATATGAGGAACATGATGATGCACCACAAGTTACTGTCTAACAAAAATTGTCTGAAATATTTGGAAGAAAGGAGCCACTTGAGGAAGATTCCATATGCCTCTACAATTGGATGTATTATGTACGCAATGTTGTGTACACATTCATATGTCTCATATGCCTAGTCATGGCTAGTAGATATCACACAAGCCTAGGTGAAGGTCATCAGACTATAGTAAAGGACATCCTTAAGTACTTGATAATAACTAAGGATGCTTTCTTGATATATGAAGGTCAAGAAGAGTTGGTTGTAAGGGATTATAGTGACACAAGCTTCTAGGACAAAAAAATATGATTATCAATCACGGTATGGTTATGTGTTTTGCTTTAATTGTGGTACTATTAGTTGTGAGAGTTCTAAGAAAGTGGTAGTATATGATTTTAAAACAAAATATGAATGTATTTCTACATCTGATGTTGTAAAAGAAGTTGTATGAATCAAGAAGTTCATCGGTGATCTTGGAGTTTTTCCTAGGATTGTTGACATAGTAGAGATACACCATGACCACAATGGGGCTATAACACCAGCCAAGGAACCCATCACATTAGCATTCCAAGCATATTCTCCATATCTTCCATATCATATGAGAAATCATTGTGCGAGGAGATGTTGAGATTAGTAGGATACTGATAGAGATGCAGTGTTGTTGATCCCTTGACAAAGGCATTATCACAACAGAAGCATGATGGTCTTGTTAGATCACTTGGTATTGTATATGAAAGTGATTGACTTTAATGCAAGTGGGAGACTGTTGGTTGATATGCCCATAAAGGCAATTGCAATTTATTGATGAACCTTTAATTACTGTGATATTAACATACATTATAAATGTCCTCATAATGATCGATTCAAATACATGGGACTTCAAGCACATGAATTGAACGTAATATCATAATGTATGTTAAAACATTATTCTAAAATGTCCCTAGCCAAGTATTACTATGGATTAGACAACAATAATGTACATGAGACTAGTATGTGCTATTTCTGATGACCATGTCTCAAGGGTCATAGGTATTGGATACTAAGTCAAACACAAGTACATGTTAGAGAACAAGTGTATTGGACATACCGACCTTGATAGTGATTCATGGATTAATATATGGTAGTCATAATCAACTCTCAAATGTGACAATGGTGTTGTAATCCTTTAACCTAAAGTCATTACAATGGTGATGTGACAATCATCATGCTTTGACACTACCCAATGTGATCTTTAAGAAGGTTTCCATAAAGGTAGTGATTGGGAGTGATGAGAATAATGATTCACCTATGAGGACTTGGAAGGAATTTGTCCCTCCAATATAACGAGAGTGATATCCAAGGCCTCCTAATAAGTGAGAATAGAGAAATGCATGATCATGTCCGTGTGAGTCAGTGAGATCATATGTATCTTTCTAGTCTACTTGGAGATCAAGAAATTTGTATTTAACATAAAGAGGATCGAGTATCCATGCCTCTAGTTCAATTTGGGCATCTGTGACAAAAGGATTTACAACATGGTAACATATGTTATTGATGGTTTATTCTTGTCTGACTAATCCTACTACGTGGATAGAGACGATGTGTGTCTAGACACTACTCATTGATTATGGATCATAAAATTTATTAGATAATCCATTTCCGATGTAGTATGGTTCCGACAAGGTCACATACATAGAGATAGCTTGAGGAAAGGTTAAAATTCGACCTTGTTGTAATTGTTACAATAAATAAAAGAACCTAAAAGTAAGTTTCAAAGACCTTAATAATATATGGATCCAAACTCAAGAAATTAGTTTCCATAAGACAGGGACCCATTCCTCATAGAAGAGTAAGTCTGTACACACCAAGTCTAGGGGAATGCTACAGTAGACCCAGTGAGTAGCGAAATTCCTCATTCTATGAGGGAGTCCATAGCATGGCCAAAGAGGGTTTTGGGAAACCCTAACCTCTCCACTCCTCTATATATATATGATATGAGAGGAGATCGTCAAGGAAGACATTCATATTTTCTCATTTTTGCCTCTAAGGCTTGAGAAACATAGGATCAACTTAAAAAGAGAAAGAGAGAGAGAGACAGAGAGGCTAGAAAATCTAGGCCATCTTTGAGTTCTTACATGGATACTGTAGAGATGAGTTCATCAATGAACTTGTTCCAAAAAAGAAGCTTCACGAATGACATGGAAATCAAGGAGAAGGTCTTTACATCGGAATAACATGTTGTGCCACACATATTCACCATGGAAAAGTGCAACTTGCCAGAGACAACTTTGGGATCATATCTGAGATCAATAGAGAAAATCATGTGAACTTGAATATGTGCCAAACAGTGGTGAAATGTAACAACCCATAACTTACAATAAACCACATATTCCCACGATGCACCACTAAAAAATCAGCATTTTGCCCGCATCTTCAGATGATTTTAAGAGTGCCAAAGACACTGTAAACAAATATGATTTTTTATTCACCAAGGTTGTAAAAGGAGTAGATTGGTGGTTCCATATCTACACCAAGTATTACAAGTTGAATAATTGGAACCTCATCAACTATAAGTATAAATATGTAAAGCCTAATCTATTTTTTTGCATTAGACAAATTTGGAGCATGCCACTTTGTATCAATATAGTAATATAATATAATTTCTTCAAGAATACATTCTTCATACCTCCCCAATTCATGATCTCCATTTTATAGGAATAAAACTCCTTGGTTTTTTCCTTTAGAGAGAAGGGGAACTTAGACAAACAAATGACATCATCAGTTGAAGCTAGAGTGTAGATAGTTGAGCATGTATCTAAAAAACATCAACATGCTTACAAGCATTTTCATGATCCAACCATAGAAGACTATAAGAATGTGCACAAGATATGGAGGGATGGAGAAGTCTTGGGATGATCATAGCCTCAATTCTTGTTGTAATAGGAGAAGTATAGTTTCCCAAAAGTAAGTAGTCATGGAAAGGTCATGAGGGTTCTCCATTGTGGGTGTCCTTTTGTTACTGGGATTTTTGGGAAATTTAACTCAACCACATCTTACGCTCCTAAGAGCTCTACACTTTGTACATTCTTCGTGAATCATCTCCCGCAATTTTTGGCCCACATACGTTTAATGAATATATCACAAAACTCTCATCACTTGTACCTATAGCATGTCAAGTAGATGTCTTATATTTGCTAGCAGTGCTATATAATTAATTTCTACATAGGCCTCTAGGTTCACCAAGATGGGGTCCTTCAATATGATTCCTATATGCTGACCATAATTAATCATTGGTATGAGACAGTCGGGAGATTCAAGGCTAAGATTATCCACTTGCATGGGTTCCCTACCACTAATGATGTCCTATTACTTTTGAAGCATGCAATATGAGTGCACAATTACATACTTGTAACCCACAGGAAGGGAAGAGTATGAAGTTTGATGTTTTGATTTACAAAACCCAAAACTCATATTTTACATAATTAGGCAATGCGGGGTTGTTCAAAATCATCAACATAACATCAACATAACTTCCTTTAAGCAGTTTTGTAAAGCAATATTTTCCTTAAAGCATCCTACAAAATATTAATGAAACATCAAAGCATTGGGAACCTACATAATTTTTCATAAGAACATAATCAATAATCATGTCATTGTCGATCATCTATAGGCTGCATGGATGGGGCTTAATAACGATGGATTGTCAAGAATTTTTCTTCTTATATATGTACGTATCTGTCTTATTTTTTATTTTTGTCATTTGTAGAAAGGCTAGTAGAAATTACTTAGAAACAACTTAAAAAAAGGAACAAGAAAGACATAAAGAAAGAGTAAATGATAAAAGTGAGCGTCAACAGTAGAAAAAAGATAGAAAGATTTGAAGGTTGTGAGAGGGAAGACACATAACAAAGGACATGCCACCTTTATATGAAATAAAATCAAGTATGAACACCGTGGTCTCCAAGTGATTATGTTCATAGAACTATGCTCCTTTTGCTCAGATATCCAATCATCTCAAATTATCATCTCCTCACGTAATTGGATAAAAACATATGTAGAGAATGTTGAGCTGTAGGATGCCTCTTGAATGCGATATTCGTTGGGGCTTAGGACACTTACAAAGTATTAGTTCCAATCATGGGTCCATCAACCCTCACATGGCCTAAGGTCCTACATTCAAGAATAGGTATGCAACAATACATTACCCTCATGGATTAAAGCCTACATTGAATTGAAAAGACCTTATAGATGTGCATGTGGAACACACACTTGACAAACTGCCTAAAAATAGAAACAAACAAAACTCAAGCCTCACCAAGAACTCTAGAAAATTTGATAGTAAAGTCCCAAAGTAGAGTCTCCATTTCTATTTTGATCAAGATTCTTAATTGATGTAAATGGTTAGGAATCCACCTATGGGATGGATTCAAAAAATTAAGTAAGAGAACTAGAGTCACCACCATGTTTCTAAGGGAAAATGAGAAAAATAAAAAAATGATCTAGAGTGTGTGGATAAGGTAAGAGATCAACCAAAGCATGTGGGTTGTGTGTGGGAAAGGTGTGAAACACCCAAATCCCCCTTTTGATATCATAAATTCAGATAGTGTTTTTTAGATTTTTTTATAGAGCTTATATGTAGAATATGGTGAAAAATGACAAGAAAACAACCCACAATAGACAGACTAGATATAATAATATTGTATCAAGGATCATCAAACATGTGTGCTCATATCATCACACTATTGGCAGGTTGAAAAAGAGGAAAGGGGGAATTGCACAAAATGACAAAAAGACAACATGCAAATAAGAGATTACATATAACAATATAGCCGTAAGGATAATAATCACTAAGTGCTCATATCATCATGCCACTTGGAAGGTTATAAAAATAGAACGAGAGATTTATGGATTTTAGGATCAAACATCATTTCTTTGACATTGCTTGTGGGGTGGGAATGTGTCATTCATCTCTTGGATTTAGAGGTGGGAAAGGGAGGATCTGAGTGTTTGAATCTCAAAAGGATTGCCTAAGGGTTGGGATCCAGTTCTAGCCTTTGAACATGAGTTTCCAACTAAGATTTATGATAGCTAGCCTTTCAGATAGTTCTCCCAAGGTGTCAGTCTAGGTTGATCATTGACAGGTAGCCTCTTCTTTCCAACCTCCTAGACTCTACCTAACCTTCAGACCTTGTAAATGGATAGCAGGAAGCTACATTTATAGTGGTTGGGGGGTCACCTATGGTTAGGACCTAAGTGGATCCTCTCCCATGATAAGAAGCAACAATGGAATGCACCAAGTGGTCACCCTACCTTTTAGAGGCTTTTTGGAATGTTTGAGTGGCTTTAATGACAAGTCAAAGTGAAAAATGGGAGGGGGGGGTCTTAGTGAACGCTTTGCCTACCAGGTCTTCCAAGTGTATTTGGATGGTGTTTTGTGGACTAAGCAAAGCGGGAAAATAGAGGGCATATTCTTAGTGCGTGCCTTGACTCCTAGATCTTCTGGGTGTGTTTGACTAGCATTTTGTGGACCAATTAAATAGGAAAAAGGGGTGTGTGTTTGTCTAGTGTGCCCCTACATTTTGATTCTCTATGCATGTTAAATCAATTAAATCACATATCAATTTGTTGTGGTTCCATCCTCCAAAGTAGGTCATGTTCCTAGTAGGTTCCTCAATTGACCTCAATCCCCATTTAGGTTTCCATTAGGCTATGGCATGTGAGACTAAATATGATCAAGGATCACATATAGGTTCATATTTTTGGTACATAGCATGTGTTTAGAGACAAAGAGTTCATCGTAGGTGACTGGGTCATGGAACTATTTCAAGTCAGGGCCTTAGTGAAAACATCCAAAAAGGTAATCCTTAGTGGGTGTTCATAAATTGTACATCATTCGAATCAACATCCTTCCTATTATGAGAATTTTATTATTTGATTTTAGAGCATGACCCTAACAATGGGAAGGAATCTAACCATTATTTGAAGAAAAAGCAGGACCAAAAGTATATTGTCAACACTTTATGTTGTTACAAGGACATGATACTAGAATATTATCTTAATAAAAATTAAATTTAAGAGAAAACCTATCTCATTAATGGTGTAAGGAGGATAGGTCCATTCCCATCATAAACTACGATCAATGTCCTTTAGTTTTTGCTATAAACCCTCAGTCAAGTTTCTAAGAGGATTTTAAACCCACAACTTGCGCTGCAACCAACATCATAAGTGCTTAAAAATGTTCTAAAGACTAACTAACTATTGAGAAAGCAAGGCTGGGTGAGGGAATGATGCATATGTGGTATTCATTCAATTCTCTAATTGTTGTCAGCAAACTAGATTTAAAATTTAAATAACTTCATAAATGACATTTATCTTGATTAAAATTAGGAAAGTCCCAATCATAAGACCAACCCAACCATGATTTCATAAGTAGAATCCCACCTAATAGGAAGTTAATAATCCACATGAGAAATGAATAGAAGAGTAGTTAATACTCTCGAGATGTGATGGATATCTTGAGCCTCATCAATCAATGATGTTACCATGGTATATGTAATGATGGACCTCATGCCATGTCATATCTAGTTTTGACATACCCATTTGCAAATCCACATATTCAAATAGGTTATGATGGTTTAGATCAACCCATATAATATATATGAAAATGAAGAATTTAATAAAAACATATATAGATACATATTTACTAATAAAGTTTAAGATGTATGTACCTATGGATACATGTAACTCATGTTGACTAAGAGTAAAACTACTACACCTAAATTTTTTAACTAAAGTCAATCATTTGGATGAATATGATATCATCTACATTAGATATTTCTAAAAATTACATACATATATCATGTATTTATGGGAAATAGTTGGGATCATCCAATCATTTTTGGAATTTATGCAACCAACCATTGATTGAAAATGCTCATCTATCCGAGTTCTTGATCATAGATATTCAATTGAGGGTTTTTAAACCATGCATTATGTAAGAAGTATACATCTATTAAACTGTGGGCTAGCCTTAAATTTTTAGCTCAAACACTACCCCGCAAGTGTCTAGTATATGTTGTAATTATTGAGGTTGTCCAAGGAGCTAGGAACAATAAATGCATGAGTATCAAATTTCAACAATACAGATCATCTCTCAAAGGATGATTTGATTTAACACTATTAAACTAAGAAAGTTAGAGAACTAAACTTAAAATAATGATCACTTAGTTTCAAGATTTCAATTAATCAAAGGTCTTAGGAACAAGATTTCACAACCATATCACAACAATATGGATTACAAAAATCAGCTATGCTAGAAACAACACAAAGGAGGTTTTCATCCTACACACAACTCTCGGTAGTGTAGGAAAATCTTGATTTCATATAACACTCCCGTTCTTATACAAAATTTTAGAATGCAAACATTGCTCCTTAAATCATTCCAGCCACTCTCGTGGTCAAGGTAATGTTTCTAAGGCACACCTCCTTACTCCTCTCTCTCTCTCTCTATATATATATATATATATATATATATATATATCAAATAGATTATAGAAAAAGCATATATCAAACATACTAAGTGGCCAACCCATAATATCAGAAGAAAGCTACACTGATGAACCTTAGAACAACAAAAATAACTAGCTTTAAGCATAAGATTTGTGTTTCAATGGCTATGACATGGAGGTTACTCCCCCATGACCAAGAACAAGGTCTCTACCCACATTGGGTTGGGAGATTATGTGGGTGACTTAGCAATATTTTATTTACAAATATTTTATTTTAAGAAAGTTAACATTCCTTTTCAATCATGTTTCAGGTATCCCTTTAAAACCTTACAGTCATAGGCTAGTCAAAACATGAAAAACCCAAAGAGTCATGCAGATAAGCAGTTCAATTCCTAGAATATTTTTTTGTCAAGATTTTTATCATAGGGGTAGTACAAAATGCACTTTGATTTTAAGAAGAACAACAAAAACACTATCCAAAAATGTAAAGTTTGTTGATCCATAACATTTGAACTATTATATGCATTGGAGTGAGAGTGAGCAAATGAAAAACATGCTAGAGCAAAATATCATGGCAAAATGAGTGATTGGAGAGCTATTCCCATTAATTTCTAGATGTGCATCCTAGGGTTCTTCAAATACTATCCCAATGAGTATAATGGTTTGGCTATAAGTAAATCAACTTCTACCCAAACAAGAATAGATCATCATGGTAATGCATCGATTTTCACTGATTCATGAAATGAAAAAGAAATAAAAAGTATAAAGTGAAGGAAAACTACAAAGAAAACTATAGTTACCATCTAGTTTGTCTCCCCCTAAGCTCGAAATTTTTAATGACCTCCCTGTATATAGAAAACTTAAGAGGATTGCAATCATCTATTGTGGAGGATGACCAAAGTGAGGGCTACAATGTGTTGATCGACAATTGGAAAGTGTTGCCGCAAAGTATCATCATCTGCAATGTCGAGAAAGGAAGACTCCTTCAGTGGCGGTGGTGGTGGTGTTGCATAGCGTAGTGGCCGTAAGCGATGTGCCACATGTCCATCCTCTTTATCATGGAGTGCATCTATTCTATGTCTATAAACGGATATTTGGAATACATACATTTGATCCAAATTTGATTCCAAAATTTTGGAAAAAATCTGACGTCCACATTATCTTGATTGAATTTAGGATATCAAATTTTAGACCTAAAAATCTCAGATGGGATATTGGATATTTCTTATTCCACTCTAAAAAATATAAATCTAGAAAATATATACATATATTATTAGATATATATTATCTATATAAAAGTATAAAATATAGATATTTTATCATATATATTTTTGTAATAATATCAATATTTTCTATATATGATATATTTGCTAATCATAAATTTATAATTTTTGGTTCAGATGGGATATCTTTGAATTTTGATATTATTCATTCAGATTGGATAATTATCCAAATTCAATTACTATTCATTCGAATTGGAGTCAGATATTATGACATGATATTCATCGGATATCAGATCAGATACTAGATTGATTTTTTTTTTTTGGTTTTAGATATCTAATATAGCAGTATCGGCTCCATATTCTATCCATTTATAGGTCTATATCGTTGGATGCGCTGGTGAAGATGGGTGTCCTTCTAGTCAAAATACTAATGGACATAACCATATAGATGTCTTACATTTGTCATCACCCAACTGCACTCAATTTGCATGCTAGTGGAAGGACATCGTGGTGTTGCTTGTGGCTCAGGTGTAGAAGAAGGCTCAGGTCTATGTACAATAGCATCCTCATTATTAAAACTAAACTTCCAATTGTTACTATTGGTTAAAGTGATTCCCTCTAGATTTAGTAGTTCTATGTATTCTTCATGATCATGAAAATATTTCCTAAACTTGCTCCAATCTGAAGGGTACCTAGTTATTAATATGAACAAATCCAAAATTAGAGATCAACTTTGTTCTTCCCAGTAATGGATTTTAGCCCTATCAGGTCTATGTCAACTTGTGGGTAATATGTGTTATCAATCCTCCAATCATTATGTCACTTAAGTTTTCTTTTTTGAACTTAAAGAAACATTGGAGGATATAATAGCCTTTGTGACCTTATAGTTATGCAACATAACCCATAAGAAGAACATATCTTACTTTCTTACCACCCCTTGTGTTTCCTTCCTAGATAAAACACATGTACCATGAGTCTATGAATGTAGTAGAAGCTAGGATTGTGGATATGTGATGCTCTAGTAGAAGTGGTTGGGTGATACACGATCTTAGTTATCATAGCCCATGATTCATTATTATTATTGAAAGTGTCAGAAATCACTATGCAAACTAGATAAGTACAATTATATGCTTCACAAATTTCTTGAATGTGAATATGTAACCCTTACCAAGAATTCAAAAATGTGTTGTACCAAAGGGCTCAACCAACATTCTAAAATCTTCTTCCATTCTCAAAGTAGTAAAAAATTCATATGTTAATCGCGAGTATGTGAAGCTGACCTTGCAGCAGACATTCAGAAGACCAAGCTTCTCAAGGAGTGCTTGTACCTCATCATGAAAATACAAAGCTTTCATAGTCTCAACACAAGCAAAGAGAGTAGGCAGAATCCTACGTGTTATTAATTCTTCATATATAGAGTCTTGTTCCTCTATGATGTTGAACCGTGTGGAGGAGACGTAGGTAATGGAGGATGAAGAACTCTCTTCCTTATGGCGCTTGAAAGCTTGCTTGATTGGTGCCATTGATGAGATTGAAGAAGGTATTGGAGAAGAAAATCATGACATGTTCATATCAAAAACACTACATGTAGTTGAACAAGAGGTGATAAAGAGAATGAAGAAACATGACATGGATGGATCCTCTATGGTGTGTGGTTGTGATTTTGATGGATCTTGAAGTTGGCGTGAAGGTTCTGGAGCTCAGTTGTCTTACTCGGTGGCACTACAAGTAGGTAAACTCGATCTTGGTGAAGGGGTGGTTATGGAACCGGAGACCTTTCTAGGGCGAGATGATGGCTAATATTGTTGAATGAGAGCTCGATGATGAGCTTGTATGGTGATGCAGACCTAAGACTCACGACTTGTGTGATGGCATCATTGACCACTCAATCCAGTTGGAGTTTCTGCTAAAGGCTTGTCTTTCCATATGACATGATGTGTTTTTGAGTTATAGAGACAAATGCTTGCTTTTGTTTCCCAATTTGAAGGAAACACAACATGTATAGACAACTAAATGTTGTATTTTCCATGCTATAAGACTATAAAATCGAGCAATTAATATACATGTCGTGTTTGAAAAACTACACACCATGTATATCTCTCCATACAAAGGTGAAAATTTGAAAATATTTCTGGACATAACATGTTAAGGTACACAATGCATTTGATGGTCATGAAAAGTTCTAAGAATTGTATTCAGGCTTCACATGGCATGTGCAAAATTAAGCACATCATGTATGCTCTCGATGAACAATTAAGTAATTTTTCAAACTTAGCACATTGTGTCATCAATAGACACACCGTGAATCTATTTTATAGAACTTTTGGAATGTTGAACCTTTTGAGAACACAACATGTAGATGTCAGGACACATTGTGTCTTCTGAATTTAAGCTCGCAAATGATGTTTTTCTAAAATGGACATGTTGGTTTTCTTAATTAACAAGCTGTATTGAAGCTGAATTGTTGCATAAATTTGAATTTTCTTTGTGTTCAGTTGCACCTGTTATGCATATTAACTTTGAGGGAGTGATTTATTATATCTATAAATGATAAGGTAATTTGGAACGCAAAAGTTTTTGAATAAATAACATAAAGAAAATCTATTCTAATGGTGGGGTCAACTCCCACAAAGGTCCTTTGTTTAGAGACGAGAATGAGACTCTTTATTTGCATCAACTTGCATCTAAAAGGGGGTACACAAACCCTTTGTCAAACTTGTCTCCTGGAGTGTACAACTTGCATATTTTTATTATTAAATTTGAGCGTAGATTCTTTTCCTTACATCTCTACAGCTCCATATGCAAAAATCTTCAAAACTAGGAAGGGTCCAGACCACTTAGACTGTTATTTTCCTAGAAATAGCTTCATCTTCAAGTTGAAGAGCAAATCTTAGTCTCCTTCTGAGAGATCTTTCCTTCTGATCCTCTTTTCATGGCAAGATTGTGCCTTCTTATTGTATATTCTTACATTCTAATAAGCATCAAGACAAAGTTCTTTTAGTTCTTGCAATTGCAACAATATCTTCTCTCCAGCTTTTGGCATATCAAAGTTTAGAAATTTGATTGACCACAAAGCTTTGTGCTCTAACTCTAGGGGAAGATGGCATAATTTTCCACAGATAATCTCAAGTGGAATGGTGTCAATTGTGGTGTTGTAAGTTGTTTGGTATGCCCACAATGTGTTTTCTAGTTCTAGTGCCCAATCTTTCTTTGAGCTGTACATCGTCTTCTTTAGTATCCCCTTCAATTGTCAGTTTGAAACTTAACTTGCCCAAATGTATGTGGATGACACAAAGTTGAAAAGTTTATGTTTTACTCCATACTCTCTCAATAGATTGTTGAAGTTCTTCTCATGGAAATGAGTGACTCTGAATGGAATTATAGCTCTTAGAACTTTGAAATGAGGAAATATAAATTTTTGAAATAATTTAATCATAGATTTTGCATGAGGATCTTGGCTAGGAATAAACAATACCCATTTAGACACATAATCACATGCAAGAAAGATGCATTTGTATCAAATGACGATGGAAATGGACCCATATAATCAAACCCCCATACATCAAAGACATCAATTTCAAGAATGGAGTTCCAAGGAATTTCATCTCTTTTTGAGATTCCTATGGTCCTTTGACATCTATCACAAGATTTCACAAAGGCATGAACATCAAGGAATAAAGTAGGCCAGTAACAACCTACATGAATAATCTTTAATGTTGTCTTCTCTCCACCAAAATGTCATCCATGTGTGGAAGAATGACACTCAACTCTAATTCCTATGATTTCTTCATTCGATATGCATCTTATAATTAGTCCATCAGTCCCATGCTTAAACAATAGCATATCATCTAAATAGTATAAGTTTATGTCATGGATGAATTTCTTATTCTACTGAATGTTAAGGTCTTAGGGATTTGTTTAGTTGCAAGATGATTTGCAGAATCTACACACCAAGGTAGAAGAGATCCCATGGTGTATTAACTTCTCAATAGGCAAGACATCATCAAATAGAAAGAGAGTCTTGTGCAACAATGCTGATATCGGGAATGTGATCAACTACATTATTTTCTATCCTTTCTTGTCATTTTATCTCAAGATCAAATTCTTGAAGTAATAAAATCCAATGTATAAGTCTTGTCTTTATATCCTTTTTTCTCAAGAGGTACTTGATTACGACATAATCTATGTAAACTATAACTTTGGACCCTTCAAGATATTGTCAGAACTTGTCAAAAGCATACACTATTGCAAGCATCTCCTTCTCAGTGGTTTCATAATTGATCTAGGATTCATCTAAGGTTTTTCTTGCATAGTGAATGACATGAAGTTTGTTGTCTCACCTTTATCCTAGAACTAGACCTATTGCACAATCACTGGCATCACAAATGATTTCAAATGGAGAACTCCAGTCGGCAGGCTGAATAATGGCGGTTGAGATGAGGGCATACTTTTAATTTTTGAAAGCTACTTGATAATATTCATTGAATGTGAATTCAACATCCTTTGATAGTAGGGAACAAATTCACTAAGCAATTTTTAAAAATTCCTTAATGCACCATCTATAGAACCCTACATGTCCCAAGACACTTTGAACTTCTTTTATTACTGTCAGTGTGGGCATCTTCTCAATACCTTCTAATTTTTCTTTATCAACCTCAATTCCTTTAAATGATATGACATGACCATGTACAAATCTGGGTTATACCATAAAATGGAACTTCTTCCAATTTAGAACTAGATTGACCTGTTTACAACACTGCAAAACTTTTGTTAGATTTTTTAAGAAATCAACAAAAGAATTACTATATACACTAACCATCCATAAATATTTCCATGGTCTTTTCTATGAAATCATAAAATCTGATGATCATGCATCTTTGAAATGTAGCGAGTGCATTACATAATCTAAAAGTACATTACATAATCTTCCTATAAGCTTACATACCATAAGTCATGTGAAAGGCTTTACATCTAGATAGGAATTTAAAAAAAATTGGAATATCCATTTAAGTAGAAAAAGAATGAATGATTTACAAGTCTTAATGACATGAGTCAATAAAATGCTAGGGAATATGGTCTTTTCTACTGCCCGTATTTGACCTTCTATAGTCAATGCACATACACCACCTGGTGACTGAACGTGTTTGGATTAATTCATCAATGGAATAGCCCATTAAATCTTTATAAAGTCTAACTTCTTTCAACAATTTTTCTTATGGTTCTTGGGTCAATTCAAATTTTGTTATGACAAGAGAAATAAAATTAGGGTCTTTGAACACATACCTCAAACTTGTGGAAGGGTTTTAAGTTCTACCTTTTTCTCTAGTGTAGTGGTGTCACTTGCCTCCTTCTCTTATGATGCTTCTTCAAAACTTGAGCTTGTTGTTGTTTAGAATTTTCTTCATGAAGACCAATTGTCATGTTTGTGTTGTCCTTTTCATCTTCAAAATCATCACGAATTGGTTTGGGGAGATTCTTGTCATCCTCCAGTAAGTTATCAATGTTATCAATCAAATAGAGGTATTCCTTTGTACTTGATGATTTCATAGAATCATAAATAGATAATACTAGGGATTCATATTCTACTCTGATAGTCAATTTCCCTTCTCTACATCCATTATGCATCCAACACTCATTGAGAAATGGTATCCCAAAAAGAATGGGATTTGTCTGATTTTCATTCATATCACGGACTACAAAATCATAAGGAGTGTAAGAATTTACTATTTGTATAGGAATGCACTCGAAAATTCCTCATGGATATTTGATATACAAATAAGGTTATTAGATTTTGATTGAAGTGGGTTTCATATCTTCCAGATTAAGTCCTTTTCATGGATAATAAAGGAATCAAACTAACGCTATCACCGAGACCTACGGGGCCTTTGCCAAAGTTGTTCTCCAATTTCACAAGGAAAAGTAAATGCTCCATAGTCATCTAGCTTCTTTGGAAACCTATTTAGAATGATAGAGTTAATTATTTCATAAAACATAACAGTTTCAAATTGATCAAATCTTCATTTCTTTGTCAAAATTTCTTTTAAGAATTTAGCATATGAAGATATTTCAGCAATAACTTTGACTAACAGAAGTTTGACATAAAAATTGTTCTAAATATCCATAAAGTTGTTGAACTTGATTTCAACTTTCTTGCTAGAAAACCTATGAGGGAAAGGGGCATTAAGCTTTCTAGAAGAATCACCCTATTGATAATTTATAGTATATTTATTTCTTTGATTTTCATATGCCTCTTCTTGTTTGATATCAACAAATTCATTAGGTTTCCTTTTTGATGGTGTTGAGATCATCCAATTATAGCTCCACTCCTCAATGTCACAAGCTTACACATCTCCATTTAATATATCTCTAGTTGGCTAGACATAGAACAAAATGGTGTTTTTGAATTAGCAAGGGCTTGTTGGATAATTTGATTCTTTAACATCTTTGGGTGAGTGGTAATTCGATCCACCTTAGAATAAAGCTGGTGCATGGAATCCTTCATGATCTATCCCTGCTGGCAAAACTCCTCATTTTTCTTCATTTGAGATGAAACAAAACCTTTGAAAAGGAACTCCAAATTGGACTTTAGTTGTTGTTATTACTGATTGAAATTTCTTCTTACATTGTTGTTGAAGCCATTTGGATTATTTGCCACCGGTGGCCTGCTCCCCATGTGTAGTGGTTGTTGGATTTGAGGTTGTTGAGGATTTCTGGAATGGTTGTTGTGGTAGGAAAAATTGGGACAATCCCTCCAGTCCAAATTGTAGGTGTTGGAGTACGGGTTATAAGTTGTTTGTTCCCATAATTATGTATCACATTGCTTTGATCCATAGTCTCTTCAAAAGGAATAAAACAAGGACTGATTGAAGGAGATACCTCCCTAAAAACTTCAATTGCCTCACAAATAAGATTAATCAGATGAGAAATTGAGTACACAACTTCTCAAAATTTTGGGCAAGGGAATCCAACTTTGCTGTAATCAAGTCTACGACATCAACAATGTGTCTTCTGACTAGTTTGCTAGAAGTAAGAGAGGGTGGGGAAGGCTGATTGTTCCTCTCAGAGCTCCATTGGCAATGATTAAGTGCTACATCTTCAATACTTGCATGACTTCCCTGAAGGAATTTTTCATCAAATCCCCATTGGATGCAATATCTGTGGACATCCTTGTGATGTAAAACAACCCATTCTTGAAGGTTTGAAGAAGTATCCAGCTGTTGAGACCATGGTGAGGACAAAGACATTGAAGGTGTTTGATCTTCTCCCATGTGTTGTGGAGGGATTTTCATCTCTTTGGGAAACATTAGTAAGTTTGCTCCTCAACTGAGTGATCTTGCTTGGCGGAAAATTCTTATCTAGAATAACTTTTAGCATCTCCTCTCAAATACTTATAGAATTCCACAGAAATGATGAGAGTCACGCCTTGGTCTATCCCTCAAGGATAATGGAAACATAAGTAGGTGAGTCCCTTCAGGAGTAATGTCATTAATCTTGAAGGTTTTCTAGTACTAAAAAAATTCAGCTACGTGAAGATTAGAATCCTCCATGGGAGTTCTTCCAAAACATTTTAGCTAAATCATTTACATGATTGTCAGGTTGATTGAAAAATTATTCACCTCCGTTTGTGGGATGTTGATAGCCCCACCGATATTTACAATGTCTAGAATGGAAAAATCCTTAAGAGGACTATCATATTTCATGACTGGCTCTTTTCGTTCAGGTGAATATGGTGGTGAAGACAAAAGCGACGATGTCTATGAGTCCTCCAAAATTGAAGAGTTTCACTCCTCCTTTATCTTCTTAGATTTCTGAAATTATGTTTGATCTCTAGGTCTAGATATATAGAGAGTTTAAGACCTCATTTTGAACACTGCATACAGTCTTGCTATTTCACAAGTGAGATAAAATAACATAAAGATAATATAATATATTTTTAAAAAAAATATCATATGATATTCCCTACATCGAACATAGGACACTCCTAATGCTAGTTTTTCATAGTAATAATTATATTTTTTATATGAAACAAAAAGTAGTAATATTTAACCTAATATTTTTCTAAGAGAGGACTAGATTTTACATATTATTTCTTATTGATGAATCATTTTCTCTCAAATATTTGACTATAAAGGGTAGTATCACGCTACCCATCACCTATCTAAGTTTTGGAAATCATAATAGTACAAATTGAGAAAGTATATTTGGGGTTTCATTAAGAATTTATATATATATATATATATATATATATATATATATATATATATATATATATATATATATATATATATAATAGAATCTAAAATCATAAATTCAGACGTATACTAATGGGTAAATGGGTAAAACATGTAGGGTAAAGCTTCTGCCTTACTCTACCCTCTTTAGATGGGGGAAATGGGTAAACGTGTGGTGGGTAAAAGATACGCTTACCCTTACCCTACTCTACATGGTATGGGTAGTGGGTATACGGGTAATAAACCACCCATTTACAACCCTAAAGTGAGTGAGAAATTTTAGCAACATATTAGAAGATACGATAGATAGGTAAAGATGATGATGAAATCATGGAATGAGAGTGTGGTCTAATTTTGTTTACTAGTTAATACTGAATGAGGGTGTGATTTAGTCTCACTTACTATTTAAGAATTCTTACTTTTAAAAAAATTAAATTGTTAGTCGTGTACACAAGTCTTAAATTTCTAACTCGAACACTACCCTGCAAGTATATGAGTACATATAGTAATATTGAGGTCATCCAAAGTGCTAGATATAGTTAAACACTAGAGTATCAAATTTCAAAAATCAAGATCAGTTCTTAAAGGATGATTTGATTTAACACTAGTAAACTAATCAAGTTAGAGAACTAAACTTAAAACAATGATCACTTGGTTTTAACATTTTAATTGACCAAAGGTCTTAAAAATCAGATTTCACAACCATTTCACAACAATATGAACTATAGAAATAAGGTATGATAGAAATAATATGAAGGGAGATTGTATCCTACACACACCTCTCTCTAATGTAGGACAACCTAATTTCAAATAGCACTCACATGCTTATACAAAATTTTAGCATGCAAACCTTGCTCCTCAACACATACCATCCACTCATGTGGTCAAGGTAATATTTCTAAGAAACACCTCCTTAATCATGTGTATATCTTCTCATATCATAAAAAGAGCATATATCAAACATACTAAGTGGCCAACCCTGCATATAAGAAGAAAGCTACACCGAAGAACCTTTGAACACAAAAAATAATAGCCATTAAGCATGAAATTTGTGTTTCAAAAAGTTATTACATGGATGTTACTCCCCCATGCCCAAGAATAAGGGGCTCTACTCATCAATGATCAAAGAATATTGATACAAATGATAGATCAAAGTGCAAGACATAATAGAAGGTGTAAAAGAACAAAAATCTCCATGCTAAAAGTAGAACAATGTGGAACTTCATGGAGGAGTCATGATTTTGTCCTTAACAAAGCTCTTTATCTAGCAACATTCTCTCCCGAGTGATTGGAATGGACAATAAAGACTTTAGCTTCAAGTGTTAAAGAAGAATTGAGGAAGAAAGAGGTTCTCTCTTAAGAAACCGTATTTTCTCCTCCAAAATCTCCTTATTTTCTTCTAGGCTCTTCTATGGACGTCATTTTCTCCAAATGATGTGTCATAACCATACCAAGAGAGTCCCATGTGTATATAAAATTGAGGGATTGCTTTCTTCAAATTTGAACTAAAACTATAGGAAACACGATGTATTTGTTGGCTAACAAGGCATGTTGCTTGCAATAACTGAAGTTGAACCTCCTTGATCAAAGATGACATGTCATATTGGTTGGAAAACACATCATGTTCTACAAGTCAAGGGTGTCCAGATAGTTCTAGATCAAGGAGACACAGTGTGCTCATGGAACAAAACACTGTATTTCTTTAAGTCAGGGGGCTCGATGATTTTCTAAAATGAGGGTGCACATATGTTTGTTGACCAACACATCATGTTTCTGCATGTTAGGGAGAAATGGAGAATATGAAGTGGGAGTACAGGCCGTGTTGGTTGGCCAAAAAGGCGTATTTTTGGAATCCAATGACTTTTTTGTTCCATATATCTAAGGTGAAACACCATGTTGGATAACCAACATGACGTGTTTCTACTCACTTGTAGAGTGTCCATTTTCTAGTTATTAAGATGTTGTGTTGTATGGCCAACATGCCATTTTCTATCAGATTTCTCAGGAATTTCTCCAACTTTGAGGAATCACTTGGGGAATGTGATGAAGGTCTAAATATAATCATTTTCATCCCCATTTTGGTTTATATATGACACATAAACCCCCTCCCCAAAAACATTAATTGGGTGAAATTCATTTGAAAATTGAATTAAAATGGTTTGGAAGATGATACAAAATGTGCAAATCAACATCCAATATAGAATGTTAAATAATATTGTAGCATATTGAAAACATGTTCAATATCAAGTGTGTATATCTAATTGAAATGCACCATAGGCTATTATTTTAGCATTGTTAACATGAACTATCAAACATATATATAAAATCTGGATCAATATTTTTGGCTAGGTCCATCAATGTAAATTATATGGATTGTTTTTAGATAGGGTTACGTGTGTTGGGAAATGTGTCATATCAACTTAGCTCTCAATTACTCATCCTTGGATATAAACACTTCATCCTTATTGACATACATTGACCCATTGTGTCCTAAGTAGTAGCCATTTTAGTTAAAACATCAAAATAGTGTCATGGTATATAGTTATTTTTGCCTTAATTTTATGATTGACCAAACTTGTGCTTGAGACCAATATAATTAGTAAAATATGTAGTAAAATGTATCTGAAAAAGGATACATGTTATTTTTGAACATTTGATACATACACATGTATATGTAATGAATCTACTATCTAACTTTTCAGGTCAAGGTTTGACTTGGCCTGAGCCATCCCATAAAATATCCGGGCTAACATTTTGGGTCCAGTGCATCTATCTAAATTCTACAGACCATGTGGGAGTCAAATTGCATGAATCAATAGGAAGGATCTAGGATTTATCATTGGAGGGGCGGGGTGGTTTACCTTAAGGCCATGTTGAAAAGTATAACAACAATTATTTTTACTTATAGTTACTTGTAAGTAAGGTTTCTTTATGTCACATGTTTGAAAATTAAGTATTCTTATATGCTAATGTAAAGTGTAGTTATCTTTGAACTACAAGAATATATAACCATTGTGCATGACAATTGGTATAATAAACAAAAAGTGTCACTCTTTCAGGGATCAAACAAAAACTTTGCCACACCTCTAGAATACTACATCTTTTTCTACGAAGAGTATGCATACCACTACTACAGAACCTACCTTTAGTGTCCGTTATTTAAGGCCTTTAGTGTCGGTTTCTAAGTGACACCTATGTGGGAGACACTAAAAGCTCACCCATTACGCGTCAGTTCCAAAACTGACACCCAAACTCTTCGTGCGCCACCGAAAACGCCCCATCAAGGGACTATAGGTGTTGGTTATTTGATAAGAAACCGACACCATACACCTTCGCGCCACAGAAAGGGCGCCAGCTTGGGCACTATCAGTGTTGGTTATAAGTAAGAAACCGACGCCATATATCTTCGTGCCACAGGAAATAGGCACCGATTATTTATATAAAACTGACACTATAACTTTGTGTGTCGGTTTTATAAAAATAACCGCCACCTATTGTTTTTTTTTTCAGTCTGCAGACCTGCTGTGGCTGGTCGTAGGATGAGAAACCTACAGTTCAGTTATGAACTGCAATTTTTACGACATCCATTGATATCAGCCAACAACAGGCCACAAACCTGCAAAATTAACAACAAAAATATATATTCACACATGCATTTAGCAAAGCAACCTGCAGTTCCATTTTATTTTCACACATTTAGAAACAGTCATGTAGCTAGCAATATGTAGTTCCATTCATTCACATTCACACATGTAGAAACATTCATATAGAAACCAACACTTTCATTCATTTTCACTCAGACACATGTAGACACATCCAGACATGTAGAAACGTTCATACATATATTATAATTCAGAAATTCATTTTCAAAATATCATTCTTTAGTCATTATTCGCTATTAGGATCTCAATTATTTTTTAAAACCCCCACTATTTGTATGACTGTTGCCCATTCTTCTCTTACTTCATTTAATTTTCCCATCGTATAGGGAACATGTACACCTGGTAAGTCCTTTCCTGTAGTGGGGTCAGTTTTAAACACATGTAAAGAGAATGATGTATATATAATTAATGAGCTATAAATAAGATTGATATATTTTGATCATATTATCTAATGAGACTATATAATACCTGAGCAATACACTCGATATCCAGTGTGACATGTTTGATAATCATGTGCATATATCACATGACATAGAATCCACATGCCCATCCGTTGTCTTGTGTAGCACACTATAAATTCAAACATACAAAATATTAAAAAAATACAACTAATTAAACATTGTTCACATAAATAATATATACATATATTGTAGTCAGGAACTTACTTTCACGTTCTTCTAAATTATTGGCCGATTTTTTTCGTGGGGACCTTTCCTCCAACCCTTTTGAACTCATCAAAACCCCTACATGTTAATGTAACACAAAACATTGCAATTAAATAGTAATGTAATAACATATGTTAACAAATAAGAAAATGAAATATTTCTCACCGGAATAATGCCATTTTCATTATGTGTCCAAATCTTGTATTCAATTTACTCCCCTTAGGATCTAGATAATAGACAGTGAACGTCTCGGGGACAATAACCAATAACTCCCAATGCCTACCACTAGAGGTAAAAAAGTTAAAAATTAATAACTCAAAATCCACAGTAAAAATGTAATTTTCTTAAGTCCAAATTATAATAAGCAAAGTAAACTTACTCTACATTGAATGGAGCCATTATCACCGTCTTCTTATTTACAGCAAAATTTGTAAAAGCCTCACAGTAGTATTGTTAAACTGACATATGGTCTTTAGCTACTAGACTAATCAAAGATGGAATCAAAAACCCTACATGTTCGAATCCAAAATCTGCACATATCTTGTCTAAGTAGATGCAAAATATGTATTAATTACACATGCATTAATAAATAAGAAACTAGATCACCAGATCATACACAAGATATATGGATGTATAAAGAAGATCTCACCTTATCCATAGCTCTATCACAGATGTATTTAGCCAATTATTTCCAAACAACTCCAAAATATCTTGTATAAATAGTTTGGTTTCGTATGATTGACCTGTAGAATCTGAATCGGAAGAAACAGTTATAGGGCAGTTTATATCATGTTCGCCTAACCATATTGCCATACCCCTACAGTTAGGACCTAACGGGACAGGTAGGTCCTGTGGAACCCAACTAGGTAATGTAGGAGGTGGAACTGGAGGCCTAGATGTTGTGGGTGTCTTCTTTTTAACCTATATATATATATATATATATATATATATATATATAATTTTAGATCAACTGACATCATATACACACACTAACAATTTAACATAATGTAAATTTATCATACAGTTTCAGTAAAGAGGACATCCTCTTTTCGCCACAATATCACTCCGCCTTCTACCTCACCAAGCGTTTCACAATCTGGGTGGGCGTATGGCAAAGGAAGATCTGTCCATCCTTGCAATATATGTACCAGGCTCACACGAAGCCAACCAGCTGGTAATGGAGACCCGTGAAACTGTTCCCCGGGTAGGGATGGGTAAGCCGACGCCTCTGCAATGACATATTCATTACTTTTTAGACGACATCGCTTCAACCCCTACAAATTTTTGTGTAAAGAATGTTATATACATATATACATATCATATTTTTTTGAGACGACTACAATTTCATATATACATATCATCTTAAATTAAAAAACTAGTTACTATGTCATAAAAATACTTATAGCGGATGTGCTAGGTGGTGGTTCTACATGATTACTCCCAACCTCTACAGTAGGAGTAGTGTCTGCAGTAGGTATTGTTTGGTAAGTGGCAGTCTAAGATGCCTGCCACTGTTTCATTGCTTCTTCGAGTTTTTCTTCGAGTTTCCTTTCAAATAGCTTATCTACCTATACATGGATAAAAGAAACGTCAAATTCTAGTTATTGAATTGTCTTTTATAGGTAACATTATAAAGAAAGAATATGTTACCTCTTCTTGTGAAAGTCCCGCTTTTGGGACATGTTTGCACTGGGATGGCCCAAAAAAGGCTTTGATGCCCACACCAGTACCTGCAACCCTAACACGTCCAGGATGCTCTGGGTTACCCAGAGCAACTGTCAATTCATCCCTTGTTTCCTCAGGGATGAACTTGCCTTGTTTCCTCAGCTCGTGCAGCTCCCTCTAATCGCCAAAACAAAAATTTGTAATTAAGTAAACATCACTAATAATTAATATTTGAATGATTGCTGTAAGAGTTGTATTTTACCATTTTTGCAGCCGCCTCAGTAGTTGCGGCCTTCATTATTTATCCCTTCTTATTTTACCTCCCAGCTATCCAGACATCATGGCGAGGCAGAGGTGTGCTACCAATGGTAGAGGACTCCTGAGTAGCAGCAGACTGAGCAGTAGCCTCATACTGTAGTCTTTGGTGAACGCATGCATATCCTCTTGGACCCATTGTGTGGTCGTGCACATTCATCGCATGCCTTGATCTTTCTGCATCACTGAGGGCCTAGTTAGTATGCAAATTAATGATTTGGTTAGTAACACTAAATGTTAATCTTGAGTAGGTGAATACAACATATATTAATAATAAGATTGAGACTGACGTCTAATACCTTGAATTCATCAGTTTGTCTTGAAGCGACAAACGCCTCCCATTCTTCTTTGTCCAGGAAGTTCCGCTGTTCAGTGGTTGTCTTCTTCCTCTTGTCAGCTTCTTTTATGTATTCTCGTGTGTGATTTGTCCTATAGTTCCTTAGGACTCTCCCACAACATTGCATCATGCATTTACGATGCAACTTTTCATCCATTTCAAATATACTCTGCAAAATAAAATTTCTATTAACTAGTATCCAAAAATTTAGTAATCTACAAAATAGAATTGCAAATTAATAATAACTCACACATAAATCCCTCCATATTAAGTCTTTCTTCTCCTTAGAAATGTTATGCCAAGAATCTAAGCGACAACCACAATGGCAACGAGTAACAAACCTAAGATATGAAACAAATGAATTGCGATTCACACAACATGCATTTTCTGCATTATCAAAATCCACTACAAGTTTGGGTTCCATTGCCCTTTTGTGCAATTAACTCATTCATCATAGTGATGCCCCTTCTCTTGTCAACTTTTTGGTGCTGCTGATCAAGTGCATCAAGTGCTTCAGGTGGTACCTGTGCATCATCAACCTAAAATTTGACAAAATAATCACATTTACAAGATATAACTATAAATGGACATATTGATATAAATATATGATTTTTTTAAAACTTACATTGTGAGGCGGCGCATTGATGTCCTCACCCTCATGGTAATCATCAGCACGGTCATCAGGAGAATGGTCAGCCATATTAAGTGAATGGTTTGATACTCAGTTTTGAACAACATATTAAATTTTTGTATAGTTAAAGTAATTCAAATTGTAAAGTTCACATATTCAGAAAAATAAAAACGTATAAAACAAAACATACCTCTAATATTGTGATTTTTTATCAATTAACAATCCTTCATTGTGATCTCCGCGCACATACAAGTCATCATTAGCTTCAATATTTGTTGGTGTTGGCAACCCAACTGAGAATGGATTGGAGTCATCATACTTATCATAGTACTGCTCTTCATCTATAGGATCTTCAATGAACTGTCTTTTACCATGAAGAACAACCGACGATTTATCATTTGCAAGATCATCGATATAAAATACTTGTTTCGCCTGTGATGCCAATATGAATGGTTCAGCCTTCTTGCCAATCTTTTCAAAATTCACTAAAGTGAAACCCAATTCATCCACTATAACTCCTTTGGTTTTATCAACCCAATTACATTTGAAGAGCGGAATTCTAAAATCTATGTAGTCAAATTCCCATATGTCTTCAATGACACTGTAATATGACATTTTAGCTTCACGTGGACTCTTATCCTTTGCACTTGCAAAAAACATAGTCGATGCTTGAAGGGTGACCCCACTGTTTTGGACGATACTCTTATCATCTTGGCGCTTTGTGTAATATGTGAATCCATTAATGTCATACCCTTCATAAGACATAACAGTCAACTTTGATTTAAAGGCGAGGCATTTGATAGTTTCAGTAATATCATCTGGTGTTTGAGATAGTTGATGTAAGACTTTATCTTCAAACCACTTAGTAAAAGTCTTGTTATGCTCTCTAGCAAGCCACATTGTATTGGCTAGAGGATATTGTCTTTTGATGAAATTGGTATGTTCGTCGATATAAACATTCACTTTGTCCATGTTGTGTAAAATATACAAATGACCATGTTCAAACTGCTCACGGCTGATTACTTTCACACGTGATCCCAAAATTCCTTTGCCAAATAGCTCGTCAATATTATTGTCAATATCAGGAGTGTCATTACCACTGAGAAAGTCATTGCAGAAATCCATAACCTCTCTCGCCACATAACCTTCAATAATACTCCCTTCAGGCAGATAACGGTTTCGAACGTCACCTTTAAAAACGCTCATGTATCGTTCAAAGGGATACATCCAATGCAAGAAAACCGGTCCCAAGATTTTCACTTCCCTAGTCAAGTGGACAACAAGATGCACCATGATATCAAAGAACGAAGGAGGGAAATATATCTCAAGCTAACATAGGGTAACAACCACTTCTCTTTGCAAATTATCGAGAGTCTCAGGATCAATAACTTTGCTGCAGAGACTATTGAAAAAGAAACAAAGTCTGGTGATTGGAAACCTTACATGCTTCGGCAATATAGATCAAATTGCCACAGGCAATATTTATTGCATTAGAGTGTGACAATCATGAGATTCAAGACCTATCAACTTCAGATCTTTCATTGATACCAATCTACGGATGTTGGATGAGTAACCATGTGGCACCTTAACATTTACCAAGCATTCACAAAAAGCTTTCTTCTCCTTTCTAGACAACATATAACAAGAGGGAGGTAAGTATGTTCTTTTATTACCCATTTTACGTATTTCTGTTAATTCTGACCTTATTCCCATTTCACGTAGGTCCAGTTTGGATTTTATACCATCTTTAGTCTTACCTGGTATATTTAACAGAGTACCAATGATGCTATCACAAACATTTTTCTCAACGTGCATTACATCGATACAATGTCTGACTGTCAAAGAACTCCAATAAGGAAGATCCCAAAATATTGACTTCTTCTTGAATGAAGAATTGTCACTCCGTATAGTACATTGTGATCTCTTAGCAAATTCATTGACAAAGTCTTTTACTCTTTCATAAACAACCTCCCTTGGTATAGGTTTAGGTGCACTCCATTCCTCATTCAATCCATTGAATGCTTTGCACTTCCTACGATACGGATGGAATTTTGGAAGAAACCTTCGATGACCGAGATATACATTCTTACCGCCATGTTTTAGTCTTTTTGAATCAGTGTTCTCTTCACATATAGGACACGCTTTAGCTCCTTTGACACTATATCCAGACAAATTCCCATATGCTGGAAAGTCATTAATAGTGCAAAACAACATAGCATGCAAACGAAATGTCTCTCTTCGTGATGCATCATAGGTCATCACACCTTCACCCCAGAGTTTCTTTAAGTCATCAACCATAGGTTCAAGATAAACATCGATGTCATTTCCAGGTTGTTTAGGGCCTGATATCAACAACGAAAACATTACGTACTTATTTTTCATACACAGCCAGGGAGGAAGTTTGTATATAACAAGCATGACTAGCCAAGTGCTATGTTGGTTGATCAATGTCCCGTATGGATTCATCTCGTCTGTACAAATCCCAAGTCTTAGATTCCCGACTTCTTCACCAAATTTAGGGTATAATAGATCAATCTTCTTCCACTGTGGGGAATCAGACGCATGTCGTAGGATCCCATCATTATTTTTCTTAACATCTGCATGCCACCTCAAATTCTTCGCATCTATCGGATTGGCAAACAAGCGTTGAAACTGTGATATTATAGTAGATACCACATCACCTTGGCAGGAGAACCAATTTTGGACTCCCCCGAAGTCGTCAATTTATACCGTGACACACGACATTTTGGACAATCTTTCAAATCCGCATAGTCCTTTTGAAATAATACACAATCATTCGAGCATGCGTGTATCTTCTTGTCATCCATTCCCATTGGGCACAACAATTTCTTTACCTGGTATGTTGAGATTGGCAGCTCGTTTCCTCCAGGAAGCCTTTCTTTCAACAAAGACAACAATGATGTGAAGCTTTTATCGCTCCATCTATTGTTAGCTTTCACCTTATACAATAGCAACACAACGCTAAGCTTTGTAAACTTAGTACAACCTATGTATAACGACATCTCAGCATCATGCATAATGTTTCTAAAAATGAGAGGCGGATCGGTGTGCTCTACCCCACAACTATCCAACATCGCATCAACGATGTCTACTGGAACTGGTTCATTCACATCTACGCCATTGTAGGCAATTTCTTCTTCCACACAAGCACTGCTATCGACATCCACTGGTTTTGGGTTTGAAATCTCTCCATGCCAGTGCCATTCTGTATAGCCTTGTATAATCCCATTGCACATGACATGAGTTTTGATTTCGTCACCAGTGTTGCCTTTCAAGTTGTTACCGCAATGCCTACATGGACAGTAGAACCTATCTCCAGGTTGTTTCCTATGTTCCTTGACAAATCTAATAAACTGGTCAAGACCAGAAATAAACTCTGGGGTGCAGCGATTGTGAATGGACATCCATGATCTATCCATTCTATGATCAAAGAGAAAACAAGTATATATTAGGACAATATTAGGGTCTAGGGTTAACAAATACATGTGATGTAATTATTATATATAATAAATGTGTACCACCTATCCATTCTTGAACACCTAATCTCACTAGTAAGTGTATAATGTGTATTGGGTTTTCAAGAAAATTTCGGCAACATTTCCCCACTGTTCTCCAAGTACATATGTACTTAGAGAACAAATGGGGAAATGTTGCCGAAATTTTCTTAAAAACCCAATACACATTATACACTTACATCCTAAGCGAGATTAGGTGTTCAAGAACAGTCCCAAACCGGGGACTATCTAAGATTTACTACTAATGAGTAAATATTGGATGGGTTTTTAGGCCAACAAATAATGTGTTGTCATTCTTATACCTAAAATCCTAGTTCTTCAAGTTAGGGTGATAGTTGATGTCTTTAAAAGCATGATTGACAATTTAGGGAAAAGTTCATCATTTACATTCCAAGCATGTCACATGTGTGCATTGCAGTTCATCATTAAGCAAGAAGGGTGATTATGATTCTCAATATACTCAATAATGAAAGAAGTTTCCGAAAGAGGTTTGGTGAGATATCCATAACTTATTTAAACATTCAATTATGAAGTAAATATACACTTAATTCAGAATAGTATGACGCATAAAGTTGCAGTTAATATCATTATACTTTGTTCTATAATGGACTATCAGATTAGTATAGCACATATGTATCCAGATGTTGCAATGCAATTATAATCAGCTTTCAAGAAAAAGCAGGTTGTGGAGCGTACAACTATCCTACGATTCATAGATTAGAACTAGTATGTTTGGATTCATTGTTTTCAGTTCCTATCAAACAGAGACACAACTGGTGTATATTAGTATAAAATAACTTCATATTTCCTATCAGCATATGTGATTACAAGTCCTGCTTCCTATTCATTCATCTACATTTACCAACACTTTTAATCATGATAAGGACAATAGAGAATTTAGCTTAGTAGAAGCACACAATCAGTACCTAAACCCTAAACACAAATAAGTAGATAACTTAAAAAAAATAAAAAAAACGTCCAACAGCTGCTTGGGCGTGCCTTGGCACCGCCCAAGCAGCCGCCGGAGCAGAGGAAGAAGGAAGAAGGTAGGGTGGGCATACCTTGAGGGCAGAGGAGAGCAGCGGCCGGAGCACAGCAGCCACCGACGGGGGCAGTGGCAAGGAGAGGAGAAGCGCCGGCGAGGAGCTGCGATGGAAGGGAGAGCAACAGGAGCGGCGGCAAGGGAACGCAACAACGGCGAGGGCATGGAGCAGGAGCACGACCGCCGGTGAGCACAGAGGGCAGGAGCATGAGCAGGAGTAGGAGCACGGCCGTCGGTGAACACGGCGGTGAGTGTGAGCACAGAGCAACGACCGGCGGGGGCGAGTAAGAAATCGCCGGACCTAACTGAAATCGTGAATGAAATAGGGAAAGGGGAAGAGTCGCTCGCGCTAGTGAGCTATTAAGTTGACAATAAGCGTCGGTTATTAAAAAAAACTGACAAATAAACCAACAGTGTCAGTTCTTTTCCAAAAACCAACACCTACACTAGATTATAGTCGTCAGTTTTTAACTATAAGACAACCGAAAACTATTCCTGTCTCGCCAATAACCTTTAGTCATTGGTTATTTATTTATGAACCGATGCCATATGTCAAATTTTGGAGGTAATTTTTTCGTTGGAATTTTGGTTTTGGCGGTTGATTTTAGGTGTCAGTTTTTGATTAATTAACCGACACTTAATAAAAGCGGTACCCATGTCTGGTCGACCTTCATAGATTGGATGTCGGTTTATGTTATCAACCGACACTGTAGAGTTTAGGTGTCGGTTTATGTATACAACCGAAACCTTGAAAAGTGACTTTATAAGCCATTTCTGTAGTAGTGTACACTACTATAAAATTGTGTTTTTATCAACTTTAAGATATTTGACAAAAATTAAATTCTTAATTTATATCCGATCAGATTGTATGTCTATCAGATAGTTTGTCTATTTTTATTTAAATAAAAATATAATTTGAAAATATTTATCTTAACTTGTATTCTACATAGCACCACCACCAAAGGAAAGTTTTTTAATAAATGAAATGATTCTTGTTAGATATTTTGCATACATTACACCTAATCTTACTTATGAGTTTGAAACAAAAATATAATAACATTATTACAAATCAAACATCTAAACACATAACTGCGTTTCTCAATTAATTATAGAAGCCAATTTGAATTTTCATCTATAGTTATATGATCTTATAGTTTAGCAAATTTTGCATATTATTTTGAGGTCAATAATAAAAATAGTTTCTTGACAGTAGAAACTTTGGATAATTGAATATAGAAAAAGGTATATGTAGTTATAAAACAAAAATAAGAAAGTAGGGTGCCTCTACCAAACCATGATTGTGTCATTCTTGAAGCTTTTATATGATAGTATAGGATTTCTTAAATTTACTTACTGATGCAAGGAACATGTACCAAATCATCATTATTTTTTTGTTCATCTAGACATATGCTATATTAATTATAATTAGAGACAATGTGACTATTACCATGGATTTTGGAAACATGCTAAAAAAAGATACACACTTAATCAAATTATATTTATTTCTAAAAAATAACATGAATTTGGAATCATACAATTTCAATTTTTTTATAACTTTAAGTCTACCTTCACAAAAGGTGTTTTATATTTTTTCATGGTGGTAAATTGATAATCATCGATTGATAGTAAAATGTTTATTTCCAGTTTTTCCACTTTGTTTGGGAGAAGGCGTTGAGTATATTTGCTACATTTAACCTATTCATGAAAATGAGTTAAATTAATGATAAAGACATATCCAAGGTTACTTATCATTCATAACTTTGAAATATTTACACGTTACCATGAATTTTGGAAATATAAAATTATATGTGTCGCTCAATTTATATCTTCTTATAAATTGTTGATAGAAATTAAATTTGAAATCATGGAAAATATTAAATGTTACCAATTAAAGTACCATAATAACAACCTCTACATGTAAGGATTTTGTATTTATATCAAAAAATTTTGGAAACCCATTGTTTGATCTGGTTTCATTGAATTTTTTTATAATTTAATTGATGGTATACTGAACATTATGCAAATGTAACAAGTAGATTGTTCTTTTTTTCACAAATTGGGAGGTTTAAGTAATTCATATGGATAACAATGGTTTGAGTGTGGCATGGTAGATTCATAGTTATGTATAGACGGGAAGTGATGTCTTTCAATTTTTCAAATGTAGGGGTTTGTCCTAATGTAATTGGATATATGTGTACTCAATGGATGTGAGTGACTTTAGGGATATCTTCTTAATCACATATCCACTATAGAGATACATGTAAAGTATTGCATTGGATCTAGGGGTATTTTCTTACAGTGGAAAGATCCATGGTGCCTTGGTGGTCTTTCCTTGATCCATATTATTGATAAACAACTTGTCCACAAGGTCTACAAAGGGATTACTCAGTACCTGCATTATTATGTTGTTTGGCATTCCCCTTTGATTAGGGGTTTTGACTCTGCTACAAAAAGCTTTAGCAATCTTTCTACTCTCAGACATTCTGTTGATTATTATAACCTAAATGGTAAGAGGGATGTGAAAAGGAGAGTTTTTTGGGAATGGGTACACCTAAATCTCCCATTGTTACTTGAGGGATATGAATTTGTTTGAAATTGACACCTAGAAGGATTTCCGTTCTCTTATGGAAATGTTTCCTAAATAAGGTCCCAACGATTGACTTTATAAAGAGGTAGGGTATAACTATTCTTCAAGAGAATATTTTCTCTATTCAGAGGAAGAATACAAATATCATTTCTTTTTCTTTGGTTCTGTTACTATGCAAATCTATTGTAATTTCAATGCTAAGTTCAATTGTAATGACAACCAGCTTGAGGACCTTGTTCAACTCAAATTCAATCCCAAAAGAGAGCTACTATTTTGATACACCTCATATGTAAAGGAAGAAATATCACAGTGTACTCTAACCCATGTATGAAATTTTGATACTATTTGGTCCCTTTTTTCTCAAGGATCTAACATCCATGAAAATATGACTTGTTCTTATCTTGACCATTCTTTTCCCATCCTCTCCATGTAGTCTCCTTTTTGTTCAATCTTTCCATGTGTAGTATATAGATTTTTCTCTTTATATAATAATGAAGGAGAGGCACTCTTGTTGCTACCATGTAAAATGCATGGGAGTGACATTAAGATTGTGTGTGAGAGAGAGATAGTTTGTGTGTGTGGGTTTTAGTATTTATTTGGAGGGGCATGGAAATTATTACCCCGTGACACCACCTTTGTGGATAGGGACATGGATCATATTGGTCTGATTCTCCAATTCTCATCCTATTTGGTTTTTCTACCCTACAAATATTTGTGTGTGTTATGTTGGTATGCTAGCTTTTCCAAATACAATTGTGCTTCCTTATTTTGTATTCCACATGTTTAATATGTATACCTGGTTCCTTCTATAGTTTTCACTAATTTATTTTAGCTAAAGAATACACTAAAATACAAGGTCTTATGTAATCATAAAAATTATTAGTGAATATTATATTTCATGCTTCTAGTGTTGTCAATTTTTCACTACTACCCCTATAATAATAGGAAGTGTCATGTTTGCAAGCCAACCTTTCCAACTAAATATGTGATTGATTCATTTTTTTTTCATGTTTGATATCTATCCACTTGCTTCTTATTTATTCAACTATATATTTTAATTAAGAAATACACTCCAATACAAGTTGTATGATCAGACACAGGTGGTAGTGAATATTGTAATACATGTGTAACATACCAAAACCTGATCTCCTTGCCCTACAAACCCTAATATCTTGGGCTTGGTTCAGAAATAAACCCCCTAAAAAAGAAATAAGTTATACCCACATAGATTAATAGGATTAACAAGTTCTTGTGATGAAATATGGATAAATGATTAGGTCAGTTTTAAACAATGCTTAAAAAATATCTTAGGAATCATAAAATGTGAATTAAATATCCTTTTTAATATTTAAACTTAGTATGGTACTGATAAAAAAAATTTCACTGATAAAAAAAACTTAGTATGGTGTAAATAGGAAGTATTTTGTTTTAAGGTTTTTTAATAATAAATAATTAGAATTTTGCATAATAGATTCTAGATCATATAACGTAAATAACTCATCCAATTAAAATGAACTCATAACGTATAATTCAGATGTCCATGTAATAATATGTGGAAAGTTTCATATAATGAATAATACATGCAATAAAGTGTGCCCACGCTCAATAATGAAACTAATTCAACTAATTTATTTAATAGTGATGGAAATGAGTTTCAAAATATTCCTATCAATAATATTCATGGGAAACCTCCTACTGGGCATTAAAAGGATATGTGGAATAACAAAGAGTTGGTTTCTTTTAGTTAGAAATATAATATCATTAAATAACTTTAAATGGGATCTTGAATTAAATAATGGATGTGGCTTGATACAATATTTAAGCAAAGTAAGTCATGAGATGATAACTGGAAAACAAATTTGATGTCATGATGTTATCCTTAAATACTTATTTTTAAATAGACGTGAAAGAAACATATTTTAACTCTAATACATAATGGATAATGTGACAAGTGGAAACTTGAGTAACATGTAGATAGTATTGGGGTATAGGTGAAAAATAAGTATTTCATGATTATATAAACCCCCAAAAGCAAACCAAATCCAAATTTGTTTAGGAAAAGACATTAATTAAAAAAACATGTATGGAAATCATAGCATTACACACCAATGTATTACACAATTAGTTAAATGTTCTCAAATTATGCATATAATATCTTTGAAAAATTTCTCTATCCTCTAATTCACTTGACTAGATTATTCACCATTGTTTTCAAGCCCTTACTTGGACCCTAGGGTTTTCAATATAAGAAACACCCAATTTCTATCCTCCTCGCTTGACACCATTTGAAGGTCTTGGCTTTAGAGTATTCCTTTGATTGAATTTTGATTCCACAGCCATCTTGGCATTGACTTGAGTTGGACAGTGAAGTTGATTTCTATCACTATGGCATCAGTTTCCCCGACCAAAATTGAATTGATCAAGAGTTTTACAACAACTTTGGTGAACTCCACAAAGGGTCATGTGTCATATAATATGAGTTCCAAGAGTATCCAAGGATCTTTGTTGCATGTAGGCTTACTTCAAAATGTGGGTAAAAGTCTCAATTCTACTTTCCTTCTTTCCCTTTTCCACTTTCTTCCTTGCTACTCTATATTTTGTTTTGTACATGGTTTCTTTAGCTTATAATAGTGATTTGGCCTACCCTTCGTGTATGTAATTTCATTTGGTGATGTAGATCCTATTTTAACTCCTTAGATTTAGCGTGATGTACTATGTTTTGGCCTTTTGCTCCTAGCTCCACATTAATGTGGTGGAAGCCTCCATAGAGCATATGGGGATCTCACACCCCCAACTAGGGCTTTTCAGGACCACATGTACTCTAGGTAAATCACAAAGCCATTCATTTTTTCTGTCGTTTAGATCTCTACCAAGTTTCCATTGGGAATCAGGGGTTTCTAGGAAGATGTTCTTCGACTAGTTTGGTTGATTCTTCTTTGAGAACATAGCCACAAGAGTTTCTACTAGTTTACCTACCTCACTTACTTTTTGTCGGGTTCTTGGCATGTGGTATTCAGGTACTTTGATCAATTTCCTATTTTATGTAGTCATGTTTTGTTTTGGGAAGACTTGAGCTATGTGAAGAGGCTCTATAGGGCCAACTCAGTAGGGCACCACCTCTAAAAGGATAAATAGTTATACATGTGTTTTTATTGAAATTTATAATAGAAAACTTTTGTATAATTCATATTAAGTCAACCACATGTCATATAAATAAGCAAAAACATATTTTAGAACAATGAGATTTCTCTCTACACGATGGTATAATTTTTATCACCCAAATGCAATGTTATTAATATGTAATTTTAAGGAATTTTCTAATTGGATGGAATTTCTAAATTGCATATCTAATAATTTTGTAAGTCAACAAAATAAACAAATATTGTATGAACTCAAGAACATACAACCTACAAGATGGTTTAGTTATGGAAACCTAATTGATTAATAGTAAGAAGATGCTTTTAGAATTTATATGATTACCATGGACTTAGCCATAATTTCATGCATGTGTACAATATGTGTCTTGTGACCCAAATGTTATACTTGATATTTTGCATTTATATTCCACATTAAGCAATTACTTATGTTTTCTCTCTCTTGATGTATGTTGTATCCCCTTACTTATATTTTGGGAAGTCACCTATGTTTATATCTCTTGATCTAGTTGGAACTTGATAACCTATTCTTATAAATGAATATATTTCCTTGAATTGATATTATCTAAAATATCCTTTTGTTACTAGATTCTCCTTCATCATCGATTTTTTGGACCTTCTTTTATGTATCCTTTGGCACACTTCATATTGCATTGATGATCTCATCTCTAAAACCTGAGTTAAACTTATTTATTTTCTTATTATGCATCATGTGGTGACTACTACCATAATGTAATATGTGTTTATTTGTGTGGATGTGTAAATTCCTTCACTGTATACTAGTATAATAGTTCATTCAAATGGAATTATTAGAGAATTTGTGTATGTTGTCTTGCTCAGAACATATGTGTATATGCTCCTGCTCACCCCATATTTTGGAGCAAATGTTTATCTTTTCCTCCTCACTCGATACTCATTCTACATGTGCTATTTCCTACCAACATCTTTTATATTTTTCAAGGATTTTCACATGTAAAGCACATGGATGCCTTTCTCATTATTCTTATCCACTTCCATGTAAAGTTCCATTATGAACTCTTGATGATGATACAACTTTTAGTCACTTTCTTGTGATATTTATTGTTCTCATTCACCCGGATGTTTGATAACTGTCTCTTGATTTGAAAGCTTTGATGAGTTTACTATTTACCTTTTCCCATGATATTTCTCACTCTCTATTTACATGCACATACAAATATTTTCATGTTGACAACTTCCTCTTCCTCTTCTTTAGTGGGGTATTCTTCCAACCCCTTAGGTGAAGGATATTGAAAACTTTACTTGGTGACCAAGAGCCTATCTTAATGGAGATGGATTTTGATATATAGATTTAAAGTATCTCAAACTTCCCTATGTTAAGTTGTTGAAGTTTTTACCTTCATATAAACTCCCAAGTGGGATATTATTATGTAACCTTGTAAATTTAAAATAGTCATGATGTGTTATTCTACTATAATACTATGGTTTTGATAATATCTATTTACGAAAGACTTAATAATAGTGATTCACCATTTTCTAAAATTTGGTGTGTGTTTTTTATATGGATAATGATCTTATTTAATTTAGTAAGGAATAAATCAACTCTTGGGTCCCACTCCTTACAAGATGGTACTAGAGTCAAGGAAATCAGATTTTGACTATTCTAATTTTATCACCATTAGGTTTCCTATCTTCTCTCATAAGTTCCTTATAGGACCTTTACCCTAAGTGATAATCCTATACAAGATGTTTTACCCAAGAATTTACCTAAATTGTTGATGAGATGATGTATGGAAGGTGTACAATCATATGAGGTACACACATGAATTCTTAATGAGTAAAATCTAATGTGATGGGACTAGAGGTTCATACCCTAATATGTACATTAGTTGAGACATATATATTTTGATATTATGAGATTTGACTTAGTATGGATTTAGGTAATGAGGATGTTAAATTAGTAGGTAAGTAGATCCTAATATAGAAATTTGTGAATCGATTCTCACATTGATTTTGAGCCCAATTTTGTTTTATGTCCCATGATCTCTTAAAAAAATATTTATTTTCCATTATACTACTATATTTATGAAAAAAATATCTAGATTTATTAATATTTTCTTAAACTCCATCACAAGAAGAGATGTATGCATCTTGGTAGAGAAATCTTATAATTAGATTGATTCAAAATCTCAAACATTAGTGTTAACAATGGAGTGATGACTAGAAAATTGTGGCATTTACTAAAGTTTTAGTGAACCTACCCTCTTTACTCCTTTAGGGTTGTGGGAAGTTGCACCCTATGGAAGACTAGATGCTTATGTGAACTCTAGGGTTGTTATATGACACGAATACTTAGTCATTTTTGGTCAACTAATTGAATGCATGACCTATGAACATAATAAACACCCTAACAATCATGACTAAAGTTGAATGTATATAAACCTAATACATTTGGAGTTTTTTAGTGTGACTTAATAGGTTAAACATTTTAAAGGGTGGAGAGTAGTTGGTTGGTAGTGTATGGATGGTTTAATTTTGAGGATACAATTATCTTTAAGGGGATAAGTGTTCTAATATAATGAAACCTAACCTCCTAGTCCTCAAAACCCTAATCTTAAGGAATGTATGGCATTGGGATTGGTTTAGAACTGAACCTCCCAAATATGATATAAGTTATATCCTTATAGATATAAATAGGATTAATAAGTTATTCCTTATGACGAACATGGTTAAATGATTAAGGTAGTTTGAAACATGATTAATACAGATATTAAGAATCATATAATGTGAATGATAGATACTTTTTCACCTTGAACCTCAATAGGGTCGAATAGGAAGTATTTTTTGCTGAATTGATGATGAATAAAAATAATTATACTTATGCATAATAAATCCTAGATCATATAATAAAACAACTCATACACTTACAATGAACTGATGAAGTATAATTCAAAAATTTATGATATGCAACGAGTCGCATATAATGAAAAATGCATGCATTAACGTGTCTCCAACCCTAAAAAAGTTAACTAATTCTATTAAAAAATCTAATAGTGATGTACATGACTTTCCAACATATTCTTATCAATTATATAAATGGGAAACTTCATAAAAGACGTAAAGTGGATATATGGAATTATGGTGAATTGGTTTTTTAATTGGATAGATAATATCATTAAATAACATTAATGGGAACATTAAATTAAATAATGGATGTGGCTTCATATAAGAGTTATAGAAACTAAGTCATGAGAAGATAATCCTAAGATGAATCTTACGTCAAGATGTTATTCATTGATACTCATTTCACAAATAAATGTGGAAATAACCTATTTTAACCCTAAACATAATGGATAACTCAAAAGTAAAACTTGAGTGAAGTATGGATGATATTTGGGACATAGGTGATACAGAAATTATTTAATGATTATATAAACCCCAAATCAAACCAAATTCCACTTTTTCAGAGAAAGACATTAATCAGAATAATATATATGGAGATCATAGCATTACACTCAAATGTATTAAACAATTAGTTAGATGATCTCAACCATGGAAACTCACCAAAAATTTGTATTTATCATGATTAATTTTTCTCATGGGCTAAGTTCCGCATTAAATAAATAATACTAGATGGCTTAATATCATTTAGGAAAGAAATATAAGTTGAACTATAAAATATTAAATAAAGTAATTGATGACCACAAAGGTGGAAATGATAGAAAATTCGAACTCTACATGCCTTAAATAGTTTATGTGTGAGTTTTCATGTTAATTTGATGAGGTTAGATAGGTAAACTGAAATAGGAAAGATAACGTACAAATATAAATCCTAATATTAATCAAATTTCGTATATGTGGATGATATCCTAAAGTTCCTGATTTTATCTGTGTCATGTTGGGTTTCCTAGTTTGGCTTGAACACATACTCTTTCAATATGATGTTTGGATCTTATAGATTCCATCTCCTCTTATTCCTTCCCCCTTTCCTTTTTCATCCATATAGTGGATCTGATTTAACATTTTAATATATATATCTCTCTCTCCTTTGCATCACTTGTCAAGATTATTTTCCCATCATTTTTAGGAAGCCATTACAAACATTTAAGACTCTTACTCTGACCCTATGGTTTGCTATAAAAAAACACCCATTTCTCCATCCTCCTCTGTTGAATCTAGTTGAAGGTTTTAGCTCTGAATATGTCTTGGATCGAGTGTTGATGCCAGAACCATCTAGGCACTTCCTTGAGTTGGGTTGTGAAGTCAATTTCTATCACTATACCGTCAGGAATCAGGTGCCCCCATTGAACTTAAATTGGGTTCTATGGCAACTTTTGCAGACACCATGGAGGGACCTATGACACCTAGAAGGATGAATATGAGTTCAGAGAGTATCCAATGATCTTTGTAGAACCTACTTTTCTCTCTAAATGTAGGTAGAAGTCTCAATTACTTTCCTTCTTTCCCTTTTCCAATTTCTTCTTGGCTGTTCTATATTTTTTTCATGATTTCATTCACCTTTTGACTGCAATTTGGCCTATCTTTTGTGTCAGCATTTTGGTTTGGTAGTGAAGATCCCATTTTGAATCCTGAAATTGATTGTTATGTCTTTTGTTTTGAGATCCATCTTCTTATGATGGAGGGCCTCCCTAGAGACTTCGTTGATCTCTCTCCCCAAATTGGGACTTGTTCGGATTGTAGGTACTCCAAGCACATCATGAAGATGTCCACTTTTGATACCTCTTAGATTTTTTCCAAGTTTCAATTGGGCATCAAGGGTTGTTTGTTAAATGTTATTTGTTTGGATGGTTTATTCTCATTTGAGAACATATCTACAAGAGTTTTTACTAGCTTACCCCTCTCTCTTACTTTTGGTTTGATTCTCAATGGGGGGTATTTTGGTACTTTGATATGGTTCCTATTTGATGTAGCCACTTTTTTGTTTGGAAAGACCGAAGCCATGTAGTGAGGCACTATAGGGCCAGCTCAAATGGACCTCGCCTCTCTAAGAGGATAATGAATTATACATGTGGTTTTTTGAGATTTTAGATTGGATGAATTTGATAAAATTCACAATAAATCAACCAATGTCACAAAAATAAGTAAAAATGTGTTTTGGAATCATGATATTATTCTGCACATCATAATATGATTTCACCACCTAATTCCAATATGATAAATACGTAATTTTAAGGAATTTATAATTGAGTGGAATTTCTAAATTCCATATGTAATAAACTATCTATATAAAAAAGTAAAATATGCTATAGACTCACGAAATACAACCTAAAAAGACGGTGTGGTTTTGACGACATGGTTTATTAATAATAAATGTATGATTTGTAGGATATATGTATCTAAGTGAACTTAACCATAATTTCAAATATGAGTTTAATAGGTGGCTTGTGACTCTGATTTGGAACTAGGACTGACTTTAGATATATTTAGACTTCACATGAGCTATCAGAGTAGACATGTATCCCATCCTTCTCAGAGCAGATATGTATATGATCCTACTCACCACATATTTTAGAGTAGATGTATATCTTTTCCTGCTCATTCCATATTGATGGTCGATGTGTAATTTCCTACCAACATGTTTTATATTGTTCTAACATTATCACATGTAAAATACCTAGATGCCTTGCTCATGATCATTATACATTTAGTTAGAAAGTTTTATTATGAACTCTATATGGTGGTACATCTTTTGTTTAGTTTCTTGTGATATATTATTTTGATAATTTATGTGGATGCTTTGATATTTCTTTCTTGATTTGTGAAGCCTTGATGATTTTATTGTTTTTCGTTTCCCCTGATATTTCTCAATCTCTATTTGCATGCACATACTAGAATTTTTATGTTGATAGTGTCCACTTTGTCTTCTTTTGTCGGGTATGATTCCAACCCCATAGATGAAGGATGTAGAAGACTTGACATGGTGACCAAGAACTTAGATTAGTGGAGATGAATTGTTAGAGATAGATTTGAAGTTGCTCGAACTTCCCTCTGCTTAGTTGTTGAAGATGTCACCTTCATTAAAAATCCCAAACAAGAGACTATTATGTAATCTTGTAAATTAAAATTAGTCATGATATTTTATTCCACTTTTATACGCTGGTCTTGATGATATCTATTTATGAATGATTAAATAACAATTCTTTATTAATTGTGTAGATGGTATGTATTTGTCATATGGATGATGACTCTTATTTTATTTATTAAGGAGTGGATCCCCTCTCGGCTGCCACTCCTTGAAACATGCATCTAGGGTTGTCAACATTTTCTCATAAAATACAAACTGATCCCTCTTCAGTCCAAAAAATTGATTCACATTTAGGATACTCTTGATCTATGCCAATCTAGGTTTTGATGTTGATACTAAAATAGGCCCCATTCCTTTTCGATAAATTTGAAAAATAAAGGGTTCGAATTATTATGTATATTAGTATTGTTACACACATTATTGTGAATCATATCTTGAACCATAATTCTAATTATATATTTGTCATACAATATTAGCATTATTTGAGAGGTCCAATAGCATGATAGGTATATTTTGAGAGTCAACTTAGAATTTCAAATTAAGAATTTGGGTTGGTTTGGTTTGGTTTTTTTTATAGATAGGATTGAGGATTGACAACCTACAAGAAATGGTGCTGTATCATCAACAAGGGTGGCACTAAATTCCATCATACATGCATGTATAGGCCAAGAGATAACTAATATAAATTTTGATATATATCATTCTCTTTCCCATCCTTGACAATATATATGGAGAGTAGAGTAACATAACTAAACTATTAGATTTAGTAATGTTGAAAAATAAATATAAGAAAAGAAGCACAATAACGTTAAATGGAAGTGTATCTGAAGGAGAACTAATTACAATGAATCAATACTAATTATGTTGGCCTAGTCTCTCTTTGTATTGTTTGTATTTTTTATTTATTTTTCTTCCTTCATCCTCCCAAAATTTGCTATTGTCTTTGGCTTTCCCCTCTCTCTACTTGCCAAGGGATATATACCATGTGCTCTAGTTAATCACATTGTTTGTCTCTCATAACAAATTGATATGAAGAGTGAGAAAATATAAATGACATCGAATGGAAGATTAGAGATGGAAAAATATATTAGGCAAAGAAAAAAGAAAGTCAATGAAATGTGGGAAGATAGAGTTAAGGCAAATAAACAATTTGAAGTCGTCATTATATGAATAGCTGCCAGTTTCAAAGATACCACATTTTCAACAGCTTTTATCTTCTTCACTTTTTTTTTGTATATATATATATATATATATATATATATATATATATATATATATACACACACACATTATTGCATTCTCCTTTTTATCAACTTGTAAATATATTTTGGAGTTCTTTTCTTTATCTAGAAGGCTATGTTCACCTTTTGTATATACGTTGTAAAAAATGCAACACTGAATTTTCATTTTGCAAGTCGCGTTGTTCGTTAATATGTTGCACATGTTTTTATAAATTTTTATTTTCTTATATACGACTAGATGGATTTTGTTAATATCATTGGGTATATAAAGTCCAATTTTAAGTTTTATCGTAAGAAATGATACTTGTGTCGAAATGGATTGTACTTTTACAATTTTATAAAAGATATGGTCGTTGTATGTGCTACAAAAGAATCACGTTGCTAAAAGATATCCTTTAAAATGTAAGAATATATCCTACCGTAGTCATTGTGAGTTCATAGTCAGCATTGTCTTTTCACTGATTAGAAATGGGCTGCAAACCAGCATATGTGGTGATAATGGACCGACGTGAGTGCTGAAAGAAAAAAAAAATTAGGGAGTAAATAAATACTGGAACAATGAACGCGAGAAGAAAACTTATCAACGAGACTGTCCCATGCGTAAAACCCTAGATTTATAGGGATTCGTCAATGTGTGCAATCGTATTTTAATAAATGTCCAAGTCATTACTGGTAGAATGGATTCACTAGTTTACATTAGTTTATTTAATAAGACATGTAATGTTGTTTGATACATTTGTAAGCCTTCTTACCATTTTAAGTTAACCAATATCACAGTGAAAAGATGTTCAACCAACAAACCCAAATGTTCACTTCGAAGCTAACGGCAGTAATACGACTCATGTACTTTATAATTTCACTTCATGTTTTGAAAGGTATATTTGTAATGATCAAGCTGTTTGTGGAAAGCCACTAACGGGGTTGTTTTCATTTCATCCCCATATCCCTCACGAATACACTAAACGGGGTTCTTGCTTGAATATCAACACATAAAAAGACATAAAGTCATCTTTTTCATGCTCATGTTCAATATAATAGGACCGGACCCTAGGAAAATATGTATCTAATATCTGCACCACCTTAAGAAGACTCCAAAATATATTCACAAATGCAAAAAACATGAAATTCGTGCACGTTCCACCTAAACCCCATATATATCAAATGTAAACTTTATAATCTAGTTATTTAATAGATAAGAGGTCCATATATCACTTTTAAACATTGTAAAACGTGAATATAATATGTAAATGCGATGTTCTTAAGATTTATAGATGGAGAAAGTACACATTTGTGCTTATAATATTGGTTTTCACATGACATTAGTCATCCTAGAGGAGCATATCACAACAAATATATTTCTGCTGCAATCATTTGAGTGATATAGGTTGAGAAGAATAAAAGATTTCATGAGAACAACTGCACTTCTAATGAATAATTGATTATGCTGACACAATCTTTATATGGTGATTATCTTCTTTGCAGATGATGAAGGTATTGGATGGCTCCTGACTATCAAGGCCAGTGCAGAGGATGTAGGAAACAACAATACACAACATATTACTTCTACAAGACAAATCCTAAAGGAAACGGATGAGAATTGGGAGTATTTTACTTTTATATCATCCCATTATGGAAAATGTACTAAAAAGACCCCCCCGGCACCAGACATATGTTCTCATTATGTTCTACTTTCATCTAGCTATGTTGGTGTAACAACTGTGGTGATTACAACCAACATCGCATAGATAACATCTATGTACTTTTCACCTCGATGCAGTTGCATGTGGAGTTATCTATATTATATATCCAAAATGATTGTAAAAAGAATCACCCCAACACAACACAATAGTTGACACTTGGCTTCATATCTAATGATGTTGTATCGGTCAGTGTCAACTGTCCACCGAACCAACCCGACCACTCTCTACCATACTCCCATCCATGAAAATTGATGGACAGCCTTTGGTTGGGTATGAGTTTGTTGTACTAGAGTGTGTAGTAGTTGTGGTTACTCTCATGAAGCACACAATCTAGAATGCAAACTAGAATCCCCCTATGTTGTGGCAGAAACCAACAGAACAATGTAAATTGTTGGGCAGCTTGAGTTTCTTTTCTCAAGTGTTGGTGGTAAGGGTTATAAAGTGAGTGCAACTTTTGTCCCACAGGCAAATGACAAAAAGATTATACTCACCCCACCTCCTTTTATCTGGTTGGAGAGCTAGCCATAGCCACCCTCCCTAATACTCACATCCCTACTCCAATCTCTTTACTATATTCAAAAAGGCAATTAAACACCAAGTTTATGGTCGCACGTGGTTGGTAGTCTACGACTAGTTGTTTTTAACTAGTAAATATAAAGAGTTTCCAAAAAAGTTTTAGATATATCACAAAGCTTTGTTAGAAAAATATTGACTATGAGTAGGTACTTGATAATGATCTAAGTATGTAACTAATTTGTCCAGATGGATTGTATGACCGATTATTATGGTCTAATATACTCATGGTAAATTTAATATCTTGACTAGATCCATGAGCTTGCAAGCTGAAGAGTGTAGTGAGGTTAGTTTGGTAGAACAGTCAAAATGGGCAATACCATAGAGTATATGCACATAAACAGAAACAAACAAAGTAAATGATTTGAGGCATATGTGGAATTTGCAATGTTCGGCAAGCATTACTGCAATTTTACACATCTTTATACTCAAGAAGCAACAAGCAAAGATACTAATGACCCTTGTTGAATCAACAAGTTCAAGGGGTTGTGAGGTAGGGTTGTGATAGCTAATTCTAATACTCCTCTAGAACTACTAGGTTAATTCCATTGAGATGTACACACAACATTTCCCTCATATGTCGCAATCAAAGACTCATATTAGTAGATTAAAATCTCCACAGTGAACTGAGAGAGGCGGTGCTACCATATTCCAGACAAAGAAACAACATCATAGAATCTCAATTTCAAATTAATGCAGTTGACCAATAGAAAACATAAGAACCAACATCCTTATCATGAGGTCATAGTTTATCTATCATTAATCAAAATGGTCAATTTAATCTGAAATAGTTATATGTTTAAAAAACTATGTTCAACCAAGAAAAAGACATCATTATATATATATATATCAATGAAGAAATCCATGAATTTATAATACATGTACATAGTTAGAAAATTATATTTTTTATTCTTCCATCCATATTGAAGTTCAAAATTTGACAATGTTGTATAATATTTAGATTTATTTGTGAAAACATGTTTACCAAATCAAGCACTCAACCAATATAGTGGACATTGATCTTGAGTTTTTGGTGCACACATGTATATGGAAAACCATTAATGTATTGTTCGAACAAATCTATAATGAGTTAAATTAGATATCTTGTGATTTTTTCTTAGAATGTACATGCAAAAAAAAATCTATGTGATTATGAAAAATTTTCACAAATCATTTTTGTAGAAAAATCCAACATGTTATGTGTCATTATGACATTTCTTGATGGAAGTCTTTCCTTGGTTACAACAAGTATCATACATGAACCTTTCTTAGCTCTTAAGGAGTGGTTGTAAAACACTTCAATATAGTGATGGCAGTGATCTAGTCATATAAAAGCTAAAGGGATTTTCTATATCTATCTATCTTTAGATATACAATGGTTGGATAATGTACATGGTAAAGTGATGGCTATGTCGATCGTCTGTAGATGCCACAAAAGCATCAACATGTGAGAGGGAGAGGGACGCAGTTCTCATTTCTAAATTTGATCGAACAAGGTTTCACCTGTATGGTGTTGGGCTGGACTGAACACTAACGTTGCACAGTAGCGGCCTAAAGTCACTAATGCTAAGCAAGTAATTAGGTAAATCCCTATTCATAATTTATTCTTCCAATTAATATAGAAAGTAAACCATAAATCAAAATATATCAAAAGTATACATCAAATCGATCAGGAGATCAAGATGAATGTAAATAAAATATAGTTGAGATCTAATTATGTTTATAATTTTAAAAATAGTATAAAGATGGATTTAAATGGTGATCAATATATAAGAACACTATATTTGGGGATATCATAGTGTTGAAAACAATAAAAACCTCTCTTTTTTCTTTTATCTAATATTATGGATTAAAATGGTAATTTAACATGGTTATGATCATAATAATGAGAAATTCAATTTTCTAGAGTGGGTGATCAATGTTATGTGTTAAAGTGATGATTAAAGAACATAAACCCTAGTTTTGTATACTAATCTTGTTGAATGTGTTTCTTGAGATATAATCCGACAATATTGACATAATGATAGTTTAACTTTATTATGAACATAATGATGATACTTAGGATTTTTATTGTGAATAATCATACACATGAAGAATAAGATGAAAGATATCAAATATTTTAAAGATATACTAAGGAGGAGTATATAGATGATGCTTCTGCTCAATAGGTATTAGTTCCATGAGGTATATAATTTTACAATTCGTAAACAATATTTGAAATTTAATTGAAATTGTTTTCTATTATTTGTCATTTGACTAATATGGATCCTTGGGAATGTAGCTAATGACTTTCAACTTGAAGGTCTTTCCTTAATTCAGGGAAGCAAAAAGTGAGGTCGTTACAATTGGTATAAGAGTACCAGATTTTTCAAATAATATTTAATAGTTTATAATTTCAAGTAATCTATAAAAATATGAGGGAATTATTAGGTTATTTTCTAAAGACTGAGGTGTCTAGAAGGGGCCACGAATGAGGGCTGGTGATTTTTCCTCTGCACCGCTAGTCGGATGACAATGACTCTAGGACCCGTGCATCCTGCCTGGCCAAAGTCGAAAGATTAAGCCCAAAATAAAATACCTTTAGGTTTACTTCTCATCTAGATTCATCCATTTCTCATCCTCTTTCTTAATAAACTGTAAAATAATATTTCTCTCCTCATCTAAAGTTAGGATTTTTGAGAAGAAGTAGGATTAAGGCATCCCCCTCCAATTAACTTATGAATAAGGATGATGAAATAATAATGTACATGTGATTTGGAAAATAATAATTTACATGTGATGTGGACATAATGATAAAGTAAAGAGAAGAATTTTTTTGGGGTTTTCCTTGTGTGGTAACCCTAGATGCAACTATGGTTGGTTTAGAAGAACTCTAGAGGCACAAGGGACATGGAAAACTCTAAGATGTAAGGTGTAGGTTGAGTAGTCCCTAACCCTAACCTAAAATCCTAATCATGAGAAATGGGAATAGTGTGGGTGAAATAGAAACCCTACCCATATGAACCCAATTAGGGTAAGAGGAAAGATAGAATATAAATGTTATGGTAACCCATGCATGAAGGATGAATGTGAAAGAATATGAATATAAATGAGTTAAGTAATCCCATGCATGTGTGCATGTGGAACAAGACATTTATAAGAAAAGTTTTAAGAAACTTATGGACAACATCTGATATAATATAACTAGCTCAACTAACTCTGATGGATGCATGCAATACATGTGGGATGTATGATTGAGCCTAACTAATCACCTTGGGTAAAGGAGGGATTAGATATAGATGGATAATCTTTGTGCATTATTTTCTTAATTAGAGTTCCATGAATATGAAAGTGCATTGATGGGCCTAGAAACCCTAATTTTGATAGTTGTGGGTTTTAATGTTTTAAATTACGAAAATTGATAAGTATGACAGAAAAATGATGTTCTTAAACTAATTTGTGAATAAAGACCCCTAATGTGGATAATTTGTGTAGTTAGGATTTTTATGAGTAGAAAAGTGCTTGGGGTTTGTTGAATTAAAAGGATAAAATTGGAAAATAGAACCAAGAAACCCTAAGGAAACCCTAATAGGACTTAGAAACCTTAGAATGAAATCCAACCTTAGAATGAAATCCAAGTCAATAAAAGATGTTTGGATGGATTGTAACAATTAGGTATTATACATGCTTTTCAGGATCAAGATTTGCTTGATTGGTGGCTTGACTTGGTTGATCAGACTTCTTGATTGGATTGGATATCTTGCATATTTTTGAGAATTCAAATCAGGTATGTGGTAGATTTGATGACCATGGTTACACTTAATGTGAGGGCTCTTGAGTTGAAAGCGAGAATCATTGGAATTAGGATTTCGAGGCATAAACTTAATGGTAGCTCGATACCATGAGAACCTGAAGCCTAGATTAGGACTGAATATGATTTTATCAAATCTATATACAACTACATATAGTGTTTATTAATTGGGATAAGTGGAAAGTGAGGTCGTTATAGGAAAATTGGTAACCCTACAAAAGCCTGACATGACCAAGATATGTAATCAAGGGCTAATGTAATGCACTATGGATCAAACTAAAGTCATGCCATCAAAATCATGGTTTGTAAAATGTTTCAGCCTATTTGAAGGTTCCATTCAAATAGAACTAACTAAGTGAGCATGCATTCACATAAATTTAGGAGCCTCTATTCCCCTTCAATAGCTAACAATAGGGAAATTATTCTTCATTTTCAATATATGTAGTAGTTGGAAGAGGGATGGTGGGGGAGTCATGTCAAACCCTTAAACAATACCTTTTTGTTAAATGTTCTTATGATAGAATGATTTCTTCCAACAAAATATCATAATAATAAGATCATTCACTTGGAATTTTCAGCCACTGGCAAAGTGGGATACTACGTCCAATTGGCTCAATAAAGGAGTTTTGGGTTTACTTTTAGACTTGTTATTCAAACAAATGTGTTATTGTTAGGAGTTCCAATAAACCAATTTTAGCTAGTTATTCTTAATATCAAATAAATAAACATAAAAGTTGACAATGACAACATTAATGGAATCAAAAAGGCCAAGGAGACATCATTACATACATTGGAAGGGAACTGTAGTTTCTAAGGATACCCAAAATAAGGAATTGTAGTCTCTATGGGTCCCCCACACTGACTCCACCACACAAAAACATAGGCCATTTTAGAGCTTTCAGCATGTTGTAATAAAGTGTGTGTGATGTGATGAGAACTTTTATTAATGAACCATTATTAGGGATTTCTTTATCCACAAAGATATTTCTAAACCTTACAAAATTCTATATGGCATATCAGAGTGGAATGGAAAAGTGAATCCATAACTATAAGGGTGAGACAGGATAGGGGATACACTCCCTACTAAATCAAATAAAAAGGAAACATCCCATAGTTCAAACATCACTATAAATTTTTCACAAAAGGGATGATAACCAACTTATTCAAAATGTATGGTTCAAGTAACCAAATGTAGCAGTAAAAAAATCTAACTATTACATTGCTTGATATTATCACTATACTTCACCACACAAGGCAATACTATGTAAACTAACTACACTATAGTATCCATAGAGTCTCATCTAACCTACTTGAGAAAGTATCCCAAAAGGTTTTTCTATACTTGATGAGGTCCTGGTCCAACTTGGTTATCTTCTCCTTGAACTACACCTAGGTTTGGAAGCATACCCCAACAAGAGCAAAAAAGTAGATGCATCAACATAAATGTTGATATCTATATACTAAATCATGTATTGAGCAATATAAAAAATAAAGGTTGTCAAATAACCAAGGTTTCCCATAAAAAACTAAAGGAATGCCCAGGTGGGTATGAAGAGAAAAAGAATCGAAATCATATGACATGAAGAATACATTCCATTATATAAAACATAACAGTTTTGCCACATAAACACACATCAACCTTGGTCACAAAACCCATCACAATAATAACATGCATGCATGTGAGAAAAGCATAGAACTAGAACAATATAAATAACAATGGCAGCCAAGGTTCACAATATTGAAACCTGATAGAATATGACACACGATCATCTCCCCGACGTATATAAAAGTAGGCACAAACCCCGAGTATGGGGCACACAACTTTCATCCCAAAATTTAACATGGGCACACAACCCAAAAATGAATGTGATTACACTACTCTAAGGATACTGAATCACAAGGCATGCATAATGTAAACACAAGTATAAAGTTCAGTCTTTTATAAAATAAATAAGATTTACAACACAAAAATGGAAAAAATAATCATTTACCACATAAGTGGGGAAAATAGGGCTTCATTAAAAATAAAAGTACAAGTTAGAGTAAAAAAAAGTCCATAGAGTAGGATGATCATAACGTCAGAATCAAGTAGAATATTTCACATGAAATAAATTCTTAGAGGAGGATATTGTGTAGGCTATTAAGAGAGAGATAATTTGTGTTCATTGCTTAATATAGAAAAAATAGGGAATGCAATCATACCTTGACTTGAGTTTTAAATCAGTGACTGAGTCCCAACCCTCCAATTCTAAAGTCAACTCAAACCTGAATATATAATAAGATCCATAAATTAGGGTTCAACCTATATTATATTTGGTAAAACCCTAGAAATCCCTTGGTGGGCTCATGTTAAAGACTTGATAATGAGTTTCGAGTTTCTTAATAGTATTCTGACCCAAAATTACAACTTTATAAATTATGATGTTATCTTTAGTTTCTCTTAAGATCATAGGTGAAGGAAAAACCCTAAAACTCAAATCTTTGACAAAAACCTAGATTGACACATAATTATATATTAAAGAAGAGGTTCAAGGTTATTGGTCATGGTTTTGATTCCAAGATCCTAACTTTATCCTTTAAAACCTTTCTTTAATTATTAATGTTGTATTATGAATGTTTAAAATCCTAAAATACCGATCTTTCAAAGTCATGAATCAGGGGATGAAAACTAGACCAGAAGATACATGATAATTTTTTGAAACCAACGAGTACTTTTTTGAAATTTTTGGATAAATAGAGAGAAAGTTATGAATTTTGGAATTTTCAACCAATCAGTAAGATTGGGGTTGAGATGACCCAATCAGCAAGATTGGGGCTGCTAAGATGACCCAATCATTGGCCACATAGGATAAATAAAAACCCAATAAATAAGATTGGGGCTGTTGAGATGGCCCAATCATTGACAACTATTTCATTTGGTCAACAACAAACATGGCGCACTGGTAAGGAAAAAACATTAAGCAAAACAACCAATTTACCCCTGCGAGCGACACAAGAAAAAGAATGAGTGTAGGGGCATAACTGGAAACTCAACCATGATTATCTTCTTTGCCGCTCGAACGTCATGTCCATAAATAGTAGGTCCAGGTCAGAGGGTAGATTTGAAGAAAAAGGAATTGATCAACAATGGAGATTATAACTGAACAAAAATGATGACAATGGTTGAGGAAAACTTACCCTTGCTTCAATTTGGATTATGGTAGCAAAATTTTCCATCGATGAGGAGGCTATAGAGAGAGGGAAAGCACTCGAGGGAAGTAGGTGGGAGGAAGTTAGACCAAATTGACTCAAGTGGATGATAGTGCAAGGGTCGGTGTGGTAATAGGTTAGATATATATATATATATATATATATATATATATATATATATATATATATATATATATATATATATATATATATATATATATATATATATATATATATATATATATATATATATATATATATAAGGGTCATAGTTAGGGCTTCTACAAGTGGTTGATTCGAGAAGCTTTGAGAGAGAATTAGGCAAAACATAGATAGGGGGACTCAGATCATGAGTTGCCCATTACTAGATGTGGAATTTGATTTGGACCACAATGGAAAAAGACTCAAAGAATGTTAAGGAAGAGACAGAGAAAATCACAAAAAACCAAGCCATATTTACTTTTTACGTGTGCCCCTCTTACCTGAGGTAGGAGATATGTTACACACTATCCAATCGAGATCGAGAAGTCCTGAACTTGGGCCCAAATCAATCAAATATAGGAAAATAATTAATCCTAACCCATAGCCAAATAGAAAATTGATTTACATGACATTTACATTATTTCCTTTTCTTTCCCAGTCAAGTTGAGGGCCCAAACAAACTCCAAATAGTATGAAAAATTTCACCTAGGCTAATTAATAGATGTAGATTCTAATAATGGTATTAATGTTTGCTTTTGGGGTCTTTTAATTTTTATTTAATAATTTTAGATTATATCCTATGTTGTCTTTCTTTAATGAATTTGAGTCATCTAGAAACTATTAAAAGTTGTGAAACTTGGTCTACAAGCAAACTTAACCATGACAAATATGATTTTGCAATTAATATCCCCTTTTGAGGTTATTTGAAATGCCACATAATATTTTGGGCTTTAATATACTTTCTCTCTCCTAAATACACTGCAATAGATAAGATATTCTAAATAAGATGGAAATTCACACATAGTCAAATTTTGGTTTGTGGATTTTGAATTCAGGGTTTTATTTTCACTTTTAGAGACTTTTAAAAATTTATTTTAATATTTTTGGCATTTTATCCTATTTTCTTTTCTTAACTTATTTTATATAGTTATTGTTGTTCAAATAAAGTGAAACTTGGAAACCAAGCAATTGCACCCAAGAAACATGTTTTTATCATTATATTTCTCTTCTGAGATTTCTTAATGAGTTATGGCACCATTAACAGTTTTGACCAATTACCATAGTTTTATCCAAATATTTTATCGTTATTATCATCTCTTATGGAGTCCTATTAATTCACATTTTTACACTAAGTCTAATATATTATTCTAATGCACAAAAATCCACCTTTGACTCAATTAATCCATTATTCCATCTTTACTTAAATTATATGACAATACTAATATTTAGGGTCATGGAATTACCCAAAGCATATTATTTATTTTTATTTAGCCATTATGTAAGTAAAGAAAATACATGTAATATGATTTTATTTACACGTTGGCACATTATGTAAATGTGTGTTAATTTTATCCATTTTTGGGTCATATCTAAGGGACAAATCTCACTAGCTTTCTAATCATAGATAGGGTAAGATTGTAGGTTCTGGTTTGTTACAACACTCCACCCCTTTAAATGAATTGTCCTCGAATTCTAATCATCCTAACATAATCAAACACATATACTCCACCCCTTTAAAGGGTTTTACCTAATAAGTCAAATAACACTATAGGTTCAAAGACAATTCTTTCCAAAACTCATGCACTACGATACTTTCACCCTTGAAGGTGTCATGCAATGTGGAAGCATATCGTTAAAAGAAAACTAAAAGAACATGTGTTACCTTCATCATGATTTTCTTCATTAACTTCTTGCCCATACAAAGAAAAGACTCTTCCAGCACGTCTCTCCACAAGTCTTCTTCCATTGTTGCCATTATTTTGAGGAGGTACCTAAGGCTGTTCGTGTTGATGTAGTGCATGTCCATTACGAAACTAGGGACATCTAGGTCAGATATGACCAGGTTCCTTGTAATGATGGCATAGAATTTGATAGTCAGGTCGAGGCCTTTCTTGATTTCCAGCCTGAGAGCACTTCCAGGGAGGATGATAACCATTACACGTAACACACTTCTCCCACTTCTGGTCATCACTATGAACTTCCTCTTCTTATGATGTTCCTTAGGTTGATATCCTAGATAAGACTTAATAGATAAATCGTTATCAACCATCTATTGAAAAGTCAGGGGAAGCTATGGGACAAGAGTACAACCCACATTTTTATTAAGTCCTTACAAGAATAGGTCAACCCTATGACCCTCACTTAGTCCAGAAGTGTAACATTCCAGCAATAGAAATTTCCACACATATGTAGAAAAAGACTGGGAACCCTACTTCAGACTATAGAATTATACTTCTTTCTTCTTTAGGGTAGAAATGTAGATGCACTTACCACAAAAAGCACCAAGAATTGTTCCCAGGTTAAAGAAGAGATGTCTGAGTCCTTGCTATACCATTCCACTAGACATGTGTTGGTCCATCCAGTACATAAGAAGAAAACCTAACCTTTTGGTGTGAAGGGCATGTCATACCATCAAAAGTCCTTCCAATGGCTAACACCCCATCATCAACCTTATCGACCATCTCCATTTATCCTTCACCCTTGAAGTAGGGTGGTTGCATCTTCATGAAGTCTATTAATGAGTACTTCTTTAGTTTTTCAAACATAGGAGGAGTGTTCATCTTTCCTACCATAGTTGTGGTGAGGAATTTTCATGACAAGGCTAACTCTTATTCAGGAGAGATGACAATACTCGAATTATCAACTATAGAGGGTGGGGTATCCTGGCCCACTGATGGTTGACTTCTAGATGGAGGGGTAACTTGAGACATTGGAGGGGTAAACGTATGATCCATCCTTGGCATTCCTTACTTAGTGTTCTGAAGTGTCTCTAACCAGCTAGGTTATCAACGAATAATTTATCTCCCACCATAAGGGTTTGCCTACATAAGGAATGGGTACTAGGTATTAGAAACCTAAGAAAAAGGTAAACATCCTAAGGAGACAAGATTGAAATAGTTATATAACTAATAACTAATGACTCTGATACCATACTTGGAAGGAGTGAGACCCGAGAGTGGATCCACTCCCAACTTAATCAAATAAGAAGGAAACATCCCATATCTCAAACACCACTATAAATTTATCTCAAAAGGGATTATAACCAATTTATTCAAAATGTATGATTCAAGTAACCAAATTTAACAACTGAAAATAAAATATCTACCTATTACATTGCTTGATATTATAACTATACTTCACGATGTAGGGTGATACATATGAAAAAATTAACTATATGAAAGGAACAACATAGGGTCATCTAACCACCTCGAGAAAGTCTCTCAAAAGGTTTCGCTATACTTGATGATGTCCTGGTACAACTTGGTTATCTTGTCCTTGACCTACACCTAGGGTCAGATGCATACCCCGGTAAGAGGAAAAAAGTAGATGGATCAACATAAACATTGGTATGCGCATACGAAATTGAGTATTGATCAATATGCAAAATAACGACTATCCAATATTCAAGGCTTCCCATATAAAATTAAAGGGATACCTAAGTGGGTATCAAGAGAAAAAGAATTGAAATTAGATGATAACAAGAAGAATACTTGCCACTATATAAAACATAAAATTTGTGCCACACAAGCACATATCAATGTTGGGCACAAAACCCATCACAATAATAACAACATGCATGCATGTGAGATAAGCGTATCACTAGAACAATATAAATGACAATGGCGGCCAAGGCTCACAACCTTGAAACCTAATAGAGAATCCCACACAACTATCTACCCATTATATTTAAAAGTGGGCACTAACCCCGAGTATGGGGCACACAACATCCACCCAAAAATATAATATGGGCACACAACCAAAAAACTAATGTAATTACACTAATCTAGGGATACTAAGTCACAAGGGAAGTATAAAGTTTACTCTTTTAGAAAATAATTAAGATCGCCATCACAAAATTGGACAAAATAAACATCAACCACATAAGTGGGAAAAATTAGGGTTTCATCAAGAATACAGTACAAATTAGAGACAAAAGAAAGTCCACAAAGTAGGATGATCAGAAGATCAGAATCAAGTAGAATATTTCACATAGAATAAATTCTTAGAGGGAAGATAGGGTGTAGGGTATCAAGAGAGAGATAATTTTCATTAACTACTCAATATAGAAAATTAGGGAATGCAAACACACATCGACTTGAGCATTAAATTAGAGATCGAGTCCTAACCTTCCAATCTAAAGTCAGCTCAAACCTACATATGTAATTTGATCCATCAATTTGGGTTCAACTTATATTATATTGGGTAAAACCCTAGATATTCAAATTCATTAGCAGAAGCCTAGGTCAGCTCATGTCAAAGACCTAACGATGACTTTCAAGTTTCTTAACGATATTTGACCCAAAATCACAACTTTATTAATTATGTACCTTGTAGTTACTTTTAAGATCCTAAGTGAAGGAAGAACCCTAAAACTCAAGTCTTTGATAAAAACCTAGATTGAAACATGATTATATCTTAAAAAAGAGTTCCAAGGTTACTAAACACGGTTTTGATTCCAAGATTCCAACTTTATCCTTTAAAACCTCTCTTTAATTATTAATGTGGTATTATGAATGCTTAGAACACTAAAAAACTAATCTTTCAAACTTATGAATTAGGATTTGGAAACTAGACCGAAAGATATAGGATAATTTTATGAACCCAACGAGTATTTTTTCATAATATTTGGATAAATAAAGAGAACGTTATGAAATTTGGAAATTTTGATCAATCATTGAATTGTAAATAGTCACACAGGCAAAATAAAAACCCAATTAGCAAGATTGGGCTTATTGAGATGGCCTAATCATTGGCGGCCATTTTTCCTAGTCAACAACCAAATGACTTGCTACTAAGGAGACATAACATGAAATCAAAGCGCTAATTTACCCCTTGAGTGAAATAAGAAAAATGGTGAGTGCATGGAACATAGCAGGAAACTCAACTGTAGTTATCTTCTTTGTCACTCACATGTCATGTCCGCAAATAGTAGGTCCACAACTGAGGATATATTTATGGAAAAAGGAATCGCACAACAAAGAAAAATTCTAACCGAATGAAAATGAAGAATATGGTCAAGGAAAACTTACTCTTGCTTCAATTTGGACTGTGGTAGAAAAATGTTCCATCAGCAAGGAGGTTCGCAAAGAGAGGGAAAACACTCAACGACAGCTGATGGGAGGAAGTTGGACCAAATCAACTCAAGAGGATGATAGTTCTAGGGATGGAAGGGGTAGTGGGATAGATATATACAAGGGTTAGAGTTAGGGCTTCCACGAATGGTTGGTTTGAGAAGATCTGAGAAAGAATTAGGAAAAACTTAACTAAGGGGGCTTAGATCATGAGTTCCCCATCACTGGATGCAATATTTTATTTGGAACACAATGTCGAAAGAGCCTTGAAAAATGATATGGAAACGAGGGAGAAAATCACAAAGAACTAGGACATATTTACTGTTTATTTCTACTCCTCCTACTCGAGGTAGGAGACGGGTTCTACACCACCTGATTCATATCAGGCAGTCCTCAACTTGGGTCAAAATCAACCGAACAAGGAAAGCTAATTAATCCTAAACCATAGTAAATTAGGAAAATGAATAAAGTGATATTTACATTATTTTTTCCCCACTCAAATTGAGGGCCAAAACAAAGTCCAAATAATATGAATTTTGTATCTAGGATAATTAAGACTTGTAGGTTCAAATAATAGCATTAGTTTTTTCTTTTAGGGACTCTAGTATTTTATTTAATAATTTTAGATTATACCCTATTATCTTTTTCTTTGACAAATTTTAGGCATCTAGAAACTCTTAAAAGATGTGAAATCTTGGCCTACAAGTGAACTTAAACATGAGGAATACAATTTTACAATTACTTTCCCCTTATGAGGTTATTTAAATTGTCACTTAATATTTTGGGATTTAATATACTCTCTCTCCTAAATACACTAGAATAGATAAGATATTCCAAATAAAATGAAAATTCACATATAGGATAATTTTGGTATGTGTATTTCGAATTTGGGGTTTGTTGCCACTTTTGGAGACTTTTAGTTATCTATTTAACATTTTTGGCATTTTCTTCTATTTTCTTCTCTATATATATTGAAGATAGTTATTGTTGTTAAAATAAAGTGAAACTTGGTAACCAAGCTAATTGGAACCCAAGAAACACATTTTTATCATTATATTACTCTTTTGAGATTTCCTTTTATGAGTAATGGAACCATTAGGAGTTTTGACAAATTACCATAGTTTTTATCCAAATATTATATCTTTATTATCAACACTTTCTAAATGGAGTCCTATTGATTCAAATTGTTACATAAGTGTTATATATTATTACATGCATGAAAATCCACCTTTTACTCAATTAATATATTACTTCCATGTTTACTTAAATTATATGACAATATTAATATTTAGGGTCAGGAAATTACCCAAAGCATATTTTTTATTTAGCCATTAAGTAAAGAAAATATATGTATATAGTTTTATTTACATGTTGGTACATTATTAAATTAGTATGTAAATGTGTGTTAATTTTTATCCTTGTTTGGGTCATATTTAAGGGACTACCCTCACTAGGCTTCTAGTCATAGAATATGGTAGGATTTTAGGTTCTGATTTGTTAACAAACTTGAATATCAACTCGATTGAGGTTTACATGATTGTTGTTGTCATGATCATTGAATACTCAATTTTAAAAAATTGTGGGCCAAAAAACAACATAAATCTTTGTTTTTTTCCGGTGAGCCATGTATCTATCATAGCTTTTCTATAATATAGATATGTAATAGGTTGGATTCAAAACTATGCTACTTCAATGTAAGGATTCCTTGCTTAAGTAGATGTAAAATCCATCCACCATCATGCAATATGGTTGAACATGGAGTAGGCATATATATAGAGGAATCTTAAGAAAGTACATTCTATAATTCAAGTCCTAAGAATTTTTTACTATGAGAAATAGTAAGGCACATGATTCCTTATATGGGGATGATGTGAAAGCTGGTTGGATGACATGTTTAGTCTAGTCCATGCCTAAGTAGGTATCACTACATAGGATGTGGAGGACATAGAAAGTGGGATCCCACCAAACACTAACACACAACACAAATATAATCAAGTTCATCCAATTAACACATTACCTTATTAAATGTTGGCATGTGCCTTTAATATTTTTCCAAGGTGCTCCTATTAAATAAATAGTTATTCATTTAGGATCTACTACATGGGTCATAGAAAAATCATTGCAATAATTGGACCAATATGAGTTTTTATATTTAGCAGATTTAGAGATGGAAAAAATTCCATGTTGTATATAAAAATGATGTCTGTTGTATCAATATCAACTAAGCACTTTATATGCACATTTATCATGTTAACTCAAAGGGGTTGCAGAATAACTGTGCCCCACACAGCTACACCATAAATTTGATTAGGAAGATCTTCCATTGCAAATCATTGTGCAAAACCCTTCCATTTAGATCTCTCTCTAAGACTACTAAATGCCATAATACCCCTCTTCAAAGGATAAAACAATACAAACTTGTATTTGTTATATGAATATATGTACTCACATACTATAAACATGAACAAAGGATACTCACTTGATGTCTAGCAAAAACTTTTTTCGCTGAATCTATGTACATATGTACCTAGATGAGAAGAAACAATTTAATGAAATCCAAGATTATAGTTGAGTGTTTAACTTTTTTGTGTGTGTACTATGGAGTAAATAAAACCCTTCTTTCTTCTCTACATTACAAGTCAAACGCTCAACTATATTTTTCAGTCAAATAAACAACATAAATATTCATCATGCCTAACTTGTAAACTGTTGTGTATAAAGATCAATTTTATAGAGATTGTGAGTTAGCTATGTAAATTGAGAGAAAAGGAGAAAATAGTATGATAAGGAAATGAAGATAAATCCATCGCATACATCTACTTATGTACAATAAGGAATAAATGTCGATAAGGAGTGGCTCAAGGGGTCAAGCATGATGTTCCATAGAAAAGGGATTCAAATTCAAATCCCAGTTGTCGTCGTGGTTTACCACCATCACGGTCATTTGGCCTCTACCACGGGAATGGTATAAGGGGAGATAATGTATCTATTAATCCCATAATAATGAATAAATGAAGTACAAATAAAATTGGAAGACAAGAGGTGCTACAAGGAAGCTACTCAAGATTCATAGTGCCCATTTAACTAAATTAGGTTTCATTACACTTACATGGTCCGAAACTCAAAGACAACAACGTGTCAATCAGTCACAAAATTGTATTAAGACTTAGGACATGCATCACTAATAAGAGATCATACACCAACCTAAAACACTTAGCAATAGAATGGAATAGAGGGGCAACATTTCACATAAGCTAATCGCATATCAAAAACCAAACACATCTAAGATGGGAAACCTTTGGGAAAACAAAATAAATAACAATGACAAACATACTTATATATCTCACAAAGAGGCTTGGGAATGGCTATAGAAACTTTTAGACTCAGATTGTTAAATTTCAAAAGGTACTTTAAATAGAGAAGTCAGATAGCTAGTGAAATGAAGCTAAATACTTGATAAAAATGGGAGCAAATGAATTTGGAACATAAGGGAATAATAAATATGTAGTGGACATAACTTAGATATATATTATTTTAGATGTAGTCAAGAAACATATGGGAAAATTAATAAACATACAAACATGACAATAAGTTATCTAGTACGCTTTTCAAAGGCCATACACCACTTTGATGTCTTATTACTTTCCTAGTTAAAAGCCCTTGCATATATAAGAATAAAGCCCCAAACTTTACGTATACAAAAAGTGGAGGAAAGAAATTAAGTATCATAGCCAAGTAATGCTAAAAAAGAGTGAAATTTGCAAGTGTGCATCCCACCTCAGCTCAGAGTATTTGGATTTATTAGACAATATGAAATGGTAAATATATAATTGTCTTGAATATATCTCCTAGATTTTAGAAAAAATATGAAAGTTTGGTATTATTCAGTAGGTTTCTCTAATCAAGTTGAGCTTGTATGACATCAGAAGAAGGAAACCAATAGAATCTAAACATTGTAATCATTTGGTTGTGCCTTATCCACATCTCTCACACTTTCATAAAAGATATACCAATTTAGGTTTTGTCCCATAGGTTAAATTTAAATGATGGAACAATATCAAAAAAAATTATAGGATCCTAGAAGGTAAGAGCGTGATTGGAGCTTCAGAAGACATATTTAAAGAAGGCATCAAGATTTAAGGAGATCACATCTGAACCTACAATAATTTGAGCAATGCACTCATACCTCAAAGACTTTGACTCTACAATCTCTATAGTTACTCCATTGTAGGTAGTCTTTAGCTAATATTTCACCAATTGTGTGATGCTTTTCTCCATTTTGATATTTATTCATACATTGTTTTGAAACACAATGGATATGCATGTTATGACATTTGGTCGTATATAATGCATTCTAAGAACAATCTTGTTATATGTATGTATATCAAGTGGGTTATAATTAATTATTAGGTTGTAAGAATTGGTTTGACCAAGGTGATATACATTCATGCAAAAGAATGACAAACTACCTTGAGGAGGTAAGAAAATCTACGACTAGTATAAGAGTTGTATAAATTGAATACAATATTAGTAGTACAGGTCATTGATAGATATTCCTAAAGGGAAATCATTTGAACTAGTGCCAAAGAAAAGTTACAATATAAGCTAATTTTCTATCATTAAACAAGATCACCTCATATAAATGTTGAAGTTCTATCTATGTTTCTTACTCAACAAATGCATAGACTCACAAAGCACCAATTATTACTAGAAGAACAGATGGAAAAAGAACAAATTGTGCAACCTTATAACAGTTTCAACCATCTTATCCTTCTGATCTGAGAAGCTTTTTGAATTATAGTTAAATCTTGGGTGTTGATAAAAGTCACTTCTTGATGACCATTTGAACTAGTTTGTTGTTTGTATTGGATGATCTAGAATGTTGAATTCTTATGGATCTTGGACAATGATTAATTACTCTAAAGTAGAGTCTTGCTACTGTAATTTCTAGGTATCAACTCGTGTAAGTTTCTTGCTGACACCTATTGGTTAGGATAGTTGATGTGCATATGTTGTAAGTTGTTGATTCTGAGATTTACTCTTGATGCTTTAATTTGTATATTGTCACATTTTGTAGGAGATCTTGATCTTGTGGGTGTAGAATATCATATAAAGGCTTCAATACACAATTGGAATCTATAGAAGTACCAAAAATAGAGCACTCATTTTTGAAAAAATACAGTTCTATATTTTCATCTGTCCTAGATCTTTGTCTGTGTAAACAAGATCTAAACTCTATCTTGGAGTGGTGGCCTTGGAAACAGCAAGCTCCCACTTATATTTTTCATGCTTATAGTCATAGTTGATGTAAACAAATCAGAGGCTTTCACTGGACCTTCAGATGAGTTGGACCTATCAATCTTCTTGAAGAAATTTGAAACTCTTGATACAACTTTAGAAGGGGTTACAATAGATGGAGAAAAAACTATTGAGATATCTAGTGGGGCTTATAGGATAGTAATTAACTCCGCTTCTGATCTACATTTTGGTAACCATCCTTGGTATGAGCCCATGTGGAAAAGATAGATAGGGAGTGGGTCATTGCTTTGCTACTATGCTAGGAGCTACAAATTTTGGTGGTAATGCTAGTTGTGATTGAGTTTGATGGCTAAAATGCTATAGAAAATTGGTTATAGATGCCCAAGAGGTCAATATTGAGAATGGAGCATTGACAACTCAGGAAATGGTTTCTCTGGTGTTTCTCAATTTATAGGTATAGGCCCGAACAAGTTCTAATTATCCCACTAGATCAGACTCTGGGATATTAAACCATGTTGTCACCCTGCATTAGCATATAGAAAAAATTAGAACTTGGATAAATCAAAATTAAAATGAGACTTTAGAATGATTTCATGATACCCGCTTGTATCTGAAGGACATGTCAGCTTTGTCATTTTAGATTGAAACTTTAGAGGCCTTCCAATTATCCTAGTCTCTAGTAATTGAAAATTTGAGTAGGGTTTTCAAGTGATTTTTATCGGCATCTTTGTTGTGTGGATTGTGATAAATTTTTGCAAGAATAGAACTAAACATATGTCTTAAATCCGAGGTCTCATTGTCAAGATATTTAAGGTGACCCTAGTAGTGCTGGTTGTAAGAAGTGTAAAAGAGTTATAGTCACAATATCAACTATGCTATTGATCAAGAATGCGTGACTCCCACTGGACATTTCATCAACTGGATGGGTTGTAAAATGAGAGAAGTCCTCAACTTGAGGGTGAGCATTCGGTTAATTCCATATGTTATAGTTAATTTGGTCAGTTAATTCATCTTTTAGAATTTAATTGTTAACCATCCCAAAATTCAGTGATTGATGTGGTTCAATTAACCAAACATTTTTGTTCAGTTAATAAAAAGATCATTTAACCATAATTCGTATATGTCACCTATTACAAGTAGTATGTGTACTTTATATAAAGGTATATTCAATATATATAACACAATTTCGAAGATGTGTAGATTTTTTTGTCAAGTAACAAATTACAATATATTCATATCATACATATTAGAAATGGTGTTGGAATTATTGTTGATAAGATGTTGAAGTATGATGTCGTCAAGATCACATAGATGGGGGACAAAATCATTGCTATCAAGGTTGTTCTTGTGGGATAGATTTTCAATATTATTAGCACTTATGCCCCTCAAGTTGGCCTTAGTGAGGAGGCAAAGTAGGATTTTTGGTATAACATGGATGAACTGATGCAAGAAACACCGATAGAGGAGAAGATCATTATTGGGAGTGACTTAAACGACCATGTGGGGAGTTGCAATGTTGGATATGAGAGAGTTCATTGAGGTTTTAGATATAGAAGAAAAAATACAGGAGAAAGGATTTTGTATTTTGTATTTGCTTATTATATGATCATGGTAAATACACATTTCAAGAGAAGAAATTCTCATCCTATTACTTTCATGAGTGGACACAATTGTAGTCAAATTGATGACTTTCTTACAAGATGGTTGGATAGAAAAGTATGCAAGGATTGTAAAGTGATCCCTACGGAAGAACTCACCACCCAACATAGGTTGGTGGTTTTGGATGTGAATATGAAGATCAACAAAGGTAAGCATAATAGAAGTCAAGATATAAGGATCAAGTGGTGGAATCTTAAAGGAAAAAAAATGACATTTTATGATAAACTTAACAAGGAGAGAACTTGGAACTTGGATTTTGATGTGAACTCTATGTGGCAAAGTATGAGCATGTGCATAAAAAAATTGCCAAAGAGGTTTTTGGGGAGTCCAAAGAGTGGGGGCCTATACAAAAAAAGACTTCATGGTGGAATGATGAATTATAAAAGGATATTAAACTCAAAAGGGAGATCTTTAGGAGTTTTCCCAAATATAAAGATGATGCAACTTTTCAGAGATACAAACAAGCAAATAAAGATGCTAAGAAGGCAGTGCAAGAGGCAAGGTCCAAACACTTTGATGAGATATATAAGTTGGACACTAGAAAAAGGGAACAAGATATTAATAAATTGTCTTGTATAAGATAAAGGAAAGGAAGAGACTTGAGTCAAGTAAATGCACCAAGAATGTAGATGGCAGAGTGTTTTTGAAAGATGTTGATATTAAGAACCAATGGAGAAACTAATTTCATAATCTTTTCAGTGGATATACTTTGAATATTGTAAGAGACTCGTGGGACATGAATGCAAGAAATATCACTCACACGCAACGAGTTTGTAACATACTGGATCTTGGACCCTACCTTAGAACTGTGATCTTTTGGGTTTGACCAAACAAGGTTGAGGTTAGAATGATCCTAATAATCTAATGCATGAACAATGTAATCTAATATGTGACATAATTTGTTTGGTGATAATAAGATGATAAATAACTTAATTGGATGCATAATGATGTTAATGGGCCTCTAATGGGCTAGATGATATAACCCATGTAAGAAAGCCTCAAATTAAATAATAAACTTCAAATCATAATCTACACAGCAAAATAAGCCTACATGTCAATTTTCATTTAATTTGGACAACCTTGAAATAATATAGTAAATCAGGAGAGAGAAAGTGTGTAGAACCCTCAAAATATTAATTAAATATTTAAACAACTCCAATATATAAAATTGATACAAATTCGTATCCAACACATTAAATATAACTTGTGGATCAAGTTTCATCAAATTTGGATAATCCTAAAGCCATTAATGAAGGAAGAAAGAGAAAATAGTAATTAATTTATTTAACATATTAAAAGTTTCCAAAAGGCAAAACGAAGTGCATAATCTGAATCTACATGCCTTAATTGGCATCTCTGCAAAATTCCACTTAATTTGGATAATATTTGAGCCCTCAATTTAAGAAAAAGAAAATAAGGAAATAATGCTTTCTAACTTTGGTTTAATCGGATTCGATTATGAATTTCAATATGTCACGCCTGGCTTCCAGTTTCCTTTAATGCGAGATCTCTCCTTGACCGTTCGATTCTGATCGGGCCACTCTAGCTCATCTCCTACCTTGGGTAGGAGACTACCGCTGCGACTCCTGAAGATTGGTTTCCTTGTGCCAGATCTTTCCCTCTCCTCTTGATTTTTCTTCCCGTTTTCCTTTCTTGAGGTTTCCTCACCCGATTTCGTGTTGATCGAACCCAATTTATAGGGGGTTTTGTCACCCCTACCTCTTAGTCGACAAGAGGGACTGTCCACTCTCCTGTTTCGAACATGTCGTCGTTTCCTTTCCATCCTCTTCTCACCGCTGGGCCATCCAGCCTCTCTGATCCTTCTCGTTAGCCATCAAGGAAACCCATAGCGCCTTTCGGTGGTGTTGCCTCAGCCTTCTTCGTGGCCGAGCATGCTTTCCCTGCTCCGTCGGTTGTTGGTGGCCGCCGCGGGATCACCTCTGGGCTCTAGAGCTTCGTGAGACCCTCAGATAGCTCCGACCAACTCCTGGGAGTCTCACGAGGTCGCTTGCCTTCCTGTATCGGTTGGATTCAAGGTATTTCTCGAACCCCCAAATTTTGTGATGTTTTGTTGATCGTTGGGTGTCCCAACCTATTTTGTGGTCTTTGGTCGTCTCGTGGTTCTGGGCTTGGCAGGTTTGTTCTGGGATAAGGTTGATCAAGGTACTCTTGGTTATCCCTGAAAGATATGAGGTTGTGTTTAGAGTCCCCATGATCGAGCTATTCTTCGTCATGCTCTTCGTCGTTCCGAGCCGGAAACAATCTCAAGGAATGTTTCCCGTCTTTTCCCTTCCAGTTCCCTTTGTCTTTGATTTCTCGCTCAGGAACCATTTGGGCTTTTCACGTGGGTTTTGGTTTTCCTACCGCTCTGAGGCGAGTTGCTGAGATGGTTGTGGGTCCGTATCAGTTGTCCAGTATCAATTGGACCAACTCAGCACTCCTGCTCTCTCTCTCTCTTCTCTTTGCAAATGAATTTCTGACATGAAAATTTATGATTGGTTGTGTTTCTAAAATCCATAACTAATTATCTACTCATCAGAAAAATATAAATAAATATTGTTGTATTCAGAAAAATAAGATCTAACTAATGATACATATTTTGATAACTAAATATAAATATTAATAACAAGTGTTTTAAATAGATCTAGTTAATGATGAATTAAATTGTAAAAATCATAACTAATTATCTTGCAAGTTAGAAAAATATAATAAAATATGTTTTGAACTTGGGAAAATATAACCTAAAATATGGAATGGTTTTGGAAACCTAATTATCATATAAATAAAAAGGTATTTTTAGGGTTTATGAAATCAATATAAAACCTAACCCTAATTCCACATATATGCTTAATAGGTTCTTTGGAGGTCTAGACTTGGACCTAGTTGGACTGTGGATTGTTTGAATCTGATGTTGAGGTATGTTTACATCCTATATTATTCTTGTTGAGCAATTATCCTATTTTATTCTTTCTCTTGGTCCTATGGACAATAGCCTATACACATTGCTCTTATCTTTTGATATCATGGTTCATGTGAACTACCTTTTATTTGTTATTGATCTTGTGATCATGGATATTCTCTTGGAATCTTATCTTATTGCCTTGGTGCAATATGGACTTTTGATATTATATGCCCACTGTGATGTGGAAGTTTACTTGGTGATATATGCCCACTTTGAAGTGGATTTATTTATATGTTTGTGTCCATTGTGTGATGGCAACCTTGATAATTTTGACTATACTTTCTACTTGCATCTACATTAAACATGCTATGTGATTTAGTAGCACTAGAGTAGTGTAAGTGCATTGGTTTTGTTTATAGCAGATGTGATATTTCCTGCTCTTTTTGGGACGGAAAGGAACCTCGTACCCAGGGCAAGATGTGTGTCTTGACCCATTTTATATATATTTGGGAGTTTGGCGGTGAGTCATTCTCTATCAGGTTTGCAAGGATGTGAAGCCTTGGCCGCTAATTGTGTTTATATTGTTCTAGGGATATGCTTCTCTCACAAGCATGCAGGATTTTGATTGTGGGGTGTGTGTCCTACTTGTGCTTTGTTTCCCACCATGGTAGTGGATTTATTTATGGCATAATCCTTTTATATGTTATTTTATGGCAAGTATCCCTTTTGTTATGATTCTTTCTCTTGATAGCCGTTTGGGTGGTACTTATCTCTTGTATGGGAAGCCTTTTATATTTTTGATGTCCCTTATTCTTTATAAATTGCTCAATTTGCTTTTTTTTATGCACATGCCAGCCTTTGCTGATGTATCCTTTTGTTTCTCTTTTACTGGGGTATGCTTCCAACCCTGGGTGGAGGACATGGATGGCTTGACATGTGGACCCAAACTTAGTTTGTGATGATGAAGCTTAGAGACAATCTTGAGGTGGTTTAAATTTCCTCTACATGGATCCTTGTGATGTAAGTTTGTAACCCTTTGTTTTATAATTGAATATAGTCAAGTTTTTATTCCTCTGCTATACTTTGGTCTTTTGTTACCATTATATAAAAATTTGAAAATTTTACGCCCACTCCAACATACCTTGTGAGTGTGTTTGGATTGGAGGTTTTATTATTCAAAGTTTTAGTAGAGAAGTGGTTTCACTTCTTTACATCATGGTATCAGAGCCCATGGTAGTCGGAATCGACTATTTCAATTTTGTCTCCCTTTAGAACCCTTGACTTAGTTAGTTACCTCTAAGTGAGATGTGACCCTAGATTTGATCAATGATGATCTTTTGTGCAACAAGGTTTGGTTTGAGGATGTGAATATGTTAGGAGAACTAAATATGGAAATATTGTGACTTGGTTCTCGTATGGATTTTTAGCGCGCATGTTGGTTTTACATCACAAAAGTTTTTCATCGATAAAAAAATGTACTTATATTATATCACTATATGTATAAAATTTTATGGATTTTATCGAAGTTTTCTTGAACTATGTCACAATGAAGAGAAACTATAGTTTGAGTAGAATTTAACCCTAGTTTGTGACAAGGATTGATATAATGGTGTAGTTGACCTACCCTATGAATTTTTGGATGTTCATGTAGGATTGTTAGGTTAGAGACATGAGGACCTAAAACTCAGCCCTAGATGGATCTGACTATAGTTGGATACATGAGAAATATTAATCTCTAAAACTTTTCCAAACTAAGAGATGTGGGCAACTATAAAAAAGTTGTTTAGTATGACTTGTTAGGTGGAACCTTTTTAAGGGGTGGAGAGTAGTTTGTAGTTGATGTTTGATCTATAGATTTTGAGGACGAAATCCTTTTAAGGGGTGGAGTGTTGTAACATACTGGATCTCGTACCCTACCTTAGAACTGTGATCTTTTGGGTTTGACCAAATAAGGTTGAGGTTAGAATGATCCTAATAATCTAATGCATGAACAATGTAATCTAATATGTGACATAATTCGTTTGGTGATAATAAGATGATAAATAACTTAATTGGATGCATAATGATGTTAATGGGCATCTAATGGGCTAGATGATATAAACCATGTAAGAAAGCCTCAAATTAAATAATAGACATGAAATTCATAATCTACACATCAAAATAAGCCTACATGTCAATTTTCATTTAATTTGGACAACCTTGAAATTATATGGTAAATCAGGAGAGAGAAAGTGTGTAGAACCCTCAAAATATTAAAAAAATATTTAAACAACTCCCATATGTAAAACCAATGGCAAGTTCGTATCCAACACATTAAATATAACTTGTGGGTCAAGTTTCATCAAATTTGGATAATCGTAAAGTCATTAATGAAGGAAGAAAGAGAAAATAGTAATTAATTTATTTAACATATTAAAAGTTTCCAAAAGGCAAAACAAAGTGCATAATCGGAATCTGCATGCCTTAATTGGCCTCTGTGCAAAATTTCACTTAATTTGGATAATATTTGAGCCCCCAATTTAAGAAAAAGAAAAAAGGAAATAATGCTTTCTAACTTTGGTTTAATCGGATTCAATTATGAATTTCAATATGTCACGCCTAGCTTCTAGTTTCCTTTGATGCGAGATCTCTCCTCGACTGTTCGTATCTGATCGAACCACTCTAACTCATCTCCTACCTTGGGTAGGAGACTATCATTGCGGCTCCTTAAGATTGGTTTCCTTGCGCCAGATCTTTCCCTCTCCTCTCAAGTTTTCTTCCCATTTTCCTTTCCTGAGGTTTCCTCATCCAATTCCGTGCTGAACGAACCCTATTTATAGGGGGTTTCGTTGCCCCTACCTCTCAGTCGACAAGAGGGACTCTCCACTCCCTTATTTCGAACATGTCGTTGATTCCTTTCGATTCCTCTTCTCGCCGCTGGGCCATCGGGCCTCTCTAAACCTTCTTGTTAGCCATCCAGGAAACCCATAGTGCCTTTTGGTGGTGTTGCCTCGACCTTCTTCGTGGTTGAGCATGCTTTCCCTGCTCCGCCGGTTGCTGGTGGCCGTCGCGGGGTCGCCTCTGGGATCTAGAGCTTTGTGAGACCCTCAGATATTTCCGACCGACTCCAGGGAGTCTCGCGAGGTCGCTTGCCTTCCTGTATCGGTTGGATTCAAGGTGTTTCTTGAACCCCCAAATTTTGTGATGTTTTTCTGATCATCGGGTGTCCCGACCTGTTCTGTGGTCTTTGACCGTCTCGCGGTTCTGGGCTTGGCAGGTTCGTTCTGGGATAAGGTTGATCAAGGTACTCTTGGTTATCCCTAAAAGATATGAGGTTGTGTTTTGAGTCCCAGGATCATTCTGTTCTTCGTCGTGCTCTTCGTCTTTCCGAGCAGGAACAATCTCAGGGAATGTTTCCCGTCTTTTCCCTTCCAGTTCCCTTTGTCTTTAATTTCTCGCTCTGGGACCATTTGGACTTTTCGTGTTGGTTTTGGTTTTCCTACCGCTCTGAGGCGAGTTGCTGAGATGGTTGTGGGCCCGTCTGAGTTGTCCAGTATCAATTGGATCAACTCAGCACTCCGACTCTCTCTCTCTTCTCTTTGCAAATGAATTTCTGACATGAAAATTTATGATTGGTTGTGTTTCTAAAATCCATAACTAATTATCTACTCATCAGAAAAATATAAATAAATATTCGTTGGATCAGAAAAATAAGATCTAACTAATGGCACATGTTTTGATAACTAAATCTAAATATTAATAACAGGTGTTTTCAATAGATCTAATTAATGATGAATTAAGTTGTAAAAATCATAACTAATTATCTGCAAGTTAGAAAAATATAATAAAATATGTTTTCAACTTTGGAAAATATAACCTAAAATATGGAATGGTTTTAGAAACCTAATTCGCATATAAATAAAATGGTATTTTTAGGGTTTATGAAATCAATATAAAACCTAACCCTAATTCCACATATATGCTTAATAGGTTCTTTGGAGGCCTAGGCTTGGACCTAGTTGGACTGTGGATCGTTTGAATCTGATGTTGAGGTATGTTTGCATCCCATATTATTCTTGTTGAGCAATTATCCTATTTTATTCTTTCTCTTGGTCCTATGGACAATAGCCTATACACAATGCTCTTATCTTTTGATATCATGGTTCATGTGAACTACCTTTGGTTTGTTATTGATTTTGTGATCATGCATATTCTCCTGGAATCTTATCTTATTGCCTTGTTGCAATCTGGACTTTTGATATTATATGCCCATTGTGATGTGGAAGTTTACTTGGTGATATATGCCCACTTTGAAGTGGATTTGTTTATATGTTTTTGTTATCCATTGTGTGATGGCAACCTTGATAATTCTGACTATACTTTCTACTTGCCTCTACATTAAACATGCTATGTGATTCAGTAGCACTAGAGTAGTGTAAGTGCATTGGTTTTTTTTATAGCAGATGTGATATTTCATGCTCTTTTTGGGACGACAAGGAACCTCACACCCAGGGCAAGATGTGTGTCTTGACCCATTTTATATATATTTGGGAGTTTGGCGGTAAGTCATTCTCTATCAGGTTTGCAAGGATGTGAAGCCTTGGCCGCCAATTGTGTTTATATTGTTCTAGGACTATGCTTATCTCACATTCATGCAAAATTTTGATTGTGGGGTGTGTGCCCTACTTGTACTTTGTTTCCCACCATGGTAGTGGATTTATTTATGGCATAATCCTTTTATATGTTATTTTATGGAAAGTATCCCTTTGTTATGATTCTTTTCTCTTGATACCCATTTGGGTGATACTTATCTCTTGTATGGGAATCCTTTTATATTTTTGATGTCTCTTATTCTTTATAAATTGCTCAATTTACTTTTTAGTATGCACATACCAGCCTTTGCTGATGTATCCTTTTGTATCTCTTTTGCTGGGGTATGCTTCCAACCCTAGGTGGAGGACATGGATGGCTTGACATGTGGACCCGAACTTAGTTTGTGATGATGAATCTTGGAGACAATCTTGAAGTGGTTTAGATTTCCTCTACATGGATCCTTGTGATGTAAGTTTGTAACCCTTTGTTTTATAATTGAATATAGTCAAGTTTTTATTCCTCTACTATACTTTGGTCTTTTGTTACCATTATATAATCGTTTGTAAACCCTTTGTTTCAAATCTTTACCATTATATAATCTTTTGTAAACCCTTTTGGTCTTTCACTACTTTACAGAGTTTCACTTTCTAAGGTGAAGAATGCTTTGGAAAGATAAAAATGAAAAAGTCATGTGGTCCAGACTGTATTCCCATTGATGTATGGAAGAGTATGGGGATCAAGGAGTTGTGTGGTTAGCACATTTCTTTAACAAGATTATGAAGACAAAGAATATTCTAGATGATTGGAGAAATAGTACTATTGTCCCGCTCAACAAGAACAAAGGAGATGTTTAGTGCTGCACAAATTATAGAGGTATCAAGTTGATGAGTCACACTATAAAATTTTGGGAGAGGATTATTAAGAAAAGGAAAATGTTGATTACACAAATATCAGACAACCAGATTGATTTTGTGTCGGGAAGATCAACAACTAATGCTATTATTTTGATAAGGAAGCTTACAAAGAAGTACAAAGAAAACAAAAGAGACCTACATATGGTGTGTATTGATCTAGAAAAGGCCTATGATCGAGTGCACATGGAAGTGTTATGGAGGTTTTTGCATATAAAGGGTGTGTCTGTCCTATACATTGACCTAATTAAAGACATGTATGATGGCTCAACTATAAGTGTTAGAACTCCTGGAGAAGAGACACAAACTTTTCCTATCATCATTGGGGTACATCAAGGATCCACACTAAGCCCATGTCTATTTTTCTTACCATGGATGAGTTGACAAAGCATATTCATCCCTTGGTGCATGTTATTTGCTAATGATATGGTGTTGCTTGATGAAAGAAAAGATATTTGAATGATAAAGTTGATCTTTGAGTAATACATTGGAATTCAATGGATTTATGATCAGTATAGGAAAAATGAATATATGCATTGCAATTTTAGCCAAAATAGAATTGATAGTAGTGGGTCAAGTTGGATGGAATGGATGTATCAATATGTGATAAGTTTCGTTACTTGGGCTCTATTATTGAAAGGGAAGGTGAGGTTCAAGATGATCTTTGTCACATAATCATAGTAGTATGGTTGAAGTGGAGGAGTGCAACTGGAGTAGTATTTGACCAGAATATCCCTCTCAAATCAAAAATTAAGTTCTACTGAGCAACTGTACGACCATCCATACTATATAGGAGTGAATGTTGGACAGTGAAGAAATAAGGTCTCAACAAAATGAATGTGGCTGAAATGCGTATGTTGAGATGGATGTGCTGAAATATGAGAAAAAATAATTTGAGGAATGACTATATCAGAAACAAAGTGGGGGTAGTGAACATCGAGGACAAGTTGCATAAAGGTCGTCTAAGATGGTGTGGACATGTGCAATGCATACCGACAAGTGTACCTATTCGGAGCAAGGTTATTGAGTCAACCACACCTAAAAGAAGCAGAGACAAACCTAAATTAACTTGGGAAGAGCTTATACAGAGAGATTTTGAATCTTTACATCTTGATCAGAGTATGACCCATAACAGAGCTGATTGTAAAAGAAGGATCAATACAACATGGTTAGGATTGAGGCTTAGTTGTTGTTGTTGTTGATGATGATGATGATAAATTGGAAATCTTTTGAGTTATAAATTATACAAGTACTGCTACAGTGCTACCCGTATCAGGCTGTGAGTAAGTGGTCTACACAATATATTTTTCCTTAGAACTTGACACCAGGACCATCATAACGTTATTGCCAAAACTACCATCAAGGCATCACATATATATGACTATGTAAAAGATAGTTACTGTTCCAACTTGGATTGATAATGGGGACTTGTTTCAGTTATAAAATATCAACATGCTTGAAGCGACATGCATGAAGTGTAGTAAGAGTGTCCACTTTTGTCTGGTAAATTCTAATTTAATGAAAGGAAACGGAGCGCATGCACAATGCACACGTTAATTGACAAGTTTTTCTCATGAAACTTGCCATCCAATGCTAGAACAAACACTAAATACTGAGTACGACTATGAAAGTAAAAGGAGTTACCTTGCTAATTGGTACTGATGGCAACATGGTCTACCTGCAAGAAGCAACTAGAAAAAACATGCATGAATACATGCACGAGTAATGTGAAAGTCATACCTTTCCAACGAGTAGCATGGCAGAAAGATAATAGATAGATGGATGGAAACAAAGTCCACTAGTTGCCATACGGCCACAGTTTGTTGTGTTTACTGTTCCTTACTGTGACAGTCGCGGTGCATCCTATCGGTTGTTAGCAACTAAAAAGTAATAGGGTTAGATTTTTGCAGTATCCAAAGCATCCCACACACGTATGAATAGGAATCGTGCGGTGGTTGGCTGGATCTCTAGTAAGACTTTACGCAAGATGGACCTTGTATAATGTTGGGTTTCTATTAGCTATTAAATATTAATTGTATAACAACATACAGTTGTTCAGTGAATCGGCTAACCGACTTGCAAATTTATACGGCCGAACCGATAACCGAATAGCCGAGTTGACCAAAGTTTGTTAGCCAATCAGACCATTTTGGCCAAATTGACTGTACCGAACAATCCAAACTTGGATGAACCATTCGGTTAATCGGTTTTAACTAAACTTTGCTCACCCTTACCTCAACTGCCTTCAAATAGTAAAGTAAAAAGACCTTGACTAGTAATGCAATACAACTAAGAATATCTTGTTTGGTAATTCAAGAACCTGGACAAATAAAAAAATAAGTAATGCACATAAAATATATTAGGAAGTTCCTTATAATATGCAACCAACCATCGGGAACTACCTTTTGTGCAGATTGAGGTGATGAAAAAGATGAATGCCTAAATGCCAATGTAGCCATTTTTATGATAATTTGAATTAATTTTATACAACATCTACAGGTGGAGAAAGATTGCAGCTGAAGTGAACCCACATTAATCCAAAGACATGGGTATAAACATAAAACAAGAAATCAAGAACTCATAACTCTGATTGGGCATCTCACAGTGGTCGCTTGCACATCTACCATGTTTGTGAGGCTGGTAATACTATTTAAGGAACATTTTTTACTTGAAAAGATTATATGTATAAATTAGCATTTAGGTACTTAATGACAAGAAGATCACTACCTCGCCTATAGAACTTTAGTGAACTCACATAAAATAGCAATTTGACTATACATTCTGGACTAACAAGCTAGAAAACTAAATCATATTCAGTAATAAGAGAAAAATATATATACAACATGATCTAGATCCCCTCACATTTCTTATACTTTTAGAATATTTTGGAAAAGTCAATTACATGTTGCACTCTATATAAAATATCAAGGACTCAACTACTGAAATAACTAACACCATTGTTGTTGATTCACAATAATTATCTTACCCTATATAGGAATCATAGATAATTAATTTATATGGAAAAAACACGGCTAAGTTGTTTACGTGCAATATTTTTTCAATATAATGCACCTAAAAGCTTCTTCTCTTTTCTCTTTTCAATGGTACATTACTGATTTATGTAAGGTTTGGTCTTGTATTTTGCTAAGGCTAAGAGTTTGTTTGTCAAAGGTTTTGTCTAACCATGTACGACAAGTTTGGATGTTTTTACTAGATTGATAACAATAAAAGTGGAAGATGGAATTCTCTCAATGGAAAGTGTAAATAGAATAGATTCATTTTTTCTTATGTTTATGCATACTAGTAGTGAGGCCATTTTTTATCTATTGAACTATCTCTAATGAAATAGTAAACACTAGAGATAAACTTATAAATTGTCAAGTTACATGTATTTCGTCAAACAAAACAACCAAAAAGAAATGGCAATCTAGCAATCCTAAACATCTTCACAAAACATTTTCCAAGGACCTAAATCATGTAGAACCATTGTAAAATGAGCAATTAATAGAATTAAATAACTATCGTATCATGATAAAAAGAAACCAGACTGAGCATGCTTGAAAAATCCCTCACGTGTGAAATAGTTTCCCAAACATCCCACAAGTCAAATTAAGACTATGTAGCATATATAATATATTTTTATCAACATGTCTTGTGCACCACTCTCATGCTCTGCATCTCTTCAAGTATACAGTGAATCAGATTTTAGTAGTTTAACATTAATTGTACCTATAAGGATTCATGATATTTTCCTTTCACCCAGCATACTCAGAACAAACTTGTATTTTTATAATTAAAGAATAGAGGATCCAGAGCATATGAGGTAAAAGAACCAACTCATAAATCATATAGACACCTAGTAGCTAAGAAAAGACATGCCCCATCTTCCACACATGTGATCATCACCGATCACGAGGTAGATCATGGTCATGACCAAAACCATATGAAATGAAGAGAAAGTTTATGTTATTAAAAATATAGCAGATATATATAAATCTGAACGTCATTACCACATCCTTGATGGCTTTCAATTACTAAATCCATATATGTCATTACACATGTCAGATATGGATACTCATTTCCTACAAGACATTTTTGTCTTCATATTCAATTGATAGTTAGTGTGGTTTTCCTTGGGGTAAAAACTTTATTTCATGTGCGAATAAGTTCATGCCTAGTGATCATCACATACTTCATATTAAAGAATATAATGGTGATGCCACAACCAGCAACATCATTCCTATAAAAGTAAAGATGTGGAACTCTGAGCTCCACCATAACTAAGGGTGGGATGTGCATCATGGATGAAGCCTAAGGTATGCCACACACTAATGTTTCTTTACCTTTCATTACCTTATTTATGTTCAATGGTTTTTATACACAACATATTTTTTAGACAAAATATCTAATCCAAATGCAACAACTTCATTTCCAGCTAAACAAGTCATATTGGTGCATGTTTAGACAACTAGAAATATCGTTTGTTTCACCACAACATCTGCACAATGCAGGAAACACCTAGTAGGTACAAAATCATACAACATCAGTTCATATGTTGATGATTATCAATACCATCACTACATTTTCTTTTACTAAACTTCACATGAAAATTAAGTCCAAGGAAGCGAGTCAGCAACCATAAATTTAATATTATAAAAAAACACTAATAAATTAGTCATTTCTACTAAAACAACATGACTAGGCAACTCAAATATTACTAAAATACATAAAAATAAGTTTAAAGGTGGTTAGGAGTATCAATAGACAGAAAGACAAATCATACATTTGAACATAACTAAAAAAATATATAATTTTCAGAAAATAAAAAGTATTATCCTATTGATCTATGTGACATGATACTTAAATAAGAACTCAACTTATAAATCTAGCTTCAGGTAATCCTTAGTGTACTTGAAACAATTTCTTCTAGTTAGAATGCAAATGGGGTTGCATAAAGGACATATGGATGTTCTTACATCACCTCCAACCAAAATAGGAAATAAGAAAAGAAGTAGTCTAAGATAAAAATGGAATTATAAAGCTGCACATCCTTAATTTGATTATCATATCAGGATACCTACTAGTAACAAAAGACTATTATTATTATTATCCAGTTCATAGATCCAACAAATCTCTTCTCACCAACCAACATAGTGGGAAGAAATTTGGTACCAACAATCTTGCTCAAAACATTTTGACACAATTCAAAACAAATGAAAATAAAACATCAAAAAGGTTGAAATTAAGGGAAATGCACACACATTGTTTCTTATAAAACCCATGCATACAAATGTGTGTTTGTAGTGACCCAATCTGGACTCTCTATCCTAATACCATTTTGGCTGCATGATTCCTCACCTACGCCACACTGGTCTTTCTTTGACTAGGATCCTACATGTAGTTGTTCCAACTTTGTAGAGATGATGGGGAAGGGATGACGTTGAGCAATCAATATTGAAAAGGAGACTTGACTATGATCTACTATGTGAATGAGGAAAACCATTAATGAAGACATGGTGTGATGGTACGTGTAAGACTTTGAAAACAACGTAGGTAACATGTATTAAAAATGCATCATGAAACGAATGATTGAGAGATAAAGCATGGGAAAGAAGTAGTGCTTGATTCCCAAAAATTGATTTACACATTTTAGGATTAATATATTGTATGTAAGATGTAGGTATTAATTAATCCCTTTCTTAACTACATATAGTTCAACTACAATTACATAGACAGTAAGGAAATTATGTTTTTATCTATGTGTAAGGTTTATGTAGTTAAAACAAATGTATTTTACTCCTAGTTTTTGTAGTGTTGAGTTCCATATACCTTTTTAATCATCATATAAGGGTTTAAGTGAATCCCTATTTGACTAAAACTTAGAGTATAAGCATATAAGAATCACATCCAAGGGATTGGGAATTCTAGAGTCAAGATTTTACTTTTTGGCATGTTATAACAATCCATCCCTTAGAGAGGACTCCGTCCTCAAAATGTAATTATCCATACACTATCAACTAACTACTCTCCACTCCGTAAGAAGATGTAATTTAAGAATTCAAACTAAACTGATCTTAATGGTGTTAGGGGTTACATATACATCTTTTGATTAGGATAATATGTATGTCTATGATGTTAAAAGGTCATGCATCCAACTAGTTGATTTTATTCAACTAGGGTTGAGGTTTAGGTCCTTGGAGTTCTAACCTAATGACCCTAATATTTACATGAAATTTGAGAAAGTCATAGGGTACAAAACTCCACCATCTAATGAAGTATAAGAGGGTGGGTACACTAAAACTTTTGTACAATCCAGATTGACTTAGTCATCACTCTATTAACAAAACTAGGGCATGTTATAACTAATAGTAGGTTTTTTCTACAATAATTCACACATCTCCACATTCTGACTTTGATCAATAAAACATCAATAAAATCAATAACATTTTTCTATACATATAATAATATAATGGAAAATAATTTTGACGGTGAAATATATTTGACATAAAACAAACTATGGATCCCAAATCAATTGTGAGAACAAAGTCACAATTTTCCATATTAAAATATGTTATTTCACTACTTTAACGTCCTCACTACCCAACTCCATCCTTATTCAAAACTCATACCGTCCAAATAGATATGCCACAACTAACTAAGATTGTAGGGTATGAACTCATGGGGTTCCTTTACGTTATGGTTAACAAATTAAGTTCCTCACATGTTCATCATGGGATTCTAAACTTTGTTCCATCATCTTATTTATATCTTGGGTATATACTAGGGTAAACATTTCACCTATAGGGTGACTATGTAAGGTAAGGGTCCTACCTTCATAGACAAAATTAAAATAGTCAAAATCCAACTGCCTTGTCTCTGATACAATCTTGTAAGGAGTGGGACCCAAAGGGAATCCACTCCTCATGCAATTTGAGGAATAAACTCATCTAATACAAACACACTAAAAATATTACTAAAATAGGTGCATTTTATTTTGTCAAAGGAATGGTATACAAGACCAAAGTAGAAAATCATATCTAAATGTAATTATTATTTTCAATTTATAAGTTTACAAATAAATCTCCTAGTTGGGATTTGTGTGAAAGAAACAACTTCTACACAAAGGAAAGGGATATCCAAGCTATATCAAGTCTATCTCCCACATACGTCGTCTCTACTAAGTCAAGTCTAGGTTGTCATGTCAAGTCTTCTATGTCCTTCACCATCGAATTCCTAAAATACAATGTCACTACTTCTAATTATGATTAGTCAATCACACTTGTAAGCATTGCATGCAAGATAAAGTATATTCAAGCTTAAATAAGGGATTAGAGCATCCAACTGATATCAAATGGGGATAGATGATCAATGAACATGTATTTAAACATCTCTGCAAGTAAGATACTTCATAAAATCATAAAAGTCCATCACTTGAAAATTAGGGATTCATTTAGTTTAGTAATTCTAACTAGGGTTACCACATGAAGTAGTATGAACAAGATACAAATTACATTCAAACATGAGTGTTCATCCAATTAAGAAAAAAAGGTCTATTTAATTAAACTAGATCCAAATCGGTCAATCAAATATCAAAGAGAAATTTCAATATACCAATAACTCATAGAGGTCCAACAGAGAGAAAATAAGAAAGTAATTGCTCAATATGATTATGCAACATACCTCATTTATATTCTACCCAGATACAAACTAAACTCTAGCTTCACGCTAGGGTTCCAAGCCAAGTATTAAGACATATATGAAATTAAAGTTAAGTTCACATTTATTACATAAACCTTAAAATTGAATTTTTATTACTAGTAGGTTAGGTTATGAAAACCATACCATCTTTTAGATTATGTTTTTCTTAGAATATTTTACTTTATTTTTTTATTTATAAATTATTAGATATTTTTTGAATGCCCAACAAATTAAGAAAATCCTTGAAAAATTCACATATTTAATATATTAAATTTAGTGATGTAAAACATATCATAGGGAAAATAATGTTATTGTGGTTCTAGAATATATATTATCTATAATTTTTGGAATCATATCTACTTATTATGAAGTTTACAATTCTCTATAAAATTGAAAAATAGACAAAATCCATGTGGACATGAATTATTCATGAATAGGTGGTGTGGTTGCATCGATCAGTGTAAGGTAAGTGAACACACCCAACTGCAAAGTAGGTATGAGTAGATAAGGGAAAAAAGACATATTCGTCAATTACCTCTTTGATAGAAATGAAAACATCCTAGAGAAAATAATTTCCCTTGCACAATCTTCAATATACAATACTCACAAAACAAACCCAAATACATCAGAAAGCAATGTCTCCAGCCACAACCCACTCGAGTGAGATGGGAAGTCAATGAACAAAGCGAAGAGACACACATAAGGCATAGAGACCAGTTTGGAGACTCTTAAGTTAAGCAAAATAGGGAGACAATTGGGATGATTGTTGTAGGAACCTAAGAATTTCTCATAAACTCAGGAGAAAGAAAATATGGGATACTTTTGCATGCCATGAAAAGAGGTTAAATTGGAGGATAAAAGAAGCTTCATAGTTTTACTGTTGACTGCACCAAATGATGTCTCAACCTTGTGAAGGTTTGAGACCTTGCCACACATCCATAATGACCTCAAGGATAGGTGAAGTTGCATGATCACCTTTGAGGATGCACAAGGAGACTTGGGTGAGTGAGGATGGATTTTAGAGGCTGCACAAACATTTTAGGGGATTTTTTTAGAGATCCAATGATATCAGGTTGTGAGAAGATGGAAAGGGATTAAGAGGAAGGGGTAAAACAGAGAGGACAATTGTGATATCAAAAATATAGGCAGCGACCGACCCGACAAATAGGGCTTATGAAGTGGAATGAAGAGACAGAGTCAAAGGAAAGTAAATTATGAGGAAATATCAAAGAGAGGAATAAAGATGTGTTAACAGGAAAGAGGAAAAGTGGGATTACTATTCATATGAACACCACAAAAATTGGATGGTAAAATATGTAAATTCTATAGGGCGATCAAAATCTAATGGACCAGAATGGGTCCAGATTTATTAAGTGAGAAACTAGGTATAATATCCTAATAAGTATTAAAACTTTAGCTTGAAAGGGATTTGGAATTAAGTGATATTAATTTGATACACCTTTTGTTTTGTAGTCAAATTGGTTAAGCAATCATGTCCAATATGGGTGAAAATTCATACATAGGCTAATTAAGATATGTTGATTCTAATTTTGTGATTAATTTATGATTTTAGGGTAAGCCAAATTATTATTTAATATCTTAGAGTTTAATTATATTTTATTTCTTAAATGAAATTAAGGCATCTAGTATTATTCATTAAATCTAAAACTTGACACCCAAGCTAGTTGGGACCCAAGGGTTACAATTTTGGAGCTATATATCTATTTTGAAGTTTACAATTATGAGTTCTAATACAATTAGGGTTTACTCTTGTTAGCTTTATATTTACATCATTACCATAAACTTTAATTTATTAGGGAAATATAGTTTCTATTTAATAGGGTTATCTCATATTGTTATGCATGATTACATTTATTTACTCAATTATTCATTAAGCCCATTAATATCATCATTAACTTATATAACAATATATAATTCATATTAATTGATAGTGGTTCTCCAATTATTATTCTATTTCATATATTTATCACATTATACCTCTTATAAATCATATTTTAGTCATTATGTATACATTGGTGAATAAAAAACGCAATATGTCTTGTTAAAAGGGATTATTAAGCATCATTAAGTTTATTACGTATAATTTGATTCTTATTAATACATCTTTTGTTATTATGAAACCTAATGATTCTAATGCATCATATGAGGTAACAAACAAGGGTAGGTTAATTTAGACACTCTCCAACTAAGTTTTGGGTAAACATGATCACCTTACTCATCATTACAATGTTACAAGCCTAAGGTTAGGTTCCATATCCTTTTCATCATTGTATAAGGGTTTATGTGTATTGTTACTTGATCAAAACTTATGGTTTAAGCATACAAGCACATTCAAGGGATTGGGGTTTCTAGAGTCAATATGCTAGGTTTCAGTATGTTATGTTGTTTATTCTCCTCTATACATATATAAAGATTGCATAATGTAACATCCTCATTATTTTCAGGTACTTGTTTGCAATTTTACTGATATCATATCCTTTATGATCACATACTACAAAAAGGGTCAATTTAAACAATTTTGACTAATATCATGCACTGAGAAATTTACCAATAAGAGGCAAGGTGTGCATAAGACTACACCTAAAATTTCAAAATCTAATTCTTTTTAGGAAATTAGTTACGTAAATACTAAGATTTATCTAGTAAGTAATCATATTAATTAATTTGATCGCCTAACTGAGAAACTAACTCTAGGAGAATAGTCTAGACCCCATCATGATTGCATGATCAAAATTTGGAGTTAATTGGAGTCTATTTGACTAGTTAAAATATTTTTAGAAGATAATGGTAATTTTAATAGGATAAGAGCTGTTTTTCAAAAAAAATTTCTTATGGGCCTTGCTGGAGCCATCCAAATTGGGCCTATGATATTCCAGACCAGCCACAACCATCAAATCCTTTCTTCAACCTCCAACCACTGGGAACATGATTGTATCCCCTTCAACCTTGATTTCTCCCAGACTCCTCATCTATTTTGAAAACAGACTCCTCCACAACATCATGGAGGCCAAAGTACATCATAAAAATTATGCATCAACCCTAGTTTACATCCCGGTCAAAATGTTAAATTTTCCCTAGTGTGCCAACCACCACCATAGGAATCCCATCCTCTCTTCCACCTCCACCAAATCTAGAAATCCTATACCATCAACCAGATGCCTAAAGGCATATGTCATTCTTCCTCTGAGCTGAGATTACCTGTGGCGGTCTGCCCTCAAGGGTGCATGACAAAAACAAATTGTAGCTCCTCCATCAAGCACAACTAGGTGAGTGAGACTGTGTAGGAAGCAACTAGGGTTCATTGATGACTCTTCTAAAGCCTCCTCAACCACACATGAGCCATCAAAGATATGTACATTTCTTGAACCCAACACCACTTCTTATGTCTTGTACCATTCAATTTTCATCAATGTTTTGGTCTTCTCCTCCATGATGGCATGCGGCCAGTTCTTTGGCTCCGTAATTTTTGCAAAAATATTTCTGACTAATGCAAGGGCACGAGTGCCCTTCCTCCTTGTGTCTCAGTCTTCCATCCTTTTTTCCCTATTTTTCGATGCTCAACCATGGTAGCCCAAGTTTACTATCCTTGTTGTCCCTGACCTTGTTCATGGAAGCATCTACCAAAACAAACTAGAGAAACTAGTGTTCTAGTGAGTTTATTTTCTTTTACTCCAAGTCAAGCCATGGTTGATAGATGAAACTTTGTCTCTAGTCAGAAACTATTCGCAACCCAAGCTCTCACGTGCTGAGTTACTTCTATTTTGCCTTTATGTATGTGTACCCTTTGATTTCATCATGACTGCTAAACATACCACAACATTACCTACTGATCTTGATGTAACCTATTCAGATACCTTGTCACTTAAGTATCTGTTATGACTTAAAATCCATGTATGAAGACCACTATACCCACAACTTATACCTACTATTGTTCTTGATACAATAACATCCCTTACAAATTAAAATTTATAGACCTAGCTCTAATTATCACAATAGTAACTTTAATTGCATATTAGATAATAATACCCAATGATCAATCAAAAACCTAAACCTATATATGCTAATCATTTAGTTGGAGTTACTGATCCAAAAAATCTATGCCCATTTCATTGATCTTGATCACCCCTCCTAGAATAAGAAACTAACAAAATTCTAATCATACTACATAATATGATACTAGTTTACTATTGTAAAGAAGTGAAATCAATCTACCTCTCTACTAATAACAATTGTAAACAAAATCCAATTGGGATAGCAGCGGAAGATGAAATTTTTTGACTGTATTCAATTTCATAAAATATTGTACAAAAATACATCAAATTCTCCCTTTAAGGGTTACATCTTCATACACAACTAGGATCTGGATAGCGAGAAGTCTAGACTACTCCACTTTTGTCTCCAAGCAGCATATCCATCAGCTAAGTCCAAGCCAAGCTAAGATCTTCAAGTCCTATTCATCACCATGCTCCACATCTGGATGGTTGGGAAATCACACAGTAAGAGGGAAGGAAAATAAAAAGTATGTGTCACTAAACTATACTAAAGGTGACAAGATAAATATAACACGTAAATCAGGCTAGGGATTCATCAAAAGATGAGACATAAAGAGAATGAGCCCATATACATAAAAGAATATTTTAATAGATGCTTGCCATAAACATAGTAAAACAACCACATTGCATGTATGATTAATATTGACTAACTTAACTATGTAGGGTTGAGGAACATACCGGACCTTCAATCAAAGGGTGAGGGGAGAATAACACATTCCCAGTCACCTGCACATATTTCATGTGCGGGGGAGAGTAATATGTTCCCCATGGGAGAAATAACACATTCCCCAACTATGGTTGGTTGTACATACAAGTACCACTACACTAGTTAATTAGTCTAATAAAATCAACATGCTAAAAACAATGACAAGTAATAGCATCATCCAAATAGAACATGTCAAAGGGGTACCAAGACCCAAGAATAATATTCCAAAATGATTATGAGGCAAGTACGACAATAGATTCAAGAGAAAAGTTTACAAGGTGCAAATAAGCCTCATTTGGAAAGCATAGGTTAAGGAAAAAATAATTCTCAACTGAAGTGTATTATACACATACCTTATTCTTTAGAACCATAAAACCACTTTTCATAACCTTTACACGAGATCAGATTCACCTTCCCTAATATGATCGTCATATTTATGTATTAGATATATGTATATTCATTAAAGGCTTAAAACCTCAAAACCATCAACTTTTTGCACAAACGATCAAATTAGACTCTAAAAACCTCACTACTGTCTTAATTATGTTCTTATGATCAAAATAACATATATATTTGTATATTTTCAAGTTACTGACTTTTTAGGCTATTTTCCATATTTATTAGTTAATTAAATCAACTCAAAAAATACATATACGAAAACCTCAGAATCAAACTACAAAAGTATTTTTTAGATAGATCTCATTCTCCCAATTTCAAAACATATTTTAATTTTAAATTTGGATAATTGGGTAAAAAGATGTGATTTTTCTAAAATCAACCAATCAGAAAGTGCCATGTAGGCAAAATCGTTCGAAATAGTGAGATGAAAGAGGGTGATGGTCGGGCCAGAAAAACAAAATGAAAAGATGGATGTACCCCCACGTGCGGTAGAGAAAGAAAGTAAGTAAAAACGAGGGTAAAAATGTCATTCGACACAGGTTGTCTTCCCCAACTCAACTGCGTGACATGGCCGATGAGAAGCAGCTACAGCTGCTTGTGATTTTGGGCAAAATCAAAATACTACACCAAATTCGACACATAGATACTCTAAACAAAGAGGGTGAAGAGACAAACCTAGTGGTACCATTGCTTTGACCGAATGTGGAGAGAGATGAGCGATAGAGGCGCCACAAGTCTGACGGCTTCGACCGCTAGCCGGAGGTTGAAATGTCTATGAAACTCGAAATTAACATCGTGGTTGAGTTGCAAATGTGATAGCGGTCCTTGGGGTAGGTATATATATAGGCAAGGGACCCCGAGTTAGGGTTTAACTAGATGGAGGTAGGGAGAGACGAGCAAGTTTTGGACGTTTCTCAAAATTCCGTCAAAACTCAAAAATTTTGGGATAATTCATTGAGGATTTGCGCAAGGAACTTGTAGAGCAAAGAATTATTGAATTTTGTTGAATAAATCTCGAGAAAAGTAGATTCCAAATTTTGGAAACAAAGGACCTATTGCCCAAAATGATCCAAGGAGGAAGAAGATCCGCAGATCCTTAAATCGCGATCCAACGATCGTCGATCAACACAATATAACCGTTTATTCCTATTCAAAATCGATTAAAGGACATATACATTTAAATGTTTTTCTCTGTCCTCGTTTGGAGGCCCAAACGTTGTCCAAAAATAACCAAATTTTTATTCTGACTAAATTTGACGCGTTGAATCCATATATAAAATTAGTTTTGCCTTTTGAGAATTTTTAATATGATAAATAATCCAAATCATATTTTCTCTTTCCTCCTTCATTAACGACTCTAGATTATCCAAAAATTACAAACCTTGACCCACAAGTCATATAAAGTATTTTGGACACGAGTTTGTTATTATTTCTATTTGTTGAATTTATTAATTATTTAAAATAATGATTTGAAAGTTTTGTACACTTTCTCTCTCCTTAATTTATCTTCTCAACAAATATTTTCCAAATTGGGTCAAAATTCATACAAATGTCTATTATAACCTGTAGAACGCGAATTTGACATTAATATTTTTTTGAAGATTTATTATTTTATTTAATTCATTTAAATTTTATCACTTATTTAACCTTTTAATTTATTAGAGGCATCTAGAAACCTTTAAAAAATACAAAACTTGGTCTATAAGCAATACTAAATGTGTGGAACACGATTTTGCCTTTAATTATTTTTTTCAAAAAATATTTAATATTTTTTCTCTTTAATTTATTTTCTATCTCTTGAATATAATAAATATTAAGCATTGACCAAATTAAATGTAAATTTTCCCAAAGGCTTATTTTTATGTTTAGATTACGAATATGGAGTTATTTTTCTAATTTGAGTCATTAAATATTTTATCTCTCTTTCTTGGCTTATTTCCCATTATCTTGTATTAAAGGCATTATATATTTATTTATTATCCAAATTAGATGAGACTTGGCCCTTAAGTTTATTTTAAGTCAATAAAACGAAATTGGCATCCAAATTATCTTCATGGATTTTCACTTATATTTTTTGGACAATATATTCCTCATTATCTCCTTTTATCCATTATATTCCATATTATCCCCAATTATTGCATTTATCATCTCCTTTATTTATATTTTGGAATTTTCTTTCTTTTTCATATTCTAAAAAGCACTAGAAAGTTCTAGTACGAATTTATTTATTCTTTTTATTACTTAAGTGGATATTTTGCATATTTGACCCATTACTAAGCTTCCACTGAGGTATTTGTGCATAAACAAAAATATTGGAATAAAAGGTGAAAAAATGTTCATTAAACCATCATTTCTCCACAAATTAAATAGGAAGGCCAAAGAGGATAGAAGTGAAAGGAAAAGATGGAAAAGAGGACCAAAAAGGCAAAAAGTCCAGAATTTAGTATGTTACAACTATAGCACTGATGTATGTTTAACTAATAAATAGTTTGATCTGGAAGCGAATGCTAAAAAGTTAGATAGGTTGGCCGGCTAAGCTACTGTTTTAACCTAAAATTGGGGCCTTTAGCTATCCTAAAAACATTCACCTTGAACTTTAATACTAAGACAGTATGTCAGTATGTATAACCCAAATTTATAAGTCTATATTATAAAGACATGCATAAGTAATTTATCATATAAAAAGAGATGCATACATGCCTAACATAAGTCTTACATCACAAACTTATATGAGTCTTTTGTGGTATTAAAATCTCCAACTATAACATCCCTAACCTGGGTTATGGCTTCACCCTAGAAGTTTTGTTTAAGTAAGTTACTTACAAACTTGTTCTGATCTTTTGAAAAGTAATTAAGGCTCCTTGTGAAGTTTATTTTCAAGTTTGAGCTTATTTACAAACTATGTGTGCATTATAAGATAGTCTGTGTGTAAAGTGCAAGTTACCCAAGATGAGGGGTTATATTGCAAAATGTCACATATTGAATATACTCTAAGTGTTCTAAAATCATGACAAAATGGTACTAAGTGGTGGCTTGTGGAAAGCCTAAATTCTAAGTGAGAACTGGTTTGAATAATGCTATGTGCTTTGTGCATTAATTATGGTACAAATTATATAATTCTCTAAAATGTAGGGTTGATGTGTAAATTACAACTTCTAGAGTGTCCCTACTCCTTCCTAGTATTATCTAGAGGGGAGAGAAATAAGGCGACACTATGTTTGAATCATCCTAGAGTGGCAGTGCTCTTGGTGATGAAAAGACTAAGTTAAAGCCCTTGTATGAGTTAAATCAAGTTGAAGACTTGAACATAGGAGTCTCTATCGGCCATGGAGCCATAGAGGGAGTCTCCTATCATTTTTTTTACTCTGCTTTTCCCATGACGGGCTAGGCATTTCAAGGAAGCCGTATGTATCGGTTTGCAACTTTTCCTTGGAAAAGGTTGTATGGAGTTGTGTTGAATATAATAATAATATGAGTGGAAGTAACTTTCCGTAGAAGATAACAAAAGGGGGTCACCCCTTATCCTTTGCATTATCATTGAGCTAGTATTTTTGCATGAAAAGATAAATATGGGATGCATGCAAATACATGTGTCAATCCATTCATGGCTATGTGGCACTTAGTAGCTTAAGCTAATGACACCTCTTACACTCTTTTTCATAAAACACAAGTATAAATACCCTTCCCTTCTCCTATTAATAGAATTTTCAGATCTTGTTATCATCCTTTTCTTTGATATCATGCATACCACTCTAGTATCATGCATAGTGAAGGAGAGTTGAGTTGTAGAGCTTGGTATCTGCCAAAGTCAAAGGATATCGACCAAGTAGGGGATATCAACCTAGCAAGGTGATATCAGCCACAAGGAGGGAAGATATCGTGCAAGTGCTAAGGAACTCAAGTCTTGGATCCTAGAGAAGATCATCTTCAACCTTGGGAACATGAAGAGTTGGAGCATGAATCTTGGAAGTTGTGTTAGAGGCAGGTTATATAACTTAAACCCAACTATGTTATTATGCACTTTAATTATTGTTGAACTTGTTGATTACTTTTAATTTCAAATTCCTTTGATCAATTGATGTTCCTTTGAGTTCCAATAAGTTGGTAAGACTGTTGTCCATGAATTAGAAAAGCAAGACAAAGTTCTTGAGGTTGATGATGAAGGCATCATCATGGTACAACTCAATATGGGGTTGAAGTACCTTAAAATTTTATATGGAACCCAAGATGATGGGTAACCCGACATAGAAATGGAAGATACCTCATGAACGAAATGAGGCATGTCTTATGAACGGTATGGGAGGTACCTACTTCCACCTTATACACGATATAAGGTTAAGGTTATATCATTCACACGATATGGTACACTCTACCCGATATGGTTAAAACCCTAGATGAAGAAGTGAAACCCAACATGAATTGCCTTTGAAATTCGATATATATTTATCCTTTTGTAAAAAGGGTTGTTGAGAAGGAGTTCAACCCGATACCAAGTGTGTCACTCAAACATATGATAGAGCTGATTCTTGAAGGCATAAAGGGTTATGAGCTTAATCATCTACCAAACTTGATAACCCAATATGATATAGTAACCCGATATGACAAACCAACATGGAAACCTGACATGGTATTATGTGTATACCACTTAAACAATACAAGATGAGGCAATACATTCTATGCCTAATATGGTGCACATCATGTGCATGATATGGCTGTAAGTATATTCCTATGCCTGATATGGTGCACCGCTATGCACGATATAGGAACCAAATATATCCATATGCCCGATATGAGGTCAAGAAGCTAACCCATACACGATATGAGGTTGACTCGAGATGATAAGGACTAAGTGATAGCTAATCCGAGATGGATGTACATTATGGTGTTAGGGGATATACCCTAAACATGATATGAGGATGTGGTTACACCACCTGACTGATATGGGTACACGATAGGATGTGAAGGTTGGATCTCAAACCCAATATGATAGCATATATACACCATGATGCCTGATATGGTAGGTATGCTTCAATCCAATGTATTTAACTAAGTGATATATATCATGTGTTATGTTAAATGCAACATTAGGATGTAATGAGTTTAATCCAATTTGATAATGGTGAGCACATGGAAATTAAGAGGAGAAGTAATCAATCAACATCCTAGTAATAATGAGAGAGAAACTTATATTAACAATGTAATGAGTATATATTGGTACTCCTAGATTGAATGGAGTATGAATTAAGGATCAATCCCATATGATGTAATCTTGAAACCCTAAGTGGTTGATAAGAGTAAATATTAACCCTAATAATGGGTGATGAGATGATTTGAAACCCTAATCGATTGATGAAGGGAAACCCTAACCCTAAATAATGGGAGGGATATATCTCTTTTGCATTGCATGGTAATGAAATGTATTTGAAATTTTTATTATCATAAAGTAATAGCCATTTAGGTATCATAAGATGATGAGCATAGCTAAGTGAGAGATATGATATTTATATGATACCATTTTAATGAGCTTTGTGAACTATGTGTAATAATACCTTGGTGTAATGACATAGAGGTAATGGTTACCTGCTAAGTGGTGATAGTACTCAGTGATGTACTAAGGGTTGGAATACCCAAGCATGGTGATGATGAAAAAATTGAGATCCTAAATGTTATATGTTCTCTAAAGATTATTAAAGTACTTAATAAACGTATTATATCTTTCTTTGTAGCATCTGATATAAGTCTTGCATGTAACTTTATTAAAGCTAAAAGATATTGTAATGCACTTAATTAAGCAAGTTAAATGTTATCATGTAGTTACCCAGATAATAGACCCATTCAGTGTCAGAATTTGTTGAATGGTGAAACGAGTTCAACTCGGTATACATATTTTTAAATATGTAATCATTATACTGGGGTGCTTAGTGGACTCCCCAAACTATACAGGGGCACTCAGTGGACTCCCCAACTTCACCAGGTTGCTCAGTGGGCTTCCTGAGAAAATCAAACTAGGATCGCTCAATGGTCTTCCTGATGAAAAATAATCTGGGAAGGCTTAGTGGTATTCTCCCAAAGAGAGTACATGCTACGACAGTAACTCTATAGTGAAGATGCCACTATACCTAATCATAGCTAATTGCAGTTGACACAAGATGTCCTACCAGTTATCTCGTACTGACCGAGATAGGTGAGGTCAGGACAGCCGGCTCTTCCACTGACCTTGTATGGTACCGATGCTTAACGTAGTCATGGTCAGTTGGAGCATGAGTGGTATACCTCATCTCCTCTGGACATAAGTGTGAATGTGAACATGTAATCAATCGTGTAGCGTATTTGCTTAAGGAACAGATACAAAAAGCATTGGTTGATGCCTTATTATTTTATACATCTTAGTAGATAGATGTTATACATATTCTTCATGTTTCTTATAAAGAAAATAGATGACTTATAACTCTATTATCAATATATATGTTTAGCACTGCAAATGTACCTACTAATTGTATAAAGTATCCTCTTCTTAGTTTTATACTATTTCCTATGATAATAATATTATTGATAGAGAGTTGTATCTCTCGTTGGGATAATGGTCTCACCATGTGGGATCTACACTTTTTAGGTGGACGTGGGCAAGGAGGTAGAAATCGGACTGTAGAGGACACTATCTATCGTGTCTTGTAGATAGAAGTCATATGTGTCCTCTTTGTACTCTCATGTCCTTGGGAGATAGTTCTTAGTGGTTTTTATGTACGACTTGAGATTTTGGTTTGATTACCTCGAGGTTTTATGTTTCTATCGTATATGTTGAAGTAAAGCAGCTGGTACTTATTATTCTTGAGATGAGACGGTACAATGTATGTATGATATGAACCACATGTATATAAAGTTTTGGTTCTTTTTGTAAGAGTTTCTTGGAAGAGGATCTATGTGAAAATGGTTTTAATTCTTAATGATGTTTGTTAATTCTACTGCTTATGGTCATTCCATAATTAAATTGGTGATGGCTTGATTTGTATTCGGGACGCCACAAAGTTTTGGTATCAGAGCCTAAGGTTCAGTGAGTCTACAGAGACATATGATTAAGTTTGTTGAGTCTGTTCTAGTGTCCTCTAATGTATCTTATAGAGACTTCTCCTCATATAAGAGAAAGAGTAAAATTCAAAGATGGCTGGAGTGCACAAAGAATATGCTGCTGAGAGTAGTGTTGCGGCACTAGGAGGTGGTGTAAGGGATCAGGATAGAGAAGAACATGTGCCTGAGAATCCCCAGCTTGACCAAACTCTATTAGAAAACCCATCCTTTCATGCTCTTTTTGGGCAGATCATGAATACAATGACACATATGGCTGATAGGATACCAGCACCAGCACCTAGGGTATCAGTTCCCAGTGAGGGATATGGATCTCGTAAGACCTTTGAGTGGTTATGTTGGGTAGGAGCCACTGAATATGCTGGCACAACTGATCGAGCAGACGCATATTCATGGCTTACTGAGATAGAGAAAGCCTTTAGGAACCTTGACATTCCAGAGTCTGATAAGGTTAAGCATGTTGTATACCTTCTGAAAGGAAGTGCTGGCCATTGGTGGGCCATTGAAGAAGAGAAAGACCTGGTGTTGAGGTCGGATGGTAGGAACTCTGACGAGAGTTTGTCAGTAGATACTTTCCTAAGACTTATTTGGACAAAAAGATGTCATAGTTTGAGCATATTAGATAGGGACCGTTGAAGGTTAGTGAGTATGAAGCTAATTTTATGGAACATATGTGGTTTTGTCAACACATGGATACCACAGACAAGGAGGGAATTTGACATTTCAAGAATGTTCTAAATGTTGAATAAACCACACTTGTATCTGCTCTAGAGAATAGAGAGAGGTTTTCCATCTTTGTGGAGTCAGTTAGGCGGATAGAGAGGTCCGTGACTCAGAAACGAGAGGCAAATAGTAGGAAAGTACCAGCATAGTTTTAGGGTTGGAGGTTTGGCAATTTTAAGAAACCAAGATTTTCTGCACCAGTAAAACCACAGAGGTTCAATGCTCAGACGCAGTGGACGTCCAATAGAGGTAGAGACCGTAGTTTTCCACCAAGTGGAGCCCATAAATCAGCATCGATGTCAGTGACAGGACCACCTTGGTCACAATGGGAGGATATAATCTACTATAGGTGTAGGCAGACATGACATATGAGAAAGTATTGTCCAGTTAGAGACATGGAAGTAACCCAACCACCGAGATAGAGTCAACAATTCTCACAAAGACAACAATTCAGTAGTGTCACTTGAGGACATGGACAAGCATCCCAGGCAGGATCATCTACACCAGCCAATAGAGAACAAGGTTGACAACAGGCAATAGTGAGATTCTATGCTATGAATCAGCCGGAGGCAGTGGTTAATCCACGAGTTGTGATAGGTCAAATGGAATTGTTTCATTATGATATGTCTTCATCTTGCTTTGTATCTATTTTGATTGATCTGAGTGCTACACATTCTCTTATCACTCAATAAGTGATTCATGATTGTAATATGACTATCATCATAGAATGGATAATCTGTTATTAGAAACTCTGTTTGTCAGATTTGCAGTGTTGGGAGGTATGGTCTCCCTGTGTTCTTTCTTTCTTAGAATATAGCATTCAGGTAGATCTTGTACCACTTGAAATGCATGGGTTTGATGTGATTCTCGGGATGGATACCCTAGAGAAGTATAAAGTTGTCTTGGATTGTGGTTCCAAGCAAGCTATGTTTATGAACGGTGATAAGACATGGGTCTTTCAAGGGGACAGAAAGATTCTTCCAACCTATCTTATGTCAGCAATGGTAGCAGAGAAACTAATGTGACAAGGATGCTTAGCATTCTTGGCACACATGGTTGATAGAAAAATAGAGAGTCCTAGTCTTTCTAAAGTTCATGTTGTCAAGGAATTTGAGGATGTGTTTCTCGAGGAATTTCCAGATGTTCCTCCACCTTGAAAGATTGATTTTGAGATTAATCTTGTTCCGAACACGCAACCCATAACCTAATCACCTTATAGGGTTGTGCCATCTAAGATGGCAGAACTCAATAAATAGTTATATGAGTTACTTGAGAAAGGTTTCATTCGACCGAGTACTTCGCCATATGATGCTCTAGTTCTTTTTTTTAAAAATAAAGATGGGTCTATGAGACTATGCATAGACTATAGACAACTTAACAAGGTGACTATTAAGAACAAATATCCTCTTCCAAGGATAGATGATATGTTTGACCAGTTATATGGTGCAACAATGTTCTCTAAGATAGATCTAAGATCAGGATACCATCAGTTATGTATCAAGGAGAGTGACATACCTAAGTTAGCCTTTAGGATGAGGTATGGTCATTATGAGTTTGTAGTTATGTCGTTTGGACTAACTAATGAACCAACTGCATTCATGAAGCTAATGAATAGAATCTTCTGGCCATTCCTTAATCAATTTGTAGTGGTTTTTGTAGATAACATACTGATATACAGTAGAAATGGTCAACAACATGAACAACACCTTTTTCAAGCCTTAACTTTGTTGTGATAGCACATTTTTTCCTATCAAAACAACCTATACTGCTGATAAACATGCACAGATCTATATAGATGAGATAGTGCAATTGCACATAGTTCCAACTACAATTGTGTCTGATAGAGGTCCTTAGTATATGAGCCATTTTTGGTAACGACTACGTAACGCTTTGGGTACTCAGTTGAATTTTAGTATAGCCTTTCACCCTCAAATGGATGGGTAGTTTGAAAGGACTATACAGATTTTGGAAGACTTTCTTAGAGCATGTGTTCTTCAATTTGTGGGAAGTTGGGACTTACATTTGAGCTTAATAGAGTTTGCCTACAATAATAGTTATTAGTCTAGTATTGACATGGTACCATATGAAGCATTATACGATGGACATTGTAGATCTCTGTTATGCTAATTTGAGACAGGAGAATATCAATTTGGGTCCTGAGTTAGTGCAACAAACAACTGAAAAGATTAAAGTTATACAACAACAATTGAAGGCTGCATAAGATAGATAGAATTCTTATGTTGATAAACGTCATAGATTTTTAGAGTTCCAAGTGGGAGATAGAGTGTATCTCAAGGTCTCTCCTTGGAAAGGTGTTCTCAGATTTGGGAAGAAGGGTAAGTTATCTCCTAGATTTATGGGACCTTCCCCAGTGACAGCACGGATCAGAAAGGTAGTTTATAGGTTGGAATTACCACATGAGCTACATAGAATACATCTAGTGCTTCATATATCTATGCTGAGAAAGTGCCATCCTGATATAGAGATGGTGTTGCAATCGGTAGTGGTTGAATTGAATGAAGATATATCCTATGTGGAAGGTCCAATGATGATTATTGACAAAAGGGTCAAGAAGTTGAAGAAGAAAGACATAGTTCTTGTGAAAGTTCTCTGGAATCACCGTGGTGTTGAAGAAGCCACATGGGAACTAGAGGAAGAGATTAGGAGGAAGTACCCTTCTCTTTTCTCTTGAGATTTTGGGGATGAAATCCTTTTTAGGGGTTGATAATTGTAACATCCCTGACCTGGGTTATGGCTTAACCCTAGAAATTTGGTTTAAGTAAGTTACTTACAAACTTGTTTTGATCTTTTAAAAAGTAATTAAGTCTCCTTATGAAGTTTATTTTCAAGTTTGAACTTATATACAAATAATGTGTGCATTATATGATAGTCTATGTGTAAAGTGCAATATACCCAAGATGAGGGGTTATATTGCAAAATGACACATATTGAATGTACCCTAAGTGTTCTAACATCATGATAGAATGATACTAAGTGCTCTCTTATAGAAATCCTAAATTCTAAGTAAGAACTTGTTTGAATAATGCTACATGCTTTGTGCATTAATTATGGTACAAATTGTAAATTATGTAAAATGTAGGGTAGATGTGTAAATTAACACTTCTAGAGTATCCCTACTCCTTCTTAATATTATCTGGAGGATGGAGAAAGAAGGTGATACTATGTTTGAATCATCCTAGAGTGGTAGTGCTCTTAGTGACGAGAAGACTAGGTTAAAGCCCTTGTATGAGTTAAATCAAGTTGAAGACTTGAACATAAGAGTCTCTATCGGCCATGGAGCCATAGAGGGAGTGGCCTATTGATTTTTTTTTTTGACTCTTGGATTTTCCCATGACGGGCTAGGCACTTCAAGGAAGTTGTATGTATCGGTTTGCAACTTTTCCTTAGAAAAGGTTGTATGGAATTGTGTTGAATATAATAACAATATGAGTGGAAGTAACTTGCCCTAGAAGATAACAAAAGGGGGTCGACCCTTATTCTTTGAATTATCTTTGAGCTAGTATTTTTGCATGACAAGATAAAGATGGGATGCATGCAAATATATGTTTCAATCTATGCATGTCTATGTGGGACTTAGTAGCTTAAGCTAATGACACCTCTTACACTCTTTTTCGTAAAACACAAGTATAAATAACCTTCCCTTCACCTATTAGTAGAATTTTTGGATCTTGTTATCATCCTTCTCTTTGATATTATGCATACCACTCTAGTATCGTGCAAAGTGAAGGAAAGTTGAGTTTTGTAGCTTGGTATTGGCCAAAGACAAAGGATATTGGCCAAGTAGGGGATATCAACCTAGCAAGGTGATATCAGCCACAAGGAGGGAAGATATTGTGCAAGTGCTAAGGAGATCAAGTCTTGGATCTTAGAGAAGCTCATCTTCAACCTTGGGAACATGAAGAGTTGGAGCTTGAATCTTGTAAGTTGTGTTAGAGGTGGGTTATATAACTTAAACCCAACTATGTTATTACACACTTCCAATATTCTTGAACTTGTTGATTACTTTTAATTTTGAATTCCTTTGATCAATTGATGTTCCTTTGAGTTCCAATAAGTTGTTAAGACTGTTGTCCATGAATTAGAATAGCAATACAAAGGTCTTGAGGTTGATGATGAAGACATCATCATGGTACAATCGTATATGGGGTTGAAGTACCTTGAAATCCGATATGGAACCCAAGATGATAGGTACCCGACATAGAAATGGAAGATACTCATGAACGATATGAGGCATGTCTTACGAATGATATGGGAGGTACCTACTTGTACCTTATACATGATACAAGGTTAAGGTTATACCATTCACACGATATGGTACACTCTACCCGATATGGTTAAAACCCTAGATGAAGAAGTAAAACCCAACATGAATTGCTTTTAAAATCTGATATATATTTATCCTTTTATAAAAAGGGTTGTTGAGAAGGAGTTCAACCTGGCACTAAGTGTGTAGTTCAAACATATGATATAACTGATTCTTCAAGGCATAAAGGTTTATGAGCTTAATAGTCTACCCAACTTGATAACCCGATATGCATTACTATAGAACATGTCTTTGGCGTCAGTTGTTTAACCCCTTTTAGCGACGGTTCTCCAACGACGTCTATGTGGGTTCCACTAAAGGTTGAACTCTTCGGCGTCGGTTCTACAATTGATGCCAAAGGGTTCGAGTCACAAAAAGGGCGCCATCTAGGACACTTTCTACGTCGATTTACAACTAAATAACCGACACCATAGTTCCAGACGCCACGACCATGCTTCCCTACACGGCCGAGTTTGGTACCATATGTGTCGGTTTTACACTAATCATTGATGCTTTTTCCTCCATGGTCGTGCTTTCCTACACGGTCGGATTGTTTGTCATATTAGACGGTGGTTTTTATCCAATAACCGATGTTGTAAGCCTTTGATGACGGTGTTATATAAATAACTGACGCCTATGTTTTAATTTTTTTTAATCAGTTTGCAGGCCTATTGTGGTTGATCAGTAGGATGAGAACCTGTAGTTCAGTTTTCCAAACTACAGGTTTACGACATTCATTGATATCAGCCTACAAACAGGCCACAAACCTGCAAAATCAACATATATACTTTTCACACAAGTAGATACATTCAGGCATCAATTCAATTCTCACATTCACACATGTAGAAATATTCAAATACATTTAGAAACATTCAGACATGTATAAACATTCAGAATTATTCATTTAGAAAATATCATTTAACATCGCTATCAGCATCCCAATTATATTTTACAATCACCACTGTTTGTATGGCTCTTGCCCATTCTTCTCTTTTTTCATTTAATGCTTCCATCGTATATGGAGCATGTACATCTTTTAGGCGTTTACCTATATTGTGGTCAGTTTTAAGCACCTGCAAAGAGAATGATGTATATATATAAGTAATAATATAAAAATAATATTGATATATTTCATACTAACTAATGAGACTATATATAATATCTCATGTATGGTATTGATGTCAAATGGGGCATATCGGATAATCATCAACATAAATCGCATCACATAGTATGTGCATGCCCAACCGTTGTCTTGTGTAGCGCACAATAAATTGAAACATACAAAATATTAAAAAATACAACTAAGCACAGTTCACATAAATAATATATACATTGGAGTCAGGAACTTACTTTTACGTTCTCTCAAATTATTGGCTGGTTCTTTCTCTTTGGGACATATCCTCCAGCATTTTTGAATGCATCTAAACCCCTACATGTTAATGTAACACAGTAAATTGCATAATTAAATAGTAATGTAATAACTTATGCTAACGGATATAAAAATGAAATATTTCACCAGAATAATGGCATCCTCATTACGTGTCCAATTTTAGTGTTCAATGTACTCCCCGCAGGATCTAGATAATAAATAGTGAACGTCCCGGGCACTAGTAACTCCTAATGCCTACTGCTAGAGGTAAAAAAGTTAAAAATTAATAACTCAAAATGCACAATAAAAATGGAATTTTTTTAAATCCAAATTATAAATAAAGTAAACTTACTTGACATTGAATGGAGCTATTATTATCGTCTTCTTTTGCTGACCGAAAATTGTAAAAGCATCTATACAGTATTGTTGAACACTATCAGGGTCTTTAACTACCATACTAATCAATGATGGAATCAAAAATCCCACATGATCGAATGCAAATTGTTTGCATTGATCTTCAAATAAGTAGCTGCAAAACATGTATTACGTATGCATTAATATATAAGAAACCAAATCATCAGATCTTACACAAGGTATATGGATGTATAAATAAGATCTCACCTAATCCATGTCTCTATCATTGATGTTTCTAGCAAATCATACATAAACAAGTATTTTAGGTCAGTTGGAACCCAACTTGGTAATGCAGGAAGTGGAGGTGGAGGCCTAGGTGCTCCAGGTGTCTTCTTTTTAATCTATATATATAATTTCAGATTAGTTGACCTCATATATACACATTAACAATCTAAAGTAATTTAAATTTATCTTACAATTTCAGTAGTGTAGACGACATCTGCTTTGGGCCACAATATCACCCTGCCTTCTGCCTCAGCAAGTGTATCAATATCCGGGTGGAGATATGGCAATGTAGCTTCCCTCCAATCGGGTAATACACGTATCAGACTCACATGAATGTAGCCCTATGGCATTGGAGTCCCATGAAACGTTTCCCTAGGAAGGGACAGGTAAGCCTCAGCAACAACATAGTCTTGTATTTTTATGTGGATGGCTTCAATGCCTACAATTTACGTAAATAATATTATACATATATACATATCATCTTGAAAACATATCATCTTGAAAAGACTAGCTACAATGTCATAAACAATACTTACAGTAGACGTGTTAGGCGGTGGGTCTACAGGATTACTCTCAGTCTATGCATCAGGAGAAGAGTGGGTCGCCATAGGCTGATTGGAAGCCTGAGATGCCTGCCACCGCACTATTTCTTCCTTGACCTTCTCAGCAACTATATCATTGATCTTCTTAGCAACTATATCCTCGACTCTCTTATTCTCCTATACATGGATAAAAGAAACATTAGCTTCTTATTACTGAATTTCCTTTTGCAGTAACATTCTAAAAAAAGAATATGTTGTGAAAGTCCCACTCTGGGTTTACGCTGGGATGGCCCAAAGAATGCTTTGATGCCCACACCAGCGCCTGCACCCCTAACACGTCCAGGATACTCTGGGTTACCCAAAGCAACTGTAAATTCATCTCTTGTTCCCTAAGGGATGAACTTGCCTTGTTTCCTCTACTCGTGAAGCTCCCGCTAATCACCATCAACAGAAATTGGTAAGTTAACACAACAAATAATCAATATTCAAATGATTGCTCTAAGAGTTGTATTTTACTGCCTCAGTAGTTGCGGGCTTCCTTATTTCTCCCTTCTTATTTTGCCTCCCAGCTATCCAAACATCATGGCGAGGCAGATGTGTGCTACCTATAGTATATGACTCTTGAGTAGCAGCAGACTCCCCATGTAGTCTTTGGTGAATGCTTGCATAGCCCTTTGGACCCATAGTGTGGTCATGCACATTCAGTGCACGCCTTGCTTTTTGCACCTCACTGAGGGCCTAGTTAGTATGCACATTAATGATTTGGTTAGTAGCACTAAATGTTAATATAACGTATATTAATTAAATTGGGAGTGACACCTAATACCTTTAATTCTTCATATTTTCACGAAGCAACAAACGTGTCCCAATCTTCTTTGGCCAAGAAGTTCAACTGTTCAAGGGCTGACTTCTTCTTCTTATCACCATCTTTTATGTATTCTCTATTTACATTTGTCCTATAGTTCCTTAGCATCTTTCTAGCGCGTTACATCACAATTTTATGATGTAGCTTCTCATCCAATGCAAACAGATTCTGTAAAATAGAATTCTTATTAACTAGTATCCAAAAATAGAATTGCAAATAATAGAATTTGTAATCTACAAAATAGAATCACAAATAATAATAACTCACACATAAATCCTTCCATATCAAGTCTTTCTTCGCCTGAGGAACTTTATGCCAATTATCATACTTAACACCACAATGGCTTCGAGTGACAGTCCCAAGATAGTTTACAAAATTATTGCGGTTCATTCCAATTGCATTTCCTCCATTATCAAACTCCACAAGCAATCTAGATCCATTGCCACTTAGCGCTATTAACTGTGATCTTTTATCAATTAACAATTAACAATCCTTCATTGTGATCTCTGCACACATATAAGTCATCATTAGCTTCAATATTTTGTGGAGTTGGCAATAACAAAAGGGCATAAACAACCGACGCTAAAGACATGTTTTGTAGTAGTGAAATTCAGGGCATAAACACATGTGATGTCATTCTGATATATAATAAATGTGTACCACCTATCCCATCCTTGAACACCTAATCTCACTAGTAAGTGTATAATGTGTATTGGGTTTTCAAGAAAATTTCGGCAACATTTTCCCGATGTTCTCTAAGTACATATGTACTTAGAGAACAAACAGGGAAATGCTATCGAAATTTTCTCAAAAACCCAATACACATTATACGCTTACATCATAAGTGATATTAGGTGTTCAAGAACAGTCCCAAACCGGGGACTATCCAAGATTTACTCCTAATGAGTAAATCTTGGATGGGTTTCTAGGCCAACAAATAGAATAATAGATATGTACATGTTAGGGTTTCATCACAATTAATGTTAGGGTTTCATCACAATTGATGTTAGGGTTCATCAATGTTAGGTTTAATCAAATAAAATTAGGATGCTAGATTGACAAGTTTAAATCTTATTTCAATATGCATCAAAATTTATTGAATTAGGTCAAACATTAGGATTAGAAGCACAAATATATGCAAACAAAAGATTTGTTGGTATCCAAGGATTTACATAAAGCACTACATAAAGATTTTTTCATATCCTTACCAACAACAAGCACGGTCGTGGCTGTGTTAGCCTACCACGGCAGTGCTGGATAGCACGGCCGTGGTAGGCCAACACAGCCATGGTCGTGCTTGCTATTGGTAAGGAGCTAGGGAGAAGGAGCTAGGGAGAAGGAGCTAGGGTAAGGAGAAAGAGCTACCTAGAGCTAGCGTGGAGAAGAGTGGCGATAGCAGTAGGGGCGAGCAGGAGAAAAGCAGGGCAGTGCGGCGCTCGCACTGGGACCAGGAGAAGAGAGCAGAGCAGCAGTGGCGGCAGCAACAACAGTAAAAGGACGTGATGGTGGCGGCGGCGAGCAGAGCACACCAGGAGCAGCGGTGGGGAGCACAACAACAACGGCGGCGAGCACAGGGTCGTCGGATGATTTTAGGCGAGAGCGGCGAGCACATGAATTATCGCAATGAAACAGGATGAAAGGGGGAAGAGTCGGGTGATCAGGTCTATTAAGTTGGTCAACGACGTCAGTTATCTCCAAAACCGAGGCCTAACAATCTTCAGCGTCAGTTGATAGTAAACAACCGACGTCCAATTAGACAATCTTTGCCCTAAATTATTTGGCGGGCACCGTTATCAGTGTTAGTTATCATAGGATAACCGATGCCTAAATTAGAACTTTTTGCATAAATTTCTATTGGTATGTATGCCCGGAGAGCCAATCATTGGATGGTTGGTGGGATACATTAAGATTGATTTGATAAACATCAAAAGCTAGCTTCCAATTGTTTGTGGTTCAATCATATGAGATAGTGATAGAACAGATTGAATGTCCAGAGAATGACAGTACCCAATGACGTATGCTTTTAGGTTGAGGACCTGAACGATGAGATCATATGGATGCTAAGAGTTTGTACATTCTTATTATGTCCCTAGTCGGATGTCATTGTGGAAGGTAGATAGACAACAATGACACACAAGACTAGATTGTGGTGTTGGTTGATGATAGAATCTCATTAGTCATGATATAGAGATATCAAACCAAACATAGGTACTTGTTAGAGAACAAATGTACTGGACATACCCACCATGAGTTTAACACATGGAACCACGACATGGTAGTCACAGTCAGTACTCACAGTGATGGTGGTGAGTGTGATTCTTTGACCTGAAATCACTACACTCAACACATGTCGTTGGGCACACTTTGACATCATCAAACGCCTTCCTAAAACATGGGTTGTTATAAAGGTGATGATTGGGTGGCTTTGACACATGGGGCTTTTGAGGGGTGAGTGATAGATATGGGTTTTGTCCCTCCTAAGGGAGTTTGATATCCAAGTCCACTTGATGAGTAGGATTGAGATAGGTGTGCGCACACATGTGTGAATCAGTGTGTGATATTGATGTCATACATATCTCGTTAAATCTACTCTGAGATCAAGAAAATGAATGAACGTTGACAGGATGACTGTTCCATGCGTCGAGTTCATTCGGGATATCAGTGATAAATGAATTATACATTTTGTGTAACACCATTCATGGATTGTAGGATTGAAAATTGTTCTCCAACTTTCTAATTTCACTTGGGTAGCAATGATGTGTGACTAGGCACCGCTCTTTGCTTGTGAAGTCATAAGTGTTATGGACTTTCACTGCCAACGTGAAATGGACCTGCAGGGTCACACATAAAGGATTTAAACTGGAAGAGGAGTTTTGTTCACAAGCAATGTTTAGATTGATTACTAAAGAAGTTTAGTAGTTCAATTAAACACTCAATCAATTGATAGCTCAATATCATAATGTTCAAGGTGTTGGACACATTGATTGGAGTATCAGATTGATTGAAATCGCAATTGACTGATTCTGCACAATCTGCACTCCCAACCGATCGACTCATGTGATGAACCGATCGGCTAAGCTTGGTGAACCGGTCGGATCAAGTGTTGAGTCGATTGGCTCATGGTCAGGGTGAAATGATTGCTTCAAGTGTTGAAAGGATCGATTCAATTGGTGCAACTCAGCAAGTTGGGAAAGTAAGATTGGTGAGAAATTTCCTTATGTTTCACTTGCCCAATTTGATTGGAACAAGGATTGGTATTTGATACCGATTAGAAACAAAAGAAGAAAAGTCAATCGGGAGCTAATCAAGACCATGAACCGATCGGTTCAGGTCCCCAACCGACCGTATTAGTTGTGAAACGATCGGTTCAGGTTGCGAGTTGGTTGCTTTTGTGGAAAATCTTGAACCCTTCTACTCCTGCTTTTAGTCTCGCATTGGCCGGGATGGAGAACCATGTCCCATGACCCTCCTATATATAGGGGTATTGGGGGCTTCTCCAGGTACAACTCAGTGCAACCAGTTTCTCTACAAAGTTGTCATTCTCTAGTTCTGGTAACCGAGAGAGCTCGAGCAAGTGCTACCCGCATAGGGAGGTGCAACAAGGGAAAGACAACTGCAGTTGCAATTGGAGGCAGGAGAGTGTGTTGGCGACTAGTACGTCAACAGGAGGGTGCGACTCCTTCCACTTCCTTGTAGGAAAAGGAGTGTGGAGTTCCAAGTGGTTTGTGTGGACTACTTCAGAGGCAGGAGGTTTCTTCCGCTTAGGAGGACAATTGTCATCCGACAGTCCGGTAAGATTAAGAGTCGTCAGTCCCGATTCGACCAAGAGTTGCACAGACACCGCTAAAGACTGGCTTTGAAGACCACGCAAGGTGCGAGATATTGTCGCCGAGCAAGCCTCGGGACAAAGTATGATTCCACAAACCATCATTTCCTGTTATATAGACGTTGATGTGTTTCCTTGTTCTGGGTTTTGGGGGAGAAATTTTGTGTTTCCACTGCCTTCTCTGTCTCCCCTAGAACCCAAACAGTGGTATCCGAGCCACGTCAACTGCTCTATATTTTAGGAATATCGATATGATCGATTTTGGTTTGTCGCCTTTATTTACTGCATGCGATACGAATAATATTTTCTTTATGCATGTCCAATCCTAAATCCACAAATCCCAATTACATATAAGATATGTATTATTAATGCACTCGATATGGGTCGCCCTTAAACGAGTTTTGTGGTGGATGTGTAGCATGATTATGGCCTATAAACCCCTATATCTGTGTGTGGTTGTGTGTGGTTGCTTGCATCTCAGTCTGCGCATCGATCTTCCCTCTCTTATTTCTGATGTAACTCGAAATAATTCGAGATTCTTTCCTACATTGCTCCCCCCAAACGTAACTTGGGGTTTCCCTTTTAAGCAATGTAAAATTAGGATAGATGTTATTTCCTGTTATGTCAAAGACTGGAGGACATCTAATGACAATTGAAATGATCGGTTCAAGGCGTGAACCGATCGGTTGACGTTCCAGACGATCGGTTCAAGGAGAGAGACGAGCGGGTGGCAGCTAGAAGGAGATGCACGATGACCAGGCGAACCGATCAGTTGGAGGAGCCAACCGATCGGCTGGTGGAACCCAGACGACCGGGCCGGACCGAGCAAGTCGTTCATGTGATGAATTGATCTTCTCCAAAGGCAAATCACAGAGTTCATCTTGTACAAGTTGCATGTGATGTAGACCTAGATGACCGTGATTCCTCTTGGCTCGAGGAATCACATTAGGATGGCCATAATCATTGCTTTTATCATTTTGCATGTTTTCTATGGGATATAGCATGTATGTGATACATACTATGTATTGTGGTGATTGGATATGTATATGTATATAAAAAAATCCCTCATTAAATATTAAGTTTTAGATGCCTTCTAAATGTGACATACGTGAAAAGCTTGATCGACCAAGTGTGGGCACGCCCTAGCGTGGTGCACTGTCTATCTCATGGAAGCATGAAGGATGAATGTGTGGGTCTACCCTAGTAGGGTGCATATCCATCATGTTTGCTTTGGGTCAGACTTAACAAGGTGACCTAGATAGGATCTAGTGCCTTGAGGCATGGAGATGATCATGGCAAGGAGTTGTATATGACATCTTATCAAGAGTTGCATATGATGCAATTGGCAAGAGTTGCCTACCTGAGAGATCTATGTTGTGGGTGACAGCCCTAGCTGGTCCATGACTTAGAGGATTTTAGGATCTTTCCCACTAGAAGGTTGTATGCTGCAATCTTCCAAATTGATGGTGATGGCTATCAATTTGAAGTAAAATAGTGGGAGTGATAATTAATTAAAGGCCTAATTTTATCGTCAACTTTTCAAATCAATCAAACAAGTCAAAAAGCGTTTTGGACTAAAATTGCATATATTTCCTTTTGTAAAAATAAATGGTTAATCAACAAATCACTTTATTTGTGATCGGTCCTTGAGACCAACAAATTAAATGGGAATAATTCCACGACTGGTTAGGATGATGAGAAGTGTTCTCAATCAAAGAGTGAAAGCTCTAAGTCCTAGTTATACCAGAACCAGATGAACTCGATCCCACCACATCAATGGATGAAAGTATGCTTATGGAAGCATACCAAGGAAGACATTGATGAGGATTTCTTGATGTTGTGTTCTCCGAACTATGAGTTGTAGAGACAACATGAGACATATGATATCTCCAAGACACTGTCCTAGTATGTCATGACAGAAGGAGATCCAGTAAGGTATTCAAACACTCAATGTGATTGGGTATGTGGAAAACCTAACTAAGAAGGATTTCCTCTGAGCCAAGGGTTGGCTATTGGTATGATACTGCAAATATTGCGAGAATCATACAATTCATGATAAACTACAACATGAAAAACTTTGACTAGTGTTGACAAAATTGTTGGACATGTTGAGGATATTAGAGGCAAAGATGAAGAAAGACTAACCCTTATATTTTTTGAAATCAATGAAAGGTAAGTCTTAAGGGCAAGGGTAAGGGCAAAGCAAAGAAGTGTTCTGATGCTAGCTAGCAGCCCGGGCCGTCTTCAACCTGAAGGCACATGGGGAAATGGTGTATGAGGGAATTGCCCTCTATATCTGGAATAACAAGAAGAGAAGAAGGAGACAACTGAAGTCTCCACTTGAAGGTGTCATGAAAGTAAACCTGTAACACTTTTTGAGGTATATGATGCCAAGATGTAAAGTGTAAAGCACTCATAATTGGGGCAAGTGTTGCCGCCATAGATATGAGTACTTTAGTTTATTTTCAGCCTACAAGGCATGTAATACAGTTATGAACTGCTATTTCATATTTGCCAATAGATAGAAACACTTTATTTTTGCATATTGTATGACAATGATGGCAATTAATAAAGAGATGTTTCAATTTACAAAGATATGATCTTTGCGACAATGCCTTGTTTATCTTGTGATATTTGATATGCATAAGATAAAATGATACCTAAAAGTTATAGATAACTCAAACAATCAAATTACATCAATCATGAGAAATTCATTTCTAGTTTCCATGTGATGGATAAATCTAGACTCTTTTGATTAGAGAACCAGTAAGAGACATGAATATCTTGGACATGATTAATCAATATTCACTAAAGGTAGTGGGAGAATGATTATCCTATTAGGTATAATGCATGTGATGTATTTACATACCTATTGGAACAAATGCTAATACTTCAAATGGTGTTTAAAGATATACCAATATGAATATCTTGAAATGTTCAAGATTATCATATATGAAGTGCAAATTTGGTAAAGTGTTAATTCTTGATGAGATCAATGAATGAAAACTTGGACAAAATGTTTGAGATCCTTATGAGTGATTATGATAGTGTATCATAGAGAACTCATGATTAAGGCATGGTGATGTCTAAATCAAGAAGGAATCATACTCTAAGGAGTTAGAGAATGATTATCAAATAACTAAATTCTTCTTAATAAAAGAATACCCCACACTAATAAAGGACATTAAGAATCACAAGGAGTTGTGAGTTCTTATATCCTTAACAGACACACCTTGATTATCTATGTGATAAGTTGTTCATGTGATGAGTCAACTATCTAGATGAATGTGAGGAACCAGATTTTGAGTTATGGTTTATGACCATTGCATCCTAAATGACATCCATGTGAACCACAAGGTATGACCTTGATGGTAGCACTCATTGGAATGAAATCCATAAGTGCAAATGAGTCTTAAGTGTTAAGACACATGGATAACATTTTGAGAAGGACGATGCTTGTTGATTGCAACTTAATGACTAAGGCATTTGGCGTATGGATACTAAAACTGCATTCCTATGAGGAATAAAACAAGGATGTGTACGTGACACAACCTATAAGGTATATGAATCCAATAATGCAAATGAAGTCTATAAGTTACAATGGACTAATAAATGTGATTGATTGAGTACAAGAAACTCAAAATTGGATCTTTACTTTGATGATAAAGTCAAAGGGTTTGATTGATATGTCAAAGATAAAGAAGGGATTTGTGATTTAGTGGGAGCGTATTCACATTCCACATGTTGATGTGAAATGGAAATATTCTAGAATGGAAATCCAAAAGTGGAAATTATCTTTAAGGAAGATAGAGATGTTTCCTATGTGATAGGAATTGAGATCTATAGAGATAGTTCTCGAAAACCTCGTGACCTGAAAAGAGAAAGAATACATTGGCAATCTGTACTGAAGTGTTTAGTATGCATAGATTCAGTGGGAGAAAACTTGTCCATGTCACATGGAGTTAGTATCCCAATGCTAAGTGTCCAATTATTATGAAGAATGGGAACACTAAGAATAGATATGGATCTATCATGTATGTAATCATCCCATTATCTTGGATGTATCGACATGGAAAGAATAAAATGCATTCATCATCTTATATGTGGGACATGGCAATATGATGTACTCATCCTGATAACTCATATGTGGGACATGATGAGTGGATGTCTGTCTATTTCCAGTAAGGGTTACTGGAATACCATGAGAACTTGATAAGTACTTGGGAAGTACTAGTTCTGTGGAGATAAGGAAGAGTTCAATGTAAGGAGTTACATTGATGCGAACTTCCGAAAGGACAGTAAATTAATCGCAAAATATATATAGGATATATAAAAGTGAAAGTTTTTTGATAATTGGAAGTGTTCCAATAAAACCATTTAAAAGGAAATGTTGAGTTTCCATGTGTTAGAGAACAACAGTGGATACTATATGGATCTGGAAGTTCATGAGATGAACTTAAAGATATTCCGCTCATTGATGACAAGTATGGAATCCTTGATCATGCAATGTGGCTAAAGGTTAGCAAAGGAATACTAGATCACATATTACGACAACTCCATCTCATACCTATGACGTACATCGAAGAGATGAGAGACATGCAATTTATACTAACTTTGGCAAGGTGTTGCCATTACTCACTATGTTCGAACTAGAGCGCAGTAACATGTGGGACATGTTTCAAGATCACTATGAATATGATTCAATGGTGATTGGCTCACAGTGCAAGTGGGAGTCTGTTAGTATGCATGCCCTGAGAGCCAATCATGGGATGATTGGTGGGATACATTAAGATTAATTTCATAAACATCAAAGGAAAGCTTCCAATTCTTTCTGGTTCAGTCATATGAGATAGCGATAGAAAAGATTGAATGTCTAGAGAATGACAGTACTCAATGACGTATGCTTTCAGGTTGAGGACCTGAACGATGAGATCATACTGATGCTAAGAGTTTGTGCATTCTTGTTATGTCCCAAGTCGGATGTCATTATGGAAGGTAGATAGACAACAATGACACACAATACTAGATTGTGGTGTTGGTTAATGACAAAATCTCATTAGTCATGATATAGAGATATCAAACCAAACACATAGGTGCTTGTTAGAGAACAAATGTATCAGACAGACCCACCGTGAGTTTGACTCATGGAACCATGACATGGTAGTCATAGTCAGTACTCACAGTGATGGTAGTGGGTGTGATTCTTTGACATGAAATCACTACACTCAACACATGTCATTGGGCACACTTTCACATCATCAAACACAGTCCTAAAACTTGGGCTGTTATAAAGGTGATGATTGGGTGGCTTTGACATATGGGGCTTTTGAGGGGTGAGTGATAAATATGGGATTTATCCCTCCTAAGGGAGTTTGATATCCAAGGCCACTTGATGAGTAGGATTGAGATAGGTGTGCACACACATGTATGAATCATTATGTGATATTGATGTCATACATATCTCGTTCAATCTACTCTGAGATCAAGAAAGTGAATGAACGTTAACAGGATGACTGTTCCATGCCTCGAGTTTATTCGGGATATCAGTGAAAAAGGAATTATACATTCACTGTAACACCATTCATGGATTGTAGGATTGAAAGTTTTTCTCCAACTTTCTACTTTCACTTGGGTAGAAATGATGTATGTCTAGGCACCGCTCTTTGCTTGTTAAGTCATAAGTGTTATGGACTTTCACTGCCAACGTGAAATGGACCTGCATGGTCACACACAAAGGATTTAACCTGGAAGAGGAGTTTTGTCTACAAGAAATGTTTAGATTGATTACTAAAGGAGTTTAGTAGTTCAATTAAACACTCAGTCAATAGATAGCTCAATATCATAATGTTCAAGGTGTTGGACACATTGATTGGAGTATCAGATTGATTGAAATTGCAATTGATTGATTCTACACAATCTACACTCCCAACCGATCGGCTCATGTGATGAACCGATCGGCTGAGCTTGGTGAACCGGTCGACTCAAATGTTGAGTCAAACGACTCATGATCAAGGTGAAATGATTGCTTCAAGTGTTGAAACGATCGATTCAACTGGTGCAACTGAGCAAGTTGGGAAAGTAGGATTGGTGATAATTTTCCTTGCGTTTCACTTGCCCAATTTTATTGGAACAAGGATTGGTATTTGATACCAATTAGAAACAAAAGAAGGAAAGTCAATCGGGAACTGATCAGGACCACGAACCAACCGGTTTAGAAGTGAACCAGTCAGCTCATGCGTCCCAACCGATCAGTTGAGGTGTCAACCGACCAGTTCAGGTCCCCAAACGACTGTTTCAATTGTGAAACAATCGGCTCAGGTTGCGAGTTGGTTGCTTTTGTGGAAAATCTCAAATCCTTCTACTCCTGCTTTTAGTCCAGCATTTCTCGGGATGGAGAACCCTATCCCATGACCCTCCTATATATAGGGGTATTGGGGGCTTCTCTAGGTACAACTCAGTGCAACCACTTGCTCTGCAAAGTTGTCATTCTCTGGTTTTGGTAACCGAGAGAGCCTGAGCAAGTGCTACCCGCAAAGGGAGGCGCAACAAGGGAAAGACAATTGCAGTTGCAACTGGAGGTAGGATAGTGTGTTGGTGACTAGTACATCAATAGGAGGGTGTGACTCCTTCCACTTCCGTGTAGGAAAAGGAGTGTGGAGTTCCAGGTGGTCCATGTGGACCACTTCAGAGACGGGAGGTTTTCTGCCGCTTAGGAGGACAACTGTCATCCGACAGTCCGGTGAGATCAGGAGTCGTCAGTCCCGGTGCGACCAGGAGCTGCACAGACACCGTCGAAGACCGGCTTTGAAGACCGCGCAATGCATGCGGTATTGTCGCCAAGCAAGCTTCGGGACAAGGTATGATTCCACAAACCATCCTTTCCTATTATATAGATGTTAACATGTTTCCTTGTTCCAGGTTTTGGAGGAGAAATTTTTTGTTTTTGCTGCCTTCTCTGTCTCCCCTAAACCCCCAAAATTTCCATCTTATATCGGCGTCGGTTAATGGTTTAAAAAACCGACGTTGTATGTGATACTTTGGAACAAAAAAAATTCACTTGAAAATTGGATTTCACAGGCGATTTTAGGTGTCGGTTTGCTTTACACAGCCGACGTTGAATACAAAGTGGTACCCATGTCTGACTGGTCTTTGAATATAGACGTCGGGGTTCCTAAATATCCGACGTTGAATATTATAGGCGTCGGTTTTGTTAAATACCTGATGCCCAGAAAAGCGACATTGAATGATGTTTTTGTAGTAGTGATGATAGCCAATATAGTAACCCGACATGACAAACCAACATGGAGACCCAACATGGTATTATGTGTATACCACTTAAATGATACATGATGAGGCAATACATTCTATGCCTGATATGGTGCACACCATGTGCATGATATGGAAGTAAGTATATTCCTATGTCTGATATGGTGCACCCCTATGCACGATATAGGAACCAAATATATCCATATGCCCAATATGAGGTCAAGAAGCTAACCCATACACGACATGAGGTTGACTCATGATGATAAGGACTAAGTGATAGCTAATCTGAGATGGATGTACGTTATGGTGTTAGGGGATATACCCTAAATATGATATGAGGATGTGGTTACACCACATGACCAATATGGGTACACGACAGGATGTGAAGGTTGTATCTCAAACCCAATATGTAAGTATATATACACCATGGTGCTCGATATGGTAGGTATGATTCAATCCAATGTATTTATCTAAGTGATATATATTGTGTGTTGTGTTAAATGCAACATTAAGATGTAATGAGTTTAATCCAATTTGATAATGGTGAGCTCACGGATAATAAGAGGAGAAGTAATCAATCAACATCCTAGTAATAATGAGAGAGAAACTTGTATTAATAATGTAATGAATATATATTGGTACTCCTAGATTGAATGGAGTATGAATTATGGATCAATCCCATATGATGTAATCTTGAGACCCTAAGTGGTTGATAAGAGTAAATCTTAACCCTAATAATGGGTGATGAGATGATTTGAAACCCTAATCGATTGATGAAGGGAAACCCTAACCCTAAATAATGGGAGGGATATATCTCTTTTGCATTGCATGGTAATGACATGTATTTGAAATTTCTGTTATCATAATACCTTTGTAATACCTTGGTCTTTGATATTTATATGATACAATTTTAATGGGCTTTATATACTATGTGAAGTAATACCTTGGTCTAATGACCTAGAGGTAATGGTTACCTGCTAAGTGGTGACAATACTCAGTGATGTACTAAGGGTTGGAAAACCCAAGCATGATGATGATAAAAAAATTGAGATCCTAAGTATTATATGTGTTCCAAAGATTATGAAAATACTTGATAAACATATTATATCTTTCTTTGTAGCATCTGATATAATTCTTGGTTGTAACTTGATTGATGCTAAAAGATATTGTAATGCACCTAATTAAGCAAGTTAAAAGTTGTCATGTAGTTGCACAGACTATAGATCCATTCAGTGTCAGAATTTGATGAATAATGAAATGAGTTTAACTTGGTATACATATTTTTGAATATGTAATCATTATATAGGGGTACTCAGTGGACTCCCCAAACTAAACAGGGGAACTGAGTGGACTCCCCAACTACACCAGGTTGCTCAGTAGATTTCCTAATAAAATCAAACCAGGATTACTCATTGGTCTTCCTGATGAAAAATAATAGGGTAAAGCTTTGTGGTCTTCTCCCAAAGAGAGTACAAGATATGATCGTAACTGTATAGCAAAGATGTCGCTATACCTCAACATAGCTAATTATTGTTGACATAAGATGTCCTTCCAGTTATCTCATACTGATCGAGACAGGTGAGGTCATGACCACCAACTCTGCCACTGACCTTGTATGGTACCGATGCTTAATGTAGTTGTGGTTAGTTGGAGCATGGTGGTATACCTCATCTCCTCTGAGCATAAGTGTGAATGTGAACATGTAATCATCCTTGTAGTGTATTTGCTTAAGGATCAAATACAGAAAACATTTGTTGATGCCTTAATATTTTATACATCTTAGTAGATAGATGTTATACATGTTCTTCATATTTCTTATAAAGCAAATAGATGACTTATAACTCTGTTATCAATATTTATGCTCAACACGGAAAATGTACCTGCTAATTGCATAAAAAATCATTTGCTAAATTTTATACTATTTCAAATGATAATAATATTGTTGGTAGAGAGTTATATCTATCGCTGGGAGAATAGTCTCACTCCATGGGATCCACAATTTTTAGGTGGATGTGGGTGAGGAGGTAGAAATCAAACTACAGAGGAAGGACCACATCAACAAGGACAACAGTAGTAGCTTAGGTTGAGGACACTGTCTGTCATGTCTTTTAGATAGAAGTCCTATGTGTCGTCTTTGTACTCTCAGGTCTTTTGGAGATGGTTCTTAGTGGTTTTTATAACGGGTTGAGATTTTGGTTTCATTACCTCGAGGTTTTATGTTTCTATTGTATATGTTGAAGTAAAGCAACTGGTACTTGTTATTCTCGAGAGGAGATGGTACAATGTATGTATTATATGAACCACATGTATATAAAGTTTTGGTTCTTTTTGTAAGTGTTTCCTGGAAGAGGATCTATGTGCAAAATAGTTTTAATTTGTAGTGATTTTTGTAAATTCTGCTACTTATGGTTATTCCACGATTATTACTGGTGATGACTTGATTTGTAATCGGGTTGTCACACTAAACTTGAACCCTAATGTGATCATGACTGATTTAAAGGGGCCAAAAACCCTAACAACTCATCCAATAAAAAGGGTAAAATAACACACCCTAGTATTCCTCAGAACATAAGATCATGTGCATGATCCTAAGATTCACCCCAGAGTCAGACACATGTATCCCAAAACCCTAGTTGATAACATCATGAACCTTAGATTCCTGGGGTCAATGCAAATACCTAATATCTATTAGAACCTTTTGGTTTTTAGAGGAGAGGTAGATCCAGTTTTACAGAAAGTGGTGTGAAGAGGATTTTGTCTTACAGAAGGTAAGTGGGCCATGTCATTGAATTCATATTATATAGGTTAGAATGATAGTCTAATTATCATGCTCAGAATAATCCACTAGACATGTAGTCTAATGTTCATCTGTAGAGCATTAACTTCCTATACAATAGAATTATTGCCTCAGATAGCTCATGCCTAGATTTTATAAACAATTAGTTTCAAGTTGTCATTTATGCATAAATGTTAGAAAATAGCAAGTGAATAATTATAACTCAAAATATATGAATAGAATTTATTTTAGTATGCTAATTCCTTGATAACATTTAGAATTCAGACTGTGTTTTAAAATATCAGATTTAGATACATAATCTAGAATTCAGACGCATTATAGTTCTTTACTAATTGAATGGAAATATTAGAGTTTATCTTTAGTTTTTAGTTCCTTTATTGGTATTTTATCATAAAGTCATAATAGAATTTAGAATATAGAATGCTAGAATAGAATACACAGTTTAGAATTTATCTCAATTACTTGAGATTCAGAGAATCAAAATAGAAACATAATCATAAATAGAATCAAAATAGAATTTAGAAAACAATGGAAAAAAAAGAAAATTACACCAAAACGTATTTTAATATTATATAATAAGTCCTCACTTAATAGATGTATTGCAATATACAGAACATATAGTATTTATGCGACAGAAGGCATGTTGTTCCACAGAAGGCACATTGCACCATAGAAGGCACGTTGTGTCATAGAAGACACCTCAATGTCATCAGAAGGCTTTCATGCCACAGAATGTGTATTGCACCATACCATAAAATAGGGCTTATTGTATAATAGTAGCCACAAAAATATAAAATATGTGAACAAAAGTTGTTCACTTTAGTATATATTAATAGTCTTTATAATGTAGTTTTTTCTTTTGTCATAGAACTCAATGCCACTTACTATAACCTAGAATTATTTTCATTGTGCATGGTTGGGGACCTGACGTTTGTAGAGAGTGAGGAGTAGTCCGGGAAAGAGATTAGATTCTAGAAAGTAGGATGGAAATCATTTGTGGGATATTATCTTAGGTAATCCTTCAAGATCAAGATTTTATTTATCTGTTCACTTTAGCTAATGTAGGGAGATGTGACTTCCAAAATCATATTAATGTTGGACATTAACTTCTTCCATATATGTGATGTTTTCCCTAGAAGTTTATGTTATGTATGTGTTGATGCTTCTTCTTATATTTCTATAGTTGATAAATGGGCAAGCATTACAATATAGTATTATAGCATTTAAATAATGATTATTATTTGATATCCCTAGATAAGCCTATATAGATGCATTTTTGAACTGATGGCTCCCAAGTAGAAGTTTGAGAAGGGAAAGAAGTGCATACATGGAGAGGTCACCTACAATATAAGGAGTGACTGTGATGCCTCCAGAGGTGCCAACGAAGGGTAACCCTAATACACCTCTCTATTTGTTCATCAAGGCTCTTACAGATGCCATGTCTGACCAGAATGGGAGGCCCCAATAGCCCAGAAACTAGGAGTTGACCTTAGTAGATTTCCCAAAGATAAATTCAGATACCTTGTTTGGTGAATATGAGATAGATATGGTCACTCAAGTTGAGCAGTGTTTTTTGAACATGGATCATTTCTTCTATGATATGGTTTGTCCTAAGCATTCCAAGGTATGTTTTATGACCCATTTACTGAAGAGTCATGCTCGTGTCAGTTAGGAGAACTTCACCAATGCCCGAGGACCTAATGTTGCACCAGTGACCTATAGGGAGTTCACCACCTCCTTCCAAAATTGTTATATCTTAGAAGCCATGGTCAGAAAGAAGGTATTTGAGTTCAAGCACCTCAATAAGCATGACTATACGGTCAACCAATACGCAATGAAGTTTTGTAGGCTGCAAAAATATGGAACCAAAGATGAGGTGCATATAGCCAAGAAGTTCATGTGTGGTCTAAAGCCTGACCTCAACTTTGCTCTAGTGAGATGCGACATCAAGACAGTACAAGAATCCCTAGAAGCAACCGTGGAGCTGGAGGACCACCCATGATTAAATTGGAAGAATGAGGATATTTTGGAGGCAACTATTATCATAAAGGTCAAAACAGTAGACAAAACAATAAGAGGAAGGCCCCTGAAGGAGCACCATCCCAAAAGAGGAGCTCAAGGAGGAGGATCCCATGAAGAACCTGACCAGGTCTACCCCAAGTGTCAGAACCCCCATGGTGGGAAATGCAAGTTCAGACAGCTATTATGCTACCTATGTAGTGATGAAATCCACTTTAAGTTCACCTGCCCAAAGAGGCAGAAGAAGATCAAAATAATTAGAGAGAGAAGTATCAGATAAGAGTGTTCTCCATGGATGTAGAATTGGTAGATGAGGACCACATAATAGAAGGTATGACCTAATCCTAGTATTATAAATTATATGGAACTATTTTATTTACTGCATAGTTTAGACCTATTTAGTACAAAAATGATGAAACTAAGGGTGGTCAAGCATCACCATCAAAGAATAAGTAAAATTCTAAGGTGGGTAGTACATGAAAATATTAAGGATGGATTTTCATTCAAGGTGGTAGATTTGTAACATCCTCATTTTTTCAAGTATTTGTTTGCAATTCTTCTAATATCATATCCTTTATGGTCACCCACTACTAAAGAGTCAATTTTATATAATTTTGATTATTATCATGCATTAGGAAATTTACCAATAACATGTAACATGTGAATAAGACTACTTCTAAAATTTCAAGATCTATATCTTTTTAGATAATTAGTTACATATATACTAAACTTTATCTAGTAAATAATTATATTAACTAATTTGACTACCTAACTCAGAAATTAACTCTAGAAGAATATTCTTGAGCCCATTAGGATCATATGGTAAAAGTTTGGAACTAATTGAAGTCTATTTGACTAGGTAAATGATTTTTAGAATATAGCAGTAATTTTAGTAGGTTAAAAGCCCTTTTCGAAAATATGTTCTTATGGGCCTTTCTTGGGCCGTCCCTTTTGGGGCCATAATACTTCCAACTAACCACAGTCGCAAGATCCTATCTTCAACCTCTAGATTCTAGGAACAAGAATCTATCTCATTCAATATTAATTTCACTCAACATCCTCATATGTTTTGAAAATAGATTCTTACATGACATCTAGGAAGACAAAGTGCATCATAAAACCGCTGGGTCAACCCTAGTTTTCATCCTCATCGACACGCCCAATTCTATTTAGTGCACCAACCACCATCACAATAATCCCATACTCTCTGCCACCACCACCAAATCCACCACTCCTTCACCATCACCTAGATTCCTGAAGCCAGTTGTCATTATTCCTTCAATCTATGGTTAGCCTTGGAGGTCTTCCCTCAAGTGTGCACGATAGAAGCAGACTACATCTCTGCCATCAAGCACATCTGGGAAAGTGTGTTAGAGCAGTGGGCAATGAGGGGTCGTTGTAGGGAGCAATGAGGGGTCATTGCTGAGTCTTATGAAGGCCCCAATGCCCGACCATCGAAGGGAGGTACATAACCTAAACCCAACACCAATGTGTCTATCTTGTACCATTCAATTTTCATCAACATTTTGGTCTTTCTCCTCTGTGATGGTGTGCAACTAGTTCTTCGACTTCATAGTGTCTATGCGTATGTCTATGACTGAAACCAAGGGCATGAGTCTCCTTCCTTCTTGTGTCTCATTCTTCCATCCTTTTCCCCTATTTTCCAGTGCTCATCCACGACAACTCGAGTTTACTGACCTTATTTTCCATGACCTTATTCAAGGAAGCATGTACCAGAACAAATCAGAGAAGTTGATGTTCTATTAAGCTTGTTTTGTTTCACTCCAAGTCAAGCCTAGATGAAACTTTGTCTCTTCTTGAAAACTGGTTGCAACTCTCACCTACTAAGTTGCATATGTTCTACCTTTATTATGTGTACCCTTTTATTTCATTGTGATAGCAAAAGATACCTGACGCAATTATACTATGCGCTGAAATGCAAGAGAACGCGTCGAAGTAATACAGGCCTTGTGAGGCCCAAGTCGAACACAGGGATACTGGAATTGTTGGAGACTCCTACTAACTATTCGCGATCATCTAGGCCGAATGAAAAATGTAGGGTTGTTGTGAAAATTAAAATAAGAAAAATAAAATAAACCAAAACGAACGATCGATTAAATGTTAATTTAACCAATTCAAAAGGGTATCTTTAGGATTGAGGTTTCACCGCGGGTTTTCATTGTATTTGATTTTATATAATTCCTCACTTTTATCTCTCTATCCGGGTAGTCGCCTGAAAACAGGAATTGCCCACTGTCGTGGTGCAATTCACTACCTTAGTCTAGGTCGGTTCCACCGTCGTAGTAACCTATATCCTAGCTAGGTGCATTATGAATGATCTCTCAGTATCCACCATTAATTTTACACCATATTGGTCAAGAGATTTATCGATTAATGTGTGTTTCATCTCTTTTCATCTGTTAATCCTTCTTTCAAAGTGATTAAAGGCATTAAGTTATTATTATGGTGATCAAGCATAACAATATATTGAGAAAATGAAAGCATACCACGGATTTAAGAGATAAAATATGAATTTTTACTATAAAATTGTCATACAACAAATTCTCAGGCTACTCCTGGTCCTAAAGACAAAGGGGATTAGCCCTGCATGTTCATCTCAAACAAGTAGAAGGTAGAGATAGGGGAAATTATAAGAAAAACATGAAATGAGAGGTGAAACCCCTGAATGGAGAAGAACCGGTAGATCCTTGGCGTAGAACGCGTGCTCGCCTGCCTTTCGGTGGTAGAATTCGTCTTCTTCGACCTCCAGATCAACTGGTATGAGCTCCTTGACTCCGTTCTCCTCTCTCTTCCTCCTTGGCACTTGTGCAATGGCTAATGAGATCCTCTCTCCGTCAGGGCAGCCGTCATTAGGTATAACTCCCTCATTAGGTCGCTAATTAACCACGGTCGTCCAATTGGGATCAATCTGAGTCAAACACATATCTGACGGTATCGATACCATCAACGCGGGTCGATGGTATCGACCCAGTGTGATAATGGCAGCCCTTCTTTCCTTTCGTCCGAGTGCCTGATGTGGTGTCGATAGCATCGACTTGGGTCGATGGTATTGACTACCCTGTAGCGACAGTTTTGTCGTTTTGTGTCGCTGTAGCCTCCATGCGTCGATGGTATCGACGTGGTGTCGATACTATCGACGGCTTCTTTGCCAACAACCTGAAGGTGTCTCGATACCATCGACATCAACGTCGATGTTATCGACTCTTTGCTGCTCTTTTCGGCTGGCAACTTGTGACCAAGTCGATGGTATCGACGGAAGCAAATACTCGTTTGTCCTGAAATTCAAACACAAGATGACATAAATTCACACAAATAATAATATTTTGATAATTAATGCTCAAAATGATGAAATAAAGGGGATTTGACATAAAAAGGTAGCAAAGACCAAAATGGATGAATTATGCAACATTAACCATAAAAATGACTAATAAAAGCATAAAACACATATCAAACAGGTCTATAAATGCGACTCAAAATCATCGCATCAAACTCCCCTATGCTTGAACTTTGCTTTCCCTTGAGCAACTCATCCTTCGAATAGAATTGCCAATGTCAACTGAAAAACAACAAACCACAACCAACGTCCCATATGACTCCCACCGGACATTCACGTACCAGTCCTCTCTAACCACGGAATGGTAATTACCCTAAAGGTGACAGTAATCATAAATAAAAGAAATTGACCTTAAAACTGATGAACACTATCACATAAGGCAGTTAACATAATAAAACTCGCCGGTTCAGACGCGGTGCATCTTGTGATCTCCTACACTACGTTGCTCACCCTAACTACCATCTACATGGAAGTAGTTCTCCTAATATACATGAGTGAGGAGACATTCACGGTGGCCTACCAATCCGAGCAACGGGTGGATGAAAATGGGTGGCTCATGGAAGAAAGTGGAAGTGTTGTACTGTTTCAACATGCAAAATACAAAAATGTCCTACATGATGCAAATGCACTTAAGAAATGCCCTAATGCCTAAAATTGGGTGGAATGATGCATGCACTAACATCCGACTCAACATGAGAGGGATATCTAATTAAGTTAGATCATGTACTCAATCATCTTGAAATACAGGTGATATTATGTTCCTTTCTCCTTCTTATTCTAATTGATTCTAAATGACATTCTCTTTTTTTTCACTATGCAAATTTTTTCAGATTTTTTCTTTCTTTCTTTTTTTTCTATTTTTTCATTTTTCACCCCTCAGATCCATAATTGATAATGAATATTTTGTTGGGCTTATTTTCTTCATACTCAGAAATTTACACTATTTAGAAGGTATGGAACAATTTAATTCACCATTGAAGAAATATTGAGATACATGATATACTTTATGCATGGAAATTATGAATGCAGCTACATGGCAAGCACCTAAGGGTACTGTTCATGTATCACTATTCTAAATCTTTTTCTTTTTATGCAAAACATATGGAAAAAGAATTAATGCAAGCCCTATCTACGTGCAATGCAACCAAAGAAGTTAAAACTGTACAGTACTTCCCATTCTTATGGTGGATTATGAAAATGAAAAGGTGGAAAGATCACAAGATTAGATGACTGGACCTTAGAAAGAAATTATGTGTCCCTCCTTACTGACATGTGTAGTAGTTTACATGTGTCTCTCTCTTACATCCAATTAGAGTCTCATTACCATTTGATCAGATTAGGCTCAACCAACCATTACCGTCCACTATCATGAATCATTAGGAGTCTAGTTGTGAAATTTTGTTTTAAAGTTGACAAAACCAATCATTTACATAAGATATGTGCCCAAGGTTAAACAAGACAAGCTTTCCAGACACACAATTTTTTTTTATTTCCCTTGATTTTCCCATGCACATAAATGAGATGACACAACTCTATGACATCCACAATTACACTAGATAGCATGTGGACCCTACAGAACTAAGCTTGCAAGAAAACAAACAACTACAAAAACAAAACAAATAAAGCTAAAAACTAAAAACAATAAAAGAGATAAAGTTGTTCCAACTACCCCCCTAAGCTTGAATTCGACTATGGCCTCATAGTCAAAAACAAACTTAAAGATTGGAACAGTGATACCGGATCATTCTTGTGGTAGTGGAGGCGGGTAATGTGGCGCTGTGGGGTCCCAAGACGGGTACTCCCCCTAGAATGTCAGATCATGCCACCCAGATTGCTGACATGTCGATACCATCAACATGGATCGATGGTATCGACGCTTCACCCAGATCGATGATGTAGAAGCCGCGATCGCCGTTGATTTTTTTGCGCGGATCGGTGACGTGGATGGTCGATGTCGATGGTATCGACTTGTCTTTGTTGCGACACCGCCACTTTGCAGTTCAACCTGTAACCATGTCGATACCATCGACGAGGCCGTCGATGGTATCGAGTTGACTGAGACAAATTGGTTTGCACTTCTCCAGAGATCTCGATGGTATCGACGCCCGTGTCGATACCATCAACTTTTGCTTGGCGATCACCTGTAGGTATGTCGATACCATCGACGAGGCCATCGATGGTATCGCCGCAGTGTGAAATCTGCAGTCGTCAACCTGTAACCATGTCGATACCATCGACTCATGTGTCAATGGTATCGACTATTCCTCATCCTGTACATCAAACAAACCGATCACGGTAACCTTTTTTACACTAAAAATCAAGCCAAATTAAATTAACCTACGAATGTACATGAACTATCCTAATGTACCGATGGTTGAGTTGCCTCCCAACAAGTGCCCTTATTTAACATCTTAGGCTAGACGGCTTGAAGTTCATCATCTTTTCACTTTAGGGAATGTGCTCGGAGGATCTTGCGGTAGCTTGAATTCAACTCGATGTCCTCCAATCCCCAAGGATAATGTACCTCTCCCTAAGGCAGTAACGACATCTGTCGTTGCTTGAAAAGATCTTCCTAGTAACATTTCACAGCTTTGGAGCTGTGGCATATCCATGACAACAAAATCCACCGGGAATATGAATCTATCCACTTTGACGAGAACATCCTCGCACACTCCATATGGTCTCACTATAGAACCATCCGCTAATTCAAATGTCGTAGCCGATTTCTTGATCTCCTTTAACCCAAGTTTCTGAAATGTCGCCAGAGGCATAAGATTTATGCTGGCACCTGAATCACATTGTGCTTTAGGAAAATGTCGATCACCTATCGAGCATGGAATGTAGAAGCCTCCTGGGTCTTTTCTCTTCTGTGGTGAACTCCCATGAATAATGGAGCTCACAGTCTCATTCATCCGAAAAATATCTTCATCTTTTATTCGCCTCTTTTTGTTGATTATATCTTTAATGAACCTCCCATAGGCGGGAAACTTCTCAATCATCTCCACCAGCGGAATATTGATATGCACCTTTCAAAATATTTCAAGAATTTCCTATAACGTCAATGCTCCTTCGACTTTGGATTGTCTAGATTTGGCTCCACCGCCGCATTGCCACGCTTGCGGGGTAGCACATAAGAGCTTTTCGGGGCCAGTTCCCCTAAGCTTGCTTCAATTACTCTCTCTGGCGTGGACGCTATCGGAGCGTCATCAACATTCATAACTTTCTGTGGTTCCTCTCTCGCATTAGATGTATCTGCACCTCCACAGACAGCCTTCAATTGTTCTTCTTGCCTAGGCGGAGACGCGACCACCATTGGCTCTTGGCGGGATTTCCTAAAGAAAGTGTTTCTGCCAGGGAGTCCATAGTAAGTGCGAGGATAAGGTATCGCCTGTGTCGCCTCCGTATCAAACCTGATTTTGCTTTGCTCTTTTGCTTCTGGCGCCTCGGATTCCTCCTCATTACTTACCACAGACATGTACTTGACCTGGTGGTGTGCTTGGGCCACATTTGCATTCTCGGACGGCTTCTGCTGATTGGTCTGCTTGATGGCCGCCACTTCACTTGAAATCTACGCCACGGTGGTTTCTAATGCCCGCATCTGTGCTCCATGGCTTTGTAGCGTCTGCCCAAATTTGGTTAGAATGTCACCTTGAGATTGCAATTGTTTACCAAATATAGCCATCATCTCCTGGTTTTGTTGCACCATCTGACTGAGTAATTTGGTGTTCTTATCTTCAGCTATAGGCTGTGGCTTTGCCTCCGGATCCTGTAGAAAATTGTTAGGATCCTTCCAGGAGAACTTTTATCCTTCCTCCATGCATAGTCATTGTTTCTGTAGCCCTATTGTTGCATGAATTTAACTTGGGCTTCCTCATCCTCAGATGCATCTTCCTTGGCTAGCAACTTTTTGGCTAGAAGATCTAACTTTTCGTTCATCTCCTTGATTACTTTGGATTCGCCCACTACTTTGACCTATTCCACAACGCCTCTATCACCCCATGACTGTTTCCTAGCCATGTTCTTTAATATCTCCCAACACATGGTGTCCGTATTGTTCAAAAAGAATCCTGACCCAGCTGAATCTAGATTACTCCTATTATACTCAGAGAGAGCAAATAGAAGATCTTCACCTGCGTCTCTTTATCCAACTCGTGAAGCGGGCACCTCCTCAACATGACATGAAATCTCTCCCAGGTCTCAGAATATGTCTCACCGGCTTGTTGGGTAAAGTTATGAATCTTTCGGATCATATCGTTAGTCTTCTTAGGAGGGAAGAACCTCTCAAAGAAGACCTCCACCATATGGTCCCAGGACTCCATGAACTCATCATCTAAATTGTGTAACCACTCTCGTGCCGCTCCCGCCAATGAACTCGGGAAAAGCTTGAGATACAATGCCTCTTGTGGAAACCTATCAATTTTTACCATGTCACAGTTCTCAACAAACTGGCTGATGTGTGCGACGGGATCCTCATTCTTCAACCCATGAAAAGCATTCGACTTCACCAAATTGATTAGGGCTGGATCAATCTTATAATTCGGTATATTGATTGCTTGCTTCTTTATCGGCCCTTTAGAAGCAGATGCGGAAGAAGCTTTGATCTTCGCCCAAATCGTTGGTTCGTCGGCCATCTCTTCGTGTTCGGATTCAGAATCTACCTCTTCTTGTTGCTCTTGCTCGTGATACTCCTCGTCCTCAGGTCCCGTCAGTGGAACCTCGGTTGTGCAATTCGTGTAGTCTGTACTACGCGTTTGCACCATGCAACGTACCTGAAATAGGAAAGTTTTAGTTCAGTACAGTACTTTGACGAGTATCAAATTAACGAACAATACAAAGAAAATAATTGAAGTTGTTTCAAGGAAAAAAAATTGTGGCCTAGAGTGGCCGCTCGTAGCACTCAAAGTGCCAACAATTCACCGTATCCCCGACAACAGCACCAAAAACTTGACGCAATTATACTATGCGCTGAAATGCAAGAGAACGTGTCGAAGTAATACATGCCTTGTGAGGCCTGAGTCGAACACAGGGATACTGGAATTGTTGGAGACTCCTACTAACTATTCACCATCAGCTAGGCCGAATGAAAAATATAGGGTTGTTGTGAAAATTAAAATAAGAAAAGGAAAATAAACCAAAATGAATGATCGATTAAATGTTAATTTAACCAATTCAAAAGGGTATCTTTAGGATTGCGGTTTCACCGCGGGTTTTCATTGTATTCGATTTTATATAATTCTTCACTTTTATCTCTCTATCCGGGTAGTGGCCTGAAAATAGAATTGCCCACTGTCGTGGTGCAATTCACTACCTTAGTCTAGGTCGGTTCCACCATCGTAGTAACCTATATCCTAGCTAGGTGCATTATGAACGATCTCTCGGTATCCACCATTAATTTTACACCACCTTGGTAAAGGGATTTATCGATTAATGTGTGTTTCATCTCTTTTCAGCCGTTAATCCTTCTTTCAAAGTGATTAAAGGCATTAAGTTATTATTATGGTGATCAAGCATAACAATATATTGAGAAAATGAAAGCATACCATGGATTTAAGTGATAAAGTATGAATTGTTACTATACAATTGTCATACAACGAATTCCCGGGATACTCCCGGTCCTAAAGACAAAGGGGATTAGCCTCTCATGTTCTTCTCAAACAAGTACAAGGTAGAGATAGGGGAAATCATAAGAAAAATGTGAAATGAGAGGTGAAACCCCTGAACGGAGAAGAACCGGCAGATCCTTGGCATAGAACGCGTGCTCGCCCGCCTTTCGGTGGTAGAATCCGTCTTCTTCGACCTCCGGATCAACTGGTATGATCTCCTTGACTCCGTTCTCCTCTCTCTTCCTCCTTGGCACTTGTGCAATGGCTAATGAGATCCTCTCTCCTTCAGGGCGGCCGTCATTAGGTATAACTCCCTCATTAGGTCGCTAATTAACCACGGCCGTCCGATTGGGATCAATCTGAGTCAAATGCATATCTGATGGTGTCGATACCATCGACGCGGGTCGATGGTATCGACCCAGTGTGATAGCGGTAGCCCTTCTTTCCTTTCGTCCGAGTGCCTGATGTGGTGTCGATAACATCGAATTGGGTCAATGGTATCGACTACCCTGTAGCGACGGTTTTGTCATTTTGCGTCGCTGTAGCCTCCATGTGTCGATGGTATCGATGTGGTGTCGATACTATTGACGGCTTCTTTGCCAGCAACCTAAAGGTGTCTCAATACCATCGACATCAGCGTCAATGGTATCGACTCTTTGCTGCTCTTTTCGGCTGGCAACCTGTGACCTAGTCGATGGTATCGACTTCCGTCGATGGTGCAAATACTCATTTGTCCTGAAATTCAAACACAAGATCACATAAATTCACACAAATAATAATATTTTGACAATTAATGCTCAAAATGATGAAATAAAGGGGATTTGACATAAAAAGGTAGCAAAGACCAAAATGGATGAATTATGCAACATTAACCATAAAAATGACTAATAAAAGCATGAAACACATATCAAACAGGTCTATAAATGTGACTCAAAATCATCGCATCAATACCACAACATGACAGTCGGTCCTGAGATAATGTAACATGTTTACATACCTTGTCACCCATCTATCTGTCACGACTTGAACTCCATGTATGAAAGCCAGTATAACCACCTATTATACATATTATTGTTTTTAATGCAATCACAACCCTCGGTAACCAGTAGTTACAGACTTAGTTGCACTGATCACAACAATAAAGTAAATTTTTTATCATATTAGATAATAATGCCCAACGATCAACCTAAAAATTGAACCTATATATGCTAACCATGTGATTGGAGTAACAGATCCAAATAATCTATGCCCATATAGTGATCTTGGTCACCCCTCCTAGAATAAGCAACTATCAAAATTCTACGATACTGCCTAATACAATAATACTTTACTAAACATCTGACCTATATTTAACTGAAAGATAGATTGATCTGGAGGATAATACTAGTCTAAATGGTTAGATGTGTTCAACCCATTAAGCTATTGTTTTAACTTAAAACCGGGGCCTTTGGCTTCCCTAAAAACATTCAACCCCTAACTTTAATGGTAAGGCAACAAGTCAGTAAGTATAACCCTAAATTTTGAAGTTTATATTATAAAGACATGCATAACTAATGTATGGTGTACAAATAGACATATATATATATAAATATATATATAGTCAGGCTAGAATACACTCGAGTGTACATATCACGTCATACACCCCAATGGTGTTTGCCTATCTAGACCATGTTTTTCCAAAATATAGTCCATTGAACTTCATGGTTACAATATTAATAGGCCACATACAAAATTTGAGCTCATTTGGATGAGTATAAGTCACTCATCCAAGGAAAACAAAATCAACGCACAAAACTAATTTGAAATGTATGGTTTTTGCCTCCTTTAGATGCATGACCTATAAGTGTCCAAATGAGTTGAAAGTTATAATATAGTATGTTCTTAAGATATTAAAGAAGATCAATGGTTTAGATTTCTCAAAAGTTAATTGCATCTTTATAAAATGATTGAGGTGTACGATGCCTCTGATACACTCGAGTGTACACTAACCTGACTCTCTCTCTCTCTCTCTATATATATATATATATACATACATATACATATATATATATATATATATATATAGGTGTGTGTGTGGGGGGGGTGGAGTTCATTCATTGCCCGTGTGGGTAGCTACCCACTTCGTTGGTTACTTTTTTGGGAGTTCCTTACTTTACACATGTAGACGATTACTTTACACATGTAGACGATTACCTTACTATACAAACTATTACTTTACATGCATAAACAATTATATTTGCAACAATTGTAAAAATTGTACAATTACATATTTATTTTAGAATTTTAACTGTGTATTCTGCTCGGTTTTACTTTTTGAGTCAAATAGTTACTTGTTGGTCAACATAGTTACTTTTTTCTGAATGAGTTATTTTTCTCACCAAATAGGTACTTTTTGAGCAGCACAGGTAGTGAATTCTAGGTTACGCATGTGTGTATTAAATATGTACTCTCTCTCTCTCTCTCTCTCTCTATATATATATATATATATATAATATTTATGTATGTATGTATATATACCTAACATAAAACTTGGATCACAAACTTATATGAGTCTTTTCTGGCATTAAAAATCCAACATTGAACCCTAATGTTATCATGAATGATTTAAAGGGGTCTAGAATCCAAAACCTAACAAATCATCCACTAAAAAGGGTAACAAAATACACCCTAGTATTACTTAGAACATAAAATCATGTGCATGATCCTAAGATTCACCCAAGAGTTAGATACATGTACCCTAAAACCCTAGTTGAGAACATCATGAACCCTAGAATCCTTGGCTCGATGAAAATACCTAAGATCTAATAGAACCTTTAGGTTTTTAAGAGAGTAGGTCAAGTCTGAGAGAAAGTGATGTGAAGAGGAGTATGGATTACAAAAGCTAAGTGGGCCTTGTCCTTGAATTCTTATTATGTATGTTAAATGACAGTTTAATTACCACATTCATAATAATCCATTAGACATGTGGTATAATCACTAGTACAGAAACATCATTCAATGTCACTTTTCTGGGCGTCAGTTATTTAGGAAATTCGACGCCTATAACATTAAACGTCGGTGATGCAGGTAAACCGACGTCTATAGTCAAGACACGAGTACAACTTCGTATTCAACGTCGGCTTGGTAAAAGGAAACTGACGCCTAATATCGCCCGCAAAATCCAATTTTCAAGTGAAATAAAAAATTGGCCCCAAAGTGTCACATACAACGTCAGTTTTTTAACATCTAACCGACGCCTATATAAGATGAAAATTTGCACGAAAAGTTCCAACTTGGTGTCGGTTATCCTTGGATAACCGACGCCGGTAATGGTTCCTGCCAAATTATTTAGGGCAAAATTTGTTTAATTGGACGTCAGTTCTTAAGGAACAACCGACGGTGAACACTTTAGGTGTCATTTGTATTAGATAACCGACGTCGTATACCAACTTAATAGACCCACGAACAACAAATTTTCCCCTTTCTTCTATTTCATTGTCTTTTGTTTCATCGCCCGCTGTTGCTCACCGCCTGGTGCCTGCTGCTTCTCGCTCACCGTCGACATTGCTTTTTGCTTCCTAACCGTCGACGGTGTTGTTGCTGCTCTGCATCGTCGCCCCCGCCCGCCACCTTCCTCCTTGCATTGCCGCCACACCTCCTTCCTCCTTGATGCCTCCCGCTAACGCCACTGCTGCTGCTATTCCTTCCTGCCGCCACCCACCGCCGACGCCGTTGTTGCTGTTGCTATTACTTTACTTGTTGCCGCCCACTGACACCGCCGCTATTGCTATTCCTCTCCCTGACCACGCCCTACTGTGGCTGATGGTCTATCTGCCCTGCCGCCTGGAGCTCGCCGGCCACCTCTGCACCTTCCTGCCCTGCCACCTCGAGCTCGCCGGTCACCGCCACCACTACTGGGAGGTCAGTTGCGGTTGCTCGCCTACTTGTCCGCCACCGCTACTGAAAGGTATGCTTCCTCCAGTACCGCTCTGCCACAGTTGTCTAGTTGTGCATACTTGGGAGTTATCAGGAACACCTAACTGAATATCTAACACCTAAATGAATATCTAGTTGTGTATTTAATTTGGATGTATATGTTGAACCTAGATTTAGAGAGGACATGCTATAGTATTTTCCTAGTATGGTGAAAGATTCTCAATTGTGTGTATCACATGAGATTCTTATCTCAACACAATGGACTGTAATATATGCATCTAATCCCTTAAATGGAAGACTCGAATATTATAAAATCCCATCAAAGTAGGTAGAAACAACTTATATATATTCAGTAAGCACATAGACTTAATCAACATTGCTACTTGTATGATCCTAGTGATTAAAATAACTCTTTCCTAGTGCCCTCAGTAACTAATGTTCCCTTGAGTGTATCAATATCATTTTCAAATTTGATGTTTCATTATCTTATAGTTAATACAAATGCTAAATGTATGCCATCTTTTATGTGCTATGACCCACTAGTCACCTTTAGAGTATTAAAATGATGCAGCTTGTACACTTGTTAAATTTGAATCTATAAATTCTATGAAATGATATCACCCCACAAAATCAGTAATCACTATTATGTCTTGTACACTCTAGAATCAAGATCTAATACTCTTATGCTATTTTAACACCTAGAAACCCGTCCAAGATTTACTCATTAGGAGTAAATTTTGGATAGTCCCCGGTTTGGCACTGTTCTTGAACACCTAATCTCACTTAGGATGTAAGTGTATAGTGTGTATTGGGTTTTCGAGAAAATTTCGGTAGCATTTCCCCATTTGTTCTCTAAGTACATATGTACTTAGAGAATAGCGAGGAAATGCTGCCGAATTTTTTTTGAAAACCCAATACACATTATACACTTACTAGTTAGATTAGGTGTTCAATGATGGGATAGGTGGTACACATTTATTATATATAAGAATGACATCACATGTTTTTGTTGGCCTAGAAAGTGAACAATCATTGCTCTTTATATTACTTGTACATTGGTATAAATTAAATGAACAATCACAAAATTATATATTGTTTGTATGAAGTATAAATTAGAATGAACAATCTTATTCTCCTATACATTGATAAAAGATCACAATTTTAGAGGCATGTCTATTTATATTTTTTTATTGAAGCTAAATAGGTACTTTTTTAATATCAAAATCATTTTCAGATTTGATGTTTCATTATCTTATAGTTAATACAAATGCTAAATGTATGCCATATTTTATGTGCTATGACCCACTAGTCACCTTTAGAGTATTAAAATAATGCAAATTGTACACTTGTTAAATTTGAATCCATAAATCCTATGAAATGGTATCACCCCACAAAATCAGTAATCACTATTATGTCTTGTACACTCTAGAATCAAGATCTAATACTCTTATGCTATTTTAACACCTAGAAACCAGTCCAAGATTTACTCATTAGGAATAAATATTGGATAGATCCCGGTTTGGGACTATTCTTGAACACCTAATCTCACTTAGGATGTAAGTGTATAATGTGTATTGGGTTTTTGAGAAAATTTTAGTAGTGTTTCCCTTTTTGTTCTCTAGGTACATATGCACTTAGAGAACAACGAGGAAATGCTTCCGAATTTTTTTTGAAAACCCAATACACATTATACACTTACTAGTGAGATTAGGTGTTCAAGGATGGGATAGGTGGTACACAGTTATTATATATAAGAATGACATCACATGTTCTTGTTGGCCTAGAAAGTGAACAATCATTGTTCTTTATATTACTTGCACATTGGTATAGATTTGAATGAACAATCACTAAATTATATACTGTTTGTATGGAGTATAAATTAGAATGAACAATCTTATTCTCCTATACATTGATAAAAGATCTCAATTTTAGAGGCATGTATGTTTATATTTTTTTATTTAAGCTAAATGTTTGCTTTTTTAATATCAATATCATATTCAGATTTGATGTTTCATTATCTTCTAGTTATTACAAATGCTAAATGTTTGCCTTTTTAATGACATTTTCAGATGGCTGACCATGATGAGCATGATGTCCATGATGAGCATGAAGTCCATGATGAGCATGGCAAGGATACCAATGTAAGTTCTAAAAACATATCTTGTATTTCTATAAAATTCATTATCTTCTAGTTATATCATATATCCCATATTTCTATATTGGGCTAATTCAGTGTGTTTATTTTTGTAAAATTTTAGGTTGATGATGCACATGTACCCACTGAAGCACTGCAGGAACTTGATGTGCATCACCAAAATGTTAACAAGAAAAGGGGCATCACTCTATTGAACAAGTTAATAGCGCTAAGTGGCAGTGGATCCAAATTGGATGTGGAGTTTGATAATGGAGGAAATGCAATTGGAGTGAAGCGCAATAATTTCGTAAACTATCTTGGGGTTGTCACTCGAAGCACTACTATAGAAATGGCTTATAAAGTCACTTTTCAAGGTGTCAGTTGTATACATAAACCGACACCTAAACTCTAAAGTGTCGGTTGATAACATAAATCGACATCCAATTTATGAAGGTCGACCAGACACGGGTACCGCTTTTATTAAGTGTCGGTTAATTAATAAAAAATTGACACCTAAAATCAACCGCCAAAACCAAAATTCTAGCGATAAAATTACCTCCAAAAATTGACATATGGCTTCGGTTCATAAATAAATAACCGAGACTAAAGGTTATTCGCGAGACAGGAATAGTTTTCGGTTGTCTTTTAGTTAAAAACTGACGACTATAATGTAGTATAGGTGTCGGTTTTTGTAAAAGAACTGATACTGTTAGTTTAGTTGTCAGTTTTTTTGAATAACCGACACTTATTGTCAACTTAATAGCTCACCAGCGTGAGCGACTCTTCCCCTTTCCCTGTTTCATTCCCGATTTCAGTTAGGTCCGACGATTTGTTGCTCGCCCTCGCCGGTCGTTGCTCCTCCGCCGCTGCTTCCGTGCTCCTGCTCCTACCCTCACAGCTGCTTCGTGCTCACCGGCGGTCGTGCTCCTGCTCCTGCTCCTACTCCTACCCTCTGTGCTCACCAGTGGCCGTCCGTGCTCCTACTCCGTGCCCTCACCGCTGCTCCGTGCCCTCGCCGCCGCTGCTCCGTGTCCTCGCCGGCGCTTCTCCTCTCTTTACTGCCGCCCCCGCCGGTGGCTGTTGTGCTCCGGCCGCTGCTCTCCTCTGCCCTCTAGGTATGTCTGCCCTGCCTTCTTCCTTCTTCCTCTGCTCCAGCGGCTGTTTGGGCGGTGCCAAGGCACGCCCAAGAAGCAGTTGGGCATTGTTTTATTTTTTTTCAGTTATTTACTTATTTGTGTTTAGGGTTTAGGTACTGATTGTGTGCTTATACTGAGCTGAATCCTCTATTGTCTATACAATACATGTTCTATGATAAGCCTTAGTTGATTTAATATGCATACTTTGTATGTAAGACATAGTAATCGAGTACTGTTGCATATCCAAGTAAATTACATGTAACTAATCATGATATAGATTTTAGAATGCATACTTTGGTTAAATGTACTGCTGTAATTTTTGATCAAGTGATGATATGTAAATGTAGAAATAAGTTAGTAAGGTATCAATGATAAGTATGTTGTAATGTGATGCAAAATAGTTATTGTATCATGCATATCTTAATACTTTTTTGTTTTATAGTTGTATAGGGTGTTTTATGTGTGACAAGTCTATTGTTTAATAGTTTAGCTATAATCATTGTTTTATAGTTGTGTTATAAAGTATTTGGGTGTTTAGTATGGTTCCAAAAAGTATAGTATATATATGCATACATGTGCATTTTTTATAAAATTGTATAGAAAATCAAAACCCGTTCTTGGTGAGAATCCTAATCACCCTTCTTGCTTAATGATGAACTGTAATGCACACATGTGACATGCTTGGAATATAAATGATGAACTTTTCCCTAAATTTCCAATCATGATTTTAAAGACATGAATAATCACCCTAACTTGAAGAACTAGGATTTTAGGTATAAGAATGACAACACATTATTTGTTGGCTTAGAAACCCATCCAAGATTTACTCATTAGGAGTAAATCTTGGATAGTCCCCGGTTTGGGACTGTTCTTGAACACCTAATCTAGCTTAGAATGTAAGTGTATAATGTGTATTGGGTTTTCAAGAAAATTATTATCAACTCTTCCCTTTCACCCTATTTGGCTAGTGCAATACCCAATAACACATGAGAACTTTATTTCACTCATAGAGAAACTAAATATTGGCACACGATAGCATTCCCGATTCAACTCATTCATTCTATTTGCAAAAAGGTAAATCAACTGTTACCTGATCGATCGAGTTCTGTAAGTGCACAACTCGAATGACCATTTATTTGGAAATGGCCTGTTACCTGATCGGTTGAGTTCTGTGAGTGCACAACTCGCACAACTCGAACGATGCAATCTTCAGATTATCGACCAAGGATGATCGGTCGAGTTTCAATCCAGGGAAACTCGACCGACCAAGTGCTTGTAATCCATTTTCTAATTTTCATTTAAAGTGATTAGAACTTGGTAAAATTTGTCCCAAACATTTTTCTCTTCTAAGTTACAAGTCAATTCATCATTACAAGTGATTACATAGATGTTCTAAGGTCGTTTACATAGAAAACCCAAAATGCACACTTGTAGCCATTTTGACTTGAACTTGACCCATTCTAGGGTTTGGATTTTAGATCCTTTTCATGTACCTAATACCTGCAAACAATCTTAATGAAGCTAAATGTTTGCTTTTTTAATATCAATATCATTTTCAGATTTGATGTTTCATTATCTTCTAGTTAATAGAAATGATAAATGTTTTCCTTTTTAATGTTTGCCTTTTTAATTTGATTTGATTAAACCCTAACATTGATGAAACCCTAACATCAATTGTGATGAAACCCTAACATGTACATATCTATTATTGTGTTTGTTGGCCTAGAAACTCGTCCAAGATTTACTCATTAGGAGTAAATCTTGGATAGTCCCCGGTTTGGGACTGTCTTTGAACACCTAATCTCACTTAGGATGTAAGTGTGTAATGTGTATTGGGTTTTTGAAAAAATTTCAGTAGCATCTCCGCGTTTATTCTTTAAGTACATATGTACTTAGAGAACAACGGGGAAATGCTGCCGAATTTTTTTTGAAAACCCAATACACATTATACACTTACTAGTGAGATTAGGTGTTCAAGGATGGGATAGGTGGTACACATTTATTATATAAAAGAATGACATCACATGTGTTTGTTGGTCTATAAGTGAACAATCTTGGATAGTATACCCTAATCTTGTCCTAATATATACTTGTTTTCTCTTTAATCATAGAATGGATAGATCATGGATGTCCATTCGCAATCATTGCACCCCAGAGTTTATTTTTGGTCTTGACCAGTTTATTAGATTTGCCGAGGAACATAGGAAACAACCTGGAGATAGGTTCTACTGTCCATGTAGGCATTGCGGTAACAACTTGAAAGTCAACACTGGTGACGAAATCAAAACTCATGTCATGTGCAATGGGATTATACAAGGCTATACAGATTGGCACTAGCATGGAGTGATTTCAAACCCGAAACCAATGGATGTCGATAGTAGTGCTTGTGTGGAAGAAGAAATTGCCTACGATGATGTAAATGTGAATGAACCAGTTCCATAGACATCGTTGATGCGATGCTGGATAGTTGTGGGGTAGAGCACACCGATCCACCTCCCATTTTTAGAAACATTGTGCATGATGATGATATGCCGTTATACACAGGTTGTACTAAGTTTACAAAGCTTAGCGCTGTGTTGTGATTGTATAAGTTGAAAGCTAACAATAGATGGAGTGACAAAAGCTTCACGTCATTGTTGTCTTTGTTGAAAGAAAAGCTTCCTGAAGGAAACAAGCTGCCAATCTCAACATACCAGGTAAAGAAATTGTTGTGCCCAATGGGAATGGATGCCAAGAAGATACACGCATGCCCGAATGATTGTGTATTATTTCAAAAGGACTATGCGGATTTGAAAGATTGTCCAAAATGTGGTGCGTCACGGTATAAATTGATGACTTCGGGGGAGTCCAAAACTGGTTCTTCTACCAAGGTGATGTGGTATCTACCTATAATATCACGGTTTGAACGCTTGTTTGCCAATATGATAGATGCAAAGAATTTGAGGTGGCATGCAGATGTTAAGAAAAATAATGATGGGATCCTACGACATGTGTCTGATTCCCCACAGTGGAAGAAGATTGATCTATTGTACCCTGAATTTGGTGAAGAAGTCAGGAATCTAAGACTTGGGCTTTGTACAGACGGGATGAATCCGTATGGGACATTAAGCAGCCAACATAGCACTTGGCAAGTCATGCTTGTTACATACAATCTTCCTCCCTGGCTGTGTATGAAAAATAAGTACGTAATGATGTCGTTGTTGATATCGGGCCCTAAACAACCTGGAAATGACATCGATGTTTATCTTGAACCTCTGATTGATGCCTTAAAGAAACTCTGGGGTGAAGGTGTGATGTCCTATGATGCTTCACGAAGAGAGACATTTCGTTTGCATGCTATGTTGTTTTGCACTATTAATGACTTTCCGGCATATGGGAATTTGTCTAGAAAGGAGAAGAAAGCTTTTTGTGAATGATTGGTAAATGTTAAGGTGCCACATGGTTACTCATCCAACATCCGTAGATTGGTATCAGTGAAAGATCTGAAGTTGATAGGTCTTAAATCTCATGATTGTCACACTCTAATGCAACAAATATTGCCTGTGGCAATTCGATCTATATTGCCGAAGCATGTAAGGTTTGCAATCACCAGACTTTGTTTCTTTTTCAACAGTCTCTGCAAAAAAGTTATTGACCATGAGACTCTCGATAATTTGCAAAGAGAAGGGGTTGTTACCCTATGTCAGCTTGAGATGTATTTCCCTCCTTTGTTCTTTGATATCATGGTACATCTTGTTATCCACTTGACTAGGGAAGTGAAAATCTTGGGACCGGTTTTCTTGCATGGGATGTATCCCTTTGTACGATACATGAGCATTTTTAAAGGCGATGTTTGAAAACGTTATCGACCTGAAGGGAGTATTATTGAAGGTTATGTGGTGAGAGAGGTTATGGATTTCTGCAATGACTTTCTCAGTGGTAATGACACTCCTGATAATGACAAGAATATTGACGAGCTATTTGGCAAAGGGATTTTGGGATCACGTGTGAAAGTAATCAGCCGTGAGCAGTTGGAACAAGGTCATTTGTATATTTTACACAACATGGATGAAGTGAACATTTATATCGACGAACATACCAATTTCATCAATAGACAATATCCTCAAGCCAATACAATGTGGCTTGCTAGAGAGCATAACAAGACTTTTATTAAGTGGTTTGAAGATAAAGTCTTACATCAACTATCTCAAACACCAGATGATATTACTGAAACTATCAAATGCCTCGCCTTTAAACCAAAGTTGACTGTTATGTCTTATGAACGGTATGACATTATTGGATTCACATATTACACAAAGCACCAAGATGATAAGAGTGTCATCCAAAACAGTGGGGTCACCCTTCAAGCATCGACTATGTTTTTTGCAAGTGCAAAGCATAAGAGTCCACGTGAAGCTAAAATGTCATATTACGGTGTCATTGAAGACATATGGGAATTTGACTACATAGATTTCAGAATTCCGCTCTTCAAATGTAATTGGGTTGATTACACCAAAGGAGTTATAGTGGATGAATTGGGTTTCACTTTAGTGAACTTTGAAAAGATTGGCGAGAAGGCTGAACCATTCATATTTGCATCATAGGAGAAACAAGTATTTTATATCGATGATCCTGCAAATGATAAATGGTCGGTTGTTCTTCATGGTAAAAAACAGTTCATTGAAGATCCTATAGATGAAGAACAGTACTATGATAAGTATGATGACTCCAATCCATTCTCAGTTGGGTTGCCAATACCAATAAATATTGAAGCTAATGATGACTTGTATGTGTGCGGAGATCACAATGAAGGATTCATAATTGATAAAAAAATCGCAATATTAGAGGTATGTTTTATTTTATACGTTTTTATTTTTCTGAATATGTGAACTTTACAATTTGAATTACTTTAACTATACAAAAATTTAATATGTTGTTCAAAACTGAGTATCAAACCATCACATAAAATTTGAGCTTAATTTATAATGTGAATTACTTTACAATGTGAATGTGAACTTTACAATGTGAGCTTTACAATTTCAATTACTTTACAAAGTGAGCTTTACAATTTCAATTACTTTACAATGTGAACTTTACAATTTGAATGTGAATTTGCAGATGGATGACCATTCTCCTGATGACCGTGCTGATGATTACCATGAGGGTGTGGACATCAATGTGCCGCCTCACAATGTAAGTTTTAAAAAAAATCATATATTTATATCTATATGTCCATTTATAGTTATATCTTGTAAATGTGTTTATTTTGTCAAATTTTAGATTGATGATGCACAGGTACCACCTGGAGCACTTGATGCACTTGATTAGCAGCACCAAAAAGTTGAAAAGAGAAGGGGCATCACTATGATGAAGAAGATAATTGTGCAAAAGGGCAATGGACCCAAACTTGTTGTGGATTTTTGATAATGCAGGAAATGCATGTGGTGTGAATCGCAATTCATTTGTTTCATATCTTCGGTTTGTTACTCGCGGCCATTGTGATTGTCGCTTAGATTCTTGGAATAATGTTTCTAAGGAGAAGAAAGACTTAATATGGAGGGATTTATGCGTGAGTTATTATTAATTTGCAATTCTATTTTGTAGAATACTAAATTTTTGGATATTAGTTAATAGCAATTCTATTTTGCAGAGTATATTTGAATTGGATGAAAAGCTACATCGTAAATGTGTGATGCAATGATGTGGGAGAGTCCTAAGGAACTATAGGACAAATCTCACACTAGAATACATAAAAGAAGCTGACAAGAGGAAGAAGACAGCCACTGAACAGTGGAACTTCCTGGACAAAGAAGAATGGGAGGCATTTTTCGCTTTAAGACAAACTGATGAATTCAAGGTATTAGGCGTCAGTCTCAATCTCATTATTAATATATGTTGTATTCACCTATTCAATATTAACATTTCGTGTTACTAACCAAATCATTAATGTGCATACTAACTAGGCCCTCAGTGATGCACAAAGATCAAGGCGTGCGATGAATGTGCATGACCACGCAATGGGTCCAAGAGGATATGCAGGCATTCGCCAAAGACTACAGTCTGAGGCTACTGCTCAGTCTGCTACTACTTAGGAGTCCTCTACCATAGGTAGCACACATCTGCCTCGCCATGATGTCTGGATAGCTGGGAGGCAAAACAAGAAGGGAGAAATAACGAAGGCTGCAACTGCTGAGGCGGCTGCAAAAATGGTAAATACAACTCTTACAACAATCATTCGAATATTGATTATTTGTGTTATTTACTTAATTACAAATTTTTGTTTTGGCAATTAGCGGGAGCTGTACGAGCTGAGGAAATAAGGCAAGTTCATCCCTGAGGGAACAAGGGGCGAATTGATAGTTTCTCTGGGTAACCCAGAGCATCCTGGACGTGTTAGGGCTGCAAGTGCTGGTGTGGGCATCAAAGATTTTTTTGGGCCATCCGAGTGCAAACATGTCCCAAAAGAGGGACTTTCAAAAGAAGAGGTAACATATTCTTTCTTTATAATGTTATTGTAAAAGAGAATTCAAATTTCAGAAGCTAACATTTCTTTTATCCATGTATAGGTAGATAAGATATTTGAGAGGAAACTCGAAGAAGCAATGAAAAAGTGGAAGGCATTTAAGAGTGCACCTTAGCAGAAAATACCTATAGCTCCTACTGTAGGCTCTACTCCTACTGCAGAGGTTGGGAGTAATCATGTAGACCCACCACCTAGCACATCCACTGTAAGTATTTTTATGACATTGTAACTAGTTTTTTAATTCAAGATGATATGTATATATGAAATTGTAGTTGTTTCAAAAAAAGATGATATGTATATATGTATATAACATTCTTTACACAAAAATTTGTAGGGGTTGAAGCGATGCCGTATAAAAAGTAATGAATATGTCGTTGCAGAGGCGTCGACTTACCCATCCCTACCCGGCGAACAGTTTCACGGGTCTCCATTACTAGATGGTTGGTTTTGTGTGAGACCGGTACATATATTGCAAGGATGGGCGGATCTTCCATTTTCATATACCCACCCAGATTGTGAAACGCTTGGTGAGGCAGAAGGCGGAGTGATATTGTGGCGAAAAGCGGATGTTGTCTTTACTGAAACTGTATGATAAATTTACATTATGTTAAATTATTAGTCTGTGTATATGATGCCATTTGATCTAAAATTTATATATTTATATATATATATATATATATATATATATATATATATATATATATATATACAGGTTAAAAAGAAGACACCACATCATCTAGGCCTCCACTTCCACCTCCTACATTACCTAGTTGGGTTCCACAGGACCTACCTGTCCCGTTAGGTCCTAACTATAGGGGCATGGTAATATGGTTAGGCGAACATGATATAAACTGCCCTATAACTGTTTCTTCCGATTCAGATTCTACAGGCCAGTCATACGAAACCAAACTATTTATACAAGATATTTTGGAGTTGTTTGGAAATGATTGGCTAAATACATCTGTGATAGAGCTATGGATAAGGTGAGATCTTCTTTATACATCCATATACCTTGTGTATGATCTGGTGATCTGGTTTCTTATTTATTAATGCATGTGTAATTAATACAGATTTTGCAGCTACTTAGACAAGATATGTGTAGATTTTGGATTCGAACATGTAGGGTTTTTGATTCCATCTTTGATTAGTCTAGTAGCTAAAGACCCTACGTCAGTTCAACAATACTGCTGTGAGGCTTTTACAAATTTTTCTGTAAATAAGAAGACGATGATAATGGATCCATTAAATGTAGATTAAGTTTACTTTGCTTATTATAATTTGGACTTAAGAAAATTACATTTTTATTGTGGATTTCAAGTTATTAATTTTTAACTTTTTTATCCCTAGTGGTAGGCATTGGGAGTTATTGGTTATTGTCCCCGAGACGTTCACTGTCTATTATCTATATCCTAAGGGGAGTAAATTGAATACAAGATTTGGACACATAATGAAAATGGCATTATTCCGGTGAGAAATATTTCATTTTCATATCTGTTAACATATGTTATTATATTACTATTTAATTGCAATGTTCTATGTTACATTAACATGTAGGGGTTTTGATGAGTTCAAAGGGCTGGAGGAAAGGTCCCCACAAAAAAGAACCAGCCAATAATTTGGAAGAACGTGAAAGTAAGTTCCCGACTGCAATATATGTATATATTATTTATGTGAATAATGCTTAATTAGTTATATTTTTTAATATTTTGTATGTTTGAATTTATAGTGTGCTACACAAGACAACAGATGGGAATGTGGATTCTATGTCATGCGATATATGCACATGATTATCAAACATGACTTACTTGATATCGAGTGTATTGCTCAGGTATTATATAGTCTCATTAGATAATATGATGGAAATATATCAATCTTATTTATAGCTCATTAATTATATATACATCATTCTCTTTACAAGTGTTTAAAACTGACCCCACTACAGGAAAGGACTTACCAGATGTACATGCTCCCTATACGATGGGATAAATGAAGTAAGATAAGAATCGGCAACAGCCATACAAATAGTGGGGGTCTTAAAATATAATTGGGATCCTGATAGCGAATAATGACTAAAGAATGATATTTTGTAAATGAATTTCTGAATTATAATATATGTGTGAATGTTTCTACATGTCTGGATGTTTCTACATGTGTCTGAGTGAAAATGAATGAAAGTGTTGGTTGCTATATGAATGTTTCTACATGTGTGAATGTGAATGAATGGAACTACAGATTGTTATCAACATGAATGTTTCTAAATGTGTGAAAATAAAATGGAACTGCAGGTTGCATTGCTAAATGCATGTGTGAATATATATTTTTGTTGTTAATTTTGCAGGTTTGTGGCCTGCTGTTGGCTGATATCAATGGATGTCATATTACCTATAGTTCATAACTGAACTGTAGGTTTCTCATCCTACGACCAGCCATAGTAGGTCTGCAGACTGGAAAAAAAAACCAAAACAATAGGTGTCGGTTATTTGTATAAAACCGACACACAAAGTTATAGTGTCGGTTTTATATAAATAATCGGTGCCTATTTCCTGTGGTGCGAAGATATATGGCGTCGGTTTCTTACTTATAACTGACACTAATAGTGCCCAAGTTGGCGCCAACAATAGTCGTTGGTATTTGCATAAAACCGACACACAAAGTTATAGTGTCAGTTTTATATAAATAACCGGCGCTTATTTCCTGTGGCGCGAAGATATATGGCGTCGGTTGCTTACTTATAACCGACACTGATAGTGCCCAAGTTGGCGCCCTTTCTGTGGCGCGAAGGTGTATGGTGTCAGTTTCTTTTCTAATAATTGACACCTATAGTCCCCTGATGGCGCGTTTTTGGTGGCGCACAAAGGGTTTGGGCGTCGTTTTTGGAACCGACGCATAATGGGTGAGATTTTAGTGTCACCCACATAGGTGTCTCTTAGAAACCGACACTAAAGACCTTAAATAATCGACACTAAAGGTAGGTTTTGTAGTAGTGAAGCCATTGTGGTACGTGACACAACCTATAAGGTATATCAATCCACTAAGGAAGTCTATAAGTTACAATGGACTAATCAATGTGATTGATTGAGTACAAGAAACTCAGAATTGGATCTTTACTTTGATGATATAGTCAAAGGGTTTGACTGATATGTCAAAGATAAAGAAGGGATTTGTGATTTAGTGGGAGCGTATTCACATTCCACATGTTGATATGAAATGGAAATGTTCTAGAATTGAAATCCAAAAGTGGAAATTATCTTTAAGGAAGATAGAGATGTTTCCTATGTGATAGGAACAGAGATCTATAGAGATAGTTCTCAAAAACCTCTTGACCTAAAAAGACAAAGAATACATTGGCAATCTGTACTGAAGTGTTCAGTATGCACAGATTCAGTGGGAGAAAACTTGTCCATGTAACATGGAGTTAGTATCCCAATGCCAAGTGTCCAATTCTTATGAAGAATGGGAACACTAAGAATAGATATGGATCTGTCATGTATGTAATCATCCCATTATCTTGGATGTATCGACATGGAAAGAACAAAATGCATTCATCATCTTGTATGTAGGACATGGAAATATGATGTGCTCATCCTGATAAATCGTATGTGGGACATGACGAGTGGATGTCTGTCTATTTCCAGTAAGGGTTACTGGAATACCATGAGAAGTTGATAAGTACTTGGGAAGTAGTAGTTCTATGGAGATAAGGAAGAGTTCAATGTAAGAAGTTACATTGATGCGAACTTCCAAAAGGACAGAAAATTAATCGCAATATATATATATATATATATATATATATATATATATATATATATATATATAGGATATATAAAAGTGAAAGTTTGTTGATAATTGGAAGTGTTCCAATAAAACCATTTAAAAGGAAATGCCGAGTGTCCATGTGTTAGAGAACAGCAGTGGATACTATATGGATCTGGAAGTTCATGGGATGAACTTAAAGATATTCCGCTCATTGATGACAAGTATGGAATCCTTGATCATGCAATGTGGCTAAAGGTTAGCAAAGGAATACTAGATCACATATTATGGCAACTCCATCTCATAACTGTGACGCACAACGAAGAGATGAGAGACATGCAATTTATATTGACTTTGGCAAGGTGTTGCCATTACTCACTATGTTCGCACTAGAGCACAGTAACATGTGGGACATGTTTCAAGATCACTATGAATACGATTCAAGGGTGATTGGCTCGTAGTGCAAGTGGGAGTCTATTGGTATGTATGCCCTGAGAGCCAATCATGGGATGATTGGTGGGATACATTAAGATTAATTTGATAAACATCAAAGGAAAGCTTCCAATTCTTTCTGGTTTAGTCATATGAGATAGTGATAGAATAGATTGAATGTCTAGAGAATGACAGTACTCAATGATGTATGCTTTCAGGTTGAGGACCTGAACAATGAGATCATACGGATGCTAAGAGTTTGTACATTCTTGTTATGTCCCAAGTCGGATGTCATTATGGAAGGTAGATAGACAACAATGACACTAGATTGTGGTGTTGGTTGATGATAGAATCACATTAGTCATGATATAGAGATATCAAACCAAACACATAGGTACTTGTTAAAGAACAAATTTACTGGACAAACCCACTGTGAGTTTGACACATGGAACCATGACATGGTAGTCACAGTCAGTACTCACAATGATGGTGGTGAGTGTGATTCTTTGACCTGAAATCACTACACTCAACACATGTTGTTGGGCAAACTTTGACATCATCAAACGCAGTCCTGAAAACTTAGGTTGTTATAAAGGTGATGATTGGGTGGCTTTGACATATGGGGCTTTTGAGGGGTGAGTGATAAATATGGGATTTGTCCCTCCTGAGGGAGTTTGATATCCAAGGCCACTTGATGAGTAGGATTGAGATAGGCATGCACACACATGTGTGAATCATTATATGATATTGATGTCATACATATCTCATTCAATGTACTCTGAGATCAAGAAAGTGAATGAAGGTTGACAGGATGACTGTTCCATGCCTCGAGTTCATTCGGGATATCAGTGATAAAGGAATTATACATTCGCTGTAACACCATTCACGGATTGTAGGATTGAAAGTTGTTCTCCAACTTTCTACTTTCACTTGGGTAGAAATGATGTGTGACTAGGCACCTCTCTTTTCTTGTGAAGTCATAAGTGTTATGGACTTTCACTGCCAATGTGAAATGGACCTACATGGTCACACACAAAGGATTTAACCTGGAAGAGGAGTTTTGTCCGCAAAAAATGTTTATATTGATTACTAAAGGAGTTTAGTAGTTCAATTAAACACTCAATCAATAGATAGCTCAATATCATAATGTTCAAGGTGTTGGACACATTGATTGGAGTATCAGATTGATTGAAATCACAATTGATTGATTCTGCACAATCTGCACTCCCAACCGATCGACTCATGTGATGAACCGATCCGCTAAGCTTGGTGAACCGGTCGACTCAAGTGTTGAGTCGATCGGATCATGGTCAGGGTGAAACGGTTTCTTCAAGTGTTGAAACGATCAATTCAACTGGTGCAATCGAGCAAGTTGGGAAAGTAGGATTCGTGAGAATTTTCTTTGCGTTTCACTTGCCCAATTTGATTGGAACAAGGATTGGTATTTGATACCAATTAGAAACAAAAGAAGGAAAGTCAATTGGGAACTGATCAGGATCACGATCCACCAGTTCAGAAGTGAACCAATCGGCTCATGGGTCCCAACCGATCAGTTGAGGTGTCAATCGACCGGTTCAGGTCCCCAACCGACTGTTTCAATTGTAAAACAATCGGCTCAGGTTGCGAGTTGGTTGCTTTTGTGGAAAATCTCAAACCCTTCTACTCCTGCTTTTAGTCCCGCATTGCCCGGGATGGAGAACCCTATCCCATGACCCTCCTATATATAGGGGTATTGGGGGCTTCTCCAGGTACAACTCAGTGCAACCAGTTGCTCTGCAAAGTTGTCGTTCTCTGGTTTTGGTAACCAAGAGAGTCCGAGCAAGTGCTACCCGCAAAGGGAGGCACAGTAAGGGAAAGACAACTGTAGTTGCAACTGGAGGCAGGAGAGTCTTTTGGCGACTAGTACATCAACAGGAGGGTGCAAATCCTTCCACTTCCTTGTAGGACAAGGAGTGTGGAGTTCCAGGTGGTCCATGTGGACTACTTCAGAGGCGGGAGGTTTTCTGCCGCTCAGGAGGACAACTGTCATCCGAAAGTCCAGTGAGATCAGGAGTCGTCAGTCCTGGTGCGACCAGGAGCTGCACAGACACCATCGAAGACCGACTTTGAAGACCACGCAAGGCATGAGGTATTGTCTCCAAGCAAGATTCGGGACAAGGTATGATTCCAAAAACCATCCTTTCCTATTATATAGACGTTGACGCGTTTCCTTGTTCCGAGTTTTGGGGGAGAAATTTTTTGTTTCTGCTGCCTTCTCTGTCTCCCCTAAAACCCAACAATTTCCATCTTATATCAGCGTAGGTTAATGGTTTGAAAAATTGACGTTGTATGTGATACTTTGGGGAAAAAAAATTCAATCGAAAATTGAATTTCACAGGCGATTTTTGACGTCGGTTTGTTTTACACAGACGACGCTGAATTCAAAGTGGTACCCATGTATGGATGGTCTTTGAATATAGACGTCGGGGTTCCTAAATATCCGAAGTTGAATATTATAGGTGTCGGTTTGTTAAATACCTGACACCCAGAAAAGCGACATTAAATGATGTTTCTATAGTAGTGATGATAGCCAATATAGTAAACCGATATGACAAACCAACATGGAGACCCAACATTGTATTATGTGTATACCACTTAAACGATACATAATGAGGCAATACATTCTATGCCCGATATGGTGCACACCTTGTGCATGATATGGCAGTAAGTATATTCCTATGTCTGATATGGTGCACCCCTATGCACGATATAGGAACCAAATATATCCATATGCCCGATATGAGGTCAAGAAGCTAACCCATACATGATATGAGGTTGACTCGAGATGATAAGGACGAAGTGATAGCTAATCCGAGATGGATGTACATTATGGTGTTAGGGGATATACCCTAAATATGATATGAGGATGTGGTTACACCACATGACCGATATGGGTACACGATAGGATGTGAAGGTTGTATCTCAAACCCCATATGAAAGCGTATATACACCATGATGCCCGACATGGTAGGTATGATTCAATCCAATGCATTTAACTAAGTGATATATATTGTGTGTTGTGTTAAATGCAACATTAAGATGTAATGAGTTTAATCCAATTTGATAATGGTGAGCTCACGGACAATAAGAGGAGAAGTAATCAATCAACATCCTAGTAATAATGAGAGAGAAACTTGTATTAATAATATAATGAATATATATTGGTACTCCTAGATTGAATGGAGTATGAATTAGGGATCAATACCATATGATGTAATCTTTAGACCCTAAGTGGTTGACAAGCGTAAATCTTAACCCTAATAATGGGTGATGAGATGATTTGAAACCCTAATCGATTGATGAAGGGAAACCCTAACCCTAAATAATGGGAGGGATATATCTCTTTTGAATTGCATGGTAATGACATGTATTTGAAATTTCTATTATCATAATACCTTTATAATACCTTGGTCTTTGATATTTATATGATACAATTTTAATGAGCTTTGTATACTATGTGAAGTAATACCTTGGTCTAATGACCTAGAGGTAATGGTTACCTGCTAAGTGGTGACAGTACTTAGTGATGTACTAAGGGTTGGAAAACCCAAGCATGATGATGATAAATAAATTGAGATACTAAGTCTTATATGTGTTCCAAAGATTATGAAAATACTTGATAAACATATTATATCTTTCTTTGTAGCATCTGATATAATTCTTGGTTGTAACTTGATTTATGCTAAAAGATATTGTAATGCACCTAATTAAGCAAGTTAAATGTTGTCATGTAGTTGCCCAGACTATAGATCCATCCAGTGCCAGAATTTGATGAATGGTGAAATGAGTTTAACTCGGTATATATATTTTTCAATATGTAATCATTATATCGGGCTACTCAGTGGACTCCCCAAACTAAACAGGGGCACTGAGTGGACTCCCCAACTACACCAGGTTGCTCAGTAGACTTCCTAATAAAATCAAACCAGGATTACTCATTGGTCTTCCTGATGAAAAATAATAGGGGAAAGCTTTGTGGTCTTCTCCCAAAGAGAGTACAAATACGATCGTAACTCTATAGTGAAGATTTCGTTATACCTCAACATAGCTAATTACAGTTGACATAAGATGTCCTTCCAGTTATCGCATACTGATCGAGACAGGTGAGGTCATGACCACCAACTCTGTTACTGACCTTGTATGGTACCGATGCTTAATGTAGTTGTGGTTAGTTGGAGCATGGTGGTATACCTCATCTCCTCTGAGCATAAGTGTGAATGTGAACATGTAATCATCCTTGTAGTGTATTTGCTTAAGGATCAAATACAGAAAACATTGGTTGATGCCTTAATATTTTATACATCTTAGTAGATAGATGTTATACATGTTCTTCATATTTCTTATAAAGCAAATAGATGACTTATAACTCTGTTATCAATATTTATGCTCAGCACGGAAAATGTACCTGCTAATTGCATAAAGTATCATTTGCTAAATTTTATACTATTTCAAATGATAATAATATTGTTGGTATAGAGTTATATCTATCGCTGGGAGAATAGTCTCACTCCATGGGATCCACAATTTTTAGGTGGATGTGGGTGAGGAGGTAGAAATCAAACTACAGAGGAAGGACCACATCAACAAGGACAACAGTAGTAGCTTAGGTTGAGGACACTGTCTGTCATGTCTTTTAGATAGAAGTTCTATGTGTCGTCTCTGTAATCTCAGGTCCTTTGGAGATGGTTCTTAGTGGTTTTTATAGACAGCTTGAGATTTTGGTTTCATTACCTCGAGGTTTTATGTTGCTATTGTATATGTTGAAATAAAGCAACTGGTACTTGTTATTCTTGAGAGGAGACGATACATTGTATGTATGTTATGAACCACATGTATATAAAGTTTTTGTTCTTTTTGTAAGTGTTTCCTGGAAGAGGATCTATGTGCAAAATAGTTTTAATTTGTAGTGATTTTTGTTAATTCTGCTGCTTATGGTTATTCCACGATTATTACTGGTGATGACTTGATTTGTAATTGGGTTGTCACACCAACCTTGAACCCTAATGTGATCATGAATGAATTAAAGGGGCCAAAAACCCTAACCCTAACAACTCATCCAATAAAAAAGGTAAAATAACACACCCTAGTATTCCTTAGAACATAAGATCATGTGCATGATCCTAAGTTATCATTCCTCTCCTTTCAGTCGAGTCATTTCCAATACCTCTCCCTGAAGGTCAAGCCTCACCCCAGAGTCAGACACATGTATCCCAAAACCCTAGTTGATAACATCATGAACCCTAGATTCCTGGGCTCAATGAAAATACCTAATATCTATTAGAACCTTTGGGTTTTTAGAGGAGAGGTAGATCCAGTTTTACAGAAAGTGGTGTGAAGAGGATTTTGTCTTACAGAAGGTAAGTGGGCCATGTCATTGAATTCATATTATATAGGTTAGAATGATAGTCTAATTATCATGCTCAGAATAATCCACTAGACATGTAGTCTAATGTTCATATGTAGAGCATTAACTTCCTATACAATAGAATTATTTCCTCAGATAGCTCATGCCTAGATTTTATAAACAATTAGTTTCAAGTTGTCATTTATGCATAAATGTTAGAAAATAGCAAGTGAATAATTAGAACTCAAAATATATGAATAGAATTTATTTTAGTATGCTAATTCCTTGATAACATTTAGAATTTAGACTGTGTTTTAAAATATCAGATTTATATACATAATCTAGAATTCAGACACATTATAGTTCTTTACTAATTGAATGGAAATATTAGAGTTTATCTTTAGTTTTTAGTTCCTTTATTGGTATTTTCTCATAAAGTCATAATAGAATTTAGAATATAGAATGCTAGAATAGAATACACACTTTAGAATTTTTCTCAATTACTTGGGATTCAGAGAATCAGAATAGAAACATAATCATAAATAGAATCAAAATAGAATTTAGAAAATAATGGAATAAAATAGAAAATTACACCAAAACGTATTTTTATATTATATAATAAGTCCTCACTTAATAGATGTATTGTAGTATACAGAACATAAAGTATTTATGTGATAGAAGGCATGTTGTTCCACAGAAGCCACATTGCACCATAGAAGGCACGTTGTGCCATATAAGACACCTCAATGTCATCAGAAGGCTTTCATGCCACAGAATGTGTATTTTACCATACCATAAAATAGGTCTTATTGTATAATAGTAGCCAAAAAAATATAAAAGATGTGAACAAAAGTTGTTCACTTTAGTATATATTAATAGTCTTTATAATGTAGTTTTTTCTTTAGTCATAGAAATCAATGCCAATTACTATAACCTAGAATTATTTTCATTGTGCATGGTTGGGGACGTGACATTTGTAGAGAGTGAGGAGTAGTCCAAGAAAGAGATTAGATTCTAGAAAGTAGGATGGAAATCATTTGTGGGATATTATCTTAGGTAATCCTTCAAGATCAAGATTTTATTTATCTGTTCACTTTAGCTAATGTAGGGAGATGTGACTTCCAGAATCATATTAATGTTGGACATTAACTTTTTCCAGATATGTGATGTTTTCCCTATAAGTTTATGTTATGTATGTGTTGATGTTTCTGCTTATATTTCTATAGTTGATAAATGGGCAAGCATTACAATATGGTATTATAGCATTTAAATAATGATTATTATTTGATATCCCTAGATAAGCCTTTATAGATGCATTTTTGAACTGATGGCTCCCAACTAGAAGTTTGAGTAGGGTAAGAAGTGCATACATGGAGAGGTCTCCTACAATATAAGGAGTGATCGTGATGCCTCCAGAGGGGCCAACGAAGGGTAACCCTAATGCACCTCTCTATTTGTTCATCAAGGCTCTTACAGATGCCATGTCTGACCAGAATGGGAGGCCCCAATAGCCCAGAAACTAAGAGTTGGCATTAGTAGATTTCCTAAAGATAAAGTCGGAGACCTTCTTTGGTTAATATGAGATAGATATGGTCACTCATGTTGAGGAGTGTTTTTTTAACATGGAGCATTGCTTCTATGATATGGTTTGTCCTAAGCATTCCAAGGTATGTTTTATGACCCATTTGTTGAAGAGTCATGCTCGTGTCAGTTAGGAGAACTTCACCATTGCCCGAGGACCTAATGTTGCACCAGTGACCTAGAGGGATTTCACCACCTCCTTCCAAAATTGTTATATCTTAGAAGCCATGGTCAGAAAGAAGGAATTGGAGTTCAAGCACATCAAGAAGCATTACTATACGGTCAACCAATATGCAATGAAGTTTTGTAGGCTGCAAAAATATGGAACCAAAGATGAGGTGCATATAGCCAATAAGTTCATGTGTGGTCTAAAGCCTGACCTCAACTTTGCTCTAGTGAAATGCGACATCAAGACCGTACAAGAATCCCTAGAAGCAACCGTGGAGCTGGAGGACCACCCATGATTAAATTGCAAGAATGAGGATATTTTGGAGGCAACTATTATCATAAAGGTCAAAATAGTGGACAAAACAATAAGAGGAAGGCCCCAAAAGGAGCACCATCCCAAAATAGGAGCTCAAGGAGGAGGATCCCATGAAGCACCAGACCAGGTCTACCCGAAGTGTCAGAACCCCCATGGTGGGAAATGCAAGTTTGGGCAGCTTTAATGCTACCTATGTAGTGATGAAATCCACTTTAAGTTCACCTTCCCAAAGAGGCAGAACAAGATCAAAATAATTAGAGAAAGAAGTGTCAGATAAGAGTGTTCTCCATGGATGTAGAATTGGTAGATGAGGACCAGACAATAGAAGGTATGACCTAATCCTAGTATTATAAATTAGATGGAACTATTTTATTTACTGCATAGTTTAGACCTATTTAGTACAAAAATGATGAACCTAAGGGTGGTCAAGCATCACCATCAAAGAATAAGTAAAACTCTAAGGTGGGTAGTACATGAAAATATTAAGGATGGATTTTCATTCAAGGTGGTAGATTTGTAACATCCTAATTTTTTTCAAGTATTTGTTTGCAATTCTTCTAATATCATATCCTTTATGGTCACCCACTACTAAAAGGTCAATTTTAAATAATTTTGATTATTATCATGCATTAGGAAATTTGCCAATAACATGTAACATGTGAATAAGACTACATCTAAAATTTCAAGATCTAGATCTTTTTAGATAATTAGTTACATATATACTAAACTTTATCTAGTAAATAATTATATTAACTAATTTGACCACCTAACTCAGAAATTAACTCTAGGAGAATATTCTAGAGCCCATTAGGATCATATGGTAAAAGTTTGGAACTAATTGAAGTCTATTTGACTAGGTAAATGATTTTTAGAATATAGCAGTAATTTTAATAGGTTAAAAAGCCCTTTTCGAAAATATGTTCTTATGGGCCTTGCTTGGGCCGTCCCTTTTGGGTCTATGATACTTCCAACTAACCACAGTCGCAAGATCCTTTCTTCAACCTTTAGATTCTTGGAACAAGACTCTATATCATTCAATATTAATTTCACTCAACCTCCTCATATGTTTTGAAAATAGATTCTTACATGACATATAGGAAGCCAAAGTGCATCATAAAACCCTTGGGTCAACCCTAGTTTTCATCCTCATCGAAATGCCCAATTCTATTTAGTGCACCAACCACCATCAAAATAATCCCATCCTCTCTGCCACCTCCACCATATCCACCACTCCTTCACCATCACCCAGATTCCTGAAGCCAGTTGTCATTATTCCTTCAATCTGTGGTTAGCCGTGGAGGTCTTCCCTCAAGTGTGCACGATAGAAGAAGACTGCATCTCTACCATCAAGCACATCTGGGCAAGTGTGTCAGAGCAAGGGGCAATGAGGGGTCGTTGTAGGGAGTAATGAGGGGTCATTTCTGAGTCTTATGAAGGCCCCAATGCCCGACCATTGAAGAGAGGTACATAACCTAAGCCCAACACCAATGTGTCTATCTTGTACCATTCAATTGTCATCGACATTTTGGTCTTTGGTGTGCAACTAGTTCTTTGACTTCATAGTGTCTATGCAGATGTCTGTGACTGAAACCAAGGGCATGAGTCTCCTTCATTCTTGTGTCTCATTCTTCCATCCTTTTCCCCTATTTTCCAGTGCTCATCAACCACAACTCAAGTTTACTGCCCTTATTTTCCATGACCTTATTCAAGGAAGCATGTACCAGAACAAACCAGAGAAGTTGATGTTCTATTAAGCTTGTTTTCTTTCACTCCAAGTCAAGCCTAGATGAAACTTTGTCTCTTCTTGAAAACTGGTTGCAACTCTCACATACTAAGTTGCATGTGTTCTACCTTTGTTATGTGTACCCTTTGATTTCATCGTGATAGCGAAAGATACCACAACATGACAGATAGTCCTGAGATAATGTAACATGTTTCTATACCTTGTCACCCATCTATCTGTCACAACTCAAACTCCATGTATGAAAGCCAGTATAACCACCTCTTATACGTATTATTGTTTTTAATGCAATCACAACCCTCGGTAACCAGTAGTTACAGACCTAGTTGCACTGATCACCACAATAAAGTTAATTGTTTATCATATTAGATAATAATGCCCAACGATCAACCTAAAAATTGAACCTATATATGCTAACCATGTGATTTGAGTCACAAATCCAAATAATCTATGCCCATATAGTGATCTTGGTCACCCCTCCTAGAATAAGCAACTATCAAAATTCTATGATACTACCTAATACAATAATACTTTACTAAACATCTGACCTATATTTAACTGAAAGATAGATTGATCTGGAGGATAATACTAGTCTAAATGGTTAGATGGGTTCAACCCACAATCTTATTGTTTTAACTTAAAACCGAGGCCTTTGGCTTCCCTAAAACATTCATCCCCTAACTTTAATGATAACACAATAATTTAGTAAGTATAACCCTAAATTTTGAAGTTTATACTATAAAGACATGCACAACTAATGTATGGTGTACAAATAGACATATATATACATATATATAGTCAGGCTAGAATACACTCGAGAGTAAAGATCACGTCGTACACCCCAATGGTGTTTTCCTATCTAGACCATGTTTTTTCAAAATATAGTCCATTTAACTTCATGGTTACAATATTAGTAGGCCACATACAAAATTTGAGCTCATTTGGATGAGTATAAGTCACTCATCCAAGGAAAACAAAATCAACGCACAAAACTAATTTGAAATGTATGTTTTTTGCCTCCTTTAGATGCATGACCTATAAGTGTCCAAAAGAGTTGAAATTTATAATATAGTATGTTCTTAAGATATTAAAGAAGATCAATGGTTTAGATTTATCAAAAGTTTATTGCATCTTTATAAAATGATTGAGGTGTACGATGCCTCCGATACACTCGAGTGTACACTAGCCTGACTCTCTCTCTCTCTCTCTCTCTCTATATATATATATATATATATATATATATATATATATATATATATATATATATGTGTGTGTGTGGGGGGGGGGGGAGTTCATTCATTGCCCGTGTTGGTAGCTACCCACTTCATTGGTTACTTTTTTGGGAGTTCCTTATTTTACACATGTAGACGGTTACCTTACTATACAAACTATTACTTTACATGCATAAACAATTACATTTGCAACAATAGTAACAATTGTACAATTGCATATTTATTTTAGAATTTTAACTGTGTATTCTGCTCGGTTTTACTTTTTGAGTCAAATAGTTACTTGTTGGTCAACATAGTTACTTTTTTTCAAATAAGTTATTTTTCTCACCAAATAGTTACTTTTTGAGCGGCACAGGTAGTGAATTCTAGGTTACACATGTGTGTATTAAATATGTACTCTCTCTCTCTATATATATATAATATTTATGTATGTGTGTATATATACCTAACATAAAACATGGATCACAAACTTATATGAGTCTTTTCTGGCATTAAAAATCCAACATTGAACCCTAATGTTATCATGAATGATTTAAAGGTATCTAGAATCCAAAACCTAATAAATCATCCACTAAAAAGGGTAACAAAATACACCCTAGTATTCTTTAGAACATAAAATCATGTGCATGGTCCTAAGATTCACCCAAGAGTTAGATACATGTACCCTAAAACTCTAGTTGAGAACATCATGAACTCTAGAATCCTTTGCTCGATGAAAATACCTAAGATCTAATAGAACCTTTAGGTTTTTAAGAGAGTAGGTCAAGTTTGAGAGAAAGTGATGTGAAGAGGAGTATGGATTACAAAAGCTAAGTGGGCCTTGTCCTTGAATTCTTATTATGTATGTTAAATGACAATTTAATTACCACATTCATAATAATCCATTAGACATGTGGTATAATCACTAGTACAGAAACATCATTCAATGTCACTTTTCTGGGCGTCAGTTATTTAGGAAATCCGACGCCTATAACATTCAACGTCGGTGATGCAGGTAAACTGACGTCTATAGTCAAGACACGAGTACCGCTTCGTATTCAACGTCGGCTTGGTAAAAGGAAACTGATGCCTAATATCGCCCGCAAAATCCAATTTTCAAGTGAAAAAAAATTGGCCCCAAAGTGTCACATACAACGTCAGTTTTTTAACATCTAACTGATGCCTATATAAGATGAAAATTTGCGCGAAAAGTTCCAACTTAGGTGTCGGTTATCCTTGGATAAGCGACACCGATAATGGTTCCCACCAAATTATTTAGGGCAAAATTTGTCTAATTGGACGTCGATTCTTAAGGAACAACCGACGGCAAAGACTTTAGGTGTCGTTTGTATTAGATAACAGATGTTGTATACCAACTTAATAGACCCACGAACAACAACTATTCCCCTTTCTTCTATTTCATCATCTTCTGTTTCATCGCCCGCTGTTGCTCGCCGCCTGGTGCCTGCTACTTCTCGCTCGCCGCCGACGCTGCCTGTTGCTTCCTCACCGTCCATGGGGTTGTTGTTGCTCTACATCGCCGCCCCCGCCTGCCACCTTCCTCCTTGCGTCGCCACCACACTGCCTTCCTTCTTGTCACCGTCCGCTGACGCCGCTGTTGCTGATATTCCTTCCTACCACCACCCACCGCCGACGTTGTTGTTGTTGCTACTATTACTTTGCTTGCCGCCGCCCACCGATGCCGTCGCCCACCGACGCCGCCGCTACTGCTATTCCTCTCCATTTCCATGCTCTACTGTGGTTGTTGGTCTGTCTGACCTGCCGTCTGGAGCTCTCCGTCCACCGCTGTACTTGCCTGTCCTGCCACCTGGAGCTCGCCTGTGGGCTCTGATCTCCAAACCACAAATTAATCCTAATTTAAACATGTGCGGAAGCAATCGATAAACAGCGGAAGACAAAAATCACGGGAAATTAAAACTTTTCGAGACAAGAGCTTGAAACCACAAACCTTTTCCATAGAAAAAGGATTTAACTGTATACATCACTGTCAATTACTTCTTGAGTAATTATATACAACATGATACAAAATCTCTCAAGAATTCATACTCAAAACACTCCAAGACCTGAGAGTACAGAGGACACATAGGACTGACTCTATTCTACACCATAAAGCAGGCTGAATCTCCACCTGAGATTTACTGCTCCTGGTGCTGCTGTTGCTGGGATTGGTCACATGTGTTCTTGTTCCTCCGTCTTCGACGACCACCTAAAAAGTTGAAGTCTAAGGGGTGAGACAATTATACATAATTGCCCCAGCGAGAGTTATAACTCTCCACTAGAAGCTTTGTAAGCAAAGAAAGGAATAACTAAAGCAATAAAAGCCTTCAAGGTATTCACCAGCAGTTTTGATGATAAGCAAGAGTTCAATCATTTATGAAATATGAGAACATCTACACTATTCAATGTAACATCAATCAAATCACTCGTAGATAACTCTAACAGATATACTACGTTGTTGATTATGTTTTTCAAACATTATTATGCCATGTGGAGATGAGGCATACCACTCATACTCCAACTGATCGCTAAGAAGTCACATCAGTACCATACATAGGTCATTAAAAGAGTCGGATTCTTATGACCTCACCTTCCTCAGTCAGTTAGAGGATTGTTTGTTAGACATCTGGCAGGATGTCTTTTATAATAGGTCACCAGGGTAAACTGGTCCTTCGCTATTTTTAGAGTTACAGTGGCGTTCTGTACTCTCTTCGCCATCGGAAGATTTCTTGTTTATCTTTCATCGATGCGTTGTTTGTGTCTTTAAGGGAGTGTAGTGATACATCTCACCTTTTGGACTATGTGGTGGGGTCTGATGGACTACAAGAATCTACATCAAATCCTCTCACCTTGGATATCTTTTAGTGAAGGTATGACGGACTATAAAAATCTACATCACTTCCTACACTAGGATGTAAGGTTCTACACATCCATGTACCCCACATACTCAAGAGTATGTGATCCAGGAGTTCCCTGGGGAAAACCTGTTTCACCATCATTTAGACTCTGACAATGATGGATCTATGATCAGGGCTCTACATTTCACTTGATTAGTTAGGTACATTCAGTATTCTTTAAACATTGTTCTTCAAACAATAACATTAGCACAGCAGCTATAAATGAGAATACTAAAAATGTAGCAGGCCTAACTCTTTTCAATCATCAATTCTCAGTCATCTCATCATAAGTCATCTGTCAAGCATGACCCTGATGGTATTCATGGCTCTTACAGCCCACAAATCTCAATAGATGTCACTTAGCAGTGCATCAAGATAATTCACTTATTCATAAAGCTTAAGGCATGCTTTCAATGAATATAATATGGTATTCCATACCTGGATATGACCATCATCTCATGATAACCTGCATGGTTAAATCAACTGATAATGGTAAACAATTCAACAATTAGGGTTTACTATTCATCTTTCATGTCATCACCCTAAAATTAGGGTTTACTGTTCACTCTATGGTGAATTGTACTCATTACATCATCATGTAAGAGAAACATCATCATTAAGGCTCTTAAATAAGATTAAGATTCATTAGATATCATAATTAGGGTTTCCATGACCTCACATAGGTGGATCATTCCCTAATCATGCACATTCATGTGAATTAGAAGTATCTTACTTGAGTTTCCAGCTTAAAAGGGTACTTTCTCTCTCTTAGGATACTTTCTCTCTCCTCTCACTAGTAGATGGTGATAACACCTCTCTAGATCAGGTTGAGTTAAGTCCCTATTGACTAACATAAGCCAAGACATCATCATTATGTGATTAGGGTTTGATTAGAACAAGGTTTTACCCCCTTTAGACCCCTCAATGGTATTTTGGTAATTTGCCTCATGATCACCATCATGGTTTAACTCACTAATCACTTAGTCCCTTAATGACCTAGGTTACCATCAGGGTTTAGATTAGATCACCATTGAACTAATTACACCATCAATTGGTTAAGTACAAACCATCATCAACATCTCCAAACGGTTTCAACCTTCAAACGGTTTCAACCACCAACCGGTCTTGAGACCGTTTGGAGGTGAAGACCGTTTGGAAGGGTTGACTTTCCAAGCCGTTTGGAGCTCAATTGGTTTGAAACCGTTTGATCAATTCATCTTGAGATCAATTGGACCAAACGATCCTGAGGTTGTTTGAGCCCAAACGGTCTTGAGACCGTTTGGCCCCAAACGGTCTTGAGACCGTTTGGTCCAAATGGGCTCAAACCTTTAGGACCTCCAAAGTGGTTCAAAGGTTACCAATGTTCATGAAAGTGTAGGTTGAAGCCCTCAATTGGTCAAAGCTATGTTAACCCCTTACAAATTGAGTCAATTAGGGTTAGCCTTAGTCAATTAGACATCAAATTGACCCTCAATTGAAAGCCAATTAGGGTTCAATCCTTCTCAATTAGGGTTTCAAATCGGATGGTCATCAATGTTCAACAATGTGAATCAATTCAAGGTTGAACCTATCAATTGACCTCCAATTGGGCTCAAACTTGGCCCAAACGGTCTTGAGGTCGTTTGGACATCATCCAAATGGTCTTGAGACCGTTTGCCCAAAGTTTGACCAAAAACTAAGTTGGTTTGACTAGGGTTGTAATCCAATTAGGTCAAAAATCAGCAATTTTCTCAATTCACCAACTTCTTGTAATTGGACCCTCAAATCATTAGATTAACTCAACCCTAGACCTTCAAACGGTCTTGGGTTGTGTCCAAACGGTATTGAGACCGTTTGGAGGAACCCCCAAACGGTCTTGAGACCGTTTGGGTCCTTCAACCCAAAACTCAACAAGATCTATGTTTCAAATCAGCAATTTTGACCCGATTAGGGTTTACATGTTGAAGTGCCTTAAACTCTCAATTGGTTAAGAATTTGACTTTGATTCTTTGCAGGAAAGAAATTCAATATTTTATCAACTGACCCTCAAACGGTCGTCCCTTGGTCAACCCTATCAAACGGTCTTGAGACCGTTTCAATCCAAACGGTCTTGCAAGACCGTTTGAGGGCAAACGGTATGAAACCATTTGACCCCAAACGGTTTGCAACCGTTTGGACCAAAAGGGTCCAAGGTCGTTTGATAAAGTGACATAGGGAACCACGCCCCTCATCTTCAACCTCTAGCAAGGTCGGTTCTCCCACTTTTTTGCTTGCAAAAGTGCAAGGAAGAAGGGAGGTAGAAGAAGAATTACCAAGTAAATGTTTACAAGAATTAAGCATGCAAATAAAGCAAGAGTTTAGAGTTATAAAACCCGCCTAAAGGTTGATTCCAGAGCTCCAAGCCTTCAAGCTCCAAGATTTAATGGCGTCCTTGAGCTTCCACAACTCGATCAGAGGTGAATTCTCCAAGGAAACGTAGGGTTGATCAACTAGAACAAGATAACTAAGTAAGCTATCCACAAAACCAACCTTTAAATATGAATTCCTCCATGAATTCGAGCTAGAAGGTGGTGTTCTCTTACCTAGAACAGGTTGGTCGTCCCCCTGAGCTCCAGAGCTATCCTTGGTCATTTGAGCAAGAAGGGAAGAGATGTGAAAGGAAAGAAAGATCGTTCCCTTATTTGCAATGAAAAGGGTTTATATACTTTAGCCCTTTTTACACTACAAGGACCTCTCAAGATTGGAAATCACATATAGGTCCCTCCTTGCTCAAGGGCACGTCCAAACCCATATAAACTTATGCAAATCTCATGAAATCTCAAGATCTAAGGGTAAAGGAAGCCAACCTACAACTAGGGTACATCCATGAAATATCTCCATACCCATTTTAGGTGACTTTTATCACAAAGATCATTTTCCTCATCTGATTACTCATTGATGTGTCCCTTTCATCATTTCTACTCTAAATGATGACAAGAGTTATAAAAGATACTCTAGATATTAAATATTACAAGTTGCACCCCTAAATTTGGGTAAATTGCAGTTTACTCCAAATTAGGGTTTCTAAGCATGGGGATTGCTTCCACAGCTGCACCTTGGTGCTCAAGCTTGGAAATCCCTCAAACTTCATCATAGACATCCTCATGATATTTCAATATCAGAGGAACATCTTAACCTTGTGATTTTGCAAGTTGAACCCTTAAACTGGGTAATTTGCACATAGGTCTCTGCATACAACACAATGCTACAACTTTATACAAAAAGGAGCAAAATTTGAAAATATATGTTCTTGAGGAACTTAATTACATGCCAGGGAGTTTTCACAAGTATATAATTACATATTTAGGCAAAACTTCCAGGGTTAGGTTATAACCCAGGTCAGGGATGTTACAAATTCTTCACCCCTTCAAAAGGATTTCGTCCCCGAAATCGATAAAGTGTATTATAAGAAAAGAGCAGGATATTTTCTTCTCATCTCATCCTCTAGTTCCCAAGTGTCTTCTTCAACACCACGATGGTTCCAGAGGACTTTCACAAGGCTTATATCCTTCTTCTTTAACTTTTTAGTTCTGTTATCGAGGATTGACACTGGTCCCTCCTCATATGTTATATCTTCTTTCAATTCTACTTCCATAGGTTGAAGAACTGACTCGGTGTCTGGGTGACATTTCCTCAGCATGGAAATGTGAAACACAGGGTGTAGCTTCTGCAACTCCTGAGGTAACTCTAGTCTATAGGCCACCTTTCCAACTCTTTCAACAATTGGATAAGGTCCCATAAATCTAGGAGCTAACTTCCCTTTTCTTCCAAAACGAAGGACTCCTTTACAAGGTGAGACCTTGAGATACACTCTGTCTCCAACCTGGAACTCTAGGGGTCTACGACGTTTATCGGCATACGATTTCTGTCTATCCTGTGCAGTCTTAAGCTGTTGTTGTATTACTTTAATCTTTTCCGTAGTTTGCTGCACAAGATCAGGACCTAACAACTGGTGCTCACCAGTTTCATACCAACACAAGGGTGATCTACAACGTCTAACATATAAGGCTTCATATGGTGCCATATCAATGCTATGCTGATAGCTATTGTTATAGGCAAACTCTATCAAGCTTAGATGTAGATCCCAACTTCCGTTAAACTGGAGAACACATGCTCTCAACAGATCTTCCAAGGTTTGTATAGTCCTTTCTGACTGTCCATCAGTCTGGGGATGAAAGGCTGTACTAAACCTTAGCTTGGTGCCTAGGGCTCTATGTAACTGTTCTCAAAAGTGACTTGTAAATTGGGGACCTCTGTCAGAAACTATAGTGACAGGAACTCCGTGCAAACGCACTGTCTCTCGAACATACAACTGGGATAACCTTTCAGCAGAATAGGTTGTTTTGACAGGTAAGAAATGTGATGTCTTTGTCAACCTATCAACAACTACCCAGATGGAATCATGTCCTTTGTTTGTCCTGGGTAGGCCAACAACAAAGTCCATGGTCACATGGTCCCACTTCCACTGTGGTATGGGTAAAGGTTGCATTGTTCCTGTAGGTTTCTGGTGTTCAGCCTTGACCTACTGACACACAGGACACCTCAGAACAAACTCAGCTACATCCCTCTTCATCCCAGGCCACCAATACATATCTTTCAAATTTCGATACATCTTGGTGCTCCCTGGATGCATAGCATACATTGAAGAATGAGCTTCCTCCAGAACTAACTTCCTCAGGTTATCCACATCTGGTACTATCATCCTTCCATGATAGCATGCCACCTGGTCATCTGACTCATGAAAACCTTCTCGCTTCTCATCACCAAACTCAGACCTAATCTGCTGAACTGCAACATCTACTTGTTGTGCCTCCTTTATCTGCTCTCTTAAGGTAGGTTTAATCTGCATCTCAGCTAACAGACCAGCCAACAATGATGCCTTCAACTGTACATTGTCTTGCCTCAAAGAGATAAGCATATCCCTCCTAGAGCATACTAAAGAACTTAGTTGTGCTCTATCCATGGTTGATGTTGCTGATTTCCTACTCAAGGCATTTGCAACCACATTGGCCTTGCCTGGATGGTAATCAATTGTACAGTCGTAGTCCTTGATTAACTCCATCCAGCGATGTTGCCTCATGTTAAGCTCATGTTGAGAGAAGATATACTTAAGGTTCTTGTGGTCTGTGAAAATATGGAAGGTTTCTCCGTAGAGATAATGTCTCCAGATCTTCAAGGCATGGACCACAGCAGCTAACTCTAGATCATGTGTCGGATAATTCTCCTCGTGTTTCTTAAGCTGTCGGGAAGCAAAAGAAATCGCTTGTTTATCCTGCATCAACACACATCCAAGTCCATTCTTGGAGGCATCACAGAAGATTATATATTCCTTTCCTTGCTCAGGTAGCACAAGCACAGGTGCACTTGTCAACCTCTCCTTCAACAGCTGAAAAGACTGTTGACACTTATCACTCCAAGCAAAAGGAACATCCTTCCAAGTTAACTTGGTCAAAGGTAAGGCTATAGAACTGAAATTCTTAATAAACCTTCGGTAATAACCAGCTAACCCCAAGAAACTTCTAATCTCCGTCGGTGTCTTCGGTTGTTCCCAGTGTAGAACAGATTCTACCTTAGCAGGGTCAACACGAATTCCCGAGGCTAATACCACATGTCCAAGGAAAGACACTTCAGATAACCAGAACTCACACTTGCTAAACTTAGCGTATAGCTTATGTTCTCTTAGCAAGGTCAAAGTTTGGCGAAGGTGTTGCTCATGCTGCTGAGCATCCTTACTATAAATCAGTATGTCATCTATGAAGACGACAACACACTGATCAAGGAAGGGTCAGAAGACTCTATTCATGAGTTCCATGAATGTAGCTGGTGCATTGGTTAGTCCAAACAACATAACCGTGAACTCATAGTGACCATATCTTATCCTAAAGGCAGACTTGGATATGTCACTGTCCTTGATGCGGAGTTGATGATATCCAGACCTTAAGTCTATCTTGGAGAAGACTGTTGCACCACGCAATTGGTCGAAAAGATCATCAATCCTCAGCAAAGGATACTTATTCTTTATTGTTACTTTATTGAGTTGTCTATAGTCAATGCACAACCGCATTGATCCATATTTCTTTTTAACAAACAAAACTGGAGCACCCCAAGGTGAGGTACTCGGTCGGATGAAACCCTTCTCAAGTAACTCTTGAAGCTGTTTCTTGAGTTCAGCCATTTCGGCAGGCGCCATCCTATACGGAGTCTGAGCTATGGGTTTCGTATCTGGGACCAAATTGATCTCAAAATCAATCTCCCGAGGTGGTGGTATACCAGGAAGTTCTTCAGGAAACACATCCTCAAATTCCCTGACTATAGGAACTTCAGCAGGGTTGGGATTCTCCTTGGTAACATCTACCACATGGGCCAAGAATGCATAACATCCTTGCCTCATCAACTTATCAGCAACCATAGCTGATACAAGACAGGTGGGAAGAATCTTTCTTTCACCTTGAAAGATCCATGTGTTGCTTTCATCAGCAAACACTGCCAACTTGGACTCACAATCCAAGACAACTCGATACCTTTCCAAGGTATCCATCCCTAGGATTACATTGAATCCTTGCATATCAAGCGGTATAAGGTCCACTTGAATGTGATGCTTAGAAAAGAAGAGTACACAGGGAGAGCATACTTCTTGCAGAACAGCAGACCCACTCAACGGAGTCTCCAACAACAACCTATCTGCCCTATGACTAGTTGTCATACTACAGTTACGAATCACTCTTCGAGTGATGAAAGAGTGTGTAGCACCCGAATCAATCAGAACAGATACTACACAAGATTTAGACATATCAGAATATAAAAGTTCCATCTGACCTGTCACCACTTGTGGATTAACCACTGCCTCTGGTGGGTTCATAGCATAAAACCTTGCTGTAGCCTGTTGTTGAGGTGGTGCTGAAGATCCAGCTTGAGACGCTTGCCCGCGTCCTTGACCTGTTCCTTGAGATTGTCCTCCCTGTGATCCCTGTTGTCCTTGTCTCGGAGGCTGTGTCACACTGACAGGCCTAGATCGGCAGTCCTTCATCAAATGTCCCACCTTACCACAGTTGTAGCAGCTTCTCTCTTGTGGTCTTGGTGGTCCAGTAGCAGACATTGATGCAGAACCCTGTGTCTCCCGAGGTGGTTGTCCTCTTCCTCTACTTCTACTTGGAGACCACTGAGTCTGAGGACTAGATCTAGATGGTGGAGGATTAGGTGCAGAGGATCTAGACTTCTTAAAGTCCATAGATGAAGAACCTTGGAACTGTGGATACCTCTTCTGAGTTTGCCTCTTCTCAACCACAGATCTCTCTATCCTTCGGACTGACTCAACGAAGGTAGAGAATCTTTCTCGGTTTTCTAAGGCATACACTGGGGTAGACATGTCAGCATTCAACCCCCTCTCGAATTTTCTGATTCTCTCTTCTTCTGTGGCAGCCATGTGCGGACAAAACCGCAACAGCTCCATGAACTTAGCTTCATACTCGCTAATGTTCATGACTCCCTGCCTCAGTCTCTCAAACTGAGAGATCTTCTCGTCTAGGAAGGTCTTTGGAAAATATCTCTGAACAAATTTCCGCCGAAAGTCTTCCCACAAGATCTCTATTCTAGGTCTCTTCTGCTCTTCCATTGTCCACCAATGACCAACACTTCCTTTGAGAAGATAGACAGCATGTCTAACCTTCTCAGCTTTAGGGATATTGAGTATCCTGAAAGCCTTCTCCAGCTCTGTCAACCACAGATCAACATCTGTGGGTTCAATAGTCCCAAGGTACTCGGTAGCTCCGACACGACGTAGTCGTTCGAACGTTTTCCCGATACCTTGACCTTATGGTTGGACAGGTGCCCTAGGTGCAGGCATAGGCATCCTGTCGGTTATGCGTGTCATGGCAGTCATGAACTGCCCAAACATTGTCTGTACTGCTGGGTTACCCATGTCGGTTGGGTCGAACTGGGGTGGCTCTCTAGGTTGTTCTGGTACAGGCTGTTCCCTCTCTGGTACTCCTACACCGCCTTGAGGTGCACTAGCACTACTTTCTACCACGTTCTCATCATGTGGCTCTGACATATTAAGTATCTTCTTCTCCTGAGGAGCAGAAGATTCTATTAGATAAGGAAGGAATACTAAAGATGGACTCGACTTCCTAAGTCCTATGCCTCTGTAGACTCGGCGAACCTAGAGCTCTGATACCACTTAATTGTGGGCTCCGATCTCCAAACCACGAATTAATCCCGATTTAAACATGTGCGGAAGCAATCGATAAACAGTGGAAGACAAAAATCACGGGAAATTAAAACTTTTCGAGACAAGAGCTTGAAACCACAAACCTTTTCCATAGAAAAAGGATTTAACTGTATACATCACTGTCAAATTACTTCTTGAGTAATTATATACAACATAATACAAAATCTCTCAAGAATTCATACTCAAAACACTCCAAGACCTGAGAGTACAGAGGACACATAGGACTGACTCTATTCTACACCATAAAGCAGGCTGAATCTCCACCTGAGATTTACTGCTCCTGGTGTTGCTGTTGCTGGGATTGGTCACCTGTGTTCTTGTTCCTCCGTCTTCGACGACCACCTAAAAAGTTGAAGTCTACGGGGTGAGACAATTATACATAATTGCCCCAGCGAGAGTTATAACTCTCCACTAGAAGCTTTATAAGCAAAGCAAGGAATAACTAAAGCAATAAAAGCCTTCAAGGTATTCACCAGCAGTTTTGATGATAAGCAAGAGTTCAATCATTTATGAAATATGAGAACATCTACACTATTCAATGTAACATCAATCAAATCACTCGTAGATAACTCTAACAGATATACTACGCTGTTGATTATGTTTTTCAAACATTATTATGCCCTGTGGAGATGAGGCATACCACTCATACTCCAACTGATCGCTAAGAAGTCACATCAGTACCATACATAGGTCATTAAAAGAGCCGGATTCTTATGACCTCACCTTCCTCAGTCAGTTAGAGGATTGTTTGTTAGACATCTGGTGGGATGTCTTTTATAATAGCTCACCAGGGTAAACTGGTCCTTCGCTATTTTTAGAGTTACAGTGGCGTTCTGTACTCTCTTCGCCATCGGAAGATTTCTTGTTTATCTTTCATCGATGCGGTGTTTGTGTCTTTAAGGGAGTGTAGTGATACATCTCACCTTTTGGACTATGTGGTGGGGTCTGATGGACTACAAGAATCTACATCAAATCCTCTCACCTTGGATATCTTTTAGTGAAGGTATGATGGACTATAAAAATCTACATCACTTCCTACACTAGGATGTAAGGTTCTACACATCCATGTACCCCACATACTCAAGAGTATGTGATCCAGGAGTTCCCTGGGGAAAACCTGTTTCACCATCATTTAGACTCTGACAATGATGGATCTATGATCAGGGCTCTACATTTTACTTGATTAGTTAGGTACATTCAGTATTCTTTAAACATTGTTCTTCAAACAATAACATTAGCACATTAGCTATAAATGAGAATACTAAAATTGTAGCAGGGCTAACTCTTTTCAATCATCAATTCTCAGTCATCTCATCATAAGTCATCTGTCAAGCATGACCCTGATGGTATTTATGGCTCTTACAGCCCACAAATCTCAATAGATGTCACTTAGCAGTGCATCAAGATAATTCACTTATTCATAAAGCTTAAGGCATGCTTTCAATGAATATAATATGGTATTCCATACATGGATATGAACATCATCTCATGATAACCTGCATGGTTAAATCAAATGATAATAGTAAACAATTCAACAATTAGGGTTTACTATTCATCTTTCATGTCATCACCCTAAAATTAGGGTTTACTGTTCACTCTATGGTGAATTGTACTCATTACATCATCATGTAAGAGAAACATCATCATTAAGGCTCTTAAATAAGATTAAGATTCATTGGATATCATAATTAGGGTTTCCATGACCTCACATAGGTGGATCATTCCCTAATCATGCACATTCATGTGAATTAGAAGTATCTTACTTGAGTTTCCACCTTAAAAGGGTACTTTCTCTCTCTTAGGATACTTTCTCTCTCCTCTCACTAGTAGATGGTGATAACACCTCTCTAGATCAGGTTGAGTTAAGTCCCTATTGACTAACATAAGCCAAGACATCATCATTATGTGATTAGGATTTGATTAGAACAAGGTTTTACCCCTTTAGACCCCTCAAGGGTATTTTGGTAATTTGCCTCATGATCACCATCATGGTTTAACTCACTAATCACTTAGTCCCTTAATGACCTAGGTTACCATTAGGGTTTAGATTATATCACCATTGAACTAATTACACCATCAATTGGTTAAGTACAAACCATCATCAACATCTCCAAACGGTTTCAACCTTCAAACGGTTTCAACCTTCAAACGGTTTCAACCACCAAATGGTCTTGAGACCGTTTGGCCTCAAACGGTCTTGAGACCATTTGGATCCAAACGGTCTTGAGACCGTTTGGAGGTGAAGACCGTTTGGAAGGGTTGACTTTCCAAACCGTTTGGAGCTCAATTGGTTTGAAACCGTTTGATCAATTCATCTTGAGATCGATTGGACCAAACAATCCTGAGGTCGTTTGAGCCCAAACGGTCTTGAGACCGTTTCGATCCAAACGGTCTTGAGACCGTTTGGTCCAAATGGGCTCAAACCATTTGGACCTCCAAAGTGGTTCAAAGGTTACCAATGTTCATGAAAGTGTAGGTTGAAGCCCTCAATTGGTCAAAGCTATGTTAACCCCTTACAAATTGAGTCAATTAGGGTTAGCCTTAGTCAATTAGACATCAAATTGACCCTCAATTGAAAGCCAATTAGGGTTCAATCCTTCTCAACTAGGGTTTCAAATCGGATGGTCATCAATGTTCAACAATGTGAATCAATTCAAGGTTGAACCTATCAATTGACCTCCAATTGGGCTCAAACTTGGCCCAAACGGTCTTGAGGTCGTTTGGACATCATCCTAACGGTCTTGAGACCGTTTGCCCAAAGTTTGACCAAAAACTAAGTTGGTTTGACTAGGGTTGAAATCCAATTAGGTCAAAAATCAGCAATTTTCTCAATTAACCAACTTCTTGTAATTGGACCCTCAAATCATTAGATTAACTAAACCCTAGACCTTCAAACGGTCTTGGGTTGTTCCCAAACAGTCTTGAGACCGTTTGGAGGAACCCCCAAACAGTCTTGAGACCGTTTGGGTCCTTCAACCCAAAACTCAACAAGATCTATGTTTCAAATCAGCAATTTTGACCCGATTAGGGTTTACATGTTGAAGTGCCTTCAACTCTCAATTGGTTAAGAATTGGACTTTGATTCTTTGCAGGAAAGAAATTCAATATTTTATCAACTGACCCTCAAACGGTCGTCCCTTGGTCAACCCTATCAAACGGTCTTGAGACCGTTTCAATCCAAACGGTCTTGCAAGACCGTTTGAGGGCAAACGGTTTGAAACCGTTTGACCCCAAACGGTTTGCAACCGTTTGGACCAAAAGGGTCCAAGGTCGTTTGATAAAGTGACATAGGGAACCACGCCCCTCATCTTCAACCTCTAGCAAGGTCGGTTCTCCCACTGTTTTGCTTGCAAAAGTGCAAGGAAGAAGGGAGGTAGAAGAAGAATTACCAAGTAAATGTTTACATGAATTAAGCATGCAAATAAAGCAAGAGTTTAGAGTTATAAAACCCACCTAAAGGTTGATTCTAGAGCTCCAAGCCTTCAAGCTCCAAGCTTTAATGGCGTCCTTGAGCTTCCACAACTCGGTCAGAGGTGAATTCTCCAAGGAAACGTAGGGTTGATCGGCTAGAACAAGAAGACTAAGTAAGCTATCCACAAAACCAACCTTTAAAGATGAATTCCTCCATGAATTAGAGCTAGAAGGTGGTGTTCTCTTACCTAGAACAGGTTGGTCGTCCCCCTGAGCTCCAGAGCTATCCTTGGTCGTTTGAGCAAGAAGAGAAGAGAAGTGAAAGGAAAGAAAGATCGTTCACTTATTTGCAATGAAAAGGGTTTATATACTTTAGCCCTTTTTACACTACAAGGACCTCTCAAGATTGGAAATCACATCTAGGTCCCTCCTTGCTCAAGGGCACGTCCAAACCCATCTAACCTTATGCAAATCTAATGACATCTCAAGATCTAAGGGTAAAGGAAGCCCACCAACAACTAGGGTACATCCATGAAAGATCTCCATACCCATTTTAGGTGACTTTTATCACAAAGATCATTTTCCTCAATTGATTACTCATTGATGTGTCCCTTTAATAATTTCTACTCTAAATGATTACAAGAGTTATAAAAGATACTCTAGATATTAAAGATTACAAGTTGCACCCCTAAATTTGGGTAAATTGCATTTTACTCCAAATTAGGGTTTCTAAGCACATGGGGATTGCTTCCACAGCTGCACCTTGGTGCTCAAGCTTGGGAAATCCCTCAAACTTCATCATAGACATCCTCATGATGTTTCAATATCAGAGGAACATCTTAACCTTGTGATTTTGCAAGTTGAACCCTTAAATTGGGTAATTTGCACATAGGTCCCTGCATACAACACAATGCTACAACTTTATACAAAAAGGAGAAAAATTTGAAAATATATGTTCCCGAGGAACTTAATTACATGCCAGGGAGTTTTCACAAGTATATAATTACATATTTAGGCAAAACTTCCATGGTTAGGTTATAACCCAGGTCAGGGATGTTACATCGACGGTCACCGCCACCACTGTTGGGATGTCCCCTTGTTGTTGCTCGCCTACTTGTCCGCCACCTCTACCAAAAGGTATGCTTCTTCCAGTACCGCTCTGCCACAATTGTCTAGTTGTGCATACCTGGGAGTTATCAAGAACACCTAAATGAATGTCTAACACCTAAATGAATATCTAGTTGTGTATTCAATTTGGATGTATATGCTGAACCGAGATTTAGAGAGGACATGCTATCGTATTTTCCTAGTATGGTGAAAGATTCTCAATTGTGTGTATCACATGATATTCTTATCTCAACACAATGGACTGAAATATATGCATCTAATGCCTTAAATGGAAGACTTGAATGTTATAAAATCCCATCAAAGTAGGTAGAAACAACTTATATATATTCAGTAAGCACATATACTTAATCAACATTGCTACTTGAATGATCCTAGTGATTAAAAAAACTCTTTCCTAGTGCCCTCAGTAACTAATGTTCCCTTGAGATGAGTGTTAATTGATCTAGATTGCTTACTTTCCTTGTAATGCCATATTTTATGTGCTATGACCCACTAGTCACCTTTAGAGTATTAAAATGATGCAACTTGTACACTTGTTAAATTTGAATCTATAAATCCTATGAAATGATATCACCCCACAAAATCAGTAATCACTATTATGTCTTGTACACTCTAGAATCAAGATATATATATATATATATATATATATATATATATATGTAATACTCTTATGCTATTTTAACACCTAGAAACCCGTCCAAGATTTACTCATCAGGAGTAAATCTTGGATAGTCCCCAGTTTGAGACTGTTCTTGAACACCTAATCTCACTTAGGATGTAAGTGTATAATGTGTATTGGGTTTTTGAGAAAATTTCGGTAGCATTTCCCCGTTTGTTCTCTAAGTACATATGTACTTAGAGAATAGTGGGGAAATGTTGCCGAATTTTTTTTGAAAACCCAATACACATTATACACTTACTAGTGAGATTAGGTATTCAAGGATGGGATAGATGGTACACATTTATTATAAATAAGAATGACATCACATGTGTTTGTTAGCCTAGAAAGTGAACAATCATTGTTCTTTATATTACTTGTACATTGGTATAAATTAGAATGAACAATCACTAAATTATATACTATTTGTATGGAGTATAAATTAGAATGAACAATCCTATTCTCCTATACATTGATAAAAGATCACAATTTTAGTGGCATGTATGTTTATATTTTTTTATTGAAGCTAAATAGTTGCTTTTTTAATATCAATATCATTTTCAAATTTGATGTTTCATTATCTTATAGTTAATACAAATGCTAAATGTATGCCATCTTTTATGTGCTATGACCCACTAGTCACCTTTAGAGTATTAAAATGATGCAACTTGTATACTTGTTAAATTTGAATCTATAAATCCTACGAAATGGTATCACCCCACAAAATCAGTAATCACTATTACGTCTTGTACACTCTAGAATCAAGATCTAATACTCTTATGCTATTTTAACACCTATAAACCTGTCCAAGATTTACTCATTAGGAATAAATCTTGGATAGTCTCCAGTTTGGGACTGTTCTTGAACACCTAATCTCACTTAGGATGTAAGTGTATAATGTGTATTGGGTTTTCGATAAAATTTCAGTAGCCCATTTGTTTTCTAAGTACATATGTACTTAGAGAACAACGGGAAAATGCTGCCGATTTTTTTTTTGAAAACCCAATACGCATTATACACTTACTAGTGAGATTAGGTGTTCAAGGATGGGATAGGTGGTACACATTTATTATATATAAGAATGACATCACATGTGTTTTTTGGCCTAGAAAGTGAAAAATCATTGTTCTTTATATTACTTGTACATTGGTATAAATTAGAATGAACAATCACTAAATTATATACTATTTGTATGGAGTATAAATTAGAATGAACAATCTTATTCTCCTATACATTGATAAAAGAACACAATTTTAGAGGCATGTATGATAATATTTTTTTATTGAAGCTAAATGTTTGCTTTTTTAATATCAATATCATTTTCAGATTTGATGTTTCATTATCTTCTAGTTATTACAAATGCTAAATGTTTGCCTTTTTAATGACATTTTCAGATTGCTGACCATGATGAGCATGAAGTCTATGATGAGCATGGCGAGGATACCAATGTAAGTTCTAAAAACATATCTTCTATTTCTATAAAATTCATTATCTTCTAGTTATGTCATATATCCCATATTTCTATATTGGGCTAATTCAGTGTGTTATTTTTTGTCAAATTTTAGGTTGATGATGCACATGTACCCACTGAAGCACTGTAGGAACTTGATGTGCATCACCAAAAAGTTAACAAGAAAAGGGGCATCACTCTATTGAACAAGTTTATAGCGCTAAGTGGCAGTGGATCCAAATTGGTTGTGGAGTTTGATAATGGAGGAAATTCAATTGGAATGAACAAAAATTATTTTGTAAACTATCTTGGGGTTGTCACTCGAAGCCATTGTGGTGTTAAGTATGATAATTGGCATAAATTTCCTCAGGCGAAGAAAGAATTGATATGGAAGGATTTATGCGTGAGTTATTATTATTTGCAATTCTATTTTGTAGATTACAAATTCTATTATTTTTAATTCTATTTTTTGGATACTAGTTAATAACAATTCTATTTTACAGAATCTGTTTGCATTGGATGAGAAGCTGCATCGTAAAATCGTGATGTAACGCGCAGGAAAGATGCTTAGGAACTATAGGACAAATCTCAACAGAGAATACATAAAAGATGGTGATAAGAAGAAGAATTCATCCCTTGAACAGTAGAACTTCTTGGAGAAAGAAGATTGGGACAATTTTGTTGCTTCAAGAAAATCTGAAGAATTCAAGGTATTAGGTGTCACTCCCAGTTTAATTAATATATGTTGTATTCACCTATTCAAGATTAACATTTAGTGCCACTAACCAAATCATTAATGTGCATACTAACTAGGCCCTCAGTGAGGCGCAAAAAGCAAGGTGTGCACTGAATGTGCATGACCACACTATGGGTCCAAAGGGCTATTCAAGTGTTTGCCAAAGACTACAGGAAGAGTCTGCTGCTACTCAAGAGTCCTCTGCTGTAGGTAGCACACCTCTGCCTCGCCATGATGTTTGGATAGTTGGGAGGTAAAATAAGAAGGGAGAAATAAGGAAGCCCACAACTGCTGAGGCGGCTGCAAAAATGGTAAAATACAACTATTAGAGCAATCGTTTGAATATTGATTATTTGTGGTGCTAACTTATCAATTTCTATTGATGGTGATTAGCGGGAGCTGCACGAGTAGAGGAAACAAGGCACGTTCATCTCTTAGGGCACAATGGAAGAATTGACAGTTGCTCTGGGTAACCCAGAGCATCCTGGACGTGTTAGGGGTGCAGGCACTGGTGTGAGCATCAAAGCATTCTTTGGGCCATCCCAGCACAAACTCAGAGCAAGACTTTCACAAGAAGAGGCAACCTGTTCTTTTTGTAGAATGTTACTGCAAAAGGAAATTCAATAATAAGAGGACAATGTTTCTTTTATCCATGCATAGGAGAATAAGAGAGTCGAGGATATAGTTACTAAGAAGGTCAATGATATAGTTGTTGAGAAGGTCAAGGAAGAAATAGTGCGGTAGCAGGCATCTCAGGCTTCCAATCAGCCTATGGCGACCTACTCTTCTCCTGATGTACAGACTGAGAGTAATCCTGTAGACTCACCACCACCTAACACGTCTATTGTAAGTATTTTTTATGACATTGTAGCTAGTATTTTCAAGATGATATGTTTTCAAGATGATATGTATATATGTATAATATTCTTTACGTAAATTTGTAGGCATTGAAGCCATGCCGCATAAAAATGCAAGAGTATGTTGTTGCAGAGGCGCATGCTTACCCGTCCCTTCCTGGGGCAACGCTTCACGGGACTCGAATGCCACAGGGCTACGTTCGTGTGAGCATGATACGTGTATTATCCGATTGGAGGGAAGCTACATTGCCATATCCCCACCCAGATATTGATACACATTCTGAGGCAGAAGGTTAGGTGATATTGTGGCCCAAAGCAGATGTCGTCTACACTACTGAAATTGTAGATAAATTTACATTACTTTAGATTGTTAATATGTATATATGAGGTCAACTGATCTAAAATTATATATACATGTTAAAAAGAAGACACCCAGAGCACCTAGGCCTCCACCTCCACTTCTTGCATTACCAAGTTGGGTTCCAACTGACCTAACATACCCATTAGGTCCTTCTTGTAGGGGAATGGCATGTTGTCTACGAGAACATAATATACATTGCCCTATAATTGTTTCTTTAGAAGCAGATTATGCAGGTCAATCATACGAAAGCTCTTTATTTATGCAAGATATTACTGAGTTATTTATGTATGATTGGCTGAATACATCAATGATAGAGACATGGATAAGGTGAGATCTTATTTATACATCCATATACCTTGTGTTAGATCTGGTGATCTAGTTTCTTATATATTAATGCATACGCAATGCATGTTTTGCAACTACTTTGTCGAAGATCAATGTAAACAATTTGCATTTGATCATGTGGGATTTTTGATTCCATCATTGATTAGTATGGTAGCTAAAGACCCTGATAGTGTTCAACAATACTTTATAGATGCTTTTATGATTTTCGGTCAGAAAAAGAAGACGATAATAATAGCTCCATTCAATGTCAGGTAAGTTTACTTTATTTATAATTTAGACTTAAGAAAATTATATTTTTATTGTGGATTTTGAGTTATTAATTTTTAAATTTTTTACCTCTAGCGGTAGGCATTGGGAGTTACTAGTTATTGTCCCCGAGACGTTTACTGTTTATTATCTAGATCCTGCAGGGAGTACATTGAATTCTAAAATTGGACACGCATTGAGAATGCCATTATTCTGGTGAGAAATATTTCATTTTTATATATGTTAACATCTATTATTACTATTTAATTACGCAATGTATTGTGTTACATTAACATGTTGGGGTTTAGATGAGTTCAAAAAGGCTGGAGGAACGATCCCAAGGAGAAAGAACTAGCCAATAATTTGGGAGAACGTAAAAGTAAGTTCCCGACTCTAATGTATATATTATTGATGTGAACTATGCTTAGTTGTATTTTTTTATATTTTGTATGTTTCAATTTATAGTGTGCTACACAAGACAACGACTGGGCATGCACATTCTATGTGATGCAATTTATGCAGATGATTATCAAACATGCCGCATTCGACATCAATACCATACATGAGGTATTATATATAGTCTCATTAGTTAGTATGAAATATATCAATCTTATTTTTATATTATTACTTATATATATACATCATTCTCTTTGCAGGTGTTTAAAACTGACCACACTATAGGTAAACGCTTAAAAAATGTACTTGCTCCATATACGCTGGAAGTATTGAATGAAGTAAGAGAAGAATGGGCAAAAGCCATTAAAGCAGTGGAGATTGTAAAATATAATTGAGATGTTGATAGCGATGTTGAATGATATTTTGTAAATGAATATTTTTGAATGTTTATACATGTCTGAATGTTTCTACATGTTTGAATGTTTCTACATGTGTGAATGTGAGAATTGAATTGATGTCTGAATGTATCTACTTGTGTGAACAAGTGTCCCTTCAACAAGTGTCCCTTCAATGTTGAGGTTGTTGGATAAATTGGACATTATGATAAATCCCTTTGTTTTGATGATGACAAACATTTCATTCTTGTTGATCTAACGTGCTACTTGAGTGTTGCAGGAATGAGGTGGATGACAAAGCTCTAGGGAATCCATACGCTTGAATGATTGCAAATGTCATGTAATGTAATCAATTGTAAACTTGTACAAATATATAATGTACAAGTACTTAGACTTCATGTAAATCAAGCGTTAGATCTCCCTAGATAAACACAACACTTAGTTAGGTCATCTCCCTCAAATAGGATCACATATGCACACTCATACACACACTTAGTGCCTTAATTGAAAGATTGAAACAAAGTCAATCTCGGTCGACAAACTCCTCGACCGAGACACTCTCGGTCGACAAACTTCTCGACCGAGATTGACCCAAGTAGCCGTTAGACACAGCTGACAAGGTAGTTGGCAGTTGCAAATGAACGTTGATCCAGAGAGCCTGTCGGTCGACAAAACTTCGACCGAGTAGGTATCTCGGTCGACAAATTGTCGACCGAGATGGTCTCTGACAGCAACTGCAGAATAAAGTAACTAGCCGTTACTAATGCACCTAACTTATATCTAACGGCTAGATAAGCACTTAGAAACCCCTAGAAGTTGTCTAGAACGTACTTAAGCATCCATAGGCCATTCCTATAAATAGGACAAGTCATAGGACACTAAAACACACTCTTTACACCAAAGCTACACTTGTGGTACAACTTGAGAGTGAATACTCATTGGCAATCTGTTTTAGAGCAATAGAGCAATTCCTACATTGGCTATTCATTTCCATTTCTCCCATTTAGTGTCCTATAGGCTAGCATCTCCTTACCACAGCACTTACACTTCTACACCCATTGGTTAGGAGATCAATACGCTTGATATAGGCAAATCAAGCCTTGTGCTTAAAAGGATAAGTTGTAATTTCTATTTTCCTTCTTGTTCCTTTTTATTCTTTGTATTCTCCTTGCTACTCCTAGGGTTGGAGGCTGCGGATTGGAGAAGTTTATTCTTAGAGGAGAAGGTGGACTTCAAGCTACTTCAAGAAGGCTATCGCACGGGAAGCTACTTCAAGAAGGCTATTGCAACGGGAAGCTACTTCAGGAGGAAGGCTGCTTCAAGGTGGTGCAATTACTTCTAGGTGAAGGCTGCTTCAAGGTTGGGCAATTACTTCTAGGTGAAGGCTGCTTGAAGGGTTTAGGGAGAGAATTGTAATTTTATGTAAAGTCCTTGTGAGGTAATAAAATTATATTCTTTCCAAATCCCGGTTGGGTAAGCAACCGGGTAGTGGACTGACTACCTTAGTATTTGCTAAGGTAGGAACCAATCTAAACCCTTGTCTCCTTGTCAAATATTTTTGTGGTTGTTTGCTTGAATTAAAATAATTTTTAAAATTACTTTAAAACCCTATTCACCCCCCCTCTAGTGGTTTTTCAATTGGTATCAGAGCAGGCTTCAAGGAACCCTAACCAGGTCTTGAAGAATGAAGGGTGGAGGTGACTACAACCGCAGGCAAAGGAGCAACTTGGACCAACCTTCAACAAGCTGCAACTGGTGTTTAGGAACAAACCATACAACAATCAGTTGTCCATGGAGAGAAAAGAAGAAAGAGGTCCACAAAAATTGTCTCATTGCTACAACCAATGAAGAAGAAGAAGAAGAGGTAAGTCTTCTTGATTTATCAAAAGAAGAGCTAATTTCTAGTCTTGAAGAAACACACAATAAGTATATTGAGTGCAAGAAGAAATTAAAGAAATCTAATAAAACAAACGATGAGTTAAATGCTAGACTTCTTGCTCTTACATCTGAAAATGAAGAGTTATATGCTAAATTGAATGATCTTGGTTTTGAAAAAGATAGCATTATTTCTGAAAATCATACTTTGAAATCATCTCTAAGTAATAGTAATGTGAAGATTTTTACTATAGAAACAAATTATGATATTCTATCCCAAGAAAAGGTTGGATTACTTGCAAAGTTAAATGATCTTAAAAAACAACCTATTTTGTGTACACATCTAGATTATGATACTATAGTGAAAGAAAGGAATTCTTTATCATCTAATCTAGATCAAGAAAAACTAGATATTAAGAAAAGAATGGATGAGATTGCTAAGTTGCAACAAGAAGTTAGTAGGTTAAGCAACAATGGAATCCTTGATAAAATATTGGATGATTCCTATCATCAAATTGGGAGAAGAGGACTAGGTTATAAGCCCAAAGGGAAATCTCATCAACAACCTAGTTGGAGAAAGACACAAGCACATCAATCTACATTTGCACCAAAGAACAACCTAGAAAAAAATCATAGAAAAAGACTTGAGGTTGATTCTATATGTTGCCATTATTGCTCACGTCTTGGACATTACTCTTTTTCATGCCCATACAAGAAAAAGAATGTTGAGTTGGTATGGGTTCCAAAACCCCCAAATTGAATTGATTAGACCAAGTTGAGATATGACCAAAGACTTTAAATTGCATATCTTTATGTCTATCTCAACTTAACATAAAGGGATAACAAAATGATTCAAGTAACAAAAATTTCTAACTTGAAAACTTATCTCAATTAAGGTCCTCAAGACTTAAAGATTTGAATATGATTAGTTACCTTGATATTCATATATTTTACCTCAACTAAAGCTGATTTTTAAATTGGATAATTGAATCAGATATAGTCTATATTCTACTTGAATCAATAAATAGTTCTGTAGATAAAACAGAAACCTTGTCGGTCGAGAAATCTTCGACCGAGAAGTCAGTCGGTCGAGAAATTGTCGACCGAACTGGTCACTGATTTCAGTCTGCAGTACAATTGCTGAATAATTTGATCAAGTGATTATCTGTTGTTAATGACTGTTTTACATGCAAAACTAGCCGATGATCACTTTTGAATATAAATGATATCATTTTGATTGATTCTCTAAATAAGGTAAAATTGAAAATCATGTTTAGAAATCACCATTTTATAATGTTTCACATGATTTTTTCTATAGGTATTTGATGGAATTATCATTATATGCTTTTATTGTTCTATCATTACATCATGGATATAATTTCACTATTAATCATGATGTTGTGTTAGCACGAATAGATAATGATAATTGCATGCATGATTCTTGATGATAGGCAAGCAAAATAATTCATTGGTGATATGACTTTTAGAAATGCTTGCAAAGAGCACAATGTTATAAAATTTCTCAATTGATATCTTTAAAAGACTTGAGATATTAATCATGCTTTCATTTTTAATAGGATGTTTTCATATTGAGTATCACTTAACATGCTTCAAAATTGATATCTAATTTGAATGCTTAATTGGAAATCTGTAATTTCTGCCTCTTGGTTAAAACAAAATTTAGCCAAGGGGCGCTATGGTCGTAGTCAAGGGCGACCTAAAATAAGCTTTGACAAAATGATTATTTGGACATCATTTTATTATACTTAATCTTAGTATACTTTTGATAAAGGTCAAAATCAAAATTTAAAATCATTTTTGACCTTAGAAGCTTTAAATTGCTTTAAATTGTAAGATTAAGGGGGAGCTTATAACAACAAATTGGATTAATTAAGAAGCTTACAAAAACATTATAAACATCATTTGAAGCTTGTTACGACCTTAGTACGTTTACTCTTGATTATGAAGAAATCTATGAATATCATAAAAATGATATAATGTGTACTTAAAGGAACTCTCTAAACAAATCAGGGCTTAACATCCCTTGCATTTGGTTGGAGACATATTTTCATGTACTCTAAGATTAAAGGATTCTCATTTAATTTAGGGCGTAACATCCCTTGATAGATGAGAAATCAATATACATTCATCATAAGCTTAAGGGAATCTCATATCATTTCAAGGCTTAACATCCCTTGTAAATGATTGAGAAACAAATTGTGGATAAATTAGACAAAAATGATATTAAATCCATGTTCCTAATAGGATATCTATTTAAGGGGGAGCATAATATAAAATTAAGGGGGAGAAGAAAAATAAAATATTCAACTTGGATATCTTTTTGAAATGACAAAGGGGGAGAAAGAATATAAAATCAAAAATATAAATGAGTTTCATAACATCTTGGCCAACACTCACTTGCAAAACAAGAATGGCTACAAAAGGTAATTTTCAGGTATGAAACTCACATGCTTTATATTTCCTTATTTCATATTAGGAAATGTTTGTCATCTTCAAAAAGGGGGAGATTGTTGGATAAATTTGACATTATGATAAATCCCTTTGTTTCGATGATGACAAACATTTCATTCTTGTTGATCTAACGTGCTACTTGAGTGTTGCAGGAATGAGGTGGATGACAAAGCTCTAGGGAATCCATACGCTTGAATGATTGCAAATGTCATGTAATGTAATCAATTGTAAACTTGTACAAATATATAATGTACAAGTACTTAGACTTCATGTAAATCAAGCGTTAGATCTCCCTAGCTAAACACCACACTTAGTTAGGTCATCTCCCTCAAATAGGATCACATATGCACACTCATACACACACTTAGTGCCTTAATTGAAAGATTGAAACAGAGTCAATCTCGGTCGACAAACTCCTCGACCGAGACACTCTCGGTCGACAAACTTCTCGACCGAGATTGACCCAAGTAGCCGTTAGACACAGCTGACAAGGTAGTTGGCAGTTGCAAATGAACGTTGATCCAGAGAGCCTGTCGGTCGACAAAACTTCGACCGAGTAGGTATCTCGGTCGAAAAATTGTCGACCGAGATGGTCTCTGACAGCAACTGCAGAATAAAGTAACTAGTCGTTACTAATGAACCTCACTTATATCTAACGGCTAGATAAGCACTTAGAGACCCCTAGAAGTTGTCTAGAACGTCCTTAAGCATCCATAGGCCATTCCTATAAATATGACAAGCCATAGGACACTAAAACACACTCTTTACACCAAAGCTACACTTGTGCTACAACTTGAGAGTGAATACTCATTGGTAATCTGTTTTAGAGCAATAGAGCAATTCCTACATTGGCTATTCATTTCCATTGCTCCCATTTAGTGTCCTATAGGCTAGCATCTCCTTACCACAACACTTACACTTCTACACCCATTGGTTAGGAGATCAATACGCTTGATATAGGAAAATCAAGCCTTGTGCTTAAAAGGATAAGTTGTAATTTCTATTTTCCTTCTTGTTCCTTTTTATTCTTTGTATTCTCCTTGCTACTCCTAGGGTTGGAGGCTGTGGATTGGAGAAGGTTCTTCTCGGAGGAGAAGGTGGACTTCAAGCTACTTCAAGAAGGCTATCGCACGGGAAGCTACTTCAAGAAGGATATTGCAACGGGAAGCTACTTCAGGAGGAAGGCTGCTTCAAGGTGGTGCAATTACTTCTAGGTGAAGGCTGCTTCAAGGTTGGGCGATTACTTCTAGGTGAAGGCTGCTTGAAGGGTTTAGGAAGAGAATTGTAATTTTATGTAAAGTCCTTGTGAGGTAATAAAATTAAATTCTTTCCAAATCCCGGTTGGGTAAGCAACCAGGTAGTGGACTGACTACCTTAGTATTTGCTAAGGTAGGAACCACTCTAAACCCTTGTCTCCTTGTCCAATATTTTTGTGGTTGTTTGCTTGAATTAAAATAATTGTTAAAATTACTTTAAAACCCTATTCACCCCCCCCTGTAGTGGTTTTTCAAAAATATATATTGATTTTGCAGGTTGGTGGCCTGTTTGTAGGCTGATATCAATGGATGTCGTAAACCTACAGTTCAGAAAACTGAACTGCAGGTTCTCATCCTACTGACCAGCCACAACAGGCCTGGAAACTGATAAGAAAAAAAATATAGGCGTCGGTTATTTATAGAACACCGTCATCAAAGGCCTGCTGCGTCAGTTATTGGGTAAAACTGCCGCCTAATGTGACCACGACCGTGGTGGAAATAGTGTTGCTTATTCGTATACAACTGACGCCTATAGGATTTATAGCGACAGTTTTTTAGTTGATAACCGACGCAGAAAGTGTCCTAGATGGCGCCCTTTTTTGTGGCGCGAACCCTTTTGGCTTCGTCTTACTATATACAACCGACGCCTATAGGTTATATAAGCATTGAGTATAAAACCAACACCGGAGATTTCGACCTTTAACAACGCCCACATAGGTGTCGCTTGAAAACCGTTGCTAAAAGGGGTTAAACAACCGACGCCAAAGGCGTTTTCTATAGTAGTGAATGTTCATATAAAGAGCATCACTTTTTTGTACATTGGAATTACTGCCTTAGATAGCTTGTCCCTACATTTTATAAACTATCAGTTTCAAGTTGTCATTTAAAAAAAAATTTAAGAAATCAACCTTTGAATCATTATAAATTAGAATGTATAACTAGAGTTTATTTGAGTATGTTATTCCTTGATATCATTAGATTTGGAATATGTTTCAAAATATCATATTTAGATACAAAGTTTAGAATTCAAACTCATCATAATTCTTTACTAATTGAATGGAAAAATTAGACTTTATCTCCCATTTTTAGTTCCTTATTGGTATACCAGAATTTAGATTTCTCATGAAAGACATAATAGAATTTAGAGAGAACATAATACACACTTTAGAATTTATTTTAGTTACTTGAGATTCAAAATTAGAATAGAGATAGGATCATAAATAGAATCAGAATCAGAATCAGAATTTGATAAAGAACATAGTAGAATATAAAATGACACCAGAACATAATTTAATATTATATAATAAGTCTTGACGGAATAGAAGTATTGTAGTACACAGAATAGAAGGCATTTATGCCATAGAAGGTGCATTGCACCACAGAAGGCATGTTGTTCCATAGAAGATACCTCAGTGTCATTGGAATGCTTGCATGCCAAAGAAGGTGCATGGCACCATAAAAGGCACATAGTGACATAAAACATGACCTATTATATAATAGTGGCCATAGAAAGATAAAATATGTAAGTAAAAGTTTTTCACTTTAGTATGGATTCATAGTGTTTATAATGCTTATTTCTTTTGTCATGGAATTTTATTCCATTTACTCTAATCTAGAATTATTTTCATTGTGCATGACTAGGGATGTGACATCTGCAGATAGTGAGGAGTAGTTTGTGAAGGAGTGAAAATTCAAGAAAGCAGGATATCTATCACTGGTGGGACATTATCTTATGTGATCCTCCCAGATCAAGGTTTTATTTGTCCTTTCCTTTTAGTTCATGTATGGAGATGTGAATCCTAGACTCATAATTTTATAATGTTGGATTACCTTTCTATTCAATTACTATGATTAGTTTGCATGTTACTGTATGTAAAATATGTGATGTTTGACTAAGAAATTTATACTATATGTGTGTTGATGCTTCTATGGTCGATAAATGGGAAAGTGTTACACATACGGTGCCAGAAAATGGTTCATCTATTCTCCTGTCTGAAGATCAACATAGATCGATTCAGTGGCATGAAATGATCTATTCAACTGTCTATGTAGCATCATCGACTATGCGGCATAAAGATCCATCTATCCTACCATCCACATAGAGGTTAAGAAAAATGACATGAAAGTTGATCTATTTTTATTCTCCACATAGACATAAAAAACAACACAACACAAAGATTTGTTTGTTCTAAAAATTTAAAGTTAGATATCAAATCCTAATAGAATTTATCATTTGACTCTTAATTTTCAACTTTGATTGATTTTCTTTATTTTTTAGCGCTTTACTTATGAATAATGTTACACATGGAATCCCACCACTTTGCACATTTGCAAGCATAATTTAGAGAATAACACAAACTTTTTATTTCCATGCTATGCAAATTGAGACTTGCTAATAATTGATTTCATGTTTGCAAATTTTTTATTTACTATAATTATTGGTGTCCTCATTATATAATATGTCATCCACCTAATATCTATGAAGAAATATTGTAAGAGAAAGTTGCTATATGAGTTGCAACCTATTGCAAGCCATAAATGATAAGACTATAGTTGTTCAGAGACTCAAAACTAGAATTTAATCATGACATCTGGGGTTGAGGCCAAATGTATTAGATTATGGTGTCAATGTTCAAGATAACATCTGTAGGGCTTGTTTGAATAATTGTCCTTGTCAAGCACTTTGTCATAAATTTCCCTTTACCAATTTGAGAAGAAATCTCATCAGTTTACTCTGACCTGGTTAAGTGGGCGTCCTAGTTTTCTGGAGTATAACATAAACAACAATAATACATTTTGCAGGTATTCTATAATTTTCTCAAATTGATCTTGATCCTACCTTTGTCATTAGAAGATACACAAATTGAAATGACAAAAAGATATTCCAAAAGATAACTGGTAGTTGTACCAATTTTATAATAATACACAAAAGATGTATGATACTCTCATGAACAGGATAATCACATTGTCATTCTATTGTGTAAGCAATATGATAATGCTAGAAAATAATATCATATATGATTAGAAGTGTGTACTGATTTTATCCTCTAGCTTTGTAATCAAGTTTTAGCATATCACCGTTGTAATGAAAGTGTTTATTCATTAAGTTTAGGATTTTTTTAGTTTGTTATAATATTTTACTTCTCATAATGGAATTGTTAACATAGTGAGTTGTAATTATGCTCTTGAGAATATGAAGTTAACTTAATCAAACACCCAAAAAGATCTATGCTATGTAATTGCTATCAAAATAATGGGAATGATTATTCAGGAAATTGAAAAATATCAATTCACTATTTTGGTTGATGAAGTAGGAGATACATCTACTAAAGAACAAACAACCATAGTTCTAAGATATATATTTGAATTCAAGAGGTGAAATATTCATGCATTTTCTTGAGATTTCACATATCATGTTGCATCTTCACTTTCTCCCAAGTCATATATTGATTCCTATTTTTATGATACTAAACTAAGTATCTCACAGTTTTGAGGAAAAGAATATGATGGGCAAAGCAATATAAGAGGAGAAACTGGTGGACTAAAAACTCTCATTTTCAGACAAAATTCATCTACTTTTTATGTACATTATTTTTGTCACCATCTTCCTAATAGTTCTTGTTTCTAAAACACAAGGGCATTCACTTCGTACTTTGTTACTCAAATCCATCTAAAATATTATGAGTATATTGCATGGCTCATGTAAGGCCATGATACACATCGACTTAAAGAAGTGGAAAGAGGAGATGATGAACTAAGACATGGAGAACTAGTAACAATTGCATGTTTGAATCAAAGAACTTGGTACTAGAAGAGCTAGTGATACATGATAGAGTTCACATCTGCATCTTTGTGTATTTTATTTAATTACTTCCTTCTATTGTTGGTGTTTTGGGCAATATTGTAGAAGACAGAAAAGAAGAACAACAAAATGGTCTTGCTAATATCTTCAACATTTGGATTCAACTTTTGGGATTTCACTTCACATTTGATGGAATTATTTTTAAGAAAAACACATTTATTATCATAAGCATATTAGAGGAAAGACCAAAATATTGTAAATGTGATGACATTGGTGAACTGTCCAGCAATAAGTGCACATCTTAAGGACAAAAGATGACCAGTGGGAGGAATTTATTCAAGCAGTGGTTGACTTTTGCAATAGATTCAATATCTAAATTCTGAATATGGATTAAAAATTCTCACCACCGGGAAGACCAGAAAGAAGTCTAGAAAAGGTTACAAATATGTATCATTATCATTTTGAGGTAATTCAACATTGTTATTGATTAGATAATACTAAGTTTGATGGTCATTTTAATGATACCAACAAAGAGCTCTTACTACCGTGTTTCTTGTTTGGATCTAAGTGAAGGTCTTATCTTTTTTGACAAGCAAAAATTGTTCAGACTTGCCACATTCTATCCTTAATTATGATTTTGCTGAAGTAGATCTACATTCTATCCTTATGATTTTGCTGAAGTAGATCTACATTTAATCCTTGGGATTTTGTTGAAGTAGATCTTAGAGTACTTGATATGCAGATTGATACTTGCATCCTAGATGTGCGGCCTTCCAATAAATTTTTACAATTAATGGGAATTGACATGCTGAAGTAAAAACTTGTGAAGCTGAAGAATGATAGACATTTTCCATTATTGTTTAAGATTCTGAAGTTTGTCTTGCTTCTACTAGTTGCAACAACTACAATAAAGAGTTTCTCTGTCAGAAAGATTACAAACAATCGATTGTGCAATAAGATGGGGTATAATTGACTCAATAATTGCCTCCTTGGTTGACAAATATATTTTCTCCAATATTGACAATATAACAGTTATCAAGAAATGTCTAGCCGACGTTGACAATTGTAAATCATTTATGATCATTGGTTTATTTTTTTCATTTATGGGTAGGAAAAATGTTCAACACTAATTTTTTTCCAGATATATCCCTTATTCTTTTGCCTTTATAAAAATATGTGCACATTTTCTTTTACTGTTATAGCGGATGGTAACCTCGAATACAAAATACTTGCTTTGTCATTGTTCACAACTCTTTCATTTTGCTTCATTTCCCATGTTAACCGCAAGCAGCCAAACCAGTCACACGTACTTGCAGTTTCCATGTGCTTCTCAAACCACAAAACTAGTCACCACCTCAGCCTTCACTACTGTCACGACTCTCTTCCCTAGCTCCCCATGTGCGCCAACATGCCGACCCACAAATGCACTGTCCAATGCGGATCTAAGTCATTTTCTTTTCGGATTATGATAACTTTTCATTTCTAAATAAAGAATTACGCTACACATCCCCGCCCACCCACCCCGTCATCTACCGGATGTTTGAGATGTATGATCAATCCTAATGTGACAGAAAAAATAAATACATCAAGAAAGAGAAAAAATGTGGAGAGAGTAAAATATTTTATACACAACTCTTAAACCGTAAATAATTTTAGGACGAATTAAATAATATTAATTTCTTCATAAAAAATAGTTTTTATCAAGACTAATACTTTTTTTGTTTTGTATTTTATTTTTATATTTTTTGTTTTGTTTTTATTGCACAAAAAGACCACGGGCACATTTCATGTTGGGACTTGCACAACTTCGTACTCGTTGCAGCATTTAAACGTATCCATCATAGATATACATGGGCAAACGCTCTTTCTCATTACAGCATTAAATCCCACATTCCCATTTCTTGCACGCAATGACGCAACCCATGTGTGCAATTTAGGTAACTAATCACAACGGCTTAGCAGCGCCCTTGTTCAATCACGTTCAACTTCGTCACGGTAAGAATGTGTAGCTTCGCATGGCTCACAGTCGGTCCATTTTCTCAGTCATAACGCACCATACAGACAATCCGGCCAATTACATACCTATTTGCACCTCTCATTTTTCTACTGCACGCAAACACACAACTGCACAAAACGTAGCTGCCAACTGACTCTTTGTTCTAAGCTGTTCATTCATCATTTCATCAACTATGTCCATTTAATATCCAAGCCGGGGCCGCGCCTCTTCGTTTGGACGCTCCGGGAGGCCGGATTTGCACCCCCCTGCGCGCGGGATGCGACGTGCGCCCGATTAAAGGGTTTCCAGACCGGGCCGGCCCAAACCTCATTGGCAAGGCCCACCATGCGCGTGCGTAGGGCCTATCCCCTTTCATTCCTCAATTGTACTATGGACAATGGTCCATATATAAGGAGGAGGGAAGTTTCCACCACAAGCAATATGGGACTAAACCTTTTGCCTTTTGGTTTGAAATACAACAAAGAAGTATAACATGGCTTGCTTGAGGTACTCATTGATTTGAGTCGATATTACCCCGCGAGCAATTCCACAAAGAACTCTAATTGCATTGGCCCTATACATGCATGTCGCACTGTTAATGTCTTTCAACAAGGAACTTGTGACAATAACAATCTCATCTGCACATGGGGGAATCTCCTTGATCATTAGGTAAACCAACCTCCTCATACGTTTATCATTGGACTGGAATAGCTTCGTAATGGAAAAGAATATTGTACTGCCTTCACCCTTGGTGAATGTTTCTCCTTGTACTATCAGATACAGCAGCTTGACAATAACCTGAGTGCATCTCCTGGTGTCAATATGTGAATCGTTGAAAGCGTAAGCAGCCTCCTGGAGAACAGCATCCCTTTTTATGCCTAGGAACATGAATTTCTCTTCCTCATTTTGTTTTTCTAACTGCTTCAATGGCTGTAACATCGCTGAGAGATATGAAAATGAGGATTTAAGGTTGGTAAAGGAACACGATCTAACAGAGGAGGGCATTTTCAAAAGCTCAAGCGCGAAGATGTAGGATTAAGGGGTCGATTCTAAAATGGATTGAAAATTGATGACTCTGTGCTCTGCCGCTGAATTTGGGAGGTATGGTAGATGCATCCGGCCAGATAAGCGTCGCATTTATACAAAAGGGGTGAAGGTTGGATAGCAGTGAAATATTAGGAGGGGAAGAAATAAATAAGCATTGCAAATAATTGCAGACACTGCAAATAAATATACAGATCCATCACCCATAACCGCATCCGTCCATCTTGATGATTGGCCTGGCGTCGTCCTCCAAGGAAAGAAGACGATGTTGTGTGAGGAGCGGTGGTATCAAGATCAATGTTGACATATTTTGAAAAAAAAATATATTTGAAGTATATTAAGAAGAGAGAAGTACAGTAAATTTTTGGATACTGAACTCACCATTTAGATTTTATTGCTTCTTTATTTCTTCATATTCCACATTATGTATAAATCTTAAGTGTCGTACATTTTATCATTTATATTAATCTTTGCATACACTCAGAATGTAGCGTTTGTCAAAAAGCATATAGAAAGATATCTGCATTCTACAAAAGTGCAATATTAAAAAAATAAACTACTAAAAGTACAATACTAACAACTACATTCTATTTTTTTAAGTATTCAAATTTATAATATGTACAGACGTACAGTACTAATTGTCTTCTTATTTTTCACACTTAATATTTTGTCACAAATCCGTAAGTATTGTATATTTTATCATTTATATTAATTTTTTATACACTTAAATATAACGTTTGACAAAAATTGTATACAAGAATACAACACATTTTACAAGAAGTACAATACTAACAACTACATTTTGTAACACAAAGTATAATACTAGACGTACAGTAGTAGAGGTATCGTACGAAACATAATAACAATACATGATTTAATGATCTTGTTAGTATAATACGAGACATGTCAGGTATAAAAGAATGTCGATAACCACATACTATACTTGTATAAACTAATTCACATTTTACTAAAAATGTATACATTTTACTAAAGTATAGTACTTTCAACTATTGTTTAAGAACAACTAATCCTTGATCTCCTTCATTCAAAAGTACAATACTAAACTCATTGCTAATGTTAGCTCAATGGAATCCATAGATGAACAAGTAGCTATTGCACATGATATGAGGGAAAAAGAAATGTGATGTATTGTACTCACAAGTACTGTATGTCTGTACCCAGAACATGTATATGGTATCCTAAAATACGAATACCATACTTCTCGCGTATTATCATTATTTCAAAGTATGTCAACACTAGTCTTGTTGAAAAGTATTTTATAAGGATTCTAATATAATTTATTTAATCAAAAAATACACTCCGAATAGTAACTTATGGATAAAAATATTTTCTCTCTCTTTTACTTCTTTTATTCAGTTCTAATTCCAATACCGGATGGGCGAGCCGGTGAAGATGTGTCAAAAGAAATGTTATTAGAATGCTCGAAGAGTCTTAAACTAAGGCTGCCATAGGGTACGCATCCCAAGAAAATCTAGTACTACATGCTCCGCAGCCGCAGCTCCAATGAAATGCAACTGTTGAAACGGAACAGGCTGATATGGCATAAACCTTCAAACAGAACATACTGATATGCATAAGAAAAATTCTACCCATAACATCCCACATACCGACCACATATCCGGACATCGGAACTCACCAACTCCTGCTCCCACCAGCTGCTGCGCCAGCCCACTGCCACACCCACTAGCCTCTGATGCCGCATGCACAATTAAATTGATATCTCCAGCAGTGATTCTGCATGTTTTTACATGCAAAAATGATGCATGAAATAATTATCTCGCCACCAAATAAAAATCCACTATCATTATACTCTATCCACTCAATGCAACAGTCATGCAAATGGCAGATATCAACCTACTATAGCTTACAAAAAAATTATATTGCATATTTATCCCCATTGCAGAAAGTACTGACCTACAATAAATACATATACATTCACAAGTGAATTTGAGAGGTACTGTACTTATATTTGACAAATTGAGTTGAAAATTAATAATTGGGTACAATACTTATAGATGCATTTTATAGTTAATTATTGACCAGATGTGCACTATACTTTTGTAAAAAAAAATTGTCCAGGTGAAAATGTTATTATTAGATTCCATAGGTACTGTACTTATGCTTCCAGATAAGTTATACAATTATGCTTGATTTTGTAATTAGTTAGGTACTGTACTTATACTTGATTTTATAATTTGGTAGGTACTATACTTATGTTTGAAAATATTAAATTCCGTAGGTACTGTACTTATGCTTAAAATTGGGTTTCATAGGTACTGTACTTATGCTTCCAGATCAGTTATACAATTATGCTTGATTTTGTAATTTGTTAGGTATTATACTTAAGCTTGATTTTTCCGTAGGTATTGTGCTTATGCTTCCAGATCAATGTTGTTATTGGATTCCATAGGTACTGTACTAATACGGGAATGTTGGTGGGTGGATTAGAACGAGAGAGAATAATTACAAGAGAAAAAATGAATTAATAAAGATGAGAGCTGGAGAGAAGAGTGGAGAGACATACTGTATCATTCTCTTCACTTTGCATAGACTTTGCATGGACTTTGCATGTGTATTAATACAAAGATAACTGCAAATGTTACAGATGTATTTTCCCAAAAAATGGTGGGAACTTGAGAGTAAGAAGGACTGTGTGTAGCATAACTCTATGCATAAACATCCAAAAGGGACGGAAACTCTGCTCTGCATCGTTCGATTTCCGGCGAGATTACTCACAAGTGTAAGTCGGCACAACACCGACGGAAGACCACGGCTCTGTTGCCATCGAACGGACATTGTAGTACTGTCGCTGTCTGCTGTAACCATCAAACGGGCATCGAACGGGCAATTATAATTATTAACCATCTAGTGAGTGCGGTGTGTAAGCAGTTTAGGGCATGTTTGGTTACCTGGATTTTTCCGTATTGGATTTTATTTTGGATTTCCGTTCAACAAATTTTATGTTTGGTTTGCAGGATTGGAGAAATGAGGCTAATCTCGGGATTTCCAGACATAATAGGAATCTCGCATTTTGGTTTCCATCGAAATTCTCCCGGACGCCAAAATCCATCATGAGCAAGATGGTAGACACGAAAAAAAAAATCTCACACTTACAAAATCCAGCAAACCAAACATAAAATTTTACTTTATGGGATTTTGGAAATGCAGCATTTCAGTAATGCAGGATGGACAGAATATAGGATTTCAATAAATCCTGCTAACCAAACGTGCCCTTAGTGCGGAGGACGAGGACGAATAGGAGTAGTGCGGCTGTCGTGTTTGGGTGGCCCCTTGAGTAAATGGAGCCAGTTGTTGTAGATTGCGTAGATTACTCAGCTTCGTAAGAGCTCTATGAATGATATGCTACCAGTTATGGTAAGGTTCTCTGTTTGATTGAGTAATTCTAGCGGTAACTTACTGCCCACCCGACCACCTATCTGGTTGGGTTTGCTACAAAGTCCAACGTAGACCAGTTTTATTTAATTTTAAATAGGAGGGAAGTAGAAACAAAATAAAACTTATATAGATCATAACTTTCAAGCCACAATGAATTTTTCAATGAAATAAAAAATATTGAATTCGTAATAAAAAATACTTTTCAATAAGACCAATGTTGACATATTTTGAAAAAATAATAATATGAGAAAAGATGATGAGAGAAATAAAAGAGAGAAAATATTTTGTCCATAACTTTCACTTTGGAGCATATTTTTTAATGAAATAAATTACATTAGAATCTTTGTAAAAAATACTTTCTAACAAGACTAGTGTTGACATACTTTAAAATAATGATAATATGACAGAAATATAGTATTCATATTTTAGGATACCATACACATGCTTTGAGTATAGACGTACATTACTTGTGAGTATAGTACACCACATTCGTGTTTCTCCCAAATCATATACAATATTTACTTGTTCATCTATGAATTCGATTGAACTAACATTAGCAATGAGTTTAGTACTATACTTTTGAATGAATAAGATCAAGGATTAGTTATTCTTAAACATAGGTGAAAGTATTGTAGTTTAGTAAAATGTGTATGTTTTTAATGGAATGTGAATTAGTTTATATAGGTACAGTATGTGGTTATTGACAATCTTTTATACATGATATGTCTCGTACTGTACCAACAAGATCATCAAATCATGTATTGTTGTTATGTCTCGTACGGTACCTCTAGTACCATACGTCTAGTACAATACTTTGTATTACAAAATGTGGATGTTAGTACAATACTTCTTGTACCAACAAGATCATTAAATCATGTATTGTTTTTGTGTCTCGTACTGTACCTCTAGTACTATACGTTTGATATTATATGTTGTATTACAAAATGTGACTGTTAGTATTGTATTTCTAGTAACAACAAGATCATCAAATCATGTATTGTTGGTATGTCTACCTCTAGTATTGTACGTCTAATACTATACTTTGTATTACAAAATGTGGTTGTTAGTACTGTACTTTTTGTACGAACAAGATCATCAAATCATTAATGTATGTCTCATACAGTACCTCTAGTACTGTACGTCTAGTATAATACTTTGTATTATAAAATGTGGTTGTTAGTACTGTGCTCCTTGTACCAACAAGATCATCAAATTATGTATTCTATGTCTCGTACAATTTCTCTAGTACTGTACGTCTAGTACCATACTTTGTATTACAAAATGTGGATGTTAATACTATACTTCTTATACTAACAAGATCATCAAATCATGTATTGTTGTTGTGTCTCGTACAATACCTCTAGTATTGTACGTCAAATACTATACTTTATATTACAAAATGTGGTCGTTAGTAATGTACTTCTAGTAACAACAAGATCATCAAATTATGTATTATTGTTATGTCTCGTACGGTACCTTGAGTATCCTTGTTTATGATTATTGTCAAACGTTACATTTTAAATGTACGCAAAAATTAATATGAATGATAACATGTACAATATTTATGTATGTATGACATAATATGGAATATGAAGAAATAAAGAGGCAATAAGTATTGTACCTGAATGGTCAATCTTAATACAGTATCCAAATATAAACTGTACTTTTGTATACTTCTCTCCTCTTTTATGTTAGGATTGTCCAGCCCAGCATCCCAAATATAATTCCCAAGGAACCCTTAGATTTAGGCATGTTAGGATTGTCCAGCCCAGCTTAACCTGGTAGGCATGTTAGGATTGTCCAGCCCAGCTTAACCTGGTCTATTCATATCCAACTTAAATATCTCCTATTAAATGGGTTTCATAGCTTTTATGGGAGCCACGGCCGGAACCAGAAAATGTGAATAAGGAGGTTGAGTTGGGATGTATAAGCATTAATTATAGCGAGGGGCTGAGTAAAATGGGTTGGAAAAAATGTGTTATAGGTGAGATTTGAATCTCGATTAATTATCTACAAATAACATTCTAGAACCAACTGAGCTACCAATTTATTTGTGTTTTCTCAAGAAACGACCAATACACACAATACTTTATATATATATATATATATATATATATATATATATATATATATATATATATATAAATGTATAAATACATGAATCTTGATTTAGGAGGGGTGCTTCAGTCTCGATTGCCCCCTAGAGCCGCCCTTGGTGGGAGCAAATGAGCAAGATCTATCAATGATGAAATTGGTGTAGATGAATGATGGGGCCACCGCAAATGAACTTATTGTCCGACAAAAACACAATCAACATTCAACTGTTTCAAAACCAAACATCAGAATATCATATGGCAACCAACAAGATCCTAGTGCAACACACCTCTTCTCCTATCATCCTACCCTCTTCATGCATACCCTCTTGAATAAAATCCAAGACGAGTAACCCCAGTTGACATTGTTCAACTTAGAAGAATAAGATGTACTACAACTACATCCCAGCTGGATACACGCATCGAACATCATGACATCATGGTGGCCTAGTCTGATTGGACCTACCAAAATGAAAAGTATTAGCTTGCAACTCACCTTCTTCCAACGTAGGGTATTTGGCTCTAATTTGGCTTTTAGGTTCCATTTTAACCTAATTCTATAACTAGATAGTTGATAATTTTTTATTTTAACACATAGGGAACTACATATGGTCAAAATTATCGACAAACCATGGAGTTTATTATCATAGATGGGTAGTTGCACCACCATGATTTTTTGCTTCTCATTATCTTTAAACCTTTCTCTCTTTCTCCCGACCTCTATGCTACTTTCTTTAATTTCTTATAAATGATTTATTTGTGTATATGCTCATTCACCTTTGTACTATATTAATGCATGTCTCTATTTTGTTCATTTACTATTCATGATTTTGTATGAAAGTGTTTCCACTCAAATTTCCATGGACTGACCTATCATAGCACTCAAGTGGTTGCTCTCCTCAAAGACAATATAGAGAGGAGTCAACAAAGATATGAGAAAATACACCTTCATGTATTTTTGTGGTCTAAACACTTAGCATTCTAATTTTAATGTATCCGATTTTATCATATGCATCTAAAATAAATGACCATATGCATCTAAAATAAATTGGATCCCCTATAAGTTTGCATTCACAAGCTCACTGGGAGAACTGGGGTTGTATGCATTCTAAAATGACTTATCCATTCCCATATTTGTTTCTTATTACTTTGCACTTGTTCCTGCAATAACATGCATTCCATTGACAAACCTTCAAAGTAGCCTGATAGGAAAAAGAGATTTTCCATGTAATGATGTTATACCAAATTATTGTTAAGTATAACATTCCCGCTTGCAAATTTACAAATTTTTAGTAGAGTAATATCGACAATCACAACAACACTATGTTCACATAGGATTCACCGCTCACCCTACATATAGTTCAAATGACACTTGGATTTATTGAATGAAAGCTATTCCATAGAGAATGGTTAGCATTTTTTTCGTATTTAACAAGAATGTTTTAGCATTAATGATGTATTTGCATTCTTCCTGACTTGTTCGTGTTGATTATACTTTTTTCTTTATATAATACTAAATATTAATAGTCTTAACAATTGTATTTCATATATGTTTTATTGTAGTCTGGTATTCATTTAGGTTTTCCATGTTCTCATGTTCCTCAAAAGTTGAGATAATCACATATATTAAGTAAAAATTTGATTGTCAACTCATTTCATGGTTATGAATTTTGTTATTATTAATTCATTTTACATTTCGTTGGGCTCTATAACTAAAATATATTATAGGTTTCTTTAGATGCATGATAGACCATGTTTCTCTTGTATTCTTAATAATATTTTAGTTTAGTTTTAGTAAAAAATGCATCATGCTACTTGATATATATTAAACTGGGAAAAGGAGTCTGATAATGAGGTGATAACATCCAATTTTGTGAATGTTTTGTGACTATTTGAGCCCTACGTTCGACATGATTTAGTTTTACAACATTCATATGTTTATACATAACCTAACATTCTGCTAACCACTCCTCCTGATTTTTATTTTACAAGATCTCACTTATTTCATTGGAGTCAAATCAAGATGTTTGTTGATGGAACATAACCAAATCAAGCTATCCATTGAGATCTACCACACATGGTACTCTCTATGGGAAACCATCGATGTTAGAAGGTGGAAAGATATCCATCAAAGAAGATCAAATAAATATTGAGGGCTCCTACATCAGACCACCCCTTGAGACCATCTAGAAGGTCAACAGTTATCACTGGCCATCAAGGCTCCAATTCTGGCATCAATATAGGATAGACAATCTAGACAGACAATAATGAAATCTCAACATATGACCCTATATCATGTATCATTAATGCCCAACACTTGAACCCTCTACCAGAAGGCTCGATGGGCGACTAAGCAGTATATCAAGGCACGAAAGACCAATTTTTGAGGTCACCACCAACACAAAGATTTACATGCCATGGAGGTCGGTCAAGCAGACCCTCAATGGATTCATCTAGTGTACACTAGTTTTGAGGATATCTTTATGTAACTTTGCATCACTTTAGATACTCCATTTAGACTACATATAGACCCCTGAGCCATACTTGGGGGTATCTGGGATTTTAGAGAGTGGACAGAGATGTTAAATTCCAATTCTTGAACAAAAATTTATCATAATCATCCTCCACACCATCGAGACCCACAAAGGGCTATCGAGGTTGATCCTTGGGAGAGGACCCTAGATCTGTTTCATTCAACTATCATATCCACTTGATTAAAAATGAGAAGGAAAATTTAGATTCAAGGAAGGAAATTCAAAGAGAAGGTGGTTAGATCTAGGAGGATCTACCCTATACTCAACCTTCTTATTTCTTCTCCCTATATGTGGGTTTTATTCTTCTTCTATGTTAGATCAAGGATAATGGTCATTCATTATAGTAACTTAGTAATGTTTATTCTGAGGATGAGTGCATAATTCCACAAATTTAGGCTGGGAGTAGCCACAAGACCCTCTAAACAATGTAAATACTTCCTATCTCATTTAATATATCTTTGGCATACATGTTCTCATACTATGGTGCTTATCATATCACTTGTATGATTAACTACCGTCTTGTGATGTTTTATTCTAAACAACAATGAGAGGGTGTTGTTTGATCAAATTTGGAGTATATAAGTATGAAACCATGAGAGTGATGGATCACTAAGTGATAACACAAATTTTCATGAATAGTTCACATCTATTTTGTCTAAGAATCTCACTTCATATACAAATACTAAACATAAAAATCTTCCATTTGGAACTTATTTGCAAATATTTTGTTCTGATTAAATTTCTTTTGAAAAATGTAGAAAATTGAATTATAAGCCATGATGCTCAACTGGAAAGCTATCGATCTCCAAGGTTGATAATCATGCTTGAAGAAGGCATCGAGCAAATGAAGGAAATTACTTCATTCAAACTCTAAGGGTCAATCAAAGAAGCACAATCAAAGAGCTTGATAGCCGATCTACCTAGCTCATCATACACAAACAAAACTGAAATTGATCTCCAGGTTGATCGACTCCCAAAGTTTAGAAGTCTATCAAAGTGATCGGCCACTAGATTGAGCACCATATACAAAACTCAATAAAGTACAAAACTTGATCAATCCATTGAGCCCCAATCTCTACAATAGACCCATTGAGCTAATGAGTCCAAGACATATAGTGACCTTTAGGTCAATAAGATCCAAATATCAATGAAACTTCACAATTGACCTCTCAAGAAATTTTAGTTTGAGGTTAATACAATAGAAATCAAGAAAGAATCCCATCGAGCTCCCAACTTTGGTTGTCATAAGCCTAAGGGTTGATGTCACATGGACCAATCACACATTGACACGAGGAGGTCAAACCCTTTATATATTGCCACAAGGCATCACTTAAAGGCATCTTTCTCTTTTGCAAAAAGGACAAAAAGCTACTACAGATCACAAGAACTTAAGTCAAGAGCTATTGAACTCATGAGATCAAATGACCTCCTAAATTTTCCAACAACCACTTAGGCGGTCGAACTCTCAGTTAGATTCAACCAAAATGTGGGTAGATGGATCTCTTAACTTGATCTACCCATGTATCAACCTCTTCCTTTCCCCCTTGTTATTTTTCATTGTTTTCTTTGAGAACCATGACTTTTTCAATATGTATCCTTGATCTATTGGTTATCATCTCGAGAGAGAGATGACTTTATATAGACCTGATCTGGAGAGAATGAAGGTGTTAGATTTCTTTTATGACTGCTTGTAAAATATATTGATAATATATAAAAAATAGAAGATAAGTTGTGCATGGTTGATTCTATTTTGAATGGTGAAATATGATCCAAGTTGCCTTTTATCGTAATCATAATTATGTTTGATTCCTTCAAGTTTTTATAAAAAATATTTGTTGCTTTGAGTAAATTAATTTGTTTCTTAATTGGAACACCCAAATTCATTTTTTGATTTGATTAAGCTATGCTAAGACTCTTGTTTCCTACATCACTATATTTCCTTATCCATGTGTTCGAAACTACTGGTAAAATCAATTTTTGTGAATGTTTCATAAAGTTTTTAACATAGATATATTTATATGATAAGAAAATAATGATAATAAATAAATTCACTTTACACTTAGTCACCAAATACTCTATTTTGACTAAGTTACCTTAAAAATGCAAAAAATTGGACCCAAAACCATGAATTTCAGTAGACAACCATTTTGTTCGTTATTCATAAAGAATATGTCAAACAATGCAAAGAAATCGCCATCAGTCCACATCCTATGTTGACCAAGGAACCAAAATCAAAGATCTTGACAATCAATCTATCGACATGGTACCTCAAACTTCAACATTAATCGACCTCAAGGTCAGTTGATCCACTAATATTCTATCAACTCCTAGATCAATGGAGCTAACCTAGCACATGCTTGATACAGAAACAATCAAACTACAAGCTTGATTATGAGCTCATCACACTAATATTTCCATGCCATCTATGAATATAAAGGTAGATTGTTACCAAAGAAGGACATCAACTTTGAAGCTAAGACCAGAGTTCTAGCAGCCAAAGAAATCACCCCCTTGGAAACATTGAGTTAAGGTCAAGAAAGAATCAATCAAACCAAAGATCAACTGACCTCCTAGACTGATTACAAGAAGTCTAAGGGTCAGTACCATCTGGACCAATCATAGGTCCACAAGAGGTGATCAAACCCTATGAATAGGACCCAAAAGAATTAGTTCTAAGCATCTTGTTTTTCACAAACAAGTCGAAACATTGTTGGAGAACACTAAATCCAAGACTAAATTGATTGACCTCACAAGCCTATCAACCTAGAAAGAGCGATCAACTTCTATCTTTCCACCAGCTGCTTCCACCATCAAATTGGTTGAACCACCTTGAACAAGTCTACCAATGAAAGAAATAAAAGAAATTGAACTTCCCAAGATCGATTGAGATATTGATCAACCTCTCTCTTAGATTCAGCTAAAAGGTGGGTAGATCGATCTCTAGACTCGATCTACCCATTTGTCGACCTCTTCTCCCTTCCCTTCTTATTTTTCTATTTTCTTATGAGAACTATGACTAGTTAAAATTGTAAACAGATTCCTTGTTTCTCCGTGAGTAGATAACCTCATTAACTTGGGTTGGGAGTAGCCATTAGGACCTCCTACCCATGTATACTTTCCTTCTTCCTTTTAATATATATAGTATTGTATTTTTTCTATACTCCTATTTTAATATGTTGCTTGTATGATTGGATACCTTCTCATGATGTTTGATCTGAATTAATTGAGAGAATGAGTTCACTAAGATATAGAGTATGGATTAGTAACAAGCCAAGAGTGAGGGTCACTATAGCAATGATTATTGTTTGACCCTCAGTTTATCGATTATCACTGTGATAGAGAGGTGCCTTTAGATAGAAATCTACTTGAATATTGAGAGAAGGAAGGAGTTAGATATCCTTTATGACTGACTACAAAATATGTTAGAATATATATAAATCAAAAGAGAAGGTTTTGCATGGTTTAGAATGGTCTCATTGTTGCAACCCAATATAAGTTCCCTTTATCATTGGCATAATTACCTTAGTTTTATTTGAGTTTTAGAACTTAAGTTTGCTGCTTGAGTAGTTTAAATTCATTTCTTAAATGGAATACCTATTTCATCCCTTTTAATTGATTAAGTTAAGCTAAGGTTTTTGGTTCTTATTCTATTGTTTCTCCTTATCCCTATGTTTGACTCGCATTACTACAATAGATTGTGTATTGAGTTATGGATCTATACTGGGTTGCATACATCTTTGAAGTCGGTTATAAATTTGAAGCTCAATTTCATTGACTAGGTAGCTATGTTTACACATTTGACCACATTGAATAGTAATCAACTTTTAGCATCGTTGCTGGGGATAAGGCAAGAAACAACCACTAAGGACCTTAAGTATGCTTAGAGTTAGTTAGTGTTGTTGAATCCCAAATTAATTGCACACACTCTATTATTCAACCAAATTGTCTTGAATATTTTCTTTTGCGTTTGGTTACTAACTTCACTCATTCGGTCCTTCTAGGTAGTAGTGTAATTCCTTCATCCTGAAGAGCCTTTTTTCCACTAGCCAAAGCAGCAAAGGGTGCCCAAGGTGGAGCAGGAGAAGACCCCACAAGATGGTCCATCTCTTTGTTCTTTGGTAGCTATAAGAGCCAACAAAAATATACAACATGTGGTTATTCCCCAAGTTTAGGTGGAAAATTTCAAACTAAAACTGGCCTTCTTGAATATTATTCAACATCAAAACTTTGGAGGGAACTCAGTTGAAGAAAACCATTATCATCATATAGATACTTTCAAGAACATTGTGATACCCTTAAAATCAATTGAGTTCCACAAGAAGTATCATCTTCAAAGGTCTTCAATTATGTCAAAGGGGTAAACCTATTGAATGGTGTCAAAGTCTAAATCATGAAGGATACGTTGGTTGGCAAGCTCTGGCATCGGCTTTTGTGAACAAGTTTTTCTCAAATGAGAAAACCGTTTGTTGTAGAAATAAGATATTTGACTTCAGTCAGAAGACTGGTGAGAATCTACATGAATCCTAGGAAAAGTACCAAGAATATCATAAGGAGTGCCTCCATCAAAACTTTAAAGACATATATCTAGTCATTGCATTCTATAATGGTCTCACTTCAAACAAGAGAGCTTCTCCTAACACTACAATGGGGAGTGATATGATGGGGCATAGTGCTAAGTGCTATATATAAATGATCAATAATATGGAAGCTTTACAAGATGGACTAGACTATGATTGGGGGGGTCAATTGGGATTGAGTTCTCTATTGACACCACTTCTGAGTCAAAAACTTCTAGATACTTTGAATGCCAATCTTGATAAAATGGCCACAGATCTCCACAATTTCAAGAAGACTAAAACCAAATCAAGATACAACAATGAGACTATCATGAATTGTGTTAGCTATGGTGAAAGTGGGAATGGAGTTGACATTGGTATATATACTCATGAATCAGATGATCAAAAAGGAGGATCGATGGAGAATGTCTCATATGTGAGTCACAAAAGACTAGAACATCCTGGTTTCTCATATGGTAACACATCCACAACAGAAAGCTCTTATCAGTTGAACCAACAATCTCAATACATAGGAAGAGGCCAAGCCACGGGAGGAGGAAACCCTCTATACTTACATCAAAATAATACTAGAATGTGAACCCAACAAGGGAATTTCAACTGACTGCCAAGAGGAAGTTTGTACCAACAATAATAGATTTCAAGAAATTAGTTGAACTCACTTACCAAATGCCTGGGGCAATGCATTTTGAGTAACAGTGACCTTATAAATAATATTCAAGAACAAATAGGGATTGTAAATATGAAATTTGATTACTTGAAACAACATAATAGAATGATGGACCAACAATTGGCTTCCTTAGGCACATTCATCAAGAAACAAATTGGCCAGTATCCTTGTATCATGAAACAAAATATGAGGAATAGAACTCCAAGAATGGCAATGCTGAGATTTGGTATTATAATAAGTACACCTTCTCCAACATATATTGTAGTTGAAGATGAATATGAATCCATTCCATCAAATAAGAAGGCATGAGGGCATGTAAAGGCAACTTCCCCAAGAAAGTGTGTTGAGTTTCATTCAAAAATTCCTTTCCCCTATTGATTCATCAAGGCACAACTAGAGAAGAGATACACAAGTTCCCTGATACCATAAAAAATAAGCCTAGATATTCCCCTCCTTGACGCCATTGATGAAATACCAACACATGGTAAGTTAATGAAAGATATGAATACTAAGAAGAGGAAAAAAGGAGACATTAAAACTATCCCCCTAGATAGGATGGCCACTTCCTTTGTTCAATATACTATGCCAACTAATCATAAAGACATGGTTCCTTCACCATCATGTTCCTTCTATGGTACACATTGGAAAGATATGTCCTGGATGACCTAGGTGCAAGAATAAGTCACATGCTTCAATATATAGAGATCCGATTGGGATTGAATGACATAGTTCCTTCAAGTATGAGGATATAGTTAGCTAATAATTTAAACACCAAACCAATTGGGGTGGTCAAAGACGTCCCTATTTGCATTGTAAATTTCCTCATTCTATGCAACATATTCGCCATCAACATCGTTCAAAATCATTTGCGCTGATGATTTTTTACATCCTTTCTCACTATTGCACAAGCCTTAATTATTGTTGCAAACATATTAATTAGTATCAGATTAGGGGATGAGGACATCGATTTCAATGTGCTAGACCATATGAAGAGACCATCCCCTATGGAAACAAGATATTTTCTTGATTGTGGTAGCTAGTTGTGTGTTGAGATCCCCAAACGTAATGTTCTAGTGGATAATCTAATCAGATCCCTTACCAATCAAATTTTGGGATCATTGATGTAAAATTAGAAGAAATTTTGAAATATATTACTGTAAAAAAAGAAGAGGAAAATCAACAAGGGAATATTGGAACAGATAAACACATCTTACTTCAAAGAGAACCAAAGGATATATCAACACAAAAAAAAACCTCCCTGAAGAATTAAATATGAATTCCTAGATGATGAGAAGAGAAATCAGTTTTCATTAATTCAGAACTCCCATCTAATCAACAAGAACAACTTCTTCAAGATCTCTAAGAAATAAAGCTCTTGGCTATAGTATTTAAGATATCAAGGGACATAGTCCCATTGTTTGCATGCACCACATCAGCCTTGAAGATAATGCAGACTGTGTGTCTAGGCAAAACAAAAATTTAATGATAAAATGTGTGGGGGGTGTGTAAGGAGATCATGAAGCTATATGATGCCAATACCATCTATGTTATTAGCAATATCAACTGGGTTTGCACAACCATGTCATATTTAATAAAGGAGGGATGATAGTTGTCAAAGGAAGTAATGGCCAAGAGCAAGCAACTCACATAGTTACAGGATGTGCATTAGTTGTAGATTGTTGAATGTTGGCATGAAGAAAGATCATTTTTGTTTACCCTTTCTCGATGACATTCTTGAGTGTATGGAACATCACTCTCATTTTTTCTATTTATATGGCTATTCTATTTTTTACCAAGTTCCCATTCATCCATAAGACCAGGAGAAAACAACATTCACTTGTCTTTATGGTGCCAATGCTTTCAGATGATGATATTTGGAATCTACAATGCTTCATCCACCTTTCAAAGGTGTATGTCAGCTATCTTTGTTGATTTCATCAAAGAGGTCATGGAAGTCTTCATGGATGACTTCTACGTATTTAGATCTTGGTGATTATTTTAGGATATTATCTAGTGATCTCTAACGATTTGAAAAGAAACAATTAGTTCTAAACTAGGACAAGTGGCATTTCATTGTACGAAAAAGCATCATCTTGGGTAGAAGATTTATGAAGCTAGAATATAGATAGATAAAAGTAAGATTGAAGCAATATCCAAGTTACCGCCCCCTTCTTTTGTCTCTTCTTTGCACAACTTTCTAGGTCATTCTAGCTATTATAGAATATTCATTACAAATGTCTCCAAATCTTCAAGGCCCTTTAGAGACTATTGTCGGGAAATACCCTTTCTATTTTTGATGAAGATTGACTAAAAAGCCTTTTACAAATTAAAGGACTCTCTCACGTCAACATTCACAATGCAAGTTCCAGATTGGAACCTTCCTTTTGATCTCATATGTGACACTAGTGACTTTTCCATTGGGCCAGTTCTTGGGAAAAAGAAAGATAGTATCACACAATTTACTACGCTAGGAAAACTCTCTATGATGTGCAAGTAAATCACACCACCAGTGAAAAAGATATGCTCACAAATATATATTCCTTTGACAAATTCCTTTCTTATGTTTTTGAGGAGGGAAGTCATCGTCTATACTGGTCATGGAGAAATTAAGTATTTGATGCATAAAAAGGAAATAAAGCCCCAATTTTTGTGGTGGGATCTTTCTCTACAAAAATTTTTAATGATATCATTTGATTAAAGGGGTCAGAGAACATTGGCGCATATGACCTTTCTTGGTTTTGTGTCAAGGACAATGGATTATTATCTATACATGAGTGATATAGAGATGAGTAACTCCTAGCTATTCAACCTATGGAGCGAGTAGCACCTTAGTATGAAGACTTCTGTAATTATGTAGCATGGCAACATTTACTGCATTATATAACATATAACCAGAAAAGGAAAATATTTGTTGACTTGAAGGATTACTATTGGCTTGATTCACATCTTATTTAGAAAACACACTAATAATGTTTATAGACGATGTGTCATTGACGCTGAAGATCATTCTATTGTCGATAAATTCTGTATGGAGGACATTTGGGAGCCAAAAAGATGGAAATGAAGGTTCCACATTCCAGGTTCTATTGGCCATTGATCTCTAAAGACTCACAGACCTATGTGAAAGCATGTAATGCATGCCAGAAAATTGGAAATATAAGCAAGAGAAATGAATTGCCTCTTGCCGAATGGATGGAGGTTGAGATATTCAATGTCATAGGGATAAACTTCATGCGATAGTTTCCTTCATGTTATCAAAAAAAATATATTTTAGTTGTTGTCAATTATGTATCAAAATTGTTGGAAGTTGTGACTTCACCCACCCGTGACTCAAAAAGAGTTAAAAACCTCATCATCAAAATTATCTTTCCATGATTTTGAGTGCCCAAATATTGATAAGCGATGGAGGCTCTCACTTCATAGAAAAATAGTTTGAAGCTCTTCAGAACAGAGAAGGGGTAAAACACAAGATTTCCACTCCATACCATCATCCAACTGTTGGCCAAGTAGAAGTTTCCAACCATCAAATTAAGCTAAATCTAGAAAAGACATTGGGGAAATCTTGAAAATATTGGTCTTCCAAACTCGATGATGCTCTTTAGGAATATCGAACTGCATATAAAATCCCAATTGTGATGGCACCATATTGGCTAATTTATCCTTTGGAATTAGGACATAAGACATATTGGGATATTAGGAATCTCAATATGGACCCTCACCTAGCCAAAAGGAAGTGATTCATTCAGTAACACTAATTATAAGCACTTTGCTTACATGATTATGAGAATACTAGAATCTAGAAAGAAAGAACTAAAACCTGACATGATTTTCATACCAAGCACAATAATATCTTTAAAGAGGGCAAAGTCATGTTGTTTAATTCTTTAATTTATCTCTTTCCTAGAAAACTATGGTCTTGTTGGTTAGGACCTTTTGACTATTATCACTATCTATCCTTCTCGTATGATTAACACTATAGTGAAAAGTTTAAGACTTTCTCAGTTAATGGGCATCGACCAAAGCAATATCATGAAGATGAAGTGTTAAAATAGAAGGCCCACATGGACTTATTGGAGCCACCAACTGCAGGTTAAGAAAACTTGGATTGTCAAGCTAACTGACTCTAAACAAGTGCTACTTGGGAGGCAAACCAAGATCTACTTTGTTCCTTTCTTTGTTTTTATTTATCTTTATTTTACTTTCTCATTAGTTAATATTAGGTGTATTAAGCTCGATCAACCTATCAATCAACCTTCATTTACTTTATTTGTAATCATATAAACCTTCAAATGGTAAATTGTTTTAAATTGAAGATGGGTTGGTAGTCCATTCACAAGAATCTATCAACCAAAATTATGATCATCTTTGCTTGATATGTTGTTTATCAATCTCAACTTTGTCATGCTCAGTTGATTTGGTCAATTGAACTTCAGCACGCCCTATCGAGCTTTGTTATTTTCACCCAAACTGGCCTTTTTCTATCAACCTCAGAGCTAGAGAGACACATACCTTATGCCTCCTCCTCCTCATTTGCCCTAAAAAAATGAAAGACATGCACTTGGACTGCTTACTAGGGATGTAAGTTTGAAATGTTTTTGTCTTGCATGATATTCTGGATGTTGGGCTAGATGGTAAATAGATTATTTGTCACAACGAGACCCAAACGCTTACCATACATGAACCATGCAATACCTTTTGCAGCCCTACAAGGATAAATAAGTGTCTTCTCATTGGGTTGGCATCATGCTTAGTGACAAAGAGTGGCCATTCTGCAACGCCACTCCTTCTCTTGTTGGTTGCCTATTAAAAAATCATTTGGCTACACCAACTATTGAGACCCTCATAGTAAAGATAAATGGGTAGAATGCATGACTTATCCTTCTAGATTCTCCATTACAAAGGCTATTGGTTTCTATGCACTATTACATTTTATTCAACACATGTTGAGCTAAATTGCAAAATACCAGTATGCAATTTTGTTATCTAGTAGCAAAAAAGATTCAACATATTCCAATTTTCCTACAACACATAATCCTCATTGTGCTTTCTACAATAAAAATTATACCACTATGTTATATAAACATTAGTCCATTAGTAGAATGCAAGAACATACAATAGAGCCATTATGGTCCTACAAGTCTGGAGGACCTCAACTATGGAAATTATGTTACAAAGACCCCAAGGTTTTACTGCACTTTAGGGGTGACATGCGATGAAGATGATCCATGATTTCCATTTATTCCAAGATGCGAAGCTTCCTAAAAATTTATGGGATTTATACCCTCTTATTCAGAGGCCCTCAAAAGTGCCTTTTTGGTGGGTCCTATATGAACAAGCTCAGCCTCCAAGAAAAAAATTACCTCATCCTGAGTAGGTTCATCCTTCCTCTTTAGACTCATAGCCACAACGATCTATCTCTATTTTGTACGAGCTTTTAAGGTCTCCAACATCTTCAATATGTTGGATGAGCCTAAACGATTTCTAGTATAAGGTCCAATAGCAACCATTGAGCCCAATTTCACCAATTTTGACAGGAGTTCTTATTACAGACTCTCATAGGATGACCTAAATTTTCTTATGATTAGGCTCAACAAAATTGTGTTGTATTCCACCACAATGAACTTGTTGTTATGTAAGATTGTCTCAGAGATACTCTCAAACTAGACGGTTATTTATTGCATAGCCTTATGGATGTGTATCAGTTTCTTTTGAGCATCACCTTGATGATGTATATATACACATATAAATATATATATACATCATATATACATATATATGATCTTTGTGACCAAGACAACTCTAGATAAAAAAGATTTGCTAATTTAGTGATTGAAAATGTCTATTCTAGGTTACATATTCTTACCTCTATTACATGACAACTGTTGGGTACTACTGATGATTTTTACTATAGAACACCGAGTTATCTTCAATAATAGCTTGGATTCCTCCTTTAATTTGTGGGCCTCCAATATTCTTCTCTAATTGAGAGTGTATGTGAACACATTGCCGGCACTTGAGCTAGTGGGATCATTCCTCTTATTTTCCAATATGGCAATGTCTATGAATCTCAGGGCATGAAGAAATGGATCAAGCCCCAGTTTTTCCATCACATCCCACAACAAAGATGTCTTTCTAATGATTGTAGCTTTAACATTATTCATTGGATGTGTTGTATCTTTTTTATTCATGATGAAATACAAGAGTGTCATGGAGAGAACTACCATTGCCTGCATGGAAATTATGCAATGGTTCTACTCAATTATAAATGGTAAAATGAAGATCACTATGTCCAGGGTTAATCAACAAACTCACCTGATTTTCATTTTTCTTTCCTACTTTTTCCACTCCATTGACAAAATGTATTGTAAGTCTATAGGAGTGTAATTGAGTAAGATAGGTATCAATAGTATCAAACAATCTTCATTTTTCTTTTCTTCATTTTGTTTTCTCTTTCCTTTCATTATTTTTCAAAATCTTTCTTTCCCATGTAAAAATTGAATATGATGAATATGATCAACTCTTATATTCAAGAACTTATTCCATGTTCTATAAGCTATGTTTGTACAAATCCAATTTACAATAACAATGATTTAGGACAAATTTTTGAATTTTTACATTGATGATGATATTGCTTTTATATATTTCTCTTAGAAAAATAAGTACTTACTCTTCTAACTAGTCACAATCTTAGAACATCTTCAAGAGATTCTTGCTAAAATACCGAATAGAAAAAATATAGAATTGTATTCAAATCAAAGACGCACTCTCATGGAAAAGAAAGAGCTACCTCGTCTCCTATTCCACATCCACATCATAGAAAACTTCAAAAAAGTGTGGAATAAAAAAAATCAAAGTGTGAATAAAATCATAGATTTGTGCCTTGCTTTTAGTCAAAGAAGTTACTTGAATCATGTATATCTATTCTCATGGACACATATATGGCGTTTTTGGTAGTTTGTAAAACCAAAAAAATACACACTCCCATTTCCAATGGTGTTCATTAAAGGTGTAGTAATTCAGGAAGTGAAACTTAAGATGTGCAGTCATTGCTCTAAAACCAACTGCTTGGGAATTTAGGGACCATTTTCCCATTTAACGAACCTATAGTCAAATGATTCAAAAGAAGGAAGGGAATATCCACAAGTCTTTCAGCTTACCCATTCATCCATCACTCACCAAAAAATAAAGAAGAGAGTAAAAGCTACTTTGAAAAGATAGATGCAAGTTGAAGATAGTGTACAGGAAATAAAAATTTATAAAAAGGAAAGGAAGGATATTTTGAAGGATTATGTTTTAGGAATATGATCATATTTAGAATCAGTAAATGTTTCGATAAGAGGTTGGAATAAAAATGTCTATCAGGTATCACTACTATCATCCTGGTAGTTCCAACTTACATGATGATTTTAAAGTTGTTAGCTTGAGGACAACCTAAATTCTATGTTTGGGGAGTTGATAACATCATTTTTTGTGAATATTTCAAAAATCTTTTAAAATAAAAGTTTATTTGATAAATTTGATAATGATCATAAATTCTTTCACTTTACACTTAGTCGCCAAATACTCTACTTGAATAAGTTACCATAAAAAATGCAGTAAATTAGACACAAAAACATGAAACTTGATGGATAGCCATCAACCCACAAGATTGATCAATATTCATAAAGACAATATCAAATAAAGAGAACATATCAGCATCAATCGACATCCTAGGTCAATCAAGGAACCAAATTCAAAGATCTTGACAATCAATCTATCAAATTGGTGCCTCAACCTTCATCATTAATCGATATCAACATCGATTGACCCACCAGAAAACTACCAACCCTCAGATCGATGGAGCTTGACCCATCACAAGCTCAATATAGAATCGAAATATCCATGACCTCAATAATGACCCCATCAAGCTAACACTTCTAGGGCATCAATCAACCTCGAGGTCGATAGTTCCTAAAGCATTCCATCAAGCTTGAAGCCAAAACTAGAGCTTGAGCATCCAAAGCAATCGACCTTCTTAAGAACCTTAACTTAAGGTCAATAAAGAAACGATCGACCTAAAGATCAATCTACCTCCTAGGTAATTTTTGTAAGTCCAGGGGTCAGGCCACATGCACCAATCACAGGTTGGTAAGAGGTTGGTCAACCCCTATAAATAGGACCCAAAGTGTAAGTTTCAAGAATCTTACTTTCTACAAACTAGCTGAAATGTTGTTCCAGAATACTCATACTAAAACTTGATCAATCAACCTCATGAGTCCTATCAACCTAGAGAGAGTGATTGACCTCTAGTCTTGCCACCAACCACATATAGCATTAGATTGATAGAACCACGTTGATCAAGCCTACTGGTAAAAGAAGTAGAAGCAATCAACCTTTCTAAGGTTGATTGAGATATCGATCAAACTCTCTATAAGACTTAGGAAAAAGATGGGAAGATTGATCTCTAGACTCAAGCTACCTGTGTATCGACCTCTTCTCACTTCTCTTTCTATTTTGATATTTTCTTTTTCGAGCTATGACTTGTTTAAGTTGTAATTTGATTTCTTATTTCACCATGATTGTCTAAACTCATTAACTTGGGTTGGGAGTAGCCATCAGGCCCTTCCAACCATGTAATCTTTACTTCTTCTATTTTATACATATATATTCTTGTAGTTATATTTCTATAGTCCTATTTTAATGTGTCACTTGTATGATTATCTACATTCTTGTGATTTTTGATCTAAATTAATTCAAGAAGGAGTTCAATAAGATCTAGAGTATAGATTACTAACAAGCCACGACAGTGAGGATGTGTTATATAAGAGGTTATATGTTTGCTTGTTGATCTATTGGTTATCATCTAAAGAGAGAGATACCTTTATATAGAGATCTACCCAAATATTGATAGAAGGAAGGACTTGGATATCCTTTATGACTACCTATAAAATATGTTAAACTATATATAAATTGGAAGAAAAGGTTTTACATCGTTGAGGAAGGTCTGACTGATGAAAGCCAATCCAAGTCCCCTTTGTCATATTCATAATTTCCTATATTTTGTTTGAGTTTGATCACTTAGATTTATTGCTTTAGCGGCTTAAATTTATTCTTAACTTGAATATATATTTCATTCCTTTTATTAATTTAAGATAATTTTTTTGGTTCTTGTTCTATTGTTTCCCCTTATCCCTGTGTTTGACCCTGTATTTGTACAATAGACTCTATACTAAGTTGCAGGCATCTCCTAAATTCAGGTATAAATTTAGAGTCTAATATCTTTCAATAAGGAATTGTGTTTACACCGTTGACCACATTCGAGAGTGATCACACACATTACTACAATAGACCCCATATTGAGTTGTGAACGTCTCCTGATGTTGAGTATAAATGTAAAATCTTAAAACCATGCATGTATGTTTCACACTGTTGACCCATGTTTAAGGGTGATCAACTTTTGACACTATTGATGAGTATAAGACAATAGGAAACCACTAAGGATTCAATGTCTACTTAGACTTAGTCAGTGCTATTAATTTTAGAAATATACTTGATTGCACAAGTGTTTTATTCCAATCACATTATTACATTGAAAGTTAACTTGTGCATCTGGTTACTAACCTTGACTCGTTCAATTATTTTAGGTAGTTAGTATGACTCATTCATCCTAAAGATTCTTTAATTTTCTCCACCTACCAAAGAACCATTTAATGCTCAATGTGGAGCATGACAGAACCCACAAGATGAGTCATCCCTTCCTTTGTTGGCTACCACATCCACCAACAAAAATACATAAATTGTGATGATTCCTCAAATACATGTGGCTAATTTGTATGAATCCAACCTTCCTAATATCATTCAACATCAGATATTTGGAAGAAATTTAGTTGAGGAAAATCCCTACCACCATATATATGCCTTCAAGAACATTTGTGATGCCCTCAGGATCAGTAGGATTCCACAAGAAGTAATTTACTATAAGGGATTTCAATTCTCCTTGACAAATAAATTTCTTGCATGGTAATAAAGTTTGAAACATGAGGGAATATATGGTTTGAAATCATTGTTCGATTCCTTTATCAAAAATCTCTTTCCAATTGAGAAGACTATTAATTGTAGAAACAAGATTACTAATTTCAAATAGAAGTCTGGTGAAAATTAGTAGGAGGCTAGGAAAAGGTACCAAGAATATTAGAGGAAATGACCTCACCACCACTTTGATGATGGGTATCTCATGACCACTTTCTATAATTGTCTTACTCCAAGCGAGAGAACGTGTATTAACACTATAGATGGAAGTGACTTTATGGGGAATGATGCCAAGTGCTCTAAAGATATTATCAATAACATAGTAGCACTTCAAGAATGACTAGACAATGAAAGGGGATTGATTGGTAATGTATCAACTGTCAATACCACCTCTGATTCAAAAAATTTTGACTCTTTGAATGCCAAACTTGATAAGATGGCCACAAATATTCACAATCTGAAAGAAACAATGATGGAGCTGGGACTTACACCAAAAGATCACTCTTCCAATGGGAGTCCCAAATATGCACCAAAAACCCTAAGGAGATTATGTCTTCCCTAGGTTTACCTATAACTGGTGCTTAGATAAATGCTCCAACCCCATAAGAATATGGAAGCCTTATCGTAGTACAGATTTAGGATCGAACCCTAAAGACAACGGTCTTGTTGCAAGCAACAAGATAGAAAATGTATGGAATTTCACTTAGTTACTTACTAGAAGACACTTATATCAAAAGTTGGATTTTGATGTTTTAAACTAAGAACATGAAAAGTAAAGAAAGCAAGTAAATCTAATGAGTTAAACTATGATAAAAGATCACTAGGGTGTGATCGGTTTTTCACCGCCACTACACATCGATCAACACATGCAAAGCAAAACTTAACCTCCAAAAAGAGTTCAGTCAGTTAGTATCCTTGTAGACTTAGCCTCCTTTCGGATAATCTAACTAGGGGAAGTGCGGGAATATTGCAACGCCAGCCATTCCCGATCAAATGGTCTCATTACTTTGCATTATTCCCCTCGCAAAGTGTGTTCCTCGACTTACCAAGGTTGCACTTCCATACATCAACTGATTCCATTTCATAGTATGAAATTACAACGGATTGATAATGAGTTTACTCCACTTCTTGAGATACACTTCCAGATACCGAAACAGATGCATGGTGGATACATGCACCAAGAACCAACATGCAAACGAGTTTCAAATCTAATAGTACAAACGTAGACAATTCATACTAAAAGATAAAAGATAACACAAGTTGGAGATCAAGCAACATGCATTCATTAATCGTTTGATGTCGAACTGAAAGAGATAAGAACTCTATATTACAACCTAAGGATTACATTTACATGATATGAAAGTATGGGTAGCGGGGCTACTCCCCGCACCCTAGTGAGAGAAACTACTCCCTCATGACTAGGAAAAAGAAGGATGCAAGAAGAGAGAGAGAGCATCATCCCCATAAAGGAGAGAGGAAAGTCAACCCCTTGGAGAGAGAGTAACGATCCACCAGTCTTCACAGGTTGGACGACGATGAGGTCTTCCCTTCCCACCTTCTTTGGCGAAGAAGGAGAGAGTAGCTTCAGGATGGAGTATGGATCTCAGACCGACAACTTCAGGGCGGAGGATGGAAGTAGCAAGAGCTCTGGAACGATTGAAGCAGCCTTTGGACGTCTGAAAAGGGACCCCTTTTTTTAGGACCCTTGGGGTCTTATTTATAGGCCTTAAGTGAAGTCCAAACGGTTTGGAGACCGTTTGGGACTCAAGACCGTTTGGGACCTCAAGACCGTTTGGACCTTGAAACCGTTTGGATTCATGCGGTCGTGACACCGCATGAACTCCATGCGGTCTCGGGAACGTTTGGCTTCATGCGGTCTTGGGACCATGTGACTCCATGCGGTCTCGGGACCATTTGGCTTCATGTGGTCTTGGGACCGTGTGACTCCATGCGGTCTCGGGACCGGTTGGCTTCATGCGGTCTTGGGACCGTGTGACTCCATGCGGTCTCGGGACCGGTTGGCTTCATGCGGTCTTGGGACCGTGTGACTCCATGCGGTCTCGAGACCGGTTGGCTTCATGCGGTCTCGGGACCGTATGACTCCATGCGGTCTCGGGACCGGTTGGCTTCATGCGGTGTTGGGACCGGTTGACTCCATGCGGTCTCGAGACTGATTGGATTCATACGGTCTTGAGACCGTTTGCATCCATGCAGTCTCAGGACCGGTTGGCTTCATGTGGTCTTGGGACCAGTTGACTCCATGCGGTCTCGAGACCGATTGGCTTCATGCGGTCTTGGGACCATTTGCATCCATGCGGTCTTGAGGTTGAGTTATTCTTTTATGATTTTTTTGTGATTTTCTGCATATATACAAAGGAAAAGTTAGTCTAATGGTATATTTACAAAAATAAGGTAGATTTGGGATTATGTATAATTTTATCTTAGAAAGAGTATGGAAAACTGAAAAAAAGACTAAGATAACCATCTAAAATAGGAGGTTATCACCCCCCTAACTTAGAGTCTAGCTTGTCCTCAAGATAGATAGAGATGAGGCATGCAATGGCGAGGCGATCTTATTTAAAAAGGATTTCCATATTCCTGCTTCAATTCTTAACCTGAGTTCCCCCAAGGTCATATCAAGTTTTCTTGCCTGCCTTGACTCTTTTAGGTTTCAAGAGTTGCTCGGGTCTCAGATTCTTCCCTTATCTCGTAGTTCGCATTGCGACCACCTTTATTCTGTGCGTGTTGTTGACTCTAATCAGCTTTATACCTCTCTGAAAGACCTACTGGAAGCTAGAGAGGGTATGAAGGTTGGCTACAGGCTTGAAGTGTAACTCCCCCTTCAAGTGGGGGAGGTGTTGTCTATGCTTTTTAGGTTCTCACTATCGGGCACGACACATCTGCCTTTGTGAGGGCAACTGAATGTACAGGCCGGGTGAGTCCTTTATAAGACTTTCATATAATTAGAGACCTTAGGGTTTCACTACCGGGCACGACACATCTGCCTTTGTGAGGGTAGCGGAATGTGCCGGCCGGGCGAAACCTTCATTGGTTCTTTATATAGATCCTTATTTATGGCACAACTCTCATGATTTTATTCGACTCTCTGGCTTTTATTCGAAGACTCGTAGGCTTGGGATGTTGGGTTTTTGTTTGGGAATTTATTTTGGGCGGCAGGCCTCTTTTTATTTTGGAGAGAGGAAAGCTGTTCTTAGAGTTTTTCAACATGCACTTATTTGGTTTGTGGTCCACTTGCAGAACTTCTTGATTTGGAAATTTTCTGATTCACCTCTCATCCTTGAGAGCTTGGCTTATTTCTGCCTTGATTTTGACCTTTGGAGAGTCAGATAAAGAATTGAAACAAAAACATGAGAATCAAAAGTTGGTGGATATTGTTAAATCGCCATTAAATGCCTAAGTGCTATTTACTTTTGGGGACTATCATGATTCTAAGGTTGGTTGGGGTGACTTTATATTAAAAAAAAGGGAAAAGAGGGTTCTTAGAAAAGAGATACCTTGCCCTTGTTCTAATGTACCCCCCTAACTTATCACTCACTCTGTCCTCAGAGTGTCAAAGTGATAGGGTGAGAAGTAATTAGGACAAGGGCGATGGCTAAACTAATTAGTGAAATCTTGGGTTGCCTCCCAAGTAGCGCCTTGGTTTAACTTCGTTGGCTCAACGAAGCTGTAGAGATGTTATGCGGTCGGCTTAGCGTCTTTGAAGTCGATTGTTTGTCTTGGCATTTTGTCATCTGAAGTGTAGTATCTTTTCAAGCGATGACTATTAACTGTCCTTTCTCCTCCATTGTTGTCGATGATGATGACAGCTCCAGTTGGATAAATGTGTTTTATGGTGAAGGGCCCAGACCATTTTGTTCGAAGTTTTCCGGGGAACAACTTGAGCTTGGAGTTAAAAAGAAGTACTTTGTCTCCAATGGCAATATATTTTCTTCTGAGGTGACCATCGTGCCACATTTTGTCTGCTCCTTGTATATTCTGGCGCTCTAATAAGTAGTCATGCAGAGTTCTTCTAGCTCCTGTAACTGGAGCTGTCTATTCTCCCCTATGCTTTTGAGATCGAAGTTTAATTGTTTGATGGCCCACCAGGCTTTATGTTCCAACTGTACTGGCAGATGACATGACTTCCCGTACACCAAGCGGAACGGCGTTGTCCCGATAGGTGTTTTATATGCAGTTCGGTATGCCCAAATGGAGTTAAGAAGTTTAGTGGACCAATCAGTGCAGTTTTTATTTGCTGTTTTTTCAAGAATCGCCTTTAATTGTCTATTAGATACCTCCACTTGACCACTAGTTTTTGGGTGGTATGGAGTGGAGACTTTGTGATTAACTCCATATTTTCTTAGTAAGGCTTCGAAACTGCGTTCCAAGAAATGGGTTCCGCCATCCGATATGACAGTTCTCGGAACTCCAAATCTTGGGGAAATGATATCTTTAAACAACTTGATAACCATATTTGAATCGCTGGATATTGTGGGCACAACTTCGACCCATTTTGAGACATAATCCACTGCGAACAAGATATAAGAGAAACCATAAGAGGGAGGAAAGGGACCCATGTAATCTACCCCCCACAAATCGAAGAGTTCAATTTCCTGCCACATAGTGAGGGGCATTTCGTCCCTTTTTGATATGTTGCCTGAAAATTGGCATTTGTTGCTGGCTTTTACGAAATCGTAAGAGTCTTTTGATATGGTGGGCCAGAAGAAACCAGATTGTAAAACTTTTATGGAGGTTTTCTTGGCGCTCATATGCCCCCCCGTGGGTCCGAAATGGCAATGTTCTAGGACCGGGGTTATTTCCTCTTCTGGCAGGCAGCGACGGAAAAGTCCATTGGCATAAAGATGGAACAGATAGGGTTCGTCCCAATAATAACGTTTTATATCGTGAAGAAACTTCCTTTTGTATTGGTAGGAAGCAGATGGGTGTATGATCCCAGTGGCAAGATAGTTGACTATATCAGCATACCAAGGAAAACCATGAGTGGCCTTCATAAGCTGATCGTCGGGAAGAGAATCCCGGATAGGGATTTTATCTTCCTCTTCAATCTCGATTCGACTGAGGTGGTCGGCCACAACATTCACCATGCCACTCTTATCTTTGATTTCCAGGTCGAACTCCTGAAGCATTAGCACCCATCGGATAAGTCAAGGTTTGGCGTCCTGCTTCTGGATCAGGTATCTTATAGCCGAATGATCGGTATATACAATGACTTTAGAACCAATCAGATAAGAACGGAATTTTTCGAACGTGTAAATGATAGCTAGAAACTCTTTATCCGTGGTGGTGTAGTTTTTCTGTGCTTCATCTAGCGTCTTTGATGTGTAATAGATAACATAGGGTTTCTTATCGATCTGCTATCCTAAAACAGCCCCTATGGCATAATCACTTGTGTCGCACATGATTTCGAAGGGTTGCGACCAATCTGGAGCTCTCAGAATAGGTGCGGAAATTAAATCCTTCTTGAGGGTGGAGAAGCTTTGCATGCAATCTTGATTGAAAATGAATTCAACATCTTTAGTCAAGAGTTTGGTCATGGGTTTAGCTATTTTCGAAAAGTCTTTGATAAATCTTCTATAGAATCCTGCATGAGCCAGAAAAGCTCTAACCCCTCTTATGTCCTTCGGAGGTGGTAGCTTTGCGATAACATCAATCTTTGCTTTGTCGACCTCGATTCCCCTATATCTTACCCTATGTCTGAGGACGACACCTTCAGTTACCATAAAATGACATTTCTCCCAATTCAAGATCAGGTTCGTTTCCTCGCAGCGTCGTAAAACTTGACCAAGGTTGATTAAACAGTTATCGAATGAATCTCAGTAAAATGAGAAATCATCCATAAACACCTCCATGATCAATTCAGTTAGACCAGCAAAAATAGCAGACATACATCGTTGAAAGGTGGCAGGTGCATTACATAACCCGAAAGGCATTCTCCGAAAAGTGTATGTCCCAAAGGGACATGTGAATGTGGTTTTTTCTTGGTCTTCTGGGTGTATGGGTATCTGGTAGAACTCGAAATAACCATCAAGGTAACAAAAATACTTTTGATGAGCTAAGCGCTCCAGGAGTTCGTCGAGAAAAGGCAGGGGGTAGTGATCTTTCCTCGTGGCTTAGTTAAGTTTTCTATAATCAATACACATTCTCCACCCTATTACAGTACTGGTAGGTACCAGTTCATTTTTATCGTTCAACACGACAGTTGTACCTCCCTTCTTTGGAACTACTTGAACAGGGCTGACCCACTGGGAGTCAGAGATGGAATAGATAATGCCAACTTTAAGCAATTTAAGAACTTCCAGGCGAACCACCTCCTTAAGATTAGGATTCAGCTTTCTTTGGTGTTCGCGTGATGGCTTAAATTCTTCAACCATAGGGAGCCTATGCATACATAAGGCTATATTTATGCCTATTAGGTCGGTTATTTTATATCCAATGACCTTTTTATACTTCTTCAGCTCTTCTAGAAGTTTTTATTCTTGATTTTCTATAAGGGTAGCGCTGATGATAACAGGGCATAATTTCTCTTCATCTAAAAAAGCGTGTTTGAGACCTGAAGGCAGGGTCTTCATTTCAGGGGCCTTGAGTTGCTCAGTAGCTTCTAGGATAGTAACAGATTTGAGCTCTTCAAAAGTGGTCGTTGGTGTTTCTTCAGCCTTTTCTAGATATTGAAGACATTGTTGGACAAGCTCATTTGCACAAAATTCGATATCTGGATTTATTAGAACATTTTCAAGCTCATCGACTGGCTCGGATATTTCAAGTTGTGACATCTGTTGTATCGCGTCTAAAAGGAAGACCTCTTCTTGGATACTAGGACCTTTCATGCTATTTAGGACTCGAAATTGAATGGCTTCTTTCCTGAGCCTAAGAATGATAGTGTCAGCTTCAACATCGATGAGGGCCCTGGCACTGGCAAGAAAAGGTCTGCCAAAAATAATAGGGTACCTCGGATCTTCTTTAATGTCCATGATTACGAAGTCGCACGGAACATAGGCATCCTTGCCTATTCTTACTGGGATATCTTCAATGATCCCTAGGGGTGCTGTAATGGTAGAGTGAGCAAGTTGAATAGTCATTGATGTAGGCAGCAATTCGGTGAAACCCAGACGCTTGCACATTGAGTAGGGCATAATGGATATGCTGGCTCCAAGGTCAGCTAATCCTTTCTTTGTAGATGCATTTCCGATGCAACATTGGATTCCGAAAGAACCTGGGTCCTTCTTCTTTTTGGGAAATTTGTTTAGAATGATGTCAGAAGTGGTCTGAGCAAGCTTGACAGTTTCTTGCTCCTTGGTAATGTATTTCCTTGATAGCAAGGTTTTGAGATATTTGGCCCATGCCGGAACCTCAGAAAGAGCGTCAAGGAGCGGGATATCGATGTATAGTTTTTTCATTGCCTCCTTGAACTTTTGGAACCTGGCGTCCATTTTTGTTTCTTCCAGTCTACCTGGGTATGGGATTCTTGGTCTATATTGCAAGACTTTAGGTACTGTGGATACTTGGTCGTTATCTTTGTCCTCTGTGGCCTCGGAGGGCTTCTCAATTTCTTTTTGTGAGCTCTCATTTGTCATGAAAACCGGTGTATCGTCATCATCCATAGTGATCTTGGTAGTCTGTTGGAGAGTGCGTCCTGACCTTGTGGTGACAGCATTTAACTGTTCATGTCTGTTCTGCCCATGCTTGGGGTTTGATTCAGGCTGCCCAGCAAACGTACCTGCTGGGGGTTTTAATTGTGTAGCGATCTGAGCCAGTTGAGCCTCAACTTCTTTTTGCTGAGCTTGTTGGTTAGCCAACATAGTTTGCTGCAATTGTAACATCTGCATTATCAAAGATAATTCATCACATGGTTGGGCGGGAGTATTTTTTAGAAGATTTTGTTGCTGGGTTTGTTGAGATTGTTGGAATGGTAACGTCTACTGAAGTTGCTGAGTATGTAGTTGTGGATGGAGTGGGGGATGAGTGTACTGGTAGTAGGCTGATTGGTTCCTAGGGTAGTTAGCCCTAGGGAAGTTGTTCCTGGAGTTCCCTTGGTTTTGGTTAAAATTGTTTGAGAACCCAGGTGGTAGCCTACCATCAGATCCCCCATGTGTATGATGTTGTAGATTCGCAGTTCTAGAAGGGTTCCCATATTGGAATCCAGGATGATTCCTCAGTTGATTGGGATTATAGTAGACTTGCCCCGGAATAGTGTGAATGGAATTGACTTGTTCTGGAACCGGATCTTCAACTTGATTAATAATGGGTTCATATGGTTGTGGTGGTGGATGCAGATCCATCATCACATTATACAATATACCGCAGGATAGGGTCGGATGGTCCGAAGCGTGACAAGCCTCACAAGATCCTGTGGCGGCTTTGACTTGTTGAACTAGCAGAACCTTCTTTTTATCAATCTCTCTGAGAGAAGTCTCGAGAGCTTGCTGTTTATGATCGATAGTTTTCAAAGCTTCAGCTATTGCTTTCATTTCTATAGACTCTTCAGCTTTGAAAACTTTGAGGACACCTTTACCGGCTGACCGTCCCCAGTTGGACTGGTTTTCATCTCCGATTGTAACGATCTTCCATGCGTCCTCATAGTTCTTTCGCATAAAGTTTCCTCCAGATGAGGAATTTAAGAATTGTTTAATGTCATCGCTCACTCCCCTATAAAAAGTCTCTATTGGTTGTTCTGGGAGATTCCATGATGGGGGCATTTCCGTAGAAGTTCTTTGAATCTTTCCCATGCTTCAACAAGGGTCTCTCCAGGTAGCTGAGAGAAGTGATTGATTTGCCCTCTGCTTTCATAAGTCAATGAGGGGGGAAAGAACTTTTCTAAGAACTTTTCTTCTAAGGGGGCCCAAGTGGTGATTATGGGCTCTCTATCTAGTGAGTTGTACCAACTCAGGGCCCTCCCAGACAATGTGAAATGGAACAGGTGAAGCATTAACGCATCGAAAGCAACTCCAGCTTGCGGAACCAGGCGACACAGTGCCTTAAACCTTTTCAAGTGATCCATGCAATCATCTCCTGAACCTCCGGAGAAAGAGATGCCTTGCATAATCTGTATCCACTGGGTCCGAATCTCAAAATTTGGGATATTGATAATCGGAGGGCGGACCGGGTGTTTGTCTTCATAGTTCTTTGGAACAGCATAGTCTCGCACCTGCTTGTTCCTTAACTCCAGTTGAGGAGCTTGGGTTGCTGCCTCAATCTCAGCTCTTATGCGGGCTTGTTCTTCCGCACATATCTCTGATTGGATTTGGGCACGGGTGTCTGCTATGAGTTGTGCCTGTTGAGCAGCGATGGCGGCATTGACCCGCTCCATCACCAAAGCAGCCTGATGCTGATAGTCAGCCATTTGTCTGGCTCGTTGGCGATTGAGGTGAACTTGGCAATGGAAACTTCTCTCTACCTCGGAGTCGAACTCCGGATCAGGGGAGAATCCGCGGTTATGCGAAGATCGCATGCACGTTTTCTACCTGAGTAAAGAAAAGAAAACACCTTTAGATAATAGTGAAAATATGATGGGTTCAAGAAGATATGAAGTTATGATTAAAAAGAAAGTGTAAAATCCTAACCAATTAGAAAGGTACGAAATGAAATTACAAAGGTATGTTGTCCCCGGCAATGGCGCCATTTTTTGATGGAGCTGGGACTTACACCAAAAGATCACTCTTCCAATGGGAGTCCCAAATATGCACCAAAATCCCTAAGGAGATGATGTCTTCCCTAGGTTTACCTATAACTGGTGCTTAGATAAATGCTCCAACCCCATAAGAGTATGGAAGCATTATCGTAGTACAGATTTAGGATCTAACCCAAAAGACAACAGTCTTGTTGCAAGCAACAAGATAGAAAAGTATGGAATTTCACTTAGTTACTTACTAGAAGACACTTATACCAAAAGTTGGATTTTGATGTTTTAATCTAAGAACATGAAAAGTAAAGAAAGCAAGTAAATCTAATGAGTTAAACTATGATAAAAGATCACTAGGGTGTGATTGGTTTTTCACCGCCACTACACATCGATCAACACATGCAAAGCAAAATTAACCTGCAAAAAGAGTTCAGTCAGTTAGTATCCTTGTAGACTTAGCCTCCTTTCGGATAATCTAACTATGGGAAGTGCGGGAATATTGCAACGCCAGCCATTCCCGATCAAATGGTCACATTACTTTGCATTATTCCCCTTGCAAAGTGTGGTCCTTGACTTACCAAGGTTGCACTTCTATACATCAACTGATTCCATTTCATAATATGAAAGTGCAACAGATTGATAGTGAGTTTACTCCACTTCTTGAGATACACTTCTAGATACCGAAACAGATGCATGGTGGATACATGCACCAAGAACCAACATACAAACGAGTTTCTAATCTAATACTACAAACGTAGACAATTCATACTAAAAGATAAAAGATAACACAAGTTGGAGATCAAGCAACATGCATTCATTAATCGTTTGATGTTGAAATGAAAGAGATAAGAATTCTATATTACAACCAAAGGATTACATTTGCATGATATGAAAGTATGGGTAGCGGGGCTACTCCCCGCACCCTAGTGAGAGAAACTACTCCCTCATGACTAGGACAAAGAAGGAGGCAAGAAGAGAGAGAGAGCATCATCCCCATAAAGGAGAGAGGAAAGTCAACCCCTTGGAGAGACAGTAACGATCCACCAGTCTTCACAGGTTGCACGACAATGAGGTCTTCCCTTCCCACCTTGTTTGGCGAAGAAGGAGAAAGTAGCTTCAGGATGGAGTATGGATCTCAGACCCACAGCTTCAGGGCGGAGGATGGAAGTAGCAAGAGCTCTGGAAGGATTGAAGCAGGCTTTAGACGTCTGAAAAGGGACCCCTTTTTTGAGGACCCTTGGGGTATTATTTATAGGCCTTAAGTGAAGTCAAAACGGTTTGGAGACCGTTTGGGACTCAAGACCGTTTGGGACCGCAAGACCGTTTGGACCTTGAAACCGTTTGGATTCATGCGGTCGTGAGACCGCATGGACTCCATGTGGTCTCAGGACCGTTTGGCTTCATGCGGTCTTGTGATCGTGTGACTCCATGCGGTCTTGGGACCGTTTGGCTTCATGCGGTCTTGGGACCATGTGACTCCATGCAGTCTCGGGATCGGTTGGCTTCATGTGGTCTTGGGACCGTGTGACTCCATGCGGTCACGGGACCGGTTGGCTTCATGCGGTCTTGGGACCGTGTGACTCCTTGCGGTCTCGAGACCGGTTGGCTTCATGCAGTCTCGGGACTGTGTGACTCCATGCGGTCTCGGGACCGGTTGGCTTCATGCGGTCTTGGGACCGGTTGACTCCATGTGGTCTCGAGATCGATTGGCTTCATGCAGTCTTGGGACCGTTTGCATCCATGCGGTCTCGGGACCGGTTGGCTTCATGCGGTCTTGGGACCGGTTGACTCCATGCGGTCTTGAGACCGATTGGCTTCATGCGGTCTTAGGACCATTTGCATCCATGCGGTCTTGAGGTTGAGTTATTCTTTTATGATTTTTTTTGTGATTTTCTGCATATATACAAAGGAAAAGTTAGTCTAATAGAATATTTACAAAAATAAGGTTGATTTGGGATTATGTATAGTTTTATCTTAGAAAGAGTATGGAAAACTGAAGAAAAAGACTAAGATAACCGTCTAAAATAGGAAGTTATCAAACAACTAGCAGAACAAGGCATCACACAAAGTCTGTTATGAAATGTGCCACGTGTGGGGAAAGCGGACATGGAGTTGATAACTACATATACACTCACGAAGCAAAAGATCATTAACGTGGATTCATCAAAAATGTTTCATATGTGAATTATAAAAGTCCTAACCATCCTATTTTTTCTTGTGGTAACATCCTAAAAATTCTCATCAAGTGAACCAACCACCTCACACCATAGGAAAAGGTCAAGATTTAGAAAGAGAAAATCATCTAGGTTTCTAGTATAACAACAATCCTCCTCATAACATGATGTCAAACCAGTAGGAAAACTTCAATGGCCCACTGAGAGGGAGTTTTATCAAGCAACAATAAAATTAAACAAATCAACTAAACTCACTAATTGTATGGATAAAGAATGCATCCTAAGAAACAATGATCTTATGGCCAACATTCATGCACAAATAGGGATTGTGTAATGCAAATTAGCATTTTGCAGTAGCAAAATAGAATGATTGACCAACAATTAGCTTCCTTAGTAGCCTCCATCAGAAACCCAACTAGTCGATTCCCTTCTTTTACTGAACAAAATAGAATGAACTGCAAGAATGGAAATGCTAAGATATGCTATAGGTGTTCCTACAAGGAATAAAATGTGAGGTACGACAAAGGAAATTTCTTCAAGTAGACCTACAAAGCACTTTTACAAAAATACATTTTGCCTCACCAATTAATCAAGGTTCAACTTGATAAAAGTATACTAAGTTTCCAGATATTATTAAAAAGACACATTACAACATTCCCCTTCTTGATTCTATCAATGAAATGCCAACCTATACTAAGTTCTTGACAAATATGATTACTAAAAAACATAAAAGAGGTGAAATTGAAATTGTTTGATTAATAATTGTAATCATCTACCATCAAGTGAGCATGGTGTGTAAGGGGAGGCTACCGTATCTGTATTGACTGATAAGATGTTTAATGCAACCAGCAAGGAAAGATAGTAGTGTAGTTGTCATGTTTGGATGGACCCTTGTGTGAATGGACTTGACATTCATGGTTTCATGGATTGTATATTGCTCAGTCCAATTAAAGATCTCTTTATACTCTATGCTAGAAGTTGTGAGAAGGGATATCTGTTTGCATGTTCCCTAGAGTAAATGGGGTTGTCATTCATAGTTTCATGGATTGATGATGGTTGATAAAATCAACGGATAAGATATTTGGATCTTGGCATTTTGATCATCAACAATCATTCTTTTCTTTCACGATCTACCTCCTATGCGCATAGCCATTACACTATAATTGTAGACCTTTTCAATAAAATCTAAAATCAACACTCTTGAACAAACTAACTAGTATTCTCTAACACCCCTAACCGTGTTAGTTTGCTATTTTCCCTAGGGAATTCCTAGCAACCATATAAAACAAGGGAATTCCAAGAAACCATCATCATCTCAAGAATAATTCCTAGGGAACCTTTAGATGTAGGCATGTTAGGACTGGACAACCCAATCTAACCCATTATGTACTTATCCAACACAATTATCTCTTATTAAATGGGTTTGATAGCTTTTTTCTGGGTGTCGACAAAGTTAGATGTTGGGTAGATGACTGATGGGGTCACTTTGGATGTACTTACCACCTGAAGAAAGCACAAATGATAGTCAAAAATTCCTAAACCAAACATCGAAATATCATATGGCAAACCAATCAGATTTAGTCCCACATCCTGATCGATAACCTCCAATTTTGTATGCCTATCTTAGTCTTTTCCTTTAATTTTCCATCCTCTTTCTAAATTTAAGTTATACATAATCCCTTTTTTTTCCTCTTATCGAAAATATACCATCAGACTAACTTTTCCCTTCTTGTATATCCAGAAAAACACAAAAAAATCATAAAAGATTAACTCAGCTTCAAGACCGCATGGATTCAAACGGTCCCAAGAACGCATGAAGCCAACCGGTCCTGAGACCGCATGGAGTCAAACTGTCCCAAGACCGCATGAAGCCAACCGGTCCCGAGTCTGCATGGAGTTGAAACGGTCCTAAGACCGCATGAAGCCAACCGGTCCCGAGACCACATGGAGTTCAAACGGTCCCGAGACCGCATGAAGCCAACCGGTCCTGAGGCCGCATGGAGTCAAACGGTCCCAAGACCGCATGAAGCCAACTGGTCCCGAGACCGCATGGAGTTCAAAAGGTCCTAAGACCGCGTGAAGCCAACCGGTCTCGAGACTGCATGGAGTCACACGGTCTCAAGACCGCATGAAGCCAACCGGTCCCAAAACCGCATGGAGTCAAACAGTCTCAAGACCGCATGAAGCCAAATGGTATCGAGGTCCAAACGGTCTTGAGGTCCAAACGGTCTTGAGGTCCAAACGGTCTTGAGGTCCAAATGGACTCAAGGTCCAAACGGTCTTGAGGTCCAAATGGTCTTGGAGCCCAAACGGTCTTGAGGTCCAAACGGTCTCCAAACCGTTTGGACTTCACTTAAGACCTATAAATAAGACCCCGAGGGTCCTGTACCGGACATCAAGTTTCAGACGTCCAAAGGCTTCCTCAATCACTCCAGAGCTGTTGCTACTTCCATCCTCTGCCCTGAAGCTGCCGGTCTGAGACCCATACTCCATCCTAAAGATGCTTTCTCCTTCTTCGCCAAAGAAGGTGGGAAGAGGGTATCTCATCGTCGTGCAACCTATGAAGACTGGTGGATTGTTGCTCTCTCTCGAAGGGGTTGACTTTCCTCTCTCCTTTATGGGGATGATGCTCTCTCTCTCTTCTTGCCTCCTTCTTTGTCCTAATCATGAGCGAGTAGTCTCTTTCACTAGGGTGCAGGGAGTAGCCTTGCTACCCAAGCCTTTGTATCATGTAAATGTAATCCATAGTTTGTAATGTAGAGTTATCTTTTCAGTTCGACATCAAACGTTTAATGAATGCATGTTGCTTGATCTCCAACTTGTGTTATCCTCTATCTTTTAGTATGAATGTCTACATTTGTACTATTAGATTCAAAGCTCGTTTGTATGTTGGTTCTTAGTGCATGTATCCACCATGCATCTGTTTCGGTATCTAGAAGTGTCTCTCAATAAGTGGAGTAAACTCACTATCATTCGTTGCACTTTCATACTATGAAATGGAATCAGTTGACGTATGAAAGTGCAACCATGATAAGTTGAGAAACACACTTTGCGAAGGGAATGTTGCAAAGTATGTGACCATTTGTTTGGGAATGGCTGGCGTTGCAACATCCCCGCACTTCTCGTAGTTAGTTCTCCGAAAGGAAACTAAGTCTACAAAGATACCAACTGACTAACTCTTTTTTAGTTTATGTTTTGCTTTGCATGTCTTGATCCATGTGTAGTGGTGGTGAAAAACTGACTACACCCTAGTGGCTTTTATCATAGGTTAACTCCTTAGATTTTACTTCCTTTATTTACTTTACATGCGTTTAGATTAAACAATAAAAACCAATCTATTGATCTAAGTGCCTACTATTAAGTGACTAAGTGAAATTCTGACGTTTTCCATCTTGTTGCTTGAAACAAGACCGTTGTCCTGAGGATTCGACCCTTAACTATACTACGATAAGACTTCCATGTATCCTAGCATACGTGGGTGGAGTTATCTATCTAGTATATGCAAGGCTAAACCCAAAGACTTACTATCTTTAGGATTTTTAGTTTGTACACACAATTCCACATAAGTGGAAGCTCCATCAAAAATTGGCGTCGTTGCCGGGGACAACGGAACATTTTAATTTCATTTAGTACCTTCCTAGTTGGTTAGGATTTTACACTTTATTTTTAATCATAAGACTACATCTTTTTGAAACATTCTTATCTTTATCATTATCTAAAGGTGTTTTCTTTTCTCTACTCAGGTAGAAAACGTGCATGCGATCATCGCATAACCGCAAATTCTCCCCTGATCCGAAGTACGACTTCGAGGTAGAGAGAAGTTTCCACCGCCGAATTCGACTCAACTGCCAACGAGCTAGGCTAATGGCTGACGATCAACGCCAGGCTGCGTTGGTGATGGAGCGGGTCGATGCCGCCATCGCCACTCAACGGGCACAACTCATCGCCGACACTCGTGCCAAAATCCAAGCAGAGATTTGTGCGGAGGAACAAGCCCGCATAAGAGCTGAGACTGAGGTAGCAACTCAAGCCGCTCAGCTGGAGTTAAGGAACAAGCAGCCGCGAGACTACGTTGTTCCAAAGAACTATGAGGACAACCACCCAGTCTGACCTCCGATTATCAATATTCCTAACTTTGAGATTCGGACCCAGTGGATCCAGATCATGCAAGGTATCTCATTCTCCGGAGGTTCTGGAGATGATTGCATGGATCATCTGAAAAGGTTTAAGGCATTATGCCACCTGGTTCTGCAAGCCGGAGTCGCTTTTGATGCTATAATGCTTCACTTGTTCCATTTTACTCTGTGTGGAAGAGCCTTGAGTTGGTATAACTCTCTTAACCGAGAACCTATAATAACCACCTGGGCTCCCCTTGAGGAGAAGTTCTTAGAGAAGTTCTTTCCCCCATCACTGACTTATGAGATCAGGGGGCAGATCAATCATTTCTCTCAACTACCTAGAGAATCCCTTGTTGAAGCATGGGAAAGGTTTAAAGAACTTCTGCGCAAGTGCCCGCACCATGGAATCTCCTAGAACCAACTGATAGAAACCTTCTATCGGGGAGTAAGTGATGATATCAAACAATTTTTGGATTCCTCATCTGGAGGAAACTTTATGCGAAAGAATTATGAGGATGCATGGAAAATTGTTACACTCGGATCTGAAAATCAGTCCAACTAGGGACGATCAGTCGGAAAAGGTGTTCTCAAGGTTTACAAAGTCGGGGAATCCATTGAAATGAAGGTGATAGCAGAAGCCTTGAAGACCACTGCTCACAAACAACAAGCTCTCGAGACTTCTCTAGGAGAGATTGATAAGAAGAAGACCCCTCTAGTTCAACAGGTCAAGGCTGTCACAGGATCCTGTGAGGCTTGCCACGCTTCTGACCATCCAACCCTTTAGTGTGGAATGCTCTATAATGTGATGATGGATCTGCATCCACTACCACAACAATATGATCCCATCACTGATCAGTCTAAAGATCAGCTTCCAGAGCAAGTCAACTCCATCCATTCTATTCCTGGACAAGTCTACTACAATCCCAATCAACCGAGGAATCACCCTGGATTCCAATATGGGAACCCTGCTAGAACTGCAAATCCACAACATCAGACATAGGGGTGATCTGCTAGTAGGCTACCGCCTGGATTCCCAAACAATTTTACCAAAAATCAAGGGAATTCCAGAAATAACTTCCCTAGGGCTAACTACCCTGGGAATCAAAATGCTTATTATCAGTATACACATCCTCCGCTCCACCCACAGTTGCACACCCAACAACCTCAACTAACGCTGCCCTTGCAGCAACCGCAACAAGGACAATAACCAAATCCTTTGAAAAATGCTCCTGCCCAACCGGATGATGAATTATCCTTGATAAGGCAGATGTTACAATCGTAGCAAACTATGCTTGCTAACCAACAGGCTCAGTAGAAAGCAGTTGAGGCTCAACTTGCTCAGATCGCTGCACAATTTAAACCCCCAGCAGGTACGTTTGTTGGGCATCCTGAATCGAACCCTAAACATGGACAGAACAGACATGAACAGTTGAATGCTGTCACCACTAGATCTAGACGCATTCTTCATGAAACTACCAGGATCAATCTTGATAATGATGACACACCGGTTTTTATGACAAGTGAATGCCCACAACAAGGAATGGAAAAAACCACAGAAGGTACAAAGGGCAAAAATAAAGAACAAGTGTCCACAGAACCGGAAGTCTCGTAATTTAAACCAAGGATTTCGTATCTGGGTAGATTGTGAGAAACAAAAAATGGACACCAGGTTTCAAAAGTTCAAGGAGGAAATGAAGAAACTGTACATCGATATTCCGCTCCTTGACGCTCTTTCCGAAGTGCCAGCTTGGGCAAAATATCTCAAAACCTTGCTTTCCAGAAAGTATATCACCGAGGAGCAAGAAACTGTCAAGCTTGCTCATACCACTTCTGACATCATTTTAAATAAAATGCCAAAAAAGAAGGACCCAGGTTCCTTCGGAATCCAATGGTGCATTGGAAATGCATCTACAAAGAAAGGATTAGCTGACCTTGGGGCCAACATATCCATTATGCCTTACTCAATGTGCAAACGTCTGGGTTTCACCGAATTGCTGCCTACAACAATGACTATTCAACTATCCGATTGCACCATAACAACACCTCTGGGGATCATTGAAGATATCCCAGTAAGAATAGGAAAGGATGCCTACGTTCCATGTGACTTCGTAATCATGGACATTAAAGAAGACCTAAGGTACCCTATTATTTTATGCAGACCTTTCCTCTCTACTGCTAGGGCATTCATCGATGTTGAAGCCGGCACTATCATTCTTAGGCTTGGGAAAGAAGCAATTCAATTCTGAGTCCTAAATAGCATGAAAGGTCCTAGTATCCAAGAAGAGGTTTTCCTTTTAGACGCGATACAACAGATGTCACAATTAGAAATATCCGAGCCAGCCGATGAACTTGAGAATGTTCTGATAAATCCGGATATTGAATTCTCTACAAATGAGCTTGTCCAACAATGTCTTCAACATCTAGAAAAGGCCGAAGAAGCACCAACGGCCACTTTTGAAGAGCTCAAAGTTGTTACCATTCTAGAAGCTACTGAGCAACCCAAGGACCCCAAAATGAAGACCTTACCTTCAGGACTTAAACATGCCTTTTTAGATGAGGAAAAATTATGACCTGTCATCATCATCTCTACCCTTACAGAAGATCAAGAAGAAAGGCTTCTGGAAGAGCTGAAGAAGCATAAAAAGGTCATTGGAAATAAGATAACTGACCTAATAGGCATAAATCCAGCCATGTGTATGCACAGGCTTCCCATGGTTGAAGAATTTAAGCCATCACGCGAACACCAAAGAAAGCTGAATCCTAATCTTAAAGAGGTGGTTTGCCTGGAGGTTTTTAAATTACTTAAAGTTGGAATTATCTACCCCATCTCTAACTCCTAGTGGGTCAGCCCTGTTCAGGTAGTTCCAAAGAAGGGAGGTACTACCGTCGTGCTGAACAATAAAAATGAATTGGTGCCCACCAGGACTGTAACAGGGTGGAGAATGTGTATTGATTATAGAAAGCTGAACAAAGCCACGAGGAAAGATCACTACCCTATACCCTTCCTCGATGAAGTCCTAGAGCGCTTAGCTCATCAAAAGTATTTTTTCTACCTTGATGGTTATTCTGGGTTCTACCAGATACCCATACACCCGGAAGACCAAGAAAAAACCACGTTCACTTGTCCTTTTGGGACATACGCTTTTAGGAGAATGCCATTCGGGTTATGTAATGCACCCGCCACCTTTCAATGATGTATGTCTGCTATCTTTGCTGGTCTAACTGAATCGATCATGGAGGTGTTTATGGATGATTTCTCAGTTTACAGAGATTCCTTCGATAACTGTTTAATCAATCTTGGTCAAGTTTTACGACGCTGTGAGGAAACGAACCTGATCTTGAATTGGAAGAAATGCCATTTTATGGTAACAGAAGATGTCGTCCTTGGACACAGGGTAAGTGATAGAGGAATCGAGGTTGATAAAGAAAAGATCAATGTTATCTCAAAGTTGTCACCTCCGAAGGACATAAGAGGAGTTCGAGCCTTTCTGGGTCATGCAGGATTCTATAGAAGATTTATCAAAGATTTCTCGAATATAGCTAAACCCATGACCCAGCTCTTGACTAAAGATGTTGAATTCATTTTCAATCTAGATTGCATGCAAAGTTTCTCCACCCTTAAGAAGGCCTTAATTTCCGCACCTATTCTAAGAGCTCCAGATTGGTCGCAGCCCTTTGAAATCATGTGCGACGCAAGTGATTATGCCATAGGGGCTGTTTTAGGACAGCGGAATGATAAGAAACCCTATGTTATCTATTACGCATAAAAAATGCTAGATGAAGCACAGAAAAACTACACCACCACGGAGAAAGAGTTTCTGGCTATCATCAACGCGTTCGAAAAATTCCGTTCTTATCTGATTGGTTCTAAAGTCATTGTCTATACCAATCATTCGGCCATTCGATATCTGATCCAGAAGCAGGATGCCAAACCCAAGCTTATCCGCTGGGTACTAATGCTTCAGGAATTCGACCTGGAGATCAAATATAAGAGTGGCGTGGAGAACGTTGTGGCCGACCACCTCAGCCGGATCGAGGTTGAAGAGGAAGATAAAATCTCTATCCGATATTCTCTTACTGACGATCATCTTATGAAGGCCAATCATGGTTTTCCTTGGTATGCTGATATCGTCAATTATCTTTCCACATGGATCATCCACCCATCTGCTTCCTACCAGGACAAAAGGAAGTTCCTTCACAACATAAAACATTATTATTGGGACGAACCCAACTTGTTCCACCTCTGTGCCGACGGACTTTTCCGTCATTGACTCTCAGAAGAAGAAATCACCCCTGTCCTTGAGCATTGCCATTCAGGACCTACAGGAGGGCACATGAGTGCCAATAAAACTTCTTTAAAAGTTTTACAATCTGGCTTCTTCTGGCCTACTATAGAAAAATATTCCTTCGACTTTGTGAAATCCTGCAACAAATGCCAATTCACTGGTAATATAACAAAAAGAGACGAGATGCCCCTCACAATGTGGCAAGAAATTGAACTCTTTGATGTGTGGGGGGTAGACTACATGGGCCCTTTCCCTTCCTCCTATGGTTTCTCTTATATCTTGGTCGCGGTGGATTACGTCTCAAAGTGGGTCGAAGTTGTGCCCACTGTGTCCATTGATTCAAAGCCAGTTATCAAGTTGTTCAAAGATATCATTTTCCCAAGATTTGGAGTCCCTAGAATAGTTATATCAGATGGCGGGACCCATTTCTTGGAACAAAGTTTTGAATCCCTTTTGAAAAAGTACGGAGTAAATCACAAAGTAGAAACTTCTTACCATCCACAGACAAGTGGGCAGGTTGAAGTATCCAATAGACAACTAAAGGCAATTCTAGAAAAAATAGTAAACAGAAACCGTACGGATTGGTCCACCAAACTTCCCGATGCCCTTTAGGCATATCGAACAGCCTACAAAACACCTATCAGAACAACTCCGTTCCGCTTGGTGTATGAGAAGTCCTATCATCTGCCAGTAGAACTGGAGCATAAAGCCTGGTGGGCCATCAAACAATTAAACTTCGATCTTAAAAGTGCAGGAGAGAATAGACAACTCCAGCTACAGGAGTTAGAAGAGCTCCGCATGACTGCCTATCACAGTGCCAGAATCTACAAGGAGAAAACAAAAATGTGGCACGATGGTCATCTCAAAAGAAAAGATATCACTGTTGGTGACAAAGTGCTCCTTTTCAACTCCAAGCTCATGTTGATTCTTGGAAAACTTTGACCAAAATGGTCTGGGCCCTTTACTATAAAGCATATTTAGCCAAATGGAGCTGCCATTATTATCGACAACAATGGAGGAGAAAGGACGGTCAACGGTCACCGTTTAAAAAGATACTACACTCTGGAAGATAAAATGCCATGAAAAACCATCGAAATCAAAGATGTTATACCAACAACATAACAACATTATAGCTTTGTCGAGCCAGCGACGTTAAACCAAGGCGCTACTTGGGAGGCAACCCAAGATTTCAACTTCTTCCTTTATTTCTCGTTCTTTTATTTACCCTAGTTTTATCTTATGAAAATATGAAAAAATTCACATAACCAAAACAAACTAAAAATTAAAATCAAATAACATAAAGATATATATAAATAAAAAACAAACATAAAAATATAAAATCCTTTAGACCTTTACCCTTTCAAACGGTCCTGAAACCGTTTGGAACCCAATGGTCTTGAAACCGTTTGGGACCAAACAGTCTTCAAACTGTTTGGGACCAAACGGTCTTCAAACCGTTTGACCTAGGGTTTTTGTCGAAGTCAACATCCGTTTCCTATAAATATAAACCCTACCCCCTCCTTCTCCTCCCTTCGACTTTCGAGTTTTCAAGCTTTTGTATGAGAACTATTCCATTGCTTTTGCACTCTACTTCCGCTCTTTGCCTCTGACGGCCTGGTTCCCGTGCTCCTACACAACAACCGCACCACCGCCTTTCGCTTCCTCACCGTCGACGTTACCACCACCTGCAAGGTAGTCCAGCAACCGCGGAAGCACGACCGCCCTTTTCTTTTCCGCAACGTTCCTCACCGCCGTCCTCATCTTCGGCACCTCCGCGACACTTCCGCTTCTCCGACGATGAGGCCGCCTCGTCGTCTTCACCATCGATTTCAGCAACATCTCCTTTATCTTTGTCTGTCCCGCCGCTGGCTTCATCCGTCTTTACCATCGCATTTATCGCCGATATTCGTCGCCGCTTTCACCGTCGTCGCTGACGCATCCGCCGTCTCCACGCCGTTTAGCCTTCATCTTTGCCTTCCCCGGTGGCTACGCGACGATTCGTTTCCAAATGGTCTTGAAACCGTTTGGGACCAAATGGTACTGAAACTGTTTGGAACCAAATGGTCCTAAAACCGTTTAGAACCAAACGGTCCTAAAACGGTTTGGAACCAAATGGTCTTCAAACCGTTTGGAACCAAATGGTCCTGAAACCGTTTGGAACCAAACGGTCTTGAAACCGTTTGGAACCAAAAGGTCTTCAAATCGTTTGGCCTTCCACATCCTTTCTAATTTCCTCAAAACTACAAAAACACATAAATACAAACAAAATCCATTTTTCTAACTCTTGATTTCTTATTATGCAGCCATGGCATCACCAACAAAGGAGGTCATTGCTTTTGAAGACACTGAAATCTGGACAAAGGAGAAACTAATGGAAGATAGAGCTAAGCTCTAAAAGATCAGAGATGACTTCAACAAGACCGGGAAGACACCACCGAATGTCAAGATGATGGAAGTCCTGTGCAAACTTGATCGCCTGAACAGGTGCTTCGCTGAGGCACCTCAAGAAGAAGTTGAAATTTCTTCTTCTAGTGATGAAGGCTTGGACTACCAGCCCAATTCTGAAAAGAATTCCCCTGCCAAAGAACAAAAGGGGAAACGTAAGATCCAGGAGACTGCAACTGGGCAACCCTCAAAGAAAAGGGACAGAAAGAAAGTCAGGCCTGCTACTGCAAGGGAACAAATCCTAGAAGGAGACAACCCACCAACCACCACCTCCATTGCCACTCCCACAACCACCACTGCACCCACCTTCCCTCCTGTCACCACCACAACTTCACCACCAGATAACCTCTTCATCTATAACACCCCTTCCACTGACAAAATACTAAAACCCACTAAGTATGTTTGCTCCAGCATACTACTTAAGATGGGGATCCACAACCGCATCTTCAACGTGCTAGACAAAGCCAACCTCGCCAGGCTTTGTCTAGTACCTGAAGTATCCTACTCTGAACCCACTATAGAATTTTTCACTTTCCTTACCAAAGAGCCCGTAGACATCATGGACAGAGCACGAGATGGAGGTGACAGAAGGCTGGTCACCCAAATCTTCGGCAACAAGGTTGTCTTAACAGAAAATATGTTGAATTCAATTTTTATTGACAACCAAGAGCAACTGCAAAAATCCATGGCGGTGGGGACCGAACATTCTGAGCTCAATAGACACAAATTCTGGAAATCTATAACCGGAATCCCCACCTATGATGCTAAGATGTGTAAAGCATCAAACATACACTCTGGATTTGTGTGCACCTTGCACGAAATTCTTACTGGCGCACTCTTCCCCAGGACAGAAGGGGGAATGTTATAATTTCGGATCTTTTTGTCCTATGGTATATTCTCAATGAAAGGCCAGTTAATATAGGACGCCAAATCATCTAGAAATTATCAACTTTCCGTTTGGGGAAGGAAATCTGCATGGGAGGTCATGTCACATCCATCATCAAATACCTCAAGATGGAAAAACTCCTACCTCACTGCACGCATCTAAAGGGCGACATCCTTACCAATGAACAAACTCTGAAAAACTCCTTCATCATCAAGGAAAAGGATGGAAAACTATATTACATTTTCTGCCCTATGGTCAAGTCATCCAGGATTCTCCTCCCGCTTCCAGAGCTAGCAAACTACGACGCAGAAAAGCTCATCTTCTCTGACGAGGAGCTTACACAACTACTAACTTTGGTTAAAATATCCGAAAAGAAAGCAACAGCGGGACAAACGGAGGTGAGCATCACAGCCCCAACAACTCGACCAACAAAAATACCTATCAAACGACCTTCCAGAAGGCAGTTGCAGGCTCAACAGCTGTCGGGGACGCCCACATCTAGGCCGCATCCAGAAGTCGATCCCCTCCACGAAGAAAATATACCCGCTTCATCAATCGACTCTTTCATTAAGAGTCTTCATGACCAGTTAACCACTACATCCACCCCACCCTCCACCCTTCCAACATCCACCACTCCTCCTTTCTGCACCGCATCCACATAGCCTTTCACATCCTCCTCTCCACCTCTCTTTCCTTCGGGCTCCCCCCTCTCCATCCATATGCCCGACTTCACCACCTTCCCTTTCACCTCCACAGTTTCCACCCCATCACTATCATTACCACCATTTTCACATGAGATACCACCACCTCCCACATCCACCACCACCCCGACATTGCTGGTGACTCCTTCCATAGTCACCACGCCATTTGGGGCATCATCAGTGTCTCTTCCGCAAGACACTACCACCACTCCACATAGACCCCAGCCACCCCCACCCTTCCTCTTCTGGGGTCCCCTTTACAAATATCGGTGAGGAATTCGGCCGTCAATTCGACACCATCCGAAACCTCCTCACCGATCCTTCTAACATCTTACATTCTATTTTTTTTTGTGTGCAGGGTTTATCACGACTGGTGGCCATGATCGACGAACAACACCGAGCCTTGCCCACCATCCTCCAAGGTTTCCAGCAATGATAAGATGAGGTGGCTAAGCAAGTTGAGCACATCAACAACCACTACAACAACTTGTCGAACCTGATCCTTGGAGCGAAGTGCCAGCAAGAAGCTACGGCGAAGCAAGTCGATGAGATCTCGACGCAGACTCAACCTCTACTAGAGACTCTCCGTGAGCTCCAGCAACAACAAATAGTTCTGAGCACGCGCTTGGACACCATCAGCAACACACTCACACAGCTACAACATCACCAAGAGGAGTCAACTACCGATGAAATCCAACATTTACGTGCTGAAGTTACCAATCTTATAGCACATATCCTCTCCGCCGAGAGCAGATATACCGACCTCAAAGAATCCCACGATGCACTGCTCGAGACACACGAGCATATGCAAGTGGCTTTTGATGAACTACAAGCCACCCATCGACGATGCAAAAGGGCAGCAAATAAAAAAACCAGCAGACAAACAAGCGGCGGAAAAGGATGGCGACAGTGATGAAGATGAAGACTCCGACTCATTTGCATATTCGAACAATGATACCACCTCTTCTGGACGGAGAGGACCTAGGCAATGCAGCCAAACCTTCTCACAAAGGTTCCGACAAAGGTCACAATGACAATGGACATCACCCCAAATCCCCATGCAATGACAATATTAACATGTCATATGGGGATCAATTTATTGATTTTTCCGCTCTGGGGTCAATTGGGGAGGCTGCTAAAGATGCGGCTTTCGCTGAGTTCCAACAATGTCTATTCGGGACCAGAGTCAGCCCACCCACAACAACCGCCCCACCTCTTTCTGCGCCTATCACATCTATGTCATCCCCCCATGACCAAGACGAGGCAGAGCGAGTGAGTTTAGACACTGATGAAGAACTCGACTCTGCCTCCGATTCAGATGACGACCTGCAAACATATACAGAAGTCCTGGAGCATCCTTCTTCCCCCACTCCGCAGGAACTTCCCCCGCCACCACCTCTACCGCATAAAATGCATGACCTGGATATGGCGGCCATCTCCACTCTAGATGCTCAGGACATTTTTATACTGAACACTATTGTGGATGATGCGAAAGCAGGGCACGACATCATCTATAACAACACCAATAGATGCAAAATGACACGAGAGGATTTCCGAACCATCCTATGACCTCGGTCCACGATGTCTATGGAGATCTTCTGTATCCTTCTTGCCAATAGTATAGAAATATATAGAAGTCATAAGAGGCAGCAACCGGTTTTCAACATCTCGCCCGCTCTGTCTGTTGGCCTTTTATACAAATACATAAGAGCAAAGTCGATCGAGCGGCTGCGTGCTGGTTTAGCACGTCAGGCACGTTTTCTTACCGTGCCCTTCCAATTTTCGGACCATTGGCTTTTAATGATCGTGGATACCGAGGCTCGGGATGCCAAAGTGTATAATTTCTACGGTGCTGAGCTACCAGCCGGCATAATAAACTTCGTTGGCAAAGCAGCAGTAGAAGCAAGGTGTATACCCTTCCGGTTTCTTAAGTTAATTTGGGCGGCATGACCATCTCTTTGCCAAGATTGGAGCCAGCCTTGGTTCAAAGTCATAAATTCTCAAGTTCAAGCCGCCAAGGGATCTGGGGATTGCGCTTTTTGCACCATACGCCACATCCAAGCGTTGAACCAATAAATCCCATTTACTGATCTGGTTGTTGACGATTTTCATTCCTTACACGGGCTTTATGCCATGGAGCTCATCTGTGATAGAAGGTTCTTCAAGGACCCGACTATGGCACCTGATGACGTCCCTCGCTACCTCTTCTCAACTATCCAGTGACCGCAGCGGCGACCCTTCCTACATACTCTGAAGGAGTCAGAGAAAACTAAAGTGCCAGTCGCCAATACTGAGCAAAATAAAAACAATATCGATCCTCTGTCTGCCATTGAACCAACGTTTCCTGATTTTGATCACAATACTTGCAAGGGTCTCTCCGACCTCAAACTACGTCTCATTATGGCGCGGCTCTCAGCCAAGAAAGATGGGATCGTATTCATGTCTCGGGACATCCTTGTAATGGCAGACACGCTACAAGAGACTCTACAATTCAAAGGATCTCTCTCTGTAAGTTTAATGGCCGCATATCAGTTTCTACTTGGCCAAAATAACCCAACAACATACATGGTGTCCCCATATATGAAGGATGATCTTCTAAAGCTCAAGAACTTCGACACAACTGACGCGCTGATCTCCTATCTACAACACACAACGTCGAGGTTCATCATGTTACCTTTCCTCTATCATGAGCACTGGTTGCTCCTGGACACAAATCTCCCAGACGGAACAACTTCAATATATAACAGTTCTGATAGCCAGTACAATCCACGACGGAAGAACTATGTCGTGACACCAATGACGCCAATAGAAGTAGTGGCAAAGGAGTGCGCCGACAAGTTACTTGCTTTTCTAAGTCAGCATACAAGGGCGTACGACAAAGTGCATTTTCACCGCCCTTCCTTCTGCCACAAATGCCCCCAGCAAATCTGAGAATCAAATGACTACGGCTTCCACGCCCTCTACTAGATGTACATCATCATCGTCCTCCAAAGACCAGTAGAAGAAATGACTGACGTGGATTACCACACTCTTCGAGGACAGTTCGCAGCAAATCTACTCCATTCACCAGGGGCAAATGAAGAATTAACTTAGCATGCAGCCCTTGTCCTAATTACTTCTCAACCTATCACTTTGACACTCTGAGGATAGAGTGAGTGATAAGTTAGGGGGGTACATTAGACAAGGGCGAGGTATCATTTTCTACATCCCTCTTTCTCCATCTTCCCCTTTCTCTGTTTGGACATATTCTTTTCTTTCGTTCTTTCTTTAACTTTCTTTTAATTAACCTTTCTTTTTAAATCACCCTCAATTAACTTTCGAATCACGTTAGTCCTTAAAAGTAAATAGCACTTAGTCATTTAATGGCGAATTAATAATATCCCTCCACTTTAGATTTTTCATGCCTTTACTTCACTTCTTTATCTGACTCTCCGTAGGTCAATATCAAGGCAGAATTAAGCCAGGCTCTTGATGAGAGGGGCATCAGGCAACCTCCAAAGCAAGAAGTTCTGTAAGTGGACCACAACCCAAATAAGTGCATGTTGAAAAACTCTAAGAACAACTTTCCTCTCTTCAAAATAAAAAAGGCTTGGCCGCCCAAAATAAATTCCCAAAAATCACAAAACCCAACCCTGCGAGTCATCGAATAAAAGCCAAAGAGTCGAATAAAATTATGAGAGTTGTGCCATAAATAAGGATCTATATAAAGAACCAATGAAGGTCTCACCCGGGTGGAACATTCAGCTGCCCTCACAAAGGTAGATGTGTCGTGCCCGGTAGTGAAACCCTAAGGTATCCAAATATATGAAAGGCTTATAATGGACTCACTCGGCCGGTACATTCAGCTGCCCTCACGAAGGCAGATGTGTCGTGCCTGGTAGTGAAATCCTAAAAGCATAGACAACCCCTCCCCCACTTGAAGGGGGAGTCACACTTCAAGCCTTCAGCCAACCCTCATACCCTCTCTAGTCTCCAGTAGGCCCTTCAGAGAGGTATAAAGATGATTAGATTCAACAACATGCACAAAATAAAGTGGTCCCAACGTGAGCTACGAGATACAGAAAGAGCCTGAGGTCCAAACAACTCTCGAAACCTGAAAGAGTCAAGGCAAGCAATAAAACTTGATATGACCTTAGGAGAACTCAGGTCAAGAATTGAAGCAAGAGTATGGAAATCCTAACCAAATATAATCGCCTCGCCATTACATGCCTCACCTCTATCTAACTTGAGGACAAGCTAGACTCTAACTTAGGGGGGGTGATAACCTCCAATTTTGTATGCCTATCTTAGTCTTTTCCTTTAATTTTCCATACTCTTTCTAAATTAAAGTTATACATAATCCCTTTTTTCGCTGTTATTGTAAATATACCATCAGACTAACTTTTCTCTTTTTATATATGCAGTAATACACAAAAAAATCATAAAAGATTAACTCAGCTTCCAGACCGCATGGATTCAAATGGTCCCAAGACCGCATGAAGCCAATCGGTCCCGAGACCGCATGGAGTTCAAACGGTCCCAAGACCGCATGAAGCCAACCGGTCCCGAGACCGCATGGAGTCACACGGTCTCAAGACCGCATGAAGCCAACCGGTCCCGAGACCGCATGGAGTTCAAACGGTCCCAAGACCGCATGAAGCCAACCGGTCCCGAGACCGCATGGAGTTCAAATGGTCCTAAGACCGTATGAAGCCAACCAGTCCCGAGACCGCATGGAGTTCAAACGGTCCCGAGACCGCATGACGCCAACCGGTCCCGAGACCACATGGAGTCAAACGGTCCTGAGACCGCATGAAGCCAACCGGTCCCGAGACCGTATGGAGTTCAAATGGTCCTAAGACTGCATGAAGCCAACCGGTCTCGAGACCGCATGGAGTCACACAATCTCAAGACCGCATGAAGCCAACCGGTCCCGAAACCGCATGGAGTCAAACAGTCTCAAGACCGCATGAAGCCAAACGGTCTCGATGTCCAAACGGTCTCGAGGTCCAAACAGTCTCGAGGTCCAAACGGTCTTGAGGTCCAAACGGTCTTGAGGTCCAAACGGTCTCGAGGTCCAAACGGTCTCAAGGTCCAAACGGTCTTGAGGTCCAAACGGTCTTGGAGCCCAAACGATTTTGAGGTCTAAACGGTCTCCAAACTGTTTGGACTTCACTTAAGACCTATAAATAAGACCCCGAGGGTCCTACAACAGACATCAAGTTTCAGATGTCCAAAGGCTGCCTCAATCACTCCAGAGCTCTTGCTACTTCCATCCTCTGCCCCAAAGTTGTCGGTCTGAGACCCATACTCCATCCTGAAGGTGCTTTCTCCTTCTTCGCCAAAGAAGGTGGGAAGGGGGGATCTCATCGTCGTGCAACCTGTGAAGACTGGTGGATCGTTGCTCTCTCTCCAAGGGTTTGACTTTCCTCTCTCCTTTATGGGGATGATGCTCTCTCTCTCTCTTCTTGCCTCCTTTGTCCTAGTCATGAGAGAGTAGTCTCTTTCACTAGGGTGCGGGGAGTAGCCTCGCTACCCATGATTTCATATCATGTAAATGTAATCCATAGTTTGTAATGTAGAGTTTATCTTTTCAGTTCGACATCAAACGTTTAATGAATGCATGTTGCTTGATCTCCAACTTGCGTTATCCTCTATCTTTTAGTATGAATCATCTACGTTTGTACTATTAGATTCGAAGATCGTTTGTATGTTGGTTCTTGGTGCATGTATCCACCATGCATCTGTTTCGGTATCTACAAGTGTCTATCAATAAGTGGAGTGAACTCACTATCATTTGTTGCACTTTCATACTATGAAATGGAATCAGTTGAAGTATGAAAGTGCAACCATGATAAGTCGAGAAACACACTTTGCGAAGGGAATGTTGCAAAGTATGTGACCATTTGTTCGGGAATGGCTGGTGTTGCAACATCCCCGCACTTCTCGTAGTTAATTCTCCGAAAGGAAGCTAAGTCTACAAAGATACTAACTGAGTAAACTCTTTTGCAGGTTATGTTTTGCTTTGCATGTGTTGATCCATGTGTAGTGGTGGTGAAAAACCGACTACACCCTAGTGGCTTTTATCATATTTTAACTCCTTAAATTTACTTTCTTTATTTACTTTACATGCTTTTAGATTAAACAACAAAAACCAACCTAACGATCTAAGTGCCTACTATCAAGTGACTAAGTCAAATTCTGACGTTTTCCATCTTGTTGCTTGCAACAAGACCGTTGTCCTGAGGATTCGACCCTTAACTATACCACGATAAGACTTCCATGTATCCTAGCATACATGGGTGGAGTTCTCTATCTAGTATATGCAAGGCTAAACCTAAAGACTTACTATCTTTAGGATTTTTAGTTGGTGCACACAACTCCACGTAAGTGGAAGCTCCATTACTGATATCCTATCATCCTTCCCTCTTCATTTCATATCCAATCCCAAATAACATCCAAGGGAAATTACCCTTGTTATGTTCAACAAATAATAATAAGAGGTACTAAACTACACTCTTAGTTGGTTATATACATAAAACATGAAGACAAGATGGTGGCCTTTTCTGAATGGACCGATCAAAAGAGATTGTGTTATCTTGGAACTTCACCTCCTTCCAAGGGTATTAATTGGATCTAACTTGTCCTTAAGGTGTCATTGTAACCTAAAACAATGACTGGGATCATTTATATTTTCATTTTTACACGTAGGACACTACATATAGGTTGACATTATGGAGCAACCATGGAGTCGATTATCATACATTGGTAGTTTCACCACCACGATTTGTTTATCTGCATTAAGTTTAAACCTTTTTCTCTTTCTCTAAAGGAAATGAAACTTTTCTTAATTTGTGATACATGATTTATTTTGTATATGCGCATTCACCTTTTTACCATATTAATGCATGTATCTATTTGTTGTTTACTATTCTATATTGAGTATAAAAGTGAGACCACTCAACTTGCCATGGACTAATCTACTATATCATTCAAGTACTTTCTCTCCTGAGTCCAAAAAGATATAAGAAAGTACACCTACATGTATTATTGTGGTCTAAAGACTTGATATTCTAGTTTTAATCTACTCTAATGTTGTTATGTTTATAACAAATAATTTGGATCCCCTAACTATTTACAGTTGTATGACATCTGAAATGACTTGCCATTCCCTCATTTTTTTTATTATACATTTTTTCCAAAATAACATGCATTTAATCGGGATAAGAAAAAGGTATTTTCTATGCTATGATGTTAATAAGAAGTTTTTGTTAATTATGATATTTCCATTGCATATTTACAAATTTTCACTAGTTTAGTATTGATAAGTACAACAACACTAGTTTTGCATTTTTTTCACTACTAACACTATCTTTGATTCAAACAAAACTTGGTTTTTTAACTAAAGTTATCTCATGACATATGGTTAGGATTCATTAGGATTTAACAAGAATATTATAGACAATATGATGTGTTTACATTCCTTTTGACTTTTTCTGTTGACAATAGTTTCTTATTTGTATAATATGAAATCTTAGTGACCTAACCTATTACTTTATCTGTTTATTTTAGTCTTGCCTTAGTTCAAGTTTCCAATGATAGTCAATTCTCAATAATTGAGCAAATGAAATTTCTTGATTATATCTTTGAAATAATGGACAAAAAATATCAACTCATTTTCTGGTAATGAAATTAGTTATTGTTAATTCATTTTTCTTTTTTGTATTCATTATTAAAATATATTCTAGTGATACTTTAATGATTTATTACATGTTCCATTTGTATACTATTGATAACATGTTAGTCTAGTGTTATGCAACAATGAGTGGATTACCAACAACACATAGAATATTTCAAACTAGAAAAAGCAATTCAATAACTATGTGATAATATCCAAGTTTGTGGATATTATGTGACTCTTTTACCCCTATTTTTTGACGTGATTTAGGATCACAAGCTTCAAATGTTTATACATTTTCTTCCATTTTTCTAAAATTCCTCCTAATTTTTATTGCAAGTCTCATGTTTGGTCGGAGTTGAAGCAAGATGTCTCTTGATAGAATATAACCAAATCAAGCCAACCATTCAGATCCAGAAGACATGCTACTCTTGATGGGTAGCCGTCTAATATAAAAGGCAAAATCATATCCATCAAAGAAGAGTAGACAATTGCTGAAAGGTCATGCTATCGAGGACATCCATGCACACCATCTAGAAAGTTGACTATCATCACCTAACCTTTAGGGCTTGAAAATACTACCAGTTATGTAGGATAGACAGTCTGGACAAACTTACATCAAATCTCAACATATGACCCCCTATTGTGTATCACCAAAGGCTCATACTCGACCCCTCCACCATAAGTCTTGATGTGATCCTTAGTAGACTATTTAGACATGGAAGACTAGTTGTCAAATGACATACCCTTGAGAATGGTTAGGGAAACCCTCTATGGATACCTAGTGCACATGATTTTTTAGGATAACTTTGTGATGCTTAAAATTCACTACCTAAACTATAAATAGACCACACCTACAAGATATCTGTGATTTTAGCAAGTGGGTAGAGATGATGAAAATATAATATTTGAGAAAGAGTCGATCACCATTATTCTCCACACCATCAAATACCCACACAGGGCTATCAAAGTTGGTCTTGTGAGAGGACAAGTTGTGATGCTACTACACCACACCACTATCTCATTTGACTGCCATCTCCACTTGATAGATGGACATCTTAGGATGAAGGAAGATAGACTCAAATTCAAGGTAGGAAGTTTAAGGAAAAGGTGGATATATATGAGAGGATCTACCCTATACTTGACCTTCTTCTTTCTTCTCCCTTTGTTTAGATTTGGATTCTTCTTCTATCCTAAATCAAGGCTAATGGTTGTTCATTTCATAACTAGTAATGTTTTTTCCCAACATGAGTATCTAATTCCACAAAGTTGGATTAATAGTACCCACCACGTCCTCCATATTATGTAGATACTTTTAGTCTGTTTAATATATATATTCATGTTTGTTCTAATACACTTGAGCTTATTGCCTCAGTTGTATGGTTAGTTATGTTCTTGTCATGTTTGATTATGAGAAGTGTCTAAAGGGTATTATTTGATAAGATTTGGGTTATAGAGAATTTGAACCCACGAGAGTAACAAATTATTGAGTGATATTTAGATGGTTGTGTTTGTTAGATGTTTCATTTTTCATGTCGACTAGGAGACAAACTTTTGACTTATAAATATAATCGTATCTCAAGAGGAGGGAATATATACTAATTATGAATTATTAGAAACTATGTAAGGATATGCAACAAGTTGAGTATTTGCATATTTGGTGAGCATGTTTGTTAGGTGAAACCTAATCCAAGTTCTATTGATTCACATCACAACAAAAACGATATATAAGCATTTATTTTCTTATATACTAGATTTCATTCCATTATATATTTAATTTTATACTAGGTATTTTCTAGAACACCCAAATATATTTTTTATAAACCTTAATAATCTAAGGCTTAAGGTTCTAATGTTCTACCATCCATATACTTGAACTGGACCCCATTTTCTATAACATACCCATTATATTGTTTTGGGAGTTTCTTGGATCTATGTTATAATTCTATAGTAGAATATGTTAGAACATGTCTATTGTACTTGTACTTTGGACAATAATTTTGTTCTAATCAACTTTTGACAACATCTCTGAGGGATAAGATAAACCAGATAACCATTGACACTCAAAATGTGAATAGGTACCCCAAGTGGTCATCTATAGCAAATAATACACGTTTTCTCTAAGGGATAAGGCACTTTCTCAGTATAAGACCCTAAAACCCTGAAGGATTACTGATCAAGAGTCACTCATAAATGAATTTGTGAGGATAATATTTCTTGCTTAGATAACCATCCACTTTTGAAACAAGATAATTGATTTTTTAATAAAATCCGGTGGAGAATCTACATGAAGCATGTCAAAGATTCTTAAGGTATGGAAGGAAATTCCTACTTTGGTGGAAATTATCTGATTACAACATTCTATAATGCCTCAACTTCTACAAAATTATAATCTATGAATGCAACAACAGGAAGCAATTTCATGGGACTCGATGTTATATGGTTAACATTGACAATGAAGAATATGGCTTCCTATCAATCTAGATGGGACTATGAGAGAGGATCTATTGGTAAAAAATCATGCTCTGGCAACTATTCAAGAGTCCACGGCAATCGATCTCCTGGGTATGAAAATAGAACACATTGTCACTAAATTTTGAAACCTAGAGGACCACAATTTAGAGGCAAATAATTAGGTCAAGACAATATGAAATCAAATGTGTGTGGATATCATGGACATATCAAATACTACTATGTATACTCTCCTAATATTGTACATTCGAAGATGAAGAAGTTGAAAATTCTTTGTTTCCAGACTATATGTAGTAGTAGTGGAGTGTCCAGAATAGAATAAGTGCACTATTTCTTACAATGTGTCGCCAACAGACACACCAATCACAACTTGAATGAGGATCATGTTCATTCAGGTGAGATTATAAGCTTTCACTTCAACAATGTTCTTGATGAAATGATTGCCAACTTATTCAACTTCTTTACACAAACACATTAGGGACAACCCTCTATTATATCCATTCTTCAAAGTAAATTGTCCAACTCTCAAATCCAAAACTTTCAAATCGAGTAGAATTTTATAGTTTCCATTCATGTTAACATATAACTACTCATATACCAAGAGAAAGTGATTCACATCGTTGAACGATATAGTAGTTGTAAACATTGACATGGAGTTTATATTTATTGTGAATTATTGGGAGGTATCTTTTGATAACATGCATGTATTGTTTGAGACAACCTTTCATGGTAATTTGACAATTCCAATATGAAGATTTTGTATAGTTGATCGGGGGTACACAAACGTGACAATTTGTTTTGTACCATTCCAAAACACTACATATCAAAACAAACAAAAGATCTTCAACAATAGGCATGGAAAATTTGAGGAAGTAGTTTTCCTACATATGCAAAGAGGAAAATGTTAATGTGGATAAGCAAGAGATGACCATCCTTCCTTTTTTTATTGCACAACTTCATCAAGAGACATGGTGTTCAAGTTTCCATACTTCACGATGATCATGGAGAAGGTGAAAATTTTGAGAAAATTGTTGAGACAACCAATTCGTTACAAATCACCAATGAACATGCCACCCAAGGGGAGTTAGGGGATGGTATAAGACTTAGGAATGATATGACAAATCAACTTTGGGATTCACAATACTACTCACATTGCATTATGTTATGTTTAAGTTCAATAAGTATCATTCATTTTTTATGAGTTATCTAAGTCTTACTTTTATGTTGTGATCTAGGTTCAACTAAGTGCAAAAGTTAAAAAAGATGAACATCTTATTGTGATTATGATCATTATCATGCTATGCCATTTATGATTTTTATTGTTATTATATACTCAAATTATGAATAATAAAATGCTTATGTGTCAATGTGGGTTTCCACTCACCAACCAAGTTAAATGGATGTCGCTAATAGTAAAATCATTGTATCCCTAAACTACTCTCCAACCAACCTTAGGAGGCTCAATTTACTGGGAGAAGATGAACTAATCATACCATAGTCTAGGTTTCTATGTGTGGTTACTCTACTTCACTTGGTGGCAAGGTTGATATAATGTGTAGGACAAGGGTGCTTCACCTTATATTACCCCTTATCCAACCTCTAATTTGTTGTTTGCCAAGTTTAGAAGAAGGGACATACTTATCTTCTGACCTAAGTCTAGTGGGATATAGAGAGAGAAGGTTAGAGAGGATAATTAGCTAAGGGTCTACAAGTGTCCTTAAGAGTTTCTTCTTCCAATAATCCTCTTTCATCTTTTCCCTATACCTTAGTTGGTTCCATATCTCAAACACCAAAATAAAAGAGATGGGGAGAGGGAACACATGTGACCATGGTATTAAAGATAGTATAAAATATAGGCTCAACTACTTATAGTAAAACAAGTATAAAAGAACAAAGAAAAGAAGATGTGGACATGTAGATATGAATTAGACTCCTTATTATTCACTTGGAGTTGTAGGTGGGTGGATACTCTCTTCTCCAAGGTGAAGAAGCATGGAATGTAGGGTGGAAGGCAGTCCAACCCTAGAAAATATAAGGTTTTAAGGGTGGAAATGGAGTATGTGGGGGTAGGTAGAGGCTAGGAGGTGAAATGAATGAAGTGATAGATAGACTTGACCTTTAGCTGCCATTAAGGATCATATAGGGATCTAGGCTAGCTAGGGTAAGTGGGGGAATTTAGTTTAAGGGAAGCCCTAGGGTATGAGATCAAAGTGATTGTTATGCTTCTACCACATCATTTTGCAAAGGAGGAGAACCAATAGTTGTGGGGGAATGGTCATGGTGTAAATTTTTGAAGAGGAACTAATGAGTTTTCCCTAGGGTAAGTGGAATGGTCATTATTAAGAAAAAATGGTCATTGAATGTAATATGTAGAAATGGTCATTTTCATGAAAATAATGTGGTGAAAATGGGCTAAATGATATGGGGGTGAAATGTATTGTCTTGGTCGTTATAGGTGTATAATGGTGGTTAATGGGTCTTGGTAGAACATTTGTTCTGAGTAGAGCTCTAATTTTGGTTGGTTCACTTTCTAACATGACTTGGATGGATTTTTGGGTGGAGGATATTGTTAAGGAATGACCATTTCATGGAATCATCATCATCATGATATTATGAGAGGGGAGGGGTATGTGAGTGGGATATGGGGTGTGCGGTGATAGAGTAGGATTCCAATCATCTGTAAAGCCACGAGGGTAAGGGAGAGCCTTCTCTGTGAGGTAGTGGTAGCAACCTTGCCTTTTTTTTGGATTCTGTAAAGTACGAGACCATTTGGATAAGTTTTACTATAGTAGGTCGTTTTGATGGAGAAGAATGAGAAACAGAGGAAAAGAGGATTGAGAGAGAGGTGTTGGAAGTAGGAGAAGCTTGTATGCTCATTGAGGAATGTTAAAGAAGATTCCATCAAACCTCGATGGAAGATCACACTTGGGTATTCCAACAAACTCCATGATGATGTCTGCATATCTAGCATAGGTGTGGGAGTCAGTTGGAACAGGTGAGGAGTCATGAAATGAAACATGTAACTTCATCTCTTAATGATGGTGGGACTAAGATAGAATAGTAATTATGGAATCAAAATGGTCATTCTGTCTCAAGCTCTCTCTTTGTTGATTCTTTCCTCAGTCAGCAAGACTACTCTATCAGTTGAACAACCATTTTTATGGTAGTATCCACTATCATTATGTTAATAACGACCATTATTCTTGCAAACATTGATATAACTTTACTTCATAAATTCGATAAGAATTTTAAGGTCATTTTTAGTAGGTTTGTTCCTCCTAGACCATATATGGTGCTTTACACTCAACAACGTAGGGAAACTCCTTAATCTTTTATCATTCACCATGGTCATTATACACATAGAATGAGCATTCTATAGGTCTTCTTCTACATGTTTAGTTCAAATTTCAAAAGTTCATCATTTCATTTTGGATTTTCGTTTTGCCTTTCCAATTTGGTACCATTCCCATGTTCTAGTCCTTGTTTTTTATTCAAAATTCAAAAAGAAAAAAAATTATCAAGTATGATGTGTGTATAATATTGGAAAGTTTTGAAACAAATATATAAGTAAAAGTATGTATTAAGATATTCCAAATCTCACTAACTAGTGGGTTTCCTCCCACTAGTGCTAAGTATTTTGCCTTTAGCCATGAGTCTTGCCTCTTCACTTCTTAACAATCTCTACTAGCAACAAAAAGTAAAAACTACGGCTGGCCTTGTTGGGGACAATGTTCACAACTACATTTAGTGTTTTCCTATTCACAACAAAATGTTTTTTTTATCTTCCTTATATCACAATTGCTCCAGATGGATACACATGCCTGATTTTTTAGATGACTTATTACCTTTACCTAAGATTTTTGGCGAAGAACTTAATTCGTGAGTTGTACACACAAACTCATTTTCTAGGCTCAAGTGTCTTCTTCTGCATTAGCTAATCATATAGGAACTTCATCCTTCATGTATAGATATTGAACCTCTAATATGCCTCATGCCTAAGCTCTTCAACCTCACTAAATTGCAATTTTCATTGGATTCCATTTGTGTCCATGTTGTCATCATTAGATCTCAATGGTCGTGGGGCCTTGTGTTACATCTCCACGAACAAATGGAAGCTCTTTACATGGATCAACTTGAATGGATTAGTGACAATCGAGGGATTTTATGCAGTTCTATACTTCCATAAAGCATCATTGAGATGATGTGATAAATCCTTGCATCTAATCTTAGTATATTTTAAAGGATGATCTTTAACTTTAGATTCAAGTTAAACTTGTTTACTTGTTTGAGGATGGTGTGCAGTATTCAGTCAGTGGTTAATACCATGCCTCTTCCATAGACTTTTGAAAACTCTACAAATGAAATAAATACCCCCGTCACTAATCATGGTCCTAGGAACTCCAAAACTATTTAAAATATTTGAATTCACAAAATAAAAAACCATATTGTCATTCTTTCTTCTTGTAGTAGTAGCTATAACGCATTTGGATAGATAAACTAATGCAACCAAGATTTAAATAGACATAATGGAAGGTGGAAAAGTGCCCATGATCATGAGTTTCTTATGAGGTGTACTTTTTGTTGGCTAATTGGACATCATTTAAATCCCTTTGTTTTGATAATGACAAACATTTCATTCTTGTGGATCTAACGTGCTACTTGAGTGTTGTAGGAACTAGGTGGATGACAAACCTTTGGAAGATCTATATGCTCAAATGCCTTAATTCCATGATTGTAATCAAATGTTAAAAATTGTACAAGTATATAATGTACAGGTACTTAGATATCATGTAAATCAAGCATTTAGATCTTGCCTTGACAATCACAACACTTAGATAGGTCATCCCCTATAATAGTGTCACAACTGCACACTAATACACACACTTAGTACATAGTTCAAAACATTGAAATAGAGTCATTCTCGGTGGACAAACTTCTCGACCGAGACACTCTTGGTCGACCAATTCCTCGATAGAGAATTGAACCAAATAGTCGTTAGACACACCATACAAGGTAGTTGGGAGTTGGAATCGAACATTATACATACTTTCTCCAAACTGTCCCTCGGATCGATAAAGACTTTGACCGATGGGACTCTCAGTCGACAATTCCTCGACTGAGAAGAGCTATGTCTGCAGTTTTTAGAATTAATTAACTAGCCATTGCTAAAGAAATTAGTGGATACCTAATAGATATTTAAGCACTAAGAACCCCCTAGAAAGTTTCTAGAACATCCTTAAGCATGCATAGGCCATTCCTATAAATAGGACATGCCTTAGGACACCCAATAAACACTTATGAAATACTTGAGCATAAATACTTGCAATAGGAAATCCACTATTGTGAGCAATTGAGAAACTCCAACATTTGCTATTCATTTCCACTACTCCAAATTCATGTCGTATAGGCTAGCATCTCCTACCCATTGCAGTTCCACTTCCATACACATTGGTTAGGAGATCAAAATTCTTGATATAGGAAATCAAGCCTTGTGCTACAACGGTAATTGTAATTTCCATTTTCCTTCTTGTTCTTTCTTATTGCTTGTACTCTCCCTGCTACTCCTAGGGTTGGAGGCTGTGGGTTGGAGAGGGTTTGATCTTCTTGGAGGAGAAGGAGGAATTTGGACTTCTTCAAGAAGGCTGTCTCAACGGGAAGCTACTTCAAGAGGAAGGCTACTTCTAGGGGGATATTGAAGTTACCTCGAGGAAGCCTGCTTCGACGTTGGTGGGACTACTTCAAGGTGAAGGTTTTCCAAAGAGTGGTGAAAGTATTTGTAATTTTACGTAACATCCTTGCGAGGTAATAAAATTTAAATACTTTCAAAATCCCAATTGGAAACAATTGGGTAGTGGACTGACTCTTTTAGTTTTTCTAAAGGTGGAACCACTCTAAACACCATGACTCCTTCTTAAAGTTTCAATTGTGGTTGTTGGAGTTAAATTATTATTAAAATATTTATAAAACCCTATTCACCCCCCCGCTATAGTGGTTTTTCATTTGGTATCAGAGTAGGCTGCAAGGAGCTCTAATCGAGTCTTGTAGAATGAAGGGTGGTGGTGTCTACAACTGCAAGCAAAGGAGAAGCTTGGACCAATCTTCAACAAGCTGTAATTGGTGCTTAGGAACAAGACACACAACACCTAGCTGTCCATGGAGGTTAAAGAAGGAAGATGTGAATAAAGAATGCCTTATTGCTACAATAAGTGAAGAATAAGAGGAGGTAAGCCTTTTTCGTTTATCTAAAGAAGATTTAATTGCTATCCTTCAAGAAACACATGATAAGTATATTGAGTGCAAGAAGAAATTAAAGAAATCTAATAAATAAAATGATGAGTTACATGCGAAACTTCTTTCTCTCACATACGAAAATGAAGATTTTAAGGAGACATTAAACTTAACTATTGAAGACCATGATATTAAGCTAAAATCAATAGAGGCAAATTGCAATCTTATCTCTCTAGAAAAGATAAACTTGCAAAACCAAATTATTGATCTTCAAAAACAACCAATCCTAGGCAATCATCCAGATTATGAAACTATTGTGAAAGAAAGAGATTCTTTATTATCTAATCTAGATCAAGCAAAGTTAGATTTCAAAAAGAGAATGGATGAGATTTCTAAGTTACAACAAGAAGTTAGTAGCTTGAGAAACAATGTTGTTCTTGATAGGATCTTAAATTATTCTCGTGGTCAAATTGGAAGGAGAAACTAGGTTATAAGACTAAAGAAAAATCATATCAAAAACCTAGTGGGAGAAGGACACAAGTGCCAAAGACTCAATCTATGTATGTACCTAAAGGCAAGTATACATATGTACCCAAGAACAATCTAGATCAAACTCATAAAAAGAGAAATGAGATTGATTCTATATGTTGCCATTATTGTTTGCATCTTGGACATTATTCCTTTTCATGTCCTTACAAGAAAAAGGATGTTGAGTTGGTATGGGTTCCAAAACCCCCAAACTAAATAGATTAAATTAAGTTGAGATATGACCAAAGACTCTAAATTGTATATCTTCATGTCTATCTCAACTTAACATAATAAGATAACAACTTTATTCAAGAAATTAAAATTTCTAACTTGAAAATACACATTTTTATATAAACCTGCAGAGACACATCTTTAAATAAATTGTTTTAGTTTAGGTTCCTAAAATCTATATATTTGAATAATATTACTTGAGATTTGAATCAAATGTCACTTTGATACTTAAGTGTTTTATCTCAACTAAACTGAGTTTTAAATTGCATAATTGAATTGAAGTGATCTATGTTTTACTTGCAAATAATTACTGAAAAATGATACAGAAACATTCTCGGTCGAGAAAATGTTCGACTGAAAACACTGTCGTTCGAGAATTAGTAGACCGAGCAGGTTACTATTTTTAAGCTTGCAAAAATCTAATAAAACATGTACAAATAGCAGAATACTCGGTCAAGAAAATCTTCGACCAAGATAAATTTTTGTCGAAGAATAGTTTGACCGAATCAAGTTATGTTGAACCTATTTTTGATCTAGTTTGCTATCAATTTACTATTAGTGATTGATTTAATATGCAAATCAAGAATCAATGTAGGAGAAAATTCTTTAAAAAATATACCATAAATTGCAAGTTCATTTTTAATTGCTATAATCTCCTACATGGTTTGGCTTAAAACTAAAAATATGAACCATGATTGGTTTAAGCAAGGAAATTACTGTTTATCACAATCCACATGGTTTGTCCTAAGTATTTCCTGGTCTATCTATATAAAAACCATGTGTCTGGAAATATGCTTTTAAATGATCATCATCATTGCATTTCATAAATTATGGATATGCTTTTACTATTTTCCATTCTTTACTTTGTTTCCCTAGTATAATCTTCGATCTATACAAACCATGAATGGATATTGTTTTCAAATGACCATTGTGATTCAACTCATTACATATAAAGACGATGAAAATGCCATTTTGCATAACAGTAAAACTCTGTGGCACAAATGCATCTTGACATAATATATAATGATTATCGCGTGCATTGCTTGTATCATCTCATGTAATAAATGAATGATTTTTGCTAGATGACACTCTGGCAAGATAAATAGTTTGTTTCTTAGAACAAGAATATTAATGTCTTATCTAGCTATTTGTTCTTAGTAATCAAAAGCAAAATATTGATTTTAAGGACTTGAGATATAAAACTTGTTCTTAATTTATACTCAAGGATGATTGATTCTAAAGAGTTAATCTAGAAATAAGTTTAAAAGAAGAGATATGTGTAAGATAAAGAGCTATTTTAATGCTACATTTAAAATCTATTATAACCAAAATCAAGAGCAAGGTACTAAGTTCTTATATTGCTTATAAATAAATGATTGAAAACTGCATTCTTGCTATGATTGAACATGTTGTATATGTAGCTCAATTGCCTTTTTGCAAGGAAAATAATCACTGTGGATATCAAAATTCCTTATTTCATGAAGCACATACATTCTGAAAATCTACTTAAGAAAATCAAGAACAAAGACTTCATTGTGATGCTTATATTAAGTTTTCAATTGATAAAACTTCTTCAAAATATGTATCACTCAAAGTGCTTCAAATTGATATACATTGATCATATTACATAAAGACTTTATGTTTCACGTATATTAACATCAATGTGTAATTCAATAAGAGTGCTTAAACTATAATTTTGTGGAAAATGCCTCTCGGTCAAAATGAAGTTCAACTGAGGGGCACCCTTGTCGGAGTCAAGGTCGACCTAAAATTAGCTTGACAAAATGCTAAATTGTAAATCATTTACTTGCACTCAATCTTAGTATATTGAAAACAAGACTTTAGTGCATAGATCTCATAAAAGGTTAACTTATTATGCTCTACTGCTTATTATAACCTTAAATCCTTAAATTATCTTCATTATAAGATGAAGGGGGAGTTCATAAAAATTTTGCAAACATCTTAGAGAAAATTTGAAACAAATGATGACCTTAGTATTTTTTAAGTAATCTTGGCTATGAAAAGGATCCTACAATATTCATAAATGTGATATATATCTTGTTCTTAATGGAGTTCTCTAAACAAATTTGGGTTGAACATCCTGTGTATTTGGTTAGGGATACATTCATGTATTCTAAGCTTAAAGGATTCTCATGTCATTTTCAAGACTTAACATCCTTTGCAAAATGGATGAGAAATCAAAAACATATGCCATGAACCTAAAAGGATCTCATATCATTTCAAGGCTTAACATCCTTTCAAAATGATGAGAAATAAGTTGTGGCTAAATTTGACAACACATGATTTGCATTCATATTAAATCCCTTCCTTTTAAAACTAAATATCTTATTAAGGGGGAGCATAGCAATAAAATTAAGGGGGAGTAAAAATCCATACTTAATGATTTTAACAGATATTTTTTTGAAATGACAAAGGGGGAGATAATGTAAATCTTAAATAGTTGTCAATCTTAAATACTCAATCAATGAGTTTCATAATCTGTTGACTTTACATTAAAAGTTGCTATATTCCCTAAAAGTTGGATTTTATGTTCCATACTTCTTTGGGAATAATAAGAACACATTTCATAAACAAGAGAAGGAATACACAAGGTAAATCTCAGGTATGAAACTCAACTCATTTTAAGATTGTATGGTTTATATTTTGGAAAAGTTTGTCATCTTCAAAAAGGGGGAGATTGTTGGCAAAATGGACATCATTTAAATCCCTTTGTTTTGATAATGAAAAACATTTTATTCTTTTAGATCTAACGTGCTACTTGAGTTTTGTAGGAACTAGGTGGATGACAAACCTTTAGCAGTTCTATATGCTCAAATGCCTTAATTCCATGATTGTAATCAAATGTAAAAACTTGTACAAGTATATAATGTACAAGTACTTATATATCATGTTAATCAAGTGTTTAGATATTCCCTAGCCAATCACAACACTTAGATAGGCCATCCCCTACAATATTGTCACAATTGCACACTAATACACACACTTAGTACATAGTTCAAAATATTGAAACATAGTCATTCTCGGTCGACGAACTTCTCGACCGAGACACTCTCAATCTACCAATTCCTCGACTGAGAATTGACCCAAATAGTCATTTGACACAGTAGAAAAGGTAGTTGGGAGTTGTAATCGAACTTTATACATACTTTCTCCAGACTGTCCCTTAGTCGACAAAGACTTAGACCGACATGACTCTCGGTCGACAATTCCTCGACTGAGAAGAGCTCTGTCTGCACTTTTCAAATTTAATTAATAAGCCATTGATAAAGCAATTAGTGGATACCTAATGGCTAGTTAAGCACTAAGAACCCCCTAGAAAGTGTCTGGAATGTCCTTATGCACTCATATGCCATTCCTTTAAATAGGACATGCCTTAGGACACCCAATACACACTTGTGCATTACTTGAGCATACATACTTGCAATTGGCAATCTACTCTTGTGAGCAATTGAGCAACTCCAACATTTTCTATTCATTTCCACTGCTCCAAATTCATTTCATATAGGCTAGCATCTCCTACTCACTGCACTTCCACTTCCATACAGATTGGTTAGGAGATCAAAATGCTTGATATAGGAAATCAAGCCTTGTGCTACAACGGTAATTGTAATTTCTGTTTTCCTTCGTGTTGTTTCTTATTGCTTGTACTCTCCTTGCTACTCCTAGGGTTGGAGGTTGCGTATTGGAGAGGGTTTGATCTTCTCATAGGAGAAGGAAGACTTTGGACTACTTCAAGAAGGTTGTCTCAATGTGAACCTACTTCAAAAGGAAGGCTACTTCAAGGGGGGACTTGAAGTTACTTCGAGGAAGGCTGCTTTGAGGTTGGTGGGACTACTTTAAGGTGAAGGCTGTCCAAAGGGTGGTGAAAGTATTTGTAATTTTATGTAACATCCTTGTGAGGTAATAAAATTTAAATACTTTCAAAATCCCAATTGGAAACAATTGGGTAGTGGACTAACTCCTTTAGTTTTTGCTAAAGGTGGAACCACTCTAAACACCTTGCCTCCTTCTTAAAGTTTAAATTGTGGTTGTTTGAGTTTAATAATTATTAAAATATTTTTAAAACCCTATTCACCCCCCTCTAGTGATTTTTCACTTTTTGCAATTCTTTTCATTTCTTCATAGGGTACCTCTATTCATGAGAGGTGTCCAATTAAAAAGTCCTCAGATCCTTTATTACTATATCCAAATCAAAATCTTGTGTAGAAAAATCCACCTTATCATCCTTGACTTGGAGTCTTTCTTTGACGTGAGTTATTCAATAATGACATCATCTATATAAGCAACAACCTTATTTTGAAGAATATACAAGTAGATTTTGTCATGGCAAAAAAAATAGAGAGAAACTCTTTCTTATTTGATATGTAGTTTCTTTGAGAATCATCTAGAGACTTAATTGCACAGTAAATATCATAAAGAGGACAACCAATTATTTGGCCAAGCACAAATCCCATTGTCATATTCATCACATCTATTATGATCTTTGAAAATGGATTTGATAAGTTGAGGGCCTGCAGAATAGGAGAATAAATAATTATAAACTTCACGTTGATAAAATTTTCTATGAACTTTTAATCAAAATGAAAGTCTATGTCTTTCTCAAACAATTGACAAAAGAAATATCTATTGAAATCTATTATAAAGTGACACTAGAGGTTGTCATGTCCCATGAAATCATGAATATGTCTAGATATGAAGGGAATAATCGAAGTAGAAATCAATCCCACTTTTACCTTCTCAACTTTAATTTTGCCTTTAGAAACTCTATGTCACAACATTATTCCTTTAGGGACCATGAAATGGTTTTTCTTTCAATTGAACACCAAACAAACTTCTACACATCTTTCCTGAACAATAGTGACATGCTCTAGGAAATCATCAAATGACTTCCCTAATATAAATAAGTCATCCAAATATACTTCAATTAATGAATCAAATATTCTAGTGCGGATTTATGTCACGCATCTTTGGGAAGGCATGTAGCAAAGACCAAACAACATCCTCCTATATGAAAATGTCTCATATGGTCGCATGAATGTTGCTTTCTCCCTAACTTCCAGATGGACTGCCACTTGGATGTCCAAAATACCCATCAAGGAAGAAAATGAAACTTTGCCCATTCGATATTTCATGAATTTGATCAAAAAATGGTAGTGGAAAATTATCCTTCTTTGTCTTAGGATTAAGCTCTCTACTATCAACACACATTCACCAACTGAACTGCTATCTAATGGGAATTTTTCACCTTCTTCATTGGTTACAAAGGTGATTCAACCCCTTTTGAATACTAGTTAGATATGACTTACCCATGATTTGACAAGAAATATGATATATGATATCTGCTTTGAGCAACTTGACTATCTCTTTTGTACCACCTCTTTTAGCTTTGGATTTTATCCTTGGTGCATTTCCCTATTAGGGTGTGTATCCTCTTCCAAATATATGTGTTGAACACATATGGAGTGACCAAGTCCCCTCAAATTAGAGATGGACCATCCAATGACCTCAATATTCTTCCTCAAAATAGAAATGAGATAATCTTATTGACTCGAAGAAAGAATAAATGATCACCAAAAACGTGTCATTGGAACAAGAAATGCATATTTCAAACCTTCAAGAAGGATTTTCAAATCAAGAATTGGTGGTTCTTTCGTAGATGTTTTGAATAGTTTGATAGCTATAGATGAGTGAATTCACTTGAAGCTATCACTTTAGACTTTTGGATCTCTTCGAATGGATTTTCAAGAAACTCTACAATTCTCTTAAGATCTCTTCCCTTTGTGGTTGTCTCAATTCATGTGCAGAGGCATTATTCAACTATCTCATAAAGGCAATCAATAAAATGATGTTCTTTTTCAAAGTCTCCTATTACTTCAGCTCTAGAGGAGGCTTTATATATGTTCCATCTGATCTTCATGTACATGAACATCACATACATTATGTCTTCCCTCATGTGTATCATTGTATCACTATGTCTTAGAGAAACCTTCCAAGATTATGGGAACTCTTCTACTATTTTTCCTACATCAAGCATAATAAATTCAATGGGAAAGATGGTTGGTTTTTCATCATCATTTTCACTAGAAAATCATCCATTCAGCCCTTGTGAACCTTTAGAGACAGATCAACTAAGTAAAGAGTGCAATTGGCACAAGTATCATTTTCATGACCTCTCTTTTGATTAAAATAAATGCCAATCATTCGAGATAGACCCTAAACCTAAAACCAATTAAGAAAAAATACCTCATTCTAGATACATATAATTAACACAATTTATGAAAATTATATTTAATTTTTTCTTTTCTTCATAAGACCTGAGAAACAAGATTCACATCAGAACATTGACATGTTGAATTATCACAAATCTTACTCAACATCATTTAACTCAAACCAAGTTTCTTACTCACATGTACTTTGATGTACAACAGATCACATACATATGAAAGAAACAAATTTGAACTATAATCTATCTTCAGAAAGAGAGAGTACAAGGACATTCAATCTAGATTATTCTACTAATATTTTCTTTTTGACAAACTCTCTATTGGATGGCATAATACCTAAAGATATGTGAAACAACCTCATGAGACTCATATAGAGCTCTAATGAGGGGATACCTCCTAATTGAGCTAAGTAACATGCATCGATATCAGATTAAGTATATTGAACTTAAAAGGCATTATAGATTTCAAAAAGTATATCAAAAAATTCTAGAATGGAGTAAATCCATTTTAGGATAGTAATCTAATTAATCATAAAGCCATTCATTATATCAAATACCAACCTTTTCAACCATCATTGAGAGCATACCTATGAATGAATTGGAAAATACTAATCATTTTAGAGTTATAATCATAATTTGGAGGTAACAAGTCAAGATGTAACCATATGGAGTCAAGACATAATAATAAAATCATATTTGTGATATTCAACACCCATACTAGGAGCATATCCCACATTCTTGAAGCTGAAGTCCACATAAGACTTGCCAAGTAAAACATGACTACTCAAACATCAACTAAATCCAAATCATAATGAAAGTAGATATTAATTCCTAGGATAAAATTCTTATCAACATTTAAGATCATATTCTATAATAGACAAATAAGAATAAGGTAACATATAATATTTATAGAAGAATACTTAAATTCCAAGACAAGAAACATATTTTACTATATTGAATTTATCAACTAACAATGAGACATAAGTATTAAACGGTTATAACCCCAATTTTTGGGTTCAAGTGGTGAGAAATATAATTTCTCATATTAAAGATGTTTGAACAAATAATCATATATTTGGTTGAGAATAATTGGATTTCGTTTAAAATAGCCTTGTTGTTTGATTTGTGGGCTTTATTGGCTATTGGGCCCAATAACAAGGAAATAACAAAGAAAATTTAATTAGTGAATGAATAATTGAATAATTGATAAAAGAAATATGCGAAAAGATCTAGAAGGAAAATACAAAGAGGATTTTGTGCCTCTTGGGTTCCTTGGGAACCAAGGAGTCCAAGGTTGCAAAAAGAAAGCAATAGGAAAAGAAAAGATTAATTAAGTATTTCTTTATGAAGAAAGAAATTGGGAAATAGTGATATAATGTGGAAAATGAATGAAAAGAGGCATAAATGAGATTTCTTGGGGAAATTCCGTATCCATGAGGTTGTTAATATTAAAAGGGATGCCAATTAGGAAAATAAAAGAGAAATAAAAAGAAATCCTCAAAAAGGAATATTTAAATGAGAAATAAACAAGATAATGTGAAATAAGGCATAAAGATGCATCTAGAAGGATAACAAATATACTTGGAAAAGGATTTCGAAATAATGGAAAAAATTGGGATCCAAGGAGTCCCAATAAAGAGGGAAGAAAGAGAAAATACTAAAAAGGCAAAATAAGAGGATAATGTAATACATTATTAATGAATTTAGTGATAGTGATACAAAGGGAGATTTTTCTATTAAAAGGAAATATAAATTTCGTGGCTAATGTATTAAAAGCCAAGGATAAAGAGAATAAGGGGAAATGTTTTCAAATTTCTAAATACCCAAATAATATAGCTATAATGATGTGAGAAGAGGTTGCTTTTTAACTAAGGAATATAAGCTTCCTTTTGGAAAAGGGCTTGAGTCCTCGTGGAGGCACACTTTAGGGCTTCGTTGCCCACCCTTATATAAGGGGGTAGTTTCTCCAGTTCGAGTCCAGGAACAATTCTCGTGCACCTCTCTTCCTTCTTCTTCTTATTCACTCAAACCCTAGACTTTATTAAACGATCCTCTCTCTTTCTCTCACCATCGAGAAGTACGCAAGAGGGTGTGAGGATCTTCAAGTGCGGGGGCGAAAACAGAACCCCTACTAGCATGGAAAATCGTGCGGGAACCAGAGGTATCCCTGAGGACGTTGGCAGCATTCAACTTTGTAGTCATGATGAAGCAAGTTCAAAAGGACGTCTCGTCGACCCAGAACCTGGGGGAGGATGCAGGAAGGTTGCTGCAGGTATCCCCTACCTGACCGGAGCAGGAAGGTGCTAGGAGGAGGTCTCCCATAGATACGAGGATGCATCTTCCTCTGCCACGGCCGGCGGGCCTGGAATGTTGGTCCAGGTCACCGTTCTTAATCCCAGCCACCGCGACCCAGGTTTTGCACCTCTTTAGATTCTACGGAGGGAGGCGGAAGATTTGGGGCTGTCACTGGCACCCTGGAGCACAAGGAGAGGAGGAGGAGAACTCCCCCGAGCAGCTGCAGGCGGCAGCTTAGGGCTGCTCGCGAGGAAGAAGGAGATCGGACAACGTTTGACGCTTTTACCCCTACGCGGGTTGAAGCGCCGTGCACTTACGCGGGGGCAATATCGAGAAATCGAAATGTTTTTCAAATCGAGTGCATGCATGGGAAAGGTGACGTGGCATCGTGCCATTGGCTCAAACAGGTAATTCATACAAAATTCATATCTTGGAATTCGTAACTCCGATTAGGGCAAGTTATATATGAATTTTGATCAGGAGAACGAGAGGAATCCAATAAAAATAGTTTCATATCCTGAATCTGATCATAGTTCGAAATATATTGTAAATTATCATCTTTAATGAATTAAAGATTAAGGAACCCTATTTTGATATGATTAATGTGTTTAATAGGGTTTAAAGGATCTTTAGAGTTGATATTAATCTGTTAAATGTAAAAAGGAACATTGAGTTAAAAAAAAAGAACTTTGCACGTGATTAGTCTAATTTAGGGTTTATGTGCTTAAATATGCATGAAATGTGAAATGGCATAAAGTTATCATCTTTAATGATTCAATTAAGGAAAAACCCTTAGATTTGATGATAGATGGATAATTGAATCTGATAATAACCTGTTGTTAATGAAAGAGAAAATAGGATTTAAAAATATGATCATCGTGCATGATTATGCATTAATGAACTTGAAAACCCTAATTTTGATGAATATGTCTTTTAATTGGTTTAGTTGTGTAAATCCACGAATAAAATAGTGATGTGATGATCCTAAGCCAATTTGAGCATAAAAGATCCTTAATGTGGATAATTTGAGTAATTAGGGTTTTTATGAGAGGAAAAGTTGTTTTAGGGTTGTTAACTTAAAATGGATAAAGTTTGAGAAATTGATCTAAGAAACCCTAATGCATCCTAAAGAGACTTAGAAACCGTAGAATGGTGTCCCAAGTCAATAAGGAGTTGTTTGGGATATGCTTGTGACAATTAGACATTATACATGTTTTCAGGATCAATGTTTGCTAGATTGATTGATTGGCTTGCTTCATTGGACATCTAGTTGGATTTGGATAAATTGTTGCTTGAGATCTCCAAGACAGGTATGTGGTTACGATTATGAATAACCGCTATAGTTTCCTGATGGATTCCTGGATGTTTAATCGCATTGAATGCAACTAAACTGTTGGATGTTTATTTATTACATGCCACTATAAAGTGACTATGATTATCACCACAAATGTGCATATATAACTGGCTAGATCCGGGTCCACCTCTGTTACTTTGAAAAGGCTAAAAAAGGGGTAATCCTAGAGTAAGGTCTAGGTTGCCGTGAGTTAGAAACTGGGCTACCTATGTGTAGTTCCATGAAACTCTTTAGCATATCCCGAGTTAAGGAGTGGTCTACTTACGAGTAGTGCCATGTGACTCAACCCTAGAAACTGGTTCACTTATAGGTAGATCATGAGGGGTTTAATGGGGAAAACACAAAGGATAGGGTACTCTTGGATCGCGGAGTTATATCTGAAACATAATATTGGTTGTTAAATAAATTGAATGATTACATTATTATCATAGTAGCATGTTTATTGTTGTCCCCCACATACCAGCTACGACTGATCGACGTTTTGTTTGTCGGCGTTTTAGGTACAATGAAACTAACAAACAGTAAAGTGGCACATGTGATACTAAAAGAGAATTAAAGTGCAAAGGAGGATTAGATAGATTAGTATCGGTGTGGATAGAAGTTTAGAGATCCAAGTTTTCAAAAGATATGTAAAGAAAAATTTTATTACCATTTTCAGTATAGTCTGTTAGAATGTAATAATTGTTTATGGATATATGTCGAACCTTTGATCCGGGATTAATGGGTGCGGCTTCAACCTCTTGGTCTCCCTTAATTAGGGGTTATCGGGAGGTGGGGTCATAACATTTGGTATCAGAGCCTAGGTTCCTCATTTAACCATTAATAATTATTATATTTTACAAACTCCATAGAACCCAAGGGAGTTATTAGAGGAGTATCCGAAAGACGGAGGTGTCTAGAAAGGGATCATGACCGGGGGCTGGCAAGATTTTCCTCCGCACCGCTAGTCAGAATACGAGGACTCCTGGACCTGTGTGACCGCCTGGCCAAAGTCTTAGGGTATGAATCAAAATAAGATACCTTTAGGACTTCTCATCTTATTCGTCCATTCTCATCACAAAATTCTGATAAGGACATAAAGGATTAGGGTTTCCTTTCTTCTCCTCACCCTCCTGAGGTATGGGTAAGGTTAATAATGTTTAAGGAATCCTCCACTAAATTAATGAAAGGCATGTAAATAAGATGTCATGGACATATGCTTAATAGATTAAGCGCAAAATAAATAATAGATACATGCTTAGGACGTATGACATAAGTTGTCATGTCCTCAGAAGAGTCCTGAGGCTAGACCTTCTTGTCAGGAGGATAAGTTAGTCTTGGAGATAAAGATCTCCATTGCATGTAGAAACCTGGAACATACTCTAAGGATGATGCTAACCCTAACCCTAAGTGAAGGTTAGAGAGAGATGAGTTGGACCAGGTGTTTGAAAGGACATGCCTTTGGGATGCCATACGATCCATGGGTGACCTAGCACCTTTACCAACCCAACCCTAGGAAGGGTCGTGCATGTTAGGGTAAAGTATAGCTCCTTAGATGATGATGTTAGTGAAGGACCATAGAAACCCTATGGGCTTGAACAAGTAGGGCATGGCTGGAACCTAGGGCACGCCATAGTGCTGACGGTAGGATGAAACCCTGGATAAGGAATTATGATGGAGCAGAAAGGGTTGTGGATGATCTTGAGAAACCATATGTGTGAACCTAGGCTTCACCCATGTAGAGAATACTTTGGAGGTTGATCCTTCATGAATAGAGGACCTCTAATGGTGAGGTTGGATGTAGGGTTATCTCTAGAGAGAGCAGGAAACCCAGCAAGAAGGTTGGAAGCCTAAAACCCTGAACAATGGATGACAGTGGTTGCCTCATAAGTTGATGATATCTTAGTTGCCATTAGAGGGACCAAACCCTAGGGAGTGAAGATGAAGCATCTGGTGCCTATGTGCCTACAATATAGGTGTTTACCTTCTGAGGTAGGAAGAAGAGTTCCTTAGACCTAGAAAGGTTTAGTAGCAGGTTATGAGGCCTTGTACCTTGTTGGTTGTCCTTAAGGAGGACCCAACACTAAGTGTTCCTTGAGTTGAAGGATGACAAAGAGTGTGTGTCATGCCTATTTCATGCTTGGTTTGTAGTTAAGAGACAGAGCATGCTGTGAAACTAGGGTTCCTAGGCCTATGAGGGGAAGTAGTATACCTAATGCTCATGATTAGAAGTTGAGTTCCTATAGAAGCGAGCATGTCAATCCTCATGTATAGAGGAAAAGGGGAGCCCCTGAAGTTTAAGGTGTGTTTGATGAACCCCTCACAACTAGGTTGATGATAAAGAAAGGTATGATCTTGATCCAACATTGAGGAAAGAGGACAAGTGTGACCTAGCAGGGTACAGTAAGTGATCTTCTCAGGCCGTAATGGCTTGCTAGGGTTAAGTAGGCTCGTGTGGATGTAAACCCTAGACCTAAGAGCTTTTGTGACCTTAGAGATAGTCTTCCTCCCATCTTGGGAGAGGGACCCCTTTGGAAGGGTGTATGTCAGTTTTGGTGGTTCAAGGTAACCTAAAGAGGTCTCATAGGATCTTGAGAAGCTAAGTGAAAGGTACATGGTATGCGCATGAATCTACAGACCCGTAGATATCCATCTCTATTTCCTATGAATGTGTTACCATGGAGGTAACCAATATGGGACTTGACCAAGGTAGGCAGGTTGCCATGATGCCTATGAAAGGATGAGAGCCAGCCCATGAATACAGAAAGAGAGATGATGAAAACTTGGGTAAGGTTCTAAGTGGACATGTTCTGTAATGGAGAATCCTAAGTCTATCCTAGGGTCAGGTAGGGATAAGACCGATGAAAGTAGGAGTTGCCTAATTCCCCAGTTGCACATGACCATAGGGTCGGGAGGTAACAAGTATCATTGTCTGAAGGCCATGGGTTAAGATATTGATCACCTTCATGAACTCATGGGACCCAAAGGGCAGATGAGTATGGCACTCTCTAGATGCATGAGGGAAGAGGGATGACCCCAAAAGAGTCGGTACCCTATAGACCTAGAGGAGATGACCAAGTATATAAACCTCAATAGGTTCAAGACTAGTTTGATATCATGATGTTTGTGATGAAGAGACATATGTGGCACGTTGCAACTTAGATTTAAAGGTGTACTGGCAAGGTGGGATGTACCATCTCTACTCTTGGAACAGGAAGAACTCTATATTTGGACTACAGTCAAAAGCTTATTTTCTCTTGTTATGGGGGTGAGAGATAGGACATTACGCATGCCATACACCAAGAATAAGAGATGATGTAGGTTGGAACGTTGCCATGAAAAATGGGGATAGAGAAGATAACCTATCATGGTAAAGTGAATGATACATGGATGGATTGCAAATGCTAAGAGGAATGAGGTAGTCACTTTATGAGGATGTTTTTATCATGAGCTATATGGAACTTACAAGTTATAACCAATTGAGTTTGATCACCATGATGATGAAATCAGAGAATGTTCTTAATGAAAATAGACATAGAATTTTGAGGTGAAGTGATGGGTGTGTATGTCTTCAATGTTACCTAATACCTAAGGATGTGAAGTGGTAATGAATGTTCTGGTTAAGACTTGTTTGACTAGAAGCTAGAAGAAGTTGTTTGGATAACCCTAAGTTTGAAAGGGAGAGGTGTTTGGATAACACTAAGATGTAACAATATTCATTGAAAAGTTAAGGGTTGTTTGGTTAGCCAGTCTAGTCCTTGATACAATGAAAGGATGGTGGTAGAACCTCATATGCACTTCTTTGGAAAAGAAGGTGATGAAACCCCGACTAGAGTGGTTTAGGGTTTCTGAGGAATCGATCTTGAGGAATCATGACATACATGAAATCATGATTGAAGATCACCATACACCATGTTAAATGGCAATAACACTATGGATGCTTAAAGGTGAAGTTGCATGTAGTTTATGGCCATGCAAGCCATAAGGTAAAGGAAGAACCCCAGTAACCCAGCGTATCGATATAGAGGACAAAAGAATCCCTGAGAGGGAATGAGAGCTCAACACTATGGATGTTGTGATAGGTCTTCCCTGGATCGAGGAAGGTTGAGATGCAATATGGGTTATGGTAGGTCGTCTTACTTAGATAGTATGAGAAAGATAGAGTTCTGTAAAGGGACAGATCTAGTTGAACTACCCATGAGAGAGATGGTTCAACTACACCATGAAGCATGTTCAAAGGTTCTTGAGTTTGAACTAAAGGTTCCCTTCCAAATGGTGGAAGTAGGTACATTGAGAACTCTATGTTAGTATGGTTTATCACCCCTGACTATGGTTAGTATGATCCAGGCTAAAGGGTCTGAAAATGGCATGTGTGCTCATTCTGGGTGATATCTAGAGACAGTTCTTGTCCTATGAAAGATGTGACAATGACCACCACAGCCGGTATCGGGTTTTATACGAAGCTCTGTAAGGGAGGTTGTGTCGGTCACCACTTCAGTAAAGTGATGTTGGTGAAAAGGGCCACATGATGGTTAGAAAAGGACCACCTGATGGTTAGAAAAGGGACCCCAATGCGTGTAAATGAAGTCACTTTGATTGTGCAAGGGCTGAAAGGAGCTAAGAGATGATGAGAGTCGTGAGCAGATGCAAAGTAGACTGACATGCAATTCACTGTGGGAGATTATGTGATATGAAAATCTGACCCTCTAATTTATAGCTAAGAGAGATGAGTCCCCGATGCATGGGTTCTTCTGATATGGTTTGGTGGAGAAGGTTAAGTTTGACCTTGCCCCTTAGGATAAAGTAATGTGTGATGAGTTCCATGTGTCTGATTTAGAACACTATGTGAGGTACCCCGACCATGTGTTGAGCAATGAACCTAGTGAGAACCAAGGGAGGCTAAAATGGCCTGAGTCACCTGTGTAGTTTATAGATGCCAGGATGAAAGGACTCAGAGAAAAGAATATGTGATAATAAAGGTTCTTTGAAAATGCCATGGGTAAGGAAAATCCACATAGGGGCCAATGATGGACATGGAAAAATCTTATCCTGAATTGTTTGTTTGCTTTCCTGAATTTTGAGGACAAAATTCCTATAAGAGGGGAAGGATGTTATAACCCCAATTTTTGGGTTCAAGTGGTGAGAAATATAATTTCTCATATTAAAGATGTTTGAACAAATAATCATATATTTGGTTGAGAATAATTGGATTTCGTTTAAAATAGCCTTGTTGTTTGATTTGTGGGCTTTATTGGCTATTGGGCCCAATAACAAGGAAATAACAAAGAAAATTTAATTAGTGAATGAATAATTGAATAATCGATAAAAGAAATATGTGGAAACATCTAAAAGGCAAATCCAAAGAGGATTTCGTGCCTCTTGGGTTCCTTGGGTACCAAGGAGTCCAAGGTTTCAAAAACAAAGCAATAGGAAAAGAAAAGATTAATTAAGTATTTCTTTATGAAGAAAGAAATTAGGAAATAATGATATAATGTGGAAAATGAATGAAAAGAGGCATAAATGAGATTTCATGGGGAAATTTCGTATCCATGAGGTTGTTAATATTAATAGGGATGTCAATGAGGAAAATAAAAGAGAAATAAAAAGAAATCCTCAAAAAGGAATATTTAAATGAGAAATAAACAAGATAATGTGAAATAAGGCATAAAGATGCATCTAGAAGGATAACAAATATACTTGGAAAAGGATTTCGAAATAATGGAGTATATTGGGATCCAAGGAGTCCCAATAAAGAGGGAAGAAAGAGAAAATACTAAAAAGGCAAAATAAGAGGATAATGTAATACATTATTAATGAATTTAGTGATAGTGATACAAAGGGAGCTTTTTCTATTAAAAGGAAATATAAATTTCGTGGCTAATGTATTAAAGCCAAGGATAAAGAGAATAAGGGGAAAGGTTTTCGAATTTCTAAATACCCAAATAATAAAGATATAATGATGTGAGAAGAGGTTTCTTTTTAACTAAGGAATATAAGCTTCCTTTTGGAAAAGGGCTTGAGTCCTCGTGGAGGCACACTTTAGGGCTTCGTTGCCCACCCTTATATAAGGGGGTAGTTTCTCCAGTTCGAGTCCAGGAACAATTCTCATGCACCTCTCTTCCTTCTTCTTCTTATTCACTCAAAACCTAGACTTTATTAAACGATCCTCTCTCTTTCTCTCACCATCGAGAAGTACGCAAGAGGGCGTGAGGATCTTCGAGTGCGGGGGGCGAAAACAGAACCCCTACTAGCATGGCAAATCGTGCGGGAACCAGAGGTATCCCTGAGGATGCTGGAAGCACTCAACTTCGTAGTCATGATGAAGCAAGTTTACAAGGATGTATCGTCGACCCAGAACCTGGGGGAGGATGCGGGAAGGTTGTTGTAGGTATCCCCTACCTGATCGGAGCAGGAAGGTTCTAGGAGGAGGTCTCCTATAGATACGAGGATGCATCTTCCTCTGCCACGGCCGGCGGGCCTGGAAGGTTGGTCCAGGTCACCGTGCTTAATCCCAGCCACTGCGACCCAGGTTTTGCACCTCTGTAGATTTGACGAAGGGAGGCAGAAGATTTGGGGCCGTCGCTGGCACCTGGATTACAAGGAGAGGAGGAGGAGAACTCCCCCGAGCCGCTACAGGCGGCAGCTTACGGCTGCTCACGAGGAAGAAGGAGATCAGACGACTTTTGATGCTTTTACCCCTCCGCGGGTTGAAGCGCCTTGCACTTACGTGGGGGCAGTATTGACAAATCGAAATGTTTTCCAAATCGAGCGCATGCATGGGAAAGGTGACGTGGCATCGTGCCATTGGCTCAAACATGTAATTCATACAAAATTCATATCTTGGAATTTGTAACTCCAATTAGGGCAAGTTATATATGAATTTTGATCAGGAGAACGAGAGCATCCAATAAAAATAGTTTCATATCCTGAATCTGATCATAGTTCGAAATATATTGTAAATTATAATCTTTAATGAATTAAAGATTAAGGAACCCTATTTTGATATGATTAATGTGTTTAATAGGGTTTAATGGATCTTTAGAGTTGATATTAATCTGTTAAATGTAAAAAGGAACATTGAGTTAAAAAAAAAGAATTTTGCACGTGATTAGTCTGATTTAGGTTTTATGTGCTTAAATATGCATTAAATGTGAAAGGGCATACAGTTATCATCTTTAATGATTCAATTTAGGAAAAACCCTTACATTTGATGATAGATGGATAATTCAAGATGATATTAACCTGTTGTTAATGAAAGAGAAAATAGGATTTAAAAATATGATCATCGTGCATGATTATGCATTAATGAACTTGAAAACCCTAATTTTGATGAATATGTCTTTTAATTGGTTTAGTTGTGTAAATCCACGAATAAAATAGAGATGTGATGATCCTAAGCCAATTTGAGCATAAAAGATCCTTAATGTGGATAATTTGAGTAATTAGGGTTTTTATGAGTGGAAAAGTTGTTTTAGGGTTGTTAACTTAAAATGGATAAAGTTTGAGAAATTGATCTAAGAAACCCTAATGCATCCTAATGAGACTTAGAAACCTTAGAAAGGTGTCCCAAGTCGATAAGGAGTTGTTTGGGATATGCTTGTGACAATTAGACATTATACATGTTTTTAGGATCTATGTTTGCTAGATTGATTGATTGGCTTTCTTGATTGGACATCTAGTTGGATTTGGATAAATTGTTGCTTGAGATCTCCAAGACAGGTATGTGGTTACGATTATGAATAACCGCTATCGTTTCCCGATGGATTCCTGGATGTTTAATCGCATTGAATGTAACTAAACTTTTGGATGTTTATTTATTTCATGCCACTATAAAGTGACTATGATTATCACCACAAATGTGCATATATAACTGGCTAGATCCGGGTCCACCTCTGTTACTTTGAAAAGGCTAAAAAAGGGGTAATCCTAGAGTAAGGTCTAGGTTGCCATGAGTTAGAAACTGGGCTACCTATGTGTAGTGCCATGAAACTCTTTAGCATATCCCGAGTTAAGGAGTGGTCTACTTACGAGTAGTGCCATGTGACTCAACCCTAGAAACTGGTTCACTTATAGGTGGATCATGAGGGGTTTAATGGGGACAACGCTGAGGATAGGGTACTCTTGGATCGCGGAGTTATATCTAAAATGTAATATTGGTTGTTAAATAAGTAATTGAATGATTACATTGTTATCATAGTAGCATGTTTATTGTTGTCCCCCACATACCAGCTACGGCTGACTGACGTTTTGTTTGTCGGCGTTTTAGGTACAATGAAAAGAACAAACAGTAAAGTGGCACATGTCATACTAAAAGAGAATTAAAGTGCAAAGGAGGATTAGATAGATTAGTATCGGTGTGGATAGAAGTTTAGAGATCCAATTTTTCAAAAGATATGTAAAGAAAAATTTTATTACCATTTTCAGTATTGTCTGTTAGAATGTAATAATTGTTTATGGTTATATGCCGAACCTTTGATTCGGGATTAATGGGTGTGGCTTCAACCTCTTGGTCTCCCTTAATTAGGGGTTATCGGGAGGTGGGGTCGTAACATTTGGTATCAGAGCCTAGGTTCCTCATTTAACCATTAATAATTATTAAATTTTACAAACTCAATAGAACCCAAGGGAGTTATTAGAGGAGTATCCGAAAGACGGAGGTGTCTAGAAAGGGATCACGACCGGGGGCTGGCAAGATTTTCCTCTGCACCGCTAGTCAGAATATGAGGACTCCTGAAACTGTGTGACCACCTGGCCAAAGTCTTAGGGTATGAATCGAAATAAGATACCTTTAGGACTTCTCATCTTATTCATCCATTCTCATCACAAAATTCTGATAAGGACATAAAGGATTAGGGTTTCCTTTCTTCTCCTCGCCCTCCTGAGGTATGGGTAAGGTTAATAATGTTTAAGGAATCCTCCACTAAATTAATGAAAGGCATGTAAATAAGATGTCATGGACATATGCTTAATAGATTAAGCGCAAAATAAATAATAGATACATGCTTATGACGTATGACATAAGTTGTCATGTCCTCAGAAGAGTCCTGAGGGTAGACCTTCTTGTCAGGAGGATAAGTTAGCCTTGGAGATAAAGATCTCCATTGCAAGTAGAAACCTAGAACATCCTCTTAGGATGATGCTAACCCTAACCCTAAGTGAAGGTTAGAGAGAGATGAGTTGGACTAGTTGTTTGAAAGGACATGCCTTTGGGATGCCATACGATCCATGGGTGACCTAACACCTTTGGAAACCCAACCTTGGGAAGGGTCGTGCATGTTAGGGTAAAGGATAGCTCCTTAGATGATGATGTTAGTGAAGGACCATAGAAACCCTATGGGCTTGTACAAGTAGGGCATGGAAGGAACCTAGGGCACGTCATAGTGCTGACGGTAGGATGAAACCCTGGATAAGGAATTATGATGGAGCATAAAGGGTTGTGGATGATCTTGAGCAACCATAAGTGTGAACCTAGGCTTCACCCATGTAGAGAATGCTTTGGTGGTTGATCCTTCATGAAGAGAGGACCTCTAATGGTGAGGTTGGATGTAGGGTTAGCTCTAGAGAGAGCAGGATACCCAACAAGAAGGTTGGATGCCTAAAACCCTGAACAATGGATGCCAGTGGTTGTCTCATAAGTTGATGATATCTTGGTTGCCTTCAGAGGGACCAAACCCTAGGGAGTGAAGATGAAGCATCTGGTGCCTATGTGCCTACAGTATAGGTGTTTACCTTCTGAGGTAGGAAGAAGAGTTCCTTAGACCTAGAAAGGTTTAGTAGTAGGTTATGAGGCCTTGTACCTTGTTGGTTGTCCTTAAGGAGGACCCAACACTAAGTGTTTCTTGAGTTGAAGGATGACAAAGAGTGCATCTCAAGCCTCTTTCATGCTTGGTTTGTATTTAAGAGACAGAGCTTGTAGTGAACCTAGGGTTCCTCGGCCTAAGAGGGGAAGTAGTATACCTAATTCTCATGATGAGAAGTTGAGTTCCTATAGAAGCGAGCATGGCAATTCTCATGTATAGAGGAAAATGGGAGCCCCTGAAGTTTAAGGTGTGTTTGATGAACCCCTCACAACTAGGTTGATGATAAAGAAAGGTATGATCTTGATCCAACATTGAGGAAAGAGGACAAGTATGACCTAGCAGGGTATAGTAAGTGATCTGCTCAGGCAGTAATGGCTTGCTAGGGTTAAGTAGGCTCGTGTGGATGTAAACCCTAGACTTAAGAGCTTTTGTGACCTTAGAGATAGTCTTCCTCCGATCCTAGGAGAGGGACCCCTTTGGAAGGGTGTATGTCAGTTTTGGTGGTTCAAGGTAACCTAAAGAGGTATCCTAGGATCTTGAGAAGCTAAGTGAAAGGTACATGGTATGCGCATGAATCTACAGACCCGTAGATATCCATCTCTATTTCCTGTGAATGTGTTACCATGGAGGTAACCAGTATGGGACTTGACCAAGGTAGGCAGGTTGCCATGATGCCTATGAAAGGATGAGAGCCAGCCCATGAATACAGAAAGAGAGATGATGAAGAGTTGGGTAAGGTTCTAAGTGGACATGTTCTGTAATGGAGAATCTTAAGTCTATCCTAGGGTCAGGTAGGGATAAGACCGATGAAAGTAGGAGTTGCCTAATTCCCCAGTTGCACATGACCATAGGGTCGGGAGGTAACAACTATCATTGTCTGAAGGCCATGGGTTAGGATATTGATCACCATGATGAACTCATGGGACCCAAAGGGCAGATGAGTAGGGCACTCTCTAGATGCATGAGGGAAGAGGGATGACCCCAAATAAGTTAGTACCCTATAGACCTAGAGGAGATGACCAAGGATATAAACCTCAGTAGGTTCAAGACTAGTTTGATATCATGATTTTTGTGATGAAGAGACATGTGGCACGTTGCAACTTAGATTTAAAGGTGTACTGGCAAGGTGGGATGTACCATCTCTACTCTTGGAACAGGAAGAACTCTATATTTGGACTGCAGCCAAATGCTTATTTCCTCTTGTTATGGGGGTGAGAGATAGGACATTATGCATGCCATACACCAAGGATAAGAGATGATGTAGGTTGGAACGTTGCCATGAGAAATGGGGATAGAGAAGATAACCTACCCTGGTAAAGTGAATGATACATGGATGGCTTGCAAATGCTAAGAGGAATGAGGTAGTCACCTTATGAGTATGTTTTTATCATGAGCTATATGGAACTTACAAGTTATAACCGGTTGAGTTTGATCACCATGATGATGAAATCAGAGAATGTTCTTAATGAAAATAGACAGAATTTTGAGATGAAGTGATGGGAGTGTATGTCTTCAATGTTACCTAATACCTAAGGATGTGAAGTGGTAATGAATGTTCTGGTTAAGACTTGTTTGACTAGAAGCTAGAAGAAGTTGTTTGGCTAACCCTAAGTTTGAAAGGGAGAGGTGTTTGGATAACACTTAGATGTAACAAGATTCGTTGAAAAGTTAAGGGTTGTTTGGTTAGCCAGTCTAGTCCTTGATGCAATGAAAGGATGGTGGTAGAACCTCAGATGCACTTCTTTGGAAAAGAAGGTGATAAAACCACGACTAGAGTGGTTTAGGGTGTCTGAGGAATAGATCTTGAGGAATCATGACATACATGAAATCATGATTGAAGATCACCATACACCATGGTAAATTGCAATAACACTATGGATGCTTAAAGGTGAAGTTGCATGTGGTTTATGGCCATGCAAGCCAGAAGGTAAAGGACGAACCCCAGTAACCCAACGTATCGATATAGAGGACAAAAGAATCCCTGAGAGGGAATGAGAGCTCAACACTATGGATGTTTTGATAGGTCTTCCCTGGATCGAGGAAGGTTGAGATGCAATATGGGTTATGGTAGGTCGTCTTACTTAGATAGTATAAGAAATATAGAGTTCTATAAAGGGAAAGATCTAGTTGAACTACCCATGAGAGAGATGGTTCAACTACACCATGAAGCAAGTTCAAAGGTTCTTGAGTTTGAACTAAAGGTTCCCTTCCAAAAGGTGGAAGTAGGTACATTGAGAACTCTATGTTAGTATGGTTTATCACCCCTAACTATGGTTAGTATGATCCAGTCTAAAGGGTCTGAAGAGGGCATGTGTGCTCGTTCAGGGTGATATCTAGAGACAGTTCTTGTCCTATGAAAGATGTGACAATGAGCACCATATCCAGTATCAGGTTTTATATGAAGCTCTATAAGGGAGGTTGTGTCGGTCACCATTTCAGTAAGGTGATGTTGGTGAGAAAAGGGCCACATGATGGTTAGAAAAGGACCACATGATGGTTATAAAGGGACCCAGTGCGTGTAGAAGAAGTCACTTTGATTGTTCAAGTGATGAAAGGAGCTTAGAGATGATGAGAGTCGTGAGAAGATGCAAAAATATACTGGCATGCAATTCACTGTGGGAGATTATGTGATATGAAAATCCGACCCTCTAAGTTATAACTAAGAGATCTGAGTCCCCTATGCATGGGTTCTTCTGATATGGTTTGGTGGAGAAGGTTAAGTTTGACCTTCTCCTCAGGATAAAGTAATGTTTGATGAGTTCCATGTGTCCAATTTAGAACACTATGTGAGGTACCCCGACCATGTGCTGAGCAATGAACCTAGTGAGCCCCAAGGGAGGCTGAAATGGCCTGAGTCACCTGTGTAGTTTATAGACGCCAGGATGAAAGGACTCAGAGAAAAGAATATGTGATAATAAAGGTTCTATGGAAATTCCATGGGTACGGCAAAGCCACATAGGGACCAATGATGGACATGGAAAACTCTTATCCTGAATTGTTTATTTGCTTGCCTGAATTTTGAGACAAAATTCCTATAAGAGGGGAAGGATGTTATAACCCCAATTTTTGGGTTCAAGTGGTGAGAAATATAATTTCTCATATTAAAGATGTTTGAACAAATAATAATATATTTGGTTGAGAATAATTGGATTTCGTTTAAAATAGCCTTGTGGTTTGATTTGTGGGCTTTATTGGCTATTGGGCCCAATAACAAGGAAATAACAAGGAAAATTTAATTAGTGAATGAATAATTAAATAATTGATAAAAGAAATATGTGGAAACATCTAGAAGGAAAATCCAAAGAGGATTTCATGCCTCTTAGGTTCCTTGGGTACCAAGGAGTCCAAGGTAGCAAAAAGAAAGCAATAGGAAAAGAAAAGATTAATTAAGTATTTCTTTATGAAGAAAGAAATTGGGAAATAATGATATAATGTGGAAAATGAATGAAAAGAGGCATAAATGAGATTTCATGGGGAAATTTCGTATCCATGAGGCTTTTAATATTAAAAGGGATTCCAATGAGGAAAATAAAAGAGAAATAAAAAGAAATCCTCAAAAAGGAATATTTAAATGAGAAATAAACAAGATAATGTGAAATAAGGCATAAAGATGCATCTAGAATGATAACAAATATACTTGGAAAGGGATTTCGAAATAATGGAGTATATTGGGATCCAAAGAGTCCCAATAAAGAGGGAAGAAAGAGAAAATACTAAAAAGGCAAAATAAGAGGATAATGTAATACAATATTAATAAATTTAGTGATAGTGATACAAAGGGAGCTTTTTCTATTAAAAGGAAATATAAATTTCGTGGCTAATGTATTATAAGCCAAGGAGAAAGAGAATAAGGGGAAAGGTTTTCGAATTTCTAAATACCCAAATAATATAGCTATAATGATGTGAGAAGAGGTTGCTTTTTAACTAAGGAATATAAGCTTCCTTTTGGAAAAGGGCTTGAGTCCTTGTGGAGGCACACTTTAGGGCTTCGTTGCCGGCCCACCCTTATATAAGGGGGTAGTTTCTCCAGTTCGAGTCCAGGAACAATGCTCGTGCACCTCTCTTCCTTCTTCTTCTTATTCACTCAAACCCTAGACTTTATTAAACGGTCCTCTCTCTTTCTCTCACCATCAAGAAGTACGCAAGAGGGCGTGAGGATCTTCGAGTGCGGGGGGTGAAAACAGAACCCCTACTAGCATGGCAAATTGTGTGGGAACCAGAGGTATCCCTGAGGACGCTGGCAGCACTCAACTTCGTAGTCATGATGAAGCAAGTTCACAAGGAAGTCTCGTCGACCCAGAACCTGGGGGAGGATGCGGGAAGGTTGCTGCAGGTATCCCCTACATGACCAGAGCAGGAAGGTACTAGGAGGAGGTCTCCTATAGATACGAGGATGCATCTTCCTCTGCCACGGCCGGCGGGCCTGGAAGGTTGGTCCAAGTCATCGTGCTTAATCCCAGCCACCGCGACCTAGGTTTTGCACCTCTGTAGATTTGATGGAGGGAGGCAGAAGATTTGGGGCCGTCGCTGGCACCCTGGAGCACAAGGAGAGGAGGAGGAGAACTCCCCTGAGCCGCTACAGGCGACAGCTTAGGGCTGCTCACGAGGATGAAGGAGATCGGATGACTTTTGATGCTTTTACCCCTCTGCGGGTTGAAGCGCCTTGCACTTACACGGTGGTAGTATCGACAAATCGAAATGTTTTCCAAATCGAGCGCAAGCATGGGAAAGGTGACGTGGCATCGTGCCATTGGCTCAAAAAGGTAATTCATACAAAATTCATATCATGGAATTGGTAACTCCGATTAGGGCAAGTTATATATGAATTTTGATCAGGAGAACGAGAGGAATCCAAAAAAATAGTTTCATATCCTAAATCTGATCATAGTTCGAAATATATTGTAAATTATCATCTTTAATGAATTAAAGATTAAGGAACCCTATTTTGATATGATTAAGGTGTTTAATAGGGTTTATTGGATCTTTAGAGTTGATATTAATCTGTTAAATGTAAAAAGGAACATTGAGTTCAAAAAGGAAGAACTTTGCACGTGATTAGTCTAATTTAGGGTTTATGTGCTTAAATATGCATGAAATGTGAAAGGGCATAAAGTTATCATCTTTAATGATTCAATTAAGGAAAAACCCTAATATTTGATGATAGATGGATAATTCAAGCTGATATTAACCTGTTGTTAATGAAAGAGAAAATAGGATTTAAAAATATGATCATCGTGCATGATTATGCATTAATGAACTTGAAAACCCTAATTTTGATGAATATGTCTTTTAATTGGTTTAGTTGCGTAAATCCACGAATAAAATAGAGATGTGATGATCCTAAGCCAATTTGAGCATAAAAGATCCTTAATGTGGATAATTTGAGTATTTAGGGTTTTTATGAGTGGAAAAGTTGTTTTAGGATTGTTAACTTAAAATGGATAAAGTTTGAGAAATTGATCTAAGAAACCATAATGCATCCTAATGAGACTTAGAAACCTTAGAAAGGTGTCCCAAGTCAATAAGGAGTTGTTTGGGATATGCTTGGGACAGTTAGACATTATACATGTTTTTAGGATCAATGTTTGCTAGATTGATTGATTGGCTTGCTTGATTGGACATCTAGTTGGATTTGGATAAATTGTTGCTTGAGATCTCCAAGACAGGTATGTGGTTACTTATGGTTAACCGCTTATGTTCCCTGATGTTTTCTGAGTGTTTAATCGCATTGACTGCAATTAAACTGTTGGATGTTTATTTATTTCATGCCACTATAAAGTGACTATGATTATCATCATAAATGTGCATATATAACTGGCTAGATCCGGGTCCACCTCTGTTACTTTGAAAAGGCTAAAAAAGGGGTAATCCTAGATTAAGGTCTAGGTTACCGTGAGTTAGAAACTGGGCTACCTATGTGTAGTGCCATGAGACTCTTTAGCATATCCCTAGTTAAGGAATGCTCTACTTACGTGTAGTGTCATGTGACTCAACCCTAGAAACTGGTTCACTTATAGGTGGATCATGAGGGGTTTAATGGGGACAACACAGAGGATAGGGTACTCTTGGATCGCAGAGTAATATCTAAAATGTAATATTGGTTGTTAAATAAGTAATTGAATGATTACATTGTTATCATAGTAGCATGTTTATTGTTTTCCCCCACATACCAGCTATGGCTGACCAACGTTTTGTTTGTTAGCGTTTTAGGTACAATGAAAAGAACAAACTGTAAAGTGGCACATGTGATACTAAAAGAGAATTAAAGTGCAAAGGAGGATTAGATAGATTAGTATCAGTGTGGATAGAAGTTTCGAGATCCAAGTTTTCAAAAGGTATGTAAAGAAAAATTTTATTACCATTTTCAGTATAGTCTGTTAGAATTTAATAATTGTTTATGGTTATATGTCGAACCTTTGATACGGGATTAATGGGTGCGGCTTCAACCTCTTAGTCTCCCTTAATTGGGGGTTATCGGGAGGTGGGGTCGTAACATAATGATAATCCTCCACTAAATTAATGAAAGGCATGTAAATAAGATGTCATGGACATAAGCTTAATAGATTAACCGCAAAATAAATAATAGATACATGCTTAGGCCATATGACATAAGATGTCATGTCCTCAGAAGAGACCTGAGGCTAGACCTTCTGGTCAGGAGAATAAGTTAGTCTTGGAAATAGAGATCTCCATTCCAAGTAGAAACCTGGCACATCCTCTGAGGATGATTTTAACCCTAACCCTAAGTGAAGGTTAGAGAGAGATGAGTTGGACTAGGTGTATGAAAGGACATGCCTTTGGGATGCCATATGATGCATGGGTGACCTAGCACCTTTGACAACCCAACCCTGGGAAGGGTCGTACATGTTAAGGAAAATGATAGCTCCTTAGATGATGATGTTCATGAAGGACCATAGAAACCCCATGGGCCTGTACCAGTAGGGCATAGCTGGAACCTAGGGCACGTCATAGTGCTGACGGTAGGATGAAACCCTGGATAAGGAATCATGATGGAGTATAAAGGGTTATCAGTGATCTTGAGCAACCATAAGTTCGAACCTAGGCTTCACCCATGTAGAGCATGCCTTTGAGGTTGAACCTTCATGAAAAGAGGACCTCTAATGGTGTGGTTGGATGTAGGGTTAGCTCTAGAGAGAGCAGGAAACCCAGCATGAAGGTTGGAAGCCTAAAACCCTGAACAATGGATGATAGTGGTTGCCTCATGATCGACCCCTGAAAGTTGATGATACCTTGGTTGTCTTTAGAGGGACCAAACCTAGAGAAAAGATGAAGCTTCTAGTACCTACGTGCCTATGGTAGAGATGTTTACCTTTCGAGGTAGGAAGAAGAGTTCCTTATACCTAGAAAAGTGTAGTAGCAGGTTATGAGGCCTTGTACCTTGTTGATTGTCCTTGAGGAGGACCCAACCCTAGGTGTTACTCGAGTTGAAGGATGACAAGAAGTGCATGTCATGCCTTTTGTATGCTTGGTTCGTAGTTAAGAGATAGAGCATGCAGTTGGACACCTACAAGTGAACCTAGGGTCCTAGGCTTAACAGGGGAAGTAGTGTACCTAAGGCTCATGATGAGAAGTTGAATTCCTATAGAAGCAAGCATAGTAATCCTCATGAATAGAGGAAAATAGGAGTCCCTTAAATTTAAGGAATGTGTAATGAACCCCTCATAGCTAGGTTGAAGATAAAGAAAGGTATGATCTTGATCAAACATTGAGGAAAGAGGACAAGTATGACCTACCATGGTACAGTAAGTGATCTGCTCGTGCCTTAATAGATTGCTAGGCTTAAGTAGGCTAGGTGGATGTAAACCCTGGACCTAAGAGTTTTTGTGACCTTGTTGTCAAGAGATAGTTTTCCTCCCATCCTGGGAGAGGGACCCCTTTGGTAGGGTGTATATCAGTGTTGTTGGCTTAAGGTAACCTGAAGAGGTCTCACAAGATCTTGAGAAGCTAAGTGAAAAGTACATAGTATGAGATTGAATCTACAGACCCATAGATATCCATCTCTATTGCATGTGAATGTGTTACCATGGAGGTAACCAGTATGGGGCTTGACCAAGGTAGGCATGTTGCCATCATGCCTATGAATGGATGAGACTCAGCCCATGAATGCAGAAAGAGAGATAATGAAGACTTGGGTAAGATTCTAAGTGAACATGTACTATAATGGAGAATCCTAAGTCTATCCTAGGGTTGGGTAGGGATAAGACTGATGAAAGTAGGAGTTGCCTAATTCCCCAGTTGCACATGACCATAGGGTCAGGAGGTAACAACTATCATTGTCTGTGGGCCATGGGTTAGGAGATTGATCACCTTCATGAACTCATGGGACCCAAAGGGCGGATGGGTAGGGCACTCTCTTGATGCATGAGGGAAGAGGGATGACCCCAAAAGAGTCGGTACCCTATACACCTAAAGGATATGACCAAGGATATAAACCTCAGTAGGTCCAAAGGAGATGACCTAAAGGAGATGACCAAGGATATAAACCTCACTAGTTTGATATCATGATGTTTGTGATGAAGGGACATATGTGGCACGTTGCAACCTAGATTTAAAGGTGTACTGGCAAGGTGGGATGTACCATCTCTACTCTTGGAATAGGAAGAACTATGTATTTGGACTGCAGCCAAATGCTTATTTCCTCTTGTTATGGGGGTGAGAGATAGGACATTACACATGGCATACACAAAGGATAAGAGATGATGTAGGTTGGAATGTTGGCACGAGAAATGGGGATAGACAATATAACCTATCCTGGTAAAGTGAATGATACATGGATGGTTTGCAAATACTAGGAGGAATGAGGTAGTCACCTTATGAGGAAGTTTCTATGATGAGATATGTAGAACTTACAAGTTATACCAGGTTGAGTTTGGTCACAATGATGATGAAATCACAGAGTGTTCTTAATGGATATAGACACGGAGTTGGAGGTAATATGATAAGTGAAATACATGAAAGTGTAATGTTACTCAATACCTAAGGATGTGAAGTGACACATCAGACTTGTTTGACCAGAAGCTAGAAAGGGTTGATTGGCTAACCTTAAGTTCGAAAAGGAGAGGTGTTTGGATAACACTCAAATGTAACAAGATACATTGAAAAGTTATGGTTGTTTGGTTAGCCATACTAGTCCTAGATGCAATGAAAGGATGGTGTTAGAACCTCATATGCACCTATTTGGAAGAGAAGGTGACGAAACCCTGACTCGAGTGGTTTAGGGTTTCAGAGGATTAGATCTTCAAGGGATCATGACATACAGGAAATCATGGTTGAATATCACCATACGCCGTGGAAAATGACAATATCACTTTGGATGCTTAAGATGAGGTTGCATGTGTTTTATGGCCATGCAAGCCCAGAGGTAAAGGACGAACCCCAGTAACTCAGTGTATTGATATAGAGGACAAAAGAATCTATAAGAGGGAATGAGAGCTCAACACTATGGATGTTGTGATAGGTCTTCCCTGGATCGAGGAAGGTCGAGATGCAAAATGGGTTATGGTAGATCGCCTTATCTAGATGAAATAAGAAAGGAAGAGTTCTGTCAAGGGAAAGATCTAGTTGAACTACCCACGAGAGAGATGGTTCAAATACAACATGAAGCGAGTTCAAAGGTTCTTGAGTTTGACCTAAAAGTTCACTTCCATAAAGTGGAAGTAGGTACATGAAGAACTCAATGTTAGTTTATCACCCCTAACTATGGTTAGTATGACCCAGACTAAAGGGTCTGATGAGGGCATGTGTGCTCGTTCAGGGTGATATCTAGAGAGTTCTTGTCCTATGAAAGATGTGACAATGACCACCATAGCCAGTATCGAGTTTTATATGAATCTCTGTAAGGGAGGTTGTGTCGGTCACCACTTCAGTAAGGTGATGTTGGATGAAAGGACCACATGATGGTTAGAAAAGTACCACATGATGGTTAGAGAAAGGGACCCCAGTACGTGTAGATGAACTCACTTTGATTGCACAACGGTTGAAAGGAGCCTAGAGATGATGAGAGTTGTGAGCAGATGCAAATTAGACTGACATAAAAGTTACTGTGGGAGAAAAATCGACCCCTCTAAGTTATAGCTAAGAGAGCTGAGTCCCTGATACATGGGTCCATTAGAGATGGATGGGTGGAGGAGGTTAGGTTTGACCCTATTCCTCAGGATATAGTAATGGGAGATGTTTTCCATGTGTCCAATTTAGAGCGCTATGTGAGGTACCCCGACCATGTGCTAAGCAATGAACCTAGTGAGCCCAAAGGGAGGCTAAAATGGCCTGAGTCATCTGTGTAGTTTATAGACGCCAGGATGAAAGAACTCAGAGAAAAGAATATGTGATGATAAAGGTTCTTTGGAAATTCCATGAGTATGGTAAGGCCACATATGGGCCAATGATGGATATGGAAAAGTCTTATCCTGAGTTGTTTGTTTGCTTATTTGAATTTTGAGGACAAAATTCCTATAAGAGGGGAAGGATGTTATAACCCCAATTTTTGGGTTCGAGTGGTGAGAAATATAATTTCTCATATTAAAGATGTGTGAACAAATAATCATATATTTGGTTGATAATAATTGGATTTCATTTAAAATAGCCTTGTTGTTTGATTTGTGGGCTTTATTGGCTATTGGGCCCCATAAAAAGGAAAATCACAAAGGAAATTCAATTAGTAAATGGATAATTGAATTTTAAGAAAAGAAATATGTGGAAACCTCTAGAAGGAAAATCCAAAGAGGATTTAGTGCCTCTTGGGTTCCTTGGGTACCAAGGAGTCCAAGGTTGCAAAAAGAAAGCAATAAGAGAAGAAAAGATTAATTAAGTATTTCTTTAATAAGAAAGAGATTGAAAATAATGATAAAATGTTGGAATAAGTGGGAAAAAGGTGTAATTAGGAGATCCTTTGTGGAATTTCGTGTTCCAATAATTCCTAATAATAAAAGAAATACCAATGAGGACAATAAAAGAGAAAGAAAGAGAAATTCTCAAAAGAGATATTTTAATGAGAAATAAACAAGATAATGTGAAATAATGCATTTAGATGCATCTAGAAGGATAATAAATAATCCTTGGAAAAGAATTTCGAAAATACTATAATTTCTTGGGATCCAAGGAGTCCCAATGAATAATAAGAAAGAGGAAATGTAAAATAATACAAAATCAGAGGATAATACGATACATAATTAATTACTTTTTGGTTTTATCCAAAAGAGATACTTTTTACTATAAGGAAGTAAGATTTCATGGCCAATGGATTAAAATCCAAGCACAAAGATGACAAAAGAGATAGTTTTTAAACTTCCTAAGAAATATGAATAATCAAGAAAGGAAATAGACAAGAAGTCTTGGTACGACAATAATACAAGAAAGGAAATTATTAGTGGACCAGGTTTTCCTAAGAACTAGTTTGTCCCTTGTTACTTCTCATACCCTCTCATATCCATTAGAGTTTCCTCTAAGGCGTGTATATATAGAGAGATATAGGAACCCTTAAAGATGGAACCAGACTTCTTAGCAAGTCTCGGTTGTCCTTGGGAAGCCAGAGAGGAGGTCTCCCTCATAGCAACGCTGCCTTGCCACGTTCTTCCAACCTACACCTAATTATGCCGCAGGACAAGATGGTTTTGAAGCCCATCTAGAATCATGGCTTATATAGCTAAGATGAGATCGGTAGAACACGGCCTCACCTTCCTCCTTTCTCCCTTCTCGTGGGCACGATGAGGATCAGGACCTGCACACTTGAGAATAGGTTCCAGCCACCTCGGCTTTGCCTTGCAGCCGCTAGCACTGAGTAAGGAGAGAAGGGTCTCTCTGGCCCTTACAGAGGCCGTGCTGGAGGGCGCGTGCATAGTGTGGGAGGCTAACGATCAAATTAGTCGGGTGGTAGCGCTGCGTTGTGGAATCAAGGAAGTCTGATCATTAGGGTTTTCCTGAGGAAGAAGATGACCATAAGTTCAGGACTTGGTGATAGACATGCTAACAGAGTCGAGGAAATAGTTGGGGGCAACCCTTTCTCTTTGCGGCGGCCAGCAGATGCAACTGCGACAGTAGCTTCACGACACCGTTGTCAGGCTATGCATCATGTTGAGGCTCAGGCGAACAAGACCATGAGGAAGGGGCGACAAAGCTTGCACAAGAGCTGGAGTTGGTAGCCTGCCTGTAGAGTCGGCAGCGGGCACACGACTTTAGGCCATCGCCGGCGTCGCGTGCAGGAGTCGCGTGGAGAAACCCTCACGCGAGGACGGCGACGGGCGAGCGGAAACACTTTTTCCTGGACCGGCCGGTCTAGAGAAGAAGGATCGTGCCCCACTAACCCTCCTGACCATGGGCTATACCAGCACAGACCAATAACAACCCGCCACGTGGCATAATGTTGAGGTAAACATGCTTTCCTTATTTAATTCATAAAAATTAGAGGGATTATCAAAATATAGGGAAACTATATATTATTTTGATCAGAAAAACGATAGGAATCCAAATAAAATATTAACGGAATTATTTTGATCAGAAAAATGATAGGAATCCACTTAAAAATATTAATGAAACCTAATTTTGCTTCCTATTCCAAAAGTACATGGGTAACATGATTAAGAAGTGGATTAATACACGAAAAGTCTGGATTTGAGTATTAAAATGTTGGGAACTTTAAAAAGGTTTTCTTTCTATTGATTATCTGATATTATTGAACATTATAGAAATATAATATGATCACAATGATGATTACATGCAATTAGCATTTTTAAGATAATGTACATCAACATGTATATTTAAGATTGTGAAATCCGTAATACAATTAGTGATGTTCTTAATGCCTATAATGAAATATGATTTGTCAATTTGAAAGAAACCGAAGGTGATAATTAGCCTTAATGTTTTGGATATGACCTAAAAGGATAAATATAATAGTTTTAGTGTAAAAGAAACATATTAGGCTTATTTGACATTCAACTGTGCCTATGATGCAGAAATTAGGGTTTGTGAACTAAAAGAGCATTAAAAGTGATAAATGCATAATGAAGGCTAAAACCCTAATAAAACCCTAAAGTTGGCCTAGAAATCATAAGGTGGAATCCAAGTTGATCTTGAGGATGTTTGAATAAAATAATAACACTTGAATTTTATGCATTATTTTCAGGATATTGTTGATTGCTTGTTAGTTGTGTTGAATGTTAATGCATGGACATCAAGTTACTATGGATCAGGTATGTGGTTACGATTATGAATAACCGCTTTAGTTTCTCGGTGGATTCCCAAATGTTTAATCACATTGAATGCAACTAAACTATTGGATGTTTATTTATTTCATACAACTATAAAGTGACTATGATTATCACTATAAATGTGCATATATAATTGGCTAGATCCGGGTCCACCTCTATTACTTTGAAAAGGCTAAAAAAGGGGTAATCCTAGAGCAAGGTCTAGGTTACCGTGAGTTAGAGACTCTTTAGCAAATCCCGAGTTAAGGAGTGGTCTACTTACAAGTAGTGCCATGTGACTCAACCCTAGAAACTGGTTCACTTATAGGTTGATCATGAGGGGTTTAATGGGGACAATACAGAGGATAGGGCACTCTTAGATCGCGGAGTTATATTTAAAACATAATCTTAGTTGTTAAATGATTAATTGAATGATTACATTGTTATCATAGTTGCATGTTTATTGTTTTCCCCCACATACCAGCTACGACTGACCGACGTTTTGTTTGTCGGCGTTTTAGGTACAATGAAAAGAACAAATAGTAAAGTGGCACATGTGATATTAAAAGAGAATTAAAGTACAAAGGAGGATTAGATAGATTAGTATCAGCATGGATAGAAGTTTAGAGATCCATGTTTTCAAAAGGTATGTAAAGAAAAATTTTATTACCATTTTTAGTATAGTCTGTTAGAATTTAATAATTGTTTATGGTTATATGTCAAACCTTTGATTCGGGATTAATGGGTGCGGCTTTAACCTCTCGGTCTCCCTTAATTGGGGGATAATCAGGGGGTGGGGTCGTAACATTTGGCAAATACTAATCATTTTAGAGTTATAATCATAATTTGGAGGTAACAAGTCAAGATGTAACCATATGGAGTCAAGACATAATAATAAAATCATCTTTGTGATATTCACCACCCATACTAGGAGCATATCCCACATTCTTGAAGCTGAAGTCCACATAAGACTTGCCTAGTAAAACATGACTACTCATACGTCAACTAAATCCAAATCATAATGAAAGTAGATATTAATTCCTAGGATAAAATTCTTGTCAACATTTAAGATCATATTCTATAATAGACAAATAAGAATAAGGTAACATATAATATTTATAAAAGAATACTTAAATTCCAAGACAAGAAACTTATTTGACTATATTGAATTTATCAACTAACAATGAGACAAAAGTATTAAATATTCAAGTCATATTCCACATGACTTTTCATCTTTTATTCGTTTTCCCTAAAACCACTTGGTTGGTACCTCACCAAGTAGAATTCATCATGTCTAGTTCTCTTATCAACGACTCAATATCATTATCTTAGGGTGTAACCAACCACTCTAACATTTCTACAACATGCTTTGTAGCGACTGCCACCAAACCGATAGCCAAATTGTTACTAATGATGCAGAATAATCATAAACAGCGGATTAACAAAAAAAATAAAAAATTAAAACCATTTTGCAAAGAGATCCATTTCAAAACTTTATCTAGATCGAGGTTCACCTTTTATATACACTGTACCATCTCATCTCGAGGTTAACATATAACAATTGCTTTGTCAAAACATATACTAAAGCAACATCAAACCTCGAGGCATACAAGCCAAAATCTCAGATTGTTCATAAAACCATCACGTACTAAATCCAAGGACCTGAGAGTACAGAGACGACTCATAGGACTTCTATCTACAAGACACGACAGACAGTACACTCAACCTGAGTTGTTACTATTGTCCCTACTATTGTTTTCCTTCCTCTATAGTACAGTCTCAACCCCCTTCATGCACGTCCACCTAAAAAAAGTGGATCCCACAGGGTGAGAAAATTGTCCTAGCGAGAGATACAACTCTCCGCCAACAATGTTATCATCATAAGTAAATATTATTAAACTGAGTATAGGATAAGCAGTTTAGAACTTTCTCATCTTTTCAAGCATTGCAACTATCTATGATAAAGTAGTAAATCATCTATTCACTTAATAAGGAATAAGAAGAACATGTGTAACATTTACCCATCATACTATATCAACATCTCAAGCTTATCCTGTGATACTCATTATCATGGTATGATATCCATGAACCATTCTCATTTCTATCTGTTGGCCTCAGCCAATCTGCTAGCCAGGTATTGGACCATGCCAATCCTATAAAATCATATCTAGGTATTGGACTATTCCAATCCTGTGAAACTATTCTAGGTATTGGACTATGCCAATCTTGTGCAACTATTCTAGGTATTGTACTTTTCCAATCCTGTACAATTATTCTAGGTATTGGATTATTACCAATCCTTTGATATTATTTTAGGTATTGGGTTATTACCAATATTGTGCAATTATTCCAGGTATTGGGTTATTACCAATCCTGTGACATTATTCCAGGTATTGGATTATTACCAATATTGTGCATTATTCCGGGTATTGGGTTATTACCAATCTTGTGACATTATTCCATGTATTGAGTTATTACCAATCCTATACATTATTCTAGGAATTGGGTTATTACCAATCTTGTGACATTATTCCAGGTATTGGGTTATTACCAATCTTGTGCATTATTCCAGGTATTGGGTTATTACCAACCTTGTGCAATTATTCCAGGTATTAGGTTATTACCAATCCTTTGCATTATTCCAAGTATTGGGTTATTACCAATCCTGTGACATTATTCCACTAATAGGTGAAGGGAAGGGTATATATACTTGAGGTTCATGAAAAAGTGTGTGTATGAGGTGTCACCATTTTAAGATACTAGGTGCCATGTATCCATGCATGGTTGACACATGTCCTTGCATGCAATAATATTTATATTTACATTCAAAACACTAGAGGATAATCTAGAGATGATATTTTGTCCATTAGTTATCTTATTTGATTTGATATCTCATCTTTAGAGGATAATCTAGAGATGATATTTTGTCCATTAGTTATCTTATTTGATTTGATATCTCATCTTTATCTCATAAATTATGCAAACTGATACAACTTTTGCAATGAACATCTAACTAGACATGGATCACCTCCTTGAGGTGATTAGCTCATCATGGACAAGACTAAGAATTCAAAAAATGATTTCACTTGTTACTTAATCCTCTAATTCATCTTTAAGAGATTCAAATCCGTATTTATCATGTGTGTGTATTCTTGCTGAACTAGAATGACACAAATTAGATTGGGTTAACAAGAAAGACAACCATTAACAATTATAGAAAACAACAAAACAACGCAAAATTTACACTATACATGTTTCTTTTTCAGTTCACATCATTATGTAGAATTCATCATATAATATCATTCTAAAGTGTTTTCCTTAACATGGTTTCTCAACAACAAATCAATACATTCATTTAAATCTCAACACACTTCTTATCATTTCACTTCATCTCATACATTTTAGTAAACATTCACTGAGGCATTAGGACCCACATTAGTATCGACATATTGTCATGTTCTATTACTCATCATGCTCATATCAGGTTTGTATACAACATATACTTATTCCAACTAATTTCCATAGATATATACATCTCAATGTATAAATATGCATAACACACTTACTACTCCTCTTTTACTATTTATCATTCTTGATTTATGGTTACTATTCAACACATATTTGATCTCATTTGAAATTTAGTAGAATAGACCATTCTCAAAATACCAGCATCCTAGCATCATTAAAGCTTAGTATGGTGTATTTCTTTCAACTTAGGTCAAACCAAATGTAATTAGAATAAATAGATTACAAAATTCATCATAAATATTTTAGTAGTTTTAGTAATAACTTATCATGACAATTTAGTTCACTCATTTCCATCGGCTTTCTTACATTTCGATGGGCTTACCATATCATTTGACTTCAAATGGCATTCAGTAATTAAAAACAATCCTTTCATTCACTATATGACTACTCACTTTACAAAATAGACTGGTGGTTAACTATTATTATGCCTTAATTTGTTTTCATTTTCTGAATTCATTTTTATGTGAATTATATAAAAGACTTGAATTCATGTGGAGTTTACTCATATTTCCATAAATGTACTAGAATAGATGCATTAGGCTTAGATTATTTTAATAAGACTTGTCACCCTTAGTTGAAGTCATAAAACCTACTATTGATAATAGTTTGGTCTTTATCAATCATACTCGTCTTAATACTGCATTTCTAAGGTTTCAAGAAGTTATTAGTTCAATACATCATAAGATCATATTATTCACTAATGTCATTAAGGATATTTGTAAGGCCCCTAAACTTTCTTGGTGACTTGAACATGCTTAACTAGCATAATTGAATTATTATAACCCTAATATAACCTTGTGATATGCTTTGACATCATAAGAGAAGCTTAAGTTTCAAATTTGGTCCAATTTGGACACTATTTGAGCAAGTTATGCAATTTTTGTACATTTTGGACTTTCTATAATTTACCCAATTGAGAGGTTTTCTTTGGAATTTATCACTTGCATTATGTTCCTTGAATATTTTCTCATCATTCGTGAACTTTTTTATCCTTGGGGTGCCTATTTAAACATTGTTTTGAAGGTGTTTTCTCTAACGGTATTTTAGGGTTTTCCCCTTCACGGATGAGATACCTTTAGTAGTTATCAACTAATGAATTATTTGATTGGCTGGGAAATTCGACAAAGGAAATCTAAGAAGGTCTATACACATGATGGGGGAGCTTCTAGTGTGTGCGATTTTATATTCTTAATAAATTAAGGCCATGGACACTTCGATAGAAATTAGAATTTCAACATTTTCTTTTTTTTATCTTAAAGTGTCATATACTAGAATTTAACCTTTTTTATCTTAAAGTGTCATATACTTATCCCCAAGCACAAAAACGATCCATTTTCTCTCCACTACTTTCCTCCTTCTCCCAACCTCATTCTCCCTCTGTTCAACTGTGAATTTTGCTGCCTAAGGAAGAAGAAAGTGGGGATCTTCTTGGAAAAAGGCTCTAAGGTTGAAATTGACTTCATTTTAGGGTTGAAAAAGCTTCCTTCTAGTGATATTGACCTAAACGTATAAGAATTCCCTTCTTTACTTTGTTTATTCCTTTTTTATCCTTCTAGCTTCCTCCAGGTCGGAACCTTGTTGTTCCATGCTAGAATTTGCTCTAAAGCTCTAAAACCCTACCTTTCTTGCTCCTTATGCTTAGGGTTTGCTCATTTGATGAAGAAAGGTGATAGATGGACGAATTCATAGCTTATTCATGGATTTTCCACCCTACATGCTCAAGATTTCTTCTGTGTGGGGTTTCATCTTCTTATTAGAGGCAAGTTTTATAACTTCTTCCACGTTTATTGCTTACTATAAGCTTTCTAGATCATGTTCTTGCTTGAAAATGATGATTCATGCACTATAAAAATATGCACTATAAAAATATGCTTGACTTGGATTTCAATTTTTATAATGTTCCCTGTTCTAAGTTCATTTATATATGAACATGTGATCATGCGTAAGTTATTCTTAAGGTGTAATATGACTTGGATCAGGTTGGTTTGACAACCTATGGTGCTAAGCACCTATCAAGCAATGGTCAATTTTAGGGTTTTAATTTGATTTCTTGTATAAACCATGACTTGATGATGGTACCATTGCAAAAATCCTATGGTGTTTTCTTCATAACAATTTATGGCTGCGATCAAGGGTGTCAAATGATGGTGACAACCTACAGTCACCCCCTTAGGTCAGGTTTTGGACCAATTAGAAGTTAATTTATCAACCATTAAGTACCCTACTGATGTTATCAATCAATGATGACATTAGCTTAATATTTGATGTTAATTAATGAATATAGTGTTGATATAACAACCTATGGAGATTTAATGGTCACTAATGATGGTGGATCAGGTCTCTAAAACCTATGTTGAGTCAAGCATTGTAGTTGTATCATCAACTAAGCCTTAGACCAATAGTTTCTTGGGTCACTTGATGCAATGGTCGGACCTATATTGTAATTGATGGTTTTAATATATGAACTTGATCCAGTGGTCAAGATATAATATTCATTCCTCCAACAAAGTGGGATGACGGCTAATGTAATATTTTGGTCCTAATAATTTGATTTAGATGGTTTCCTTTATATGATCAACTTAAGGAGCTTACCTGTTGACATTGGATAGCCTGTTTTAAATGAACAATCGATTGTGGGTTTTACCCTACTTTCAATGGAACTTTTTGTGTTTTTAATCAAGGGATGCCTGGGGTTAGAAGTTGAATCTTTCTAGAGAACAAGTCAAGGACTTCATAGATGTCTTATCTAAGGTGTTTACTTATGTAAACAACCAATGGCCTTACCTTTTAAACATCCAATGGTTCTGGGTGACATTGTGGTATGATGATATGGGTTGAATGATGATGGAACAAATGGAGGGTTACCCTTAACAAGGTAGTCTTACCTATTCACTCATATGAATAGAACGGATGATAATCAAATTGTGTGGATATGTAACCCGAATGAGGTATAGTTGTTCTACCGATCTTTAATATAACTAAATGATGGTAATTGGGTATGAAGAATCCTCGAGTGACTAATACAATCATGGAGTACTCTGTTATTGTTGTTGAAACCCTGGTATGCTATAGCTTGATGGTTACAATCATGTATAATATAACCCTGCTATGATTGTTTATGAATATCTCCTAGCTCATTAATGTGATATTGTGTTGATCTGGTGTATTGTATTAAGTGATGTTATTAAGCCTTGTTATAAGGCATGCAAAGATCATGATGATCTTGCTGGGAATAATATGATGGTCTTAATGACCTTTGGGCATGGTTGAGCCCTAAATGAGGTGTGGCCCTCTTATGCTGGTAAGGGTTGACACCCTGTGATATTGTGAAAAGATTTATATCTTGTGATGATATGATGACTAGTGTAGTCTCTTGAATGGCAAGTGAATAGTACCATGTGATGATGAGATGAGAAATTATGTTTCATACGTTTTATATCTTTTCAAGTTTTGATATTTATATGCTTTCTAGAAGTGAATTAGGGTTTGTATGTCCACTTGTTTGATACACCCCAATTGGCATAACTAATCAAGTGTAACTCTATTCATGTAGTGCCCTGTGTCATAGAGCCATCTTCAATGTCAAAACTTGCTAGATGGTGAAACTAGTATTCCTAAGGGAAACTTGGAGAGCATACTATTGAGTATGTGGGGGTGGCAGGTTGAGGATATATCCTTGTCATCCAAAATGCAGATTGTTGAGGTTGTCTATGGTCATGCCTCATACATCTAATGTGATTGAGAACGACTGCAGTCGTGTCTCAGTGATTATAATATGATGTGATTATAGGACAAATGTGGTGGTACCTCAGTGATTGGGTTTGAATACCCAATTTTCTATTGTCATGACTTGTACCAAGGTCGGATTAGTGGTTATCAGCTTTACTATATGTCATTGTGGTGGAAGCTTTGACTGATATGCCACTGCCTTCTTACTTGTACTGACCGAGGGGAAGAGATCTTAGGATACCAGCACTCCTACATCTTGTATGGAACCAAACAACCCTTCATAGGGGTCAGTTGGAGTTTGAATGGTACGATTCAAATTCCCCAGAGCATCATAAAAGATGTACGACAGCTGTGTAGCATATCTATTTAGGGTTATACACAATGCTTCATATTGGATGATAACCCTCGTTTGCTTTCTTTTCACTGAGATCATGTATAATACAATAAGAGATAGTAGATATGCTTATGTTGTAGCTATGCTCATGTTGAACATGGTTATGTTGTCAAATATACTGACACTGATGATAAAGATGTTGTTGCTAGCTATGTTTAAAACTGCTAGCCATGTGTTTGTAACTAGAAATGCATATACTGCTAATCATGCTTATCCGGATAGTTGTGTTATGTTGTTAGCTCTTCTTATGATGTTGATATGTTCAACCAGTTAGACATGCTCATGTTGTTAGCTATGCTTATGTTCTAGACTTATTCATAATGATAGAGATTCTATGTTACTAGACTGGCTCATGATGCTAGATATGCATATGATACTGAATTGCTTATATTGTCAACAAGATAAAGGATGATAGTCTGGCTAATGATGATAGTTATTATCTGCTCCTTAATGTATTTTGTTAATCATCAGTACTACTGATCTTATTTTTTAAATCTGATTAAACTGCTTAATCGTTTAATTACATAAAAATCTTGTAACCAATAAACATTGTTGGAGGTTATATCACTTGTTGGAACATGGGTCTCACCCTTGTGATTCGCCATAATTTTTTAGGTAATCGAATGTGACAAAAACAAACATGTGGCAGCAAAGTGGATATTTAGTAATGAATCTTTGAGGAAGTTGATTAGATGTCTACTGTGTCCTAGAGTCATCATTATACTCTCAATTACGGGCATGAAAAGTTTGTATATGATGTTTCAAACAAATTGGACTTTTCTTAGCATATTAATGCTTGTTTGTGTGGTATATATGAATATTGTTCTCCTGTGTATATATGTTGTGGCTAAGGCAATATAATAATTTGTATCAAATTCTTAGCATAGTATGGATATAAGAGATGTTGGGCTCTCATGCAAATGTTTTTGAGTCATTGGTGATGTTGAAATCGATTTTAATTTACCCATAATTTTGGGTATGTGATTTATTACTGATTGTTTGTGTTTTATGTTTTGAGTAATATCATTTAGTGTAATGGGTTCTCACAAGTTGGTATCAGAGCTTTAGGTTCACTAAGTCTATAGAGATACTGGGACTTAGGACTAGGATGATATCTAAGTTAGGAATATCACATAAAAATATGGTGCATACAGCCTAATCCCAGTATTTGGGTGACCTGGCCAGGTATTCAATTATTGAAGAAAGATATGTATGGAACTCTTAGATTTTTATCTTTATGATTACTCTGATCAAGTAGTCATTTTGAGACAATCTAAAGAGCATAACAAATAAGAAATCATGGTGTGAATATCTCAATCCTACCTTAAAGAATATGATAATTGCATCATTATCTATAAAAAATTAAATGTTTCGTAAATATAAGAGAAAGATACAACACCATGAAATCTATATATGAATACAAATAAGAAAAAGAGGAGTTCTTTAAGATGTGATTCAAGAAGATAATAAAGTAAATGACAAACAAGTCTATGCTTATAAAGTGAATCAAGGTATGAAATCCACATAAGATAGAGAGAACTCCTATAACAAGTACAAAATGAGAATATGAATGGGAACAATGACAAAGAAATAAGGTGAAACTTGAGTTAATATTAGACCAACTTATTTGTGTAAGGAAGTGTTAATGTAAAATAAGCATGGAATTTGAAAGAAATTAAGGGAGATGATCCTTGTTTAATGAAGAAAATGAAGAATGTGATGATTTACCTATCGATAAGTGGTTGAAAAACCTAATAAAATAAGAGAACATACAAAGTGTGATAAATAGTCATTGACCGGCCTAAATCTCACGTCCAAAAGTGGAGGCGGATTTGAGGTAGTCGAGCTTTTACATTTATAAACCTGAATCCTTCTAGGCCCCCACAACTTTGCTTACGGGGTCGCAGTAGTCATACGGGGTCGAACATAGGGACAAGGGGGCAGTGTTGAGAATCCATAATCGACACGCTACACTCTGACGGATATTAAAAGATGATAAAATTCCCAAAAGGGGAATCAGCAAGGTGTCACGAATAAAACAAGAAAAACTATCTCCAACTAGAGTTACAAGAGAGATTTAAGGTTTTAGCATTTAGCAGTTTTTTAGGGGTTTTCATGCAACAGAAACAGTAAGATAAAACTAGAGCTAGAGCAAAGTACGAAGGATAAGACTACAGTAAAACAAGCGGCAGCAGTAACATCCTGCACCCCTCCTCTCAGAGCGGGTACCTCTAACCCAGTACAAACACCCCTCTGAGGTTGCTGGCCTTAAGTTAGAGTAGAATGTTACTGGAACAACTCTGTTCCAGGCACTCTCGTACTCCAAAATTGGACCAAACGCTAGAGCCACAACACGACTCTTGAAGTTGTTGCGACGGGAAAACATGGTTCGGTAGCTAAGCGAAACGTGATCCAAACATTCAAGCTAGCGCTCAGAGGTCAGACATAGCAATCATCCAATCATATGTACCAAGCATAGAGCAACAAGTAATTAAACTTTCCCATTTCCATAAACATTAAAGGTCTTAATACATTGCATGTAATAAAGAACTAAATAACTGAATTAAAACTATGTGTCGCCCTCTTGATGTAGAAGGTCGACAGACTACAGCGACTCTCCCTGCCCGATATCGGTCAGGGGCCTAACCCAATACAGCTGTGTCGGGTGGCACACCCTCTCGGGCGGCATGCTGCGACTCTCGATTGTATCGCTCAAGGACCCTGGACGATACGCTCAAGTCGGGCGGTACTCCGTCTCGGGTGATACGCATGATGTGCGAAGCGTATCAGGTTCGATATTGTGTCGGGCGAGGAGCGACGCGTTCTACCGTCGGGCGTCCGTGTCGCTCATTTACATTGGCCGATATCGGCTTACAGTGTCGCCCGAGACAGTCCTAAGTGAACCATCCCCTCCCTCTCAGGATGAGGAAGAGCTCACCTAGTGTCGCCCGAAATGAGCAATGGGGTGTGATACGTTTACTCTCTTAGTTTCCTCTGAAGGTAGCTCAGGGTTCCCAACTATCTGAACCGTCTTTTCGGCTTCCTGTAGATGCTATTTATAGGCAGCGGTTGGGGAAGTTTATGGTGCTTGAAGCGCCACGTGTCCCCCTTATTGCGGGTCGGTGGACGACCGAAACTGGGTATCGCTCGACGCAGGGTGTCGGCTATCGAGCACGTGACGAGCGGTGCACATGCTGGTGGGTGGATGTGTTGCTCGACAAGCTGGGTTGTCAGGGTGAGCTTTGGCTCCCTTTCGGGTAGAAGGCGTGTCGTTTGTCTGTTTCTTATCACGCGACGTCCCTTTGTCGTGTGTCATTGTGTTGCTCCATCCTATCAGGCAAAGGTTGTGTCGGGAGTCTGTAGGCCGAAAAGACATGGACTTATTCATGGGTCGGGGTTGGCCCTTATTGTACCAAAATGTACCAAAAAGATGGAGAATTCTGCAAAGAATGGAAATATTGGAGTTAGAGCATTGCTTGGCCAATTATTGCAAAAGTGCTTATAAAAGAGAGGAAAATGGTAGAAAAGGGCAGTTTTGATAACAGAAAACAAGGCAAAAACATCACAAAAATTGGTGTTATCAACTCCCCCAAACTTAGAGTTTTGATTGTCCTCAATCAATATTTAAACTTTATTTAGGAATGCTTCTTCTTTCTTGGTGCAGTTTTCTATACAAAAGGTGAAACAAGAATCGTAATGCCTTAAGGATGAGGCTGACTCATAACAAACAAAAGATCTTGCGTTTCTTGCCTTATTTATTTAAGTGGAATTCTTCTCTACAGCTTCGGCGAGACTTGTCGTATGATTCCGAAGTTAGCTTACACACCAAACAGCTTTATTTTTGGGGCAGAAAGTTGTGTAAGGGTAGGCTAAGGCTTTTTGGGGTTTTTCTATCATTTCTCATCAGTCCATCCAGGTAACGATACGTTAGCGGGCAAGTGGTCCCTGTAGTCCAAGCCAGTTGACTTTAGAGCAGTGACTTCATATCCTACGTACCACTGCCCCGGATCTACCATGCCTAAAGAGGGGTACTTTTGTAAAATGAGTGTGTATATGTATTTTTTTCTTTCTTTTATAGGGCACAACTCTCATGCTTTTATTCACGCTCATAAGGCTTCTTTCTCTTTTTGAGATTTTTTTTGGGTATGGGAAAAACAACAAGATATCTTGTTGTTTGGGCAACTTTTTCCTTCTCCATACTGGTCTCTTAGTTGTTTGTGAGATTATTTTATTTTTTTTTTGAAAATTTTGGCAAGTCAAAACATAATATTTGGTTTGTTTGAGGTAGCATTATGAAAAAGATATAACAACAACTTGCATATCAATAAGCACAAAGAAAAACGAACTTTGCAAGAAGTCATAACAGATTTTTATTATTATAGCAACTTTGTACATATGCATGGGGATAGAAATTTTTTTGTAAAGGAAAGATATATGGCATATATGCGCACATCAGATATACAGGAAGCCATAAGAACATACATAAGCACATAAGATATAAAGTAAGACAAAAGGCATGAAGAGCTTGAAGCAGAAAAGAATTTTATACCTCCCTCACTAGAGCATGGGTACCACCCCCCCCCCCCAAACTTATCCCACACTCTGTCACAGAGTGGTGAAAAAGACAGGGCAAGGTAATGTTTAGCTAGTGTGGGTTATCTCATTGATGCACTGCAATATGCTCCTACGAAGTTGCAGCATGCCATTGGGAGGTTGTCTAATGGGTTCGCTCTTCGATGTAGAGGTTGATACAAGCGTAACCCTCAAAATTGTTTGCTTGGCCCTCTTTTCTCCTGATTCTCCATTGTGAGCATGAACAAAAGAACTGATCATCAATCCCAGTTCAGTCCATCTGAGTCCATTTTCATCCTCCGGAGTGTGTAGTCAAAGGGCCTCTCCCCTAAGAGGATGGAACCGGAGAACCCCGATTCCGTCCAGAGGCCACCGACAAAAGTACTTGTGCGGTCTCTGTAGATGGTCCTAAACCACCACAAAGGCCGACGTTGATAACAGGGTGGTCCTCCACTGGAGCTACCAAATCAAGAAAAATCCTTCCCTTTTTTACTGATGACGTTTCTATCCGACTGTTGTTGCTGGCGGTTTCCTCCATGTGAGTCATTCCTGTTATCAAGTTCAACGATTATTGAAATGTTAGAACGGCAAAAATTGAATCACGACAATACTTATATTCAAATTCGGGTACCGCCCATTGAAAGAAAACACTGGACGATACGAGATAGGACGACACGAAAATGATCACCCGACATACAGCTTGCCGCCCGATATGGTGTATCGGTCGATGAGGTCGCATGGAGGCAACTGCCCGGTAGGATGCTTCAAAGGAAAGTGTGTCGCCCGATATGGCGTATCGGGCAGACAAAATCGGTCGTTATTTGTACTGAAGGTGTCGGGCGATACAAAATCTGACAAGGCTCGTAAACATGATAAGAAGAATGTGATAAGAGATATTCGTGTCGGGAAACAAGCCTAACGGGCGATAAGACTGTCGGGCAATAACCGTGTCGGGCTATACCTTTGCTCATAGGGGCCATCGCTCGACACAAGGATGAAGGTCAGCAAGCCGATACGAGAGAAAAAGTGGCTTACTGAGTAAAACGTTCGGTTAAAAAGAGTAAGTGTGATAGCCCAACACGGTAAAACTAACAGACTATATATAGCAACTTAGCTGGGGGTAAATCGGGCAGTCCGGGGTACGCATCAACCGTTTGAGACAGGCTGTCCCGAGACAGCATTTATTCCCATTATGCGGTCGTGTGACGCTCGGGAATGCAAACCGTCGCGGCCCTTGCGGTGCCCAAGAACTGTTGTCCGATACATGCGTGCTCGCGCGCCAGCTGAGTAGCTACTCAAAACTAAAACAAGGTAGAGAAGAAACGTTTGACAAGAAAAACATCATCGGCCAAGGGTGGTGTCCCCGACCTCAGACAGAGTTGCTTCTCAAAGCTTCGCAAAATTCAGTGATGACCCATAAAACGTAGAGTCAGCACATGTGGCGCATGCATTGTCTCGGGCCTTATTACAATCTTTAAAGTTTTTTTTTACAAGTAATTAATAAAAAAGGCAAACTATTCTAGAAAAGAAAGAAAAACTCGGGTTTCCTCCTGAAGAGCACTGAAGTTTGTGTCACCAGCTTGACCGGTGTAAGATCATCTCATTTAGCCCTCGACTGTACCCATATTTTGCAGACAAATCTCTGCTCTCCTGACAAATGCTTCATCTTCATAGAACCTTTTCACCCTGTGCCCATTTACTTGAAAGGCTTTGTTCAGATCGTCTTTGTCGTAGAGATCCATCATTCCTGACGGGTATATCTTTGACACAATGAACGGTCCTAACCACCTTGTTTGTAATTTCCCAGGGAAGAGATGAATAGAGGATTTGAATAATAAGACCTTATCCCCTTCGCTTACATCTTTTCTCCTGAGGTGGGCATCATGCCACAATTTTGTCCTCTGTTTGTAGATTTTTGCATTTTCATAGGCATTCATTCTCAGCTCTTTGAGCTCTTGAAGCTGCAAAAACTTCTTCTCTCCTGCTTTGTTGAGGTCCATATTTAGGAACTTGATTGCCCAACGGGCCTTGTGTTCCAATTCCAAAGGCAAGTGGCAAGACTTTCCGTAGATCAGATGGTAGGGGGTGGTTCCAATGGGTGTTTTGTAAGCAGTACGGTAGGCCCAAAGTGCGTCGTCAAGTTTCATGGACCAGTCTTTCCTTGTTCGGTTGACAGTTTTCTCCAAGATCTGCTTGATTTGTCTGTTGGAAACCTCTACCTGCCTTGACGTCTGTGGGTGGTCGGGTGTAGCGATCTTGTGCTTCACCCCGTACTTGTGCAGGAGTGCTTCAAACTATCTTTCTCCAAAGTGTGACCCTCTGTCACTTATAACCGTGTGCGGCACACCAAAACGAGGAAAGATGGTCTTCTCGAAGAGCTTGATAACCGACTTGGCGTCGCATGTTTGGGTGGCTACCGCTTCCACCCACTTCGATACATAATCCACTGCCACGAGTATGTACTGATACCCCCGGGATGGGGGAAACGGTCCCATATAGTCGATCCCCCATATGTCAAATATTTCTACCTCGATCCAACTTGTCATTGGAATTTCATTCCTCTTCCCTATGTTCCCTGTAAACTGACACTCCTTGCAAACCTTCACAAATTGTGCAGTGTCTTTAAACAAGGAAGGCCAGTAAAAACCTGACTGCAGCACCTTTGCAGCTATTCTTTCGCTACCCAGGTTACCGCCATAGGGGGAGGCGTGGCATTCCTTTAGGATGTCTGCGGTCTCTTCCTCCGGGATGCACCTCCTGTATAGGTTGTTGGCGCATCTTCTGAACAGGAGAGGGTCATCCCAGTAGTAGTTTTTGGCATCTGCGAATAGCTTCTTCTTCTGATAATATGTGATCAAGAGGCAATTCTCCGTAGGCAAGATAATTGCAGATGTCTGCAAACCAGGGCAAGCTTTATTCTTGATTTTGTACCAACATGAGAGCCTCGTCCGCGTAGTCGTCATTGATAGGGGGTCTTCCCTGTCTCTCAGCCACGATCCTTGATAGGTGGTCTGCGACCACATTCTCTACACCCTTCTTGTCGATAATTTTGTGATCGAACTCTTGGAGTAATAAGGCCCACCTCAACAGCCTGGGCTTCGCATCTTTCTTTTGCATTACATATTTTATAGCCCCGTGATCTATGTATACTTTGACCTTTGCCCCAACAAGATACGATCTGAACTTATGAAACGCGAAGGCGATCCCTAGCATCTCCTTCTCAGTTGTCGTGTAGTTCAACTGAGCTTCGTCCAGTGTGCGTCTTGCGTAATCGCTCACGTCACACATAAGCTCAAAAGGTAAACCCCATTCTGGTGCTTGAAGGATCGGTGGTGATATTTAGGCATTTTTGAGGGCCTAAAAAGCACTGAGACAATCGTTAGAGAAAACAAATTCAGCATCTTTACCAGAAGATTGGATAGCGGTTTGGAAATCTTTGAAAAGTGCTTGATAAATCTTCGGTAATATCCGGCGTGACCGAGGAAGCTTCGTACTCCCGTCATGGATCTTGGTGGAGGAAGCTTGGATATTGCTTCAACTTTTCTTACGTCCACCTCGATCCCACGCCTTGAGATCTTATGCACTAGGACGATGCCCTCCCGTACCATGAAATGGCACTTCTCCCAGTTCAGAACTTGGATGTTCTCCTCGCACCTTTGGAGGACTAAAGACAGATTCTTCATACAGCTATTGAAGTCCTTCTCATAGACAAAAAGTCGTCCATGAAAACTTCTACGATGTCTTCTAGAAAATCTGAGAACATCGATATCATGCATCTCTGAAAGGTAGAGGGGGCGTTGCAGAGTCCGAAGGGCATCCTTCAGAAGGCATAAGTGTCGTAAAGGCAGGTGAAAGTTGTTTTCTCTTGATCGTCGGGAAAGATGGGTACCTGGTAAAAACTTGAAAAGCCATCAAGGAAACAAAAGAAATTGTGTTGCGATAACCTTTCAAGAACTTGGTCAATAAAAGGGAGTGGAAAATGATCCTTCTTTGTATCCTGATTTAGCTTTCGGTAATCAATGCACATTCTCCATCTGGTGACGGTCCTAACCGCCACCTCGTCACCCTTCTCACTCGCAACCACCGTCATCCCGCCCTTTTTGGGCACCACGTGGATCAGACTTACCCAATTGCTATCGCTGATTGGGTAAATGATCCTCGCATCCCTAAGCTTTATTACCTCTTTCTTGACGACCTCCTTGAGAATCTGGTTCAGCTTCCTCTGGGGTTGGGCCAGAGGTTTGGCAGATTCATCCAAGCTGATGCGGTGCATGCACAAGGCGAGGCTGAGGCCTTTGATATCATCGACTGAGTATCCTATAGCCCCCCTGTGGAGCCGTAACTCCTCCAAAAGTCGGTCTAGATGATAGCTTGAGAGATTGGCGTTAACGATGACGGGGTTTTTGTGCTCGTCATCCAAGAACTCGTACTTCAGGCCTTCAGGAAATGCTTTTAATTCTGGCTTTGGTCCGGGTGCCTTCTCCTGAGGCTCCCCCTCGAGAGAAGCATACATCGCATACATTACCCACTGACTCTCTTCTTGCAATTCTTCATCAGAAAGGTTGACAAGTTTGAGATGCTTCGCGAATTCCGCACCTTTGAGGTCTAGGTCCTGACCATTTATAACCCTAAAGAGGGGTTCTATGGTCCAGATATCTTCCTCTATTTCCTCGTAGAACTTATTGTAGCTATCTGCGAAACATGTTGATTCAGACAGGGACAGACTCCTCATGATTTCTTTCAGCTTGAAGTCTATATGGTCGTTTCCGACCCTCAAAGTGATCATCCCCTCAGAAACATCTATCAACGCTCTACCTGTTTCCAAGAAAGGGTGTCCAAAGATGATAGTCCAAAGATGATCGGGAAGTGAGGGTCTTTAGCTGTGTCGATGATGACCATGTCGCAAGGGATGAAGAAATTGCCAACCCTAATCGGCACGTCTTTGACAATGCCGACGTGTCTCTTAAAGGTGTGGTCAGCCAGTTCAATCCGCATGTTGGTTTGAACCATGTCTGTCAAACCCACCCTTTGTGCAAAACTTAGGGGCATAAGGCTGATGCTTGCCCCCAAGTCTGCTAGACCTTTATACTCGACATTGTCCCCGAAGGAGAACGGGATTGTGAATGCTCCGGGGTCCCTTCTCTTATTAGGCACGTCAGGATTTACGAAGGAAGAGGAGGTAGAATCTAGGTGCACTGTCTCGATCCTTCCTCCCCTTCTCTTCTTTGTGATAAGGTCCTTGAGGAACTTAGCATATGTGGGCATCTCCTCCAATGCGTCAAGGAAAGGCACTTCGAGATGCAGCTTCCTAATCAACTCCATGAACTTCTCATGACGCTTCTTCAGATTCACCATTATCAACTTGTACAGGAATGGAATCCGAGGAGTGTAAGCACTCCTACCAGGTAGCTCTTCAGGGAACCTTTGCGCAGACTCTTGAACATCTGCCTACCCTTTTCCCTCTTCTATTGGGATTTGTGTCGCCTCCTCAGGCCTTAGCTCGGGCTCTGGTCTGACTTCTTCAGGGTGCTCAAGCATTCTTCCTGACCTCAGAACAGCCATTCCGGCAGTTTCAGGGTAGGAGAGTGCTTGCATCGCAGGATTCCCCATCAGAGAAGTCATCTGGGTTAGCTGCTGAGAAGTCATCAGGATTCCCCATCGTAGGAGAGTGCTTTTACATTTATAAACCTGAATCCTTCTAGGCCCCCACAACTTTGTTTACGGGGTTGAAGTAGTCATGCGGGGTCGAACACAGGGACAAGGGGGCAGTGTTGAGAATCCATAATCGACACGCTACACTCCGGCGGATATTAAAAGATGATAAAATTCCCAAAAGGGGAATCAGCAAGGTGTCACGAATAAAACAAGAAAAACTATCTCCAACTAGAGTTACAAGAGAGATTTAAGGTTTTAGCATTTAGCAGTTTTTAGGGGTTTTCATGCAACGGAAACAGTAAGATAAAACTAGAGCTAGAGCAAAGTACGAAGGATAAGACTACAGTAAAACAAGCGGCATCAGTAACATCATGCACCCCTCCTCTCAGAGAGGGTACCTCTAACCCAGTACCAACACCCATCTCGAGGTTGTTGGCCTTAAATTAGAGTGGAATGTTACTAGAACAACTCCGTTCCAGGCACTCTCATACTCCAGAATCGGACCAAACGCTAGAGCCACAACACGACTCTTGAAGTTGTTGCGACGGGAAAACGCGGTTCGGTAGCTAAGCGAAACGCGATCCAAACATGCAAGCTAGCGCTGAGATGTCAGACATAGCAGTCATCCAATCATATGTACTAAGCATAGAGCAACAAGTAATTAAACTTTCCCATTTCCATATACATTAAAGGTCTTAATACATTGCATGGAATAAAGAATTAAATAACTGAATTAAAACTATGTGTCACCCTCTTGATGTAGAAGGTCGACAGACTACATCGACTCTCCCTGCCCGATATTGGTCAGGGGCCTAGCCCGATAAAGATGTGTCGGGCGGCACGCTGCGATGCTCGACTGTATCGCTCAAGTACCCTAGCCGATACGCTCAAGTCGGGCGGCACACCCTCTCGGTCGATACACATGACGGGCGGAGCATATCGGGTTCGATATTGTGTCGGGTGAGGAGCGACGTTTTCTACCGTCAGGCGTCCATGTCGCTGATCTACATTGGCTGATATCGGCCAACAGTGTCGCCCGAGACAGTCCTAAGTGAACCATCCCCTCCCTCTCGCGATGAGGAAGAGCTCGCCCGACACGAGCACTGGGGCGCGATACGTTTGCTCTCACAGTTTCCTCCGAAGGTAGCTCAGGGTTCCCAACTGTCCAAACTATATTTTCGGCTTCCTGTAGCTGCTATTTATAGGCAGTGGTTGGGGAAGTTTATGGTGCTTGAAGCGCCACGTGTCCCCCTTATTGCGGGTCAGTGGACGGCCGAAACTGGGTATCGCTCGACGTAGGGTGTCGACTATCAGGCACGTGACGTAGGGTGCGCCTTCCGGTGGGTGGCTGTGTCGCCCGACAAGTTGGGTTGTCGAGGCGAGCTTTGGCTCCCTGTCGGGTAGAAGGCATGTCCTCTGTCTGTTTCTTATCGCACGGCGTCCCTTTGTCGTGCGTCATTGTGTTTCTCCACCCTATCGGGCGGAGGTTGTGTCGGGCGTCTGTAGGCCGAAAAGACTTGGACTTATTCGTGGGCCGGGGTCATCCCTTATTGTACCAAAATGTACCGAAAAGATGGAGAATTCTGTAAAGAATGGAAATATTGGAGTTAGAACATTTCTTGGCCAATTACTGCAAAAGTGCTTATAAAAGAGAGGAAAATGGCAGAAAAGGGCAGTTTTGATAATAGAAAACAAGGAAAAAACCTCACAAAAATTGGTGTTATCAGTCATCAAGGAAGGAATTATGAGATATGTTAATCATGATGATTCCTATGCTAATGGCAAGGAACTCGAAATGAAAAAGGTAAAATGATACATAAGAAGTTGTAACCTACATAATGATTATAGAATTGGTTACCTTTTTGCTAGTGACCCTTGAATAATGTTGTTATGATGTGGGAAGTGTGTTTCCCTTTGTGTATTTTCTTTCCAAGACACAACTTTCAAGTGGATCAGTACCACTTGGTAGGTGTGGATTCATTGTAAACATGAGGTTGGATAGCTAATTATAACATAAGGTTGCTTGGACTATGGTTCTAAGATCATAAAGTTTGTGATGAGTTTGCTTTTGAGCCTTCCAATAATTTGGGAGATTCCTCTTATATGTCTTGATATTTGTTATGTTGGTAAAAGTAGTTGAGATAAGGATATGAGTTCCTTATAGCACATGAGGTGGATACCAATGTAATGAATCCTAGTATCCAAGATGTATCAATAATATGGGAAGTATGTGAAGGTTGGAGATGTTTACTACATCAACATTCCAAGTATTCCTCTCCCTTAGAGAGAGAGAGTTGATGATGACCCTATAAATGTTGGAAGTGATTCTATAATGTTGTGTATGGTTGAGTGATAGCTAGACAGGACCACTATCAAGGATAGATGGTTTTTTGGTCAACAGATATGTGATAGGTGTTCCTTTATTATTTACCTATGATCAAATATCAATGCATAAGACTTAGATTGGATGACATAATTCACATGACCATGATGAGTTTATAGTTATGTCCTTTAGACTAACCAATATACAAATAGAATTTATGAATATGAGGAATAGAGTGTTCCGGTCTTGTCATACAAGTGTATGATTCTTCAACCAAATATATGGTCAGTCCACAATTGAGATGATTGGATAACCCTCTCAAAAAATATTCGTCATAATTTCTTGAAAACTATGGGGTTCCTACATGGTTGATTGAGTTTGTGATTACAAAAATCATTAAAGGAGCATAGAGATGAAACCTTATAATGTTGCATATGATAATAGATACCTGATTTCGATGTTTGGTAAGATCCAGTGAGTGTGACCTCTAAGTGATGCGTGATACAACATATAGAATAATTCAAGATGACAATTGAGTCCCAAAGTTGAAAGTTACTATTAGATGTGTACAGGTGGAACAACAAGTTTCTATGTTCCATATTTGCAAATGTCTTCTTAGGTGGGGTTTTTTGTGCTGATCCAAGATGAGATACGCATAAATGATGTGGCATCACCATGATATTCAAGTAACCATGTGAAGGTAATAGGATGAGGTGCAAAGGAAGTACCCATCTTTGTTTACCTTGGATTTCGGGGGTGAAATCCCTGTTAGGGGCTTATAATTATGAGGCCCCTAAACTTTCTTAGTGAGTTGAACAAGCTTATTTATCATAACTGAATTATTATAACCCTAATATAGCCTTGTGATATGCTTTGAAATCATAAGACAAGCTTTAGTTTCAAATTTGGTCCAATTTGGACATTGTTTGAGCAAGTTATGTAATTTTATGCACATTTTGGACATTTCTACAATTTACCCAATTGAGAGGTTTTCTTTGCAATTTATCACTTGCATTATGTTCCTTGGATATTATTTTATCATTCTTTATCTAGTTGATCCGTGGGTTTCCTATTTAAACCTTTGTTTGAAGCTATTTTATCCAAGGGTATTTTAGGGTTTTCCCCTTCACGGATGAGCTACCTTTAGTAGCTATCAACTAATGAATTATTTGATTGGCTGGGAAATTCGAAAAAGGAAAGTTAAGCAGGTCTATACACATGACGGGGGAGCTTCTTGTGTGTTTTCTTGTATATTATTAATAAATTAAGGCCATGGACACTTGGATAGATACTAGAATTTCAACTTTTTCTTTTTCTTTATCTTAAAATGTCATATACTTATCCCCAAGCACCAAAACGAGCCATTTTCTCTCCACCACTTCCCTCCTTCTCCCAACATTGTTCTCCCTCTGTTTATCTACGAATTTTTCTTCCCAAAGAAGAAGAAAGTGGGTATCTTCTTGGAGAAAGGCTCTAAGGTTGAAATTGACTTCATTTTAGGGTTGAAAAAGCTTCCTTCTAGTGATCTTGACCTAAAAGTGTAAGAATCCCTACTTTCCTCCATTTATTCCTTTTTATCCTTCCTCCTAGCTTCCTCCAGGTTGGAACCTTGCTATTCCATGGTAGAATTTTCTCTAAGGCTCTAAAACCCTACCTTTCTTGCTCCTTATGCTTAGGGTTTGCTCATTTGATGAAGAAAGGTGCTAGATGGACGAATTCATAGCTTATTATTGGATTTTCTACCCTAACTACTTGATATTTATTCTTTGTGTGGTTTCATCTTCTTATTAGAGGCAAGTTTTATAACTTTCTCCACGTTTATTGCTTACTATAAGATTTCTAGATCATCGGAATTGTGAATAATTTTATTCCGAAGGGACAAGACAAATGTCTAGCCCTAGCACAAAGTGATCATACAAGATAGGTTTAAAGAATAAACCTTTCCAAAGGACCAAGAGGCCAAACAACCCATTGCTTTAATCAAGAGCACGATGTCCAGACTAGGTCTGTTCATTATGTTCCTGTTTGAAGAAAAGGGTTATCAAAGCATGCTTATGCAGCAATGCTTCACGAATACAAATTGCATACTCAATATTGAGTAGCCCGAGCTCAAAGAAATGACATCAAACACTAAATAAGAACTTTTATGGCATGAGCGAAGAAGGAACCATCATTTCCCTTTCCCCATGCAGTAGCAGCTCAGTGTACGTCCCATGTCATTCGAATGTGACTAGGAAGTGTGGTCCTCCATTCACCATGAGTAAACAGAACATTTTGCACAGCACCTCTAGTCAGCATGGAAACCTTTTGTGCAGTAAGAACCTCCCCACCATGTCTACGGCTATTACGTTCTTTCCATATAAAATATGAAGTAGCTGAAAGAACCAGGAGCATGAACTCTCGAATCTTTACATCTTCAAAGACTGAACTCGGATTGGACCAAGGATTCCAGTCTTCTGGCGATGAGCTGCAACCCAGGATTTCCCATATTCTCTTGGTGAACGAACAATGTTTGAAGAGATGATTAAAAGTTTCATTGGCTTCATAGAAAAGGTTGCATATAGTAGGATAATCCGGACACCATTGACTGATCTTATCCGCAGTGCTAAGACCATCTTTTCGAGCTTTATAAATGATCATAGCCCATCTTGGAATGTTATGCTTATGCCATAGGTATTTCCCCATGTCACAAAGATGTGTGCGGGGTCTTATTTCCTCCTAGAAATCAATATTATCTTCAGCTCTCAAAAGCCCTCTATTGGCATCAGTAGAATAAAGTTTAGAGCAGATCACGAATTCCTCTACCATCTTCCTCCAGGTACAAGAGTAGCCCTGACACATAACACCTTGGTTTTCCATAGTCATACCATACCTGTTCTTCATCCATCTAGTCCATACCGGATCAGAACCAGTAATGAATTTGTCGACCTTCTTCCAAAGAGCCCATCGTGCAATATCCTTGAACTGTTTAATACCCAATCTTCCTTCTTCATAAGGTAAAGCCAACTTTTCCCAAGAGATGGTATGTGCTGCTTCACCCCATAAGAAGTGATTGGTAATGGTTTGTAATCTTTTAAGAATAGCCATTGGAGTGTGGCCTTGCATGCACCAAAAGGTAAGCAATCCAATTACATTGGCTTTAATCAGAAGCACTCTTCCTGCAAAAGAAATGCATTTGGGAGGCCAACGGTCAATCATGACTGGTTTGTAATCTTTCAAGAACAGCCATTGGAATGTGGCCTTGCATGCACCAAAAGGTAAGCAATCCAATTACATTGGCTTTAGTCAGAAGCACTCTTCCTGCAAAAGAAATGCATTTGGGAGGCCAACGGTCAAGCATGCTTCTAAGCCCATCAACACACATACCATAATTTTGTGCTAATATTGTGCCGACAGTGAGAGGAAAACCAAGATACTTGCAAGGGAGCTCATGAACCGACATGTCCAGTATATTTGAATATAGACTTGCATTGCTACAAGCTGATTTGGAAAGAAAAATCGAGGATTTTCCCGGATTAACATACAATCATGTGCTATCACCAAAAATTTGCAGCGTATTCTTCACCTCTTAAAGACAACCTGGAGTACCATTAAGAAAGAGAAGTACATCATCTGCAAAAATCAAGTGGCTTTAGAATAGGAGTGCCTCTAATCTTATATGGTTTCAAGGTACCCTGAGCTTCTTTATTATTTATAACGATAGTTACTTGTTCCATAACAAGAGTAAACAGTAGTGGAGATAAGGAATCTCCCTGCCTTAGACCCCGATTGCTTTGAAAAAGACCCATGGGCAATCCGTTCACCAAGACTGAGAAGGAACATTTTTAAACACATTCCTTGATCCAACGAATCCATCTATCACAAAAACCGAAGTTATGTAGACTGATCCATAATGATTCCTAAGAAACATGATCAAAAGCTTTGGAAATGTCCAATTTGACACAAACCTTTGCTCTAGCTTTTTTAAGACCAAAGGCGTGAAGAAATTCACCTGCTAATTGTGTACAATCAGAAATATTTCTTTCTGGGATAAATGCACCTTGGTTCTGAGAAACAAGATTAGGAAGCACAACTTTAAGTCTATTAGCCAAGATTTTCAACCAAATATTATAAACCACACCACAACATGCAATCAATCTAAAGTCCCTCATGGTAGAGGCATTGGTGGATTTGGGAATCAAGGCAAGAAATGCATGATTACATTCTCTAACCATACTTCCACCATAGAATAACCATTTGATTGCTTTCACCAAATCATCACCAATGATGTGCCAAAAATGCGTGAACCATCTAGCATTGAATCCGTCCGGTCCTGGAGCCTTATCCATTCCAATCGACCAAAGAGAATCTTTAATTTCTTTGTAACAAATGTCACCACATAGAAGATTGTTCTCATCTTCACCAAGGGTGCGGGTAGGTGTAGCAAGCAAATTTGAATTGCTGGAAACCGAGCCATTGTAAAGATTAGTAAACAAATCCACTACATCCTTACCTAAATCTTCATGAGAATGTAGGACCTCGCCATTAACGTTGATTAACTCCCGAATAAAGTCATGTATAATCTTCCTCTTGACCGCACATTGGTAGAATTGAGTATTGCGTTCCGCATCTGTAATCCATAGAGTATGGCTCCATTGATAATAAAAACATTCCTCTGCTTTTCCTAGAGCATCAAGACGAGTTCTAAGATCCTTTTCCGCATGAATCAGATCAGCATTAAAGGGATCCAATTGCAGTTTTTCCTCCACAATACGAAACTCTTCAAGAATAGTTCTCTTAAGATTTGGTACATTGCATTTGTTCTTAGACCAAATCTTGATCCTCTTCTTAGTGTGTTTAAGTTTCTTCATAAAAATAAAAAGCGGATTGCCCTCAACATCCAGAGACCAGCTGTCTCTCACAGTGTCCTCAAAACATTCCCATTCAATCCAATAATTGAGTGATCGAAAAGGTTTCCTTCTCTTCATTGTTGTTTCCTGAGAAAGATGAAGACAAATGGTATCATGATCACGTATAGCAGCAGGGAAACGTATAGAGGCGTGTGCACCTGCAAATAAAATAGAAAAATCATCATTAACTAGCACCCTGTCCAATTTGCAGGCAATGCGTATGTCCACGTCCTGAAGATTGGACCAGGTAGTATCACCGCCATGTAAAGGTAGTTCAAGAAAGTCAGAAGTAGCAAAAACTTGACTGAATTCCTCAATAGCTCTCATGCCTCTTTCTTTGCCTCCCACCTTTTCCCATGAAAATCGTGTGCAGTTAAAGTCGCCCATGATTACCCATTGTCCATGAATGGAATTGGCAAGAGAGTTAATGGTGTCCCACAACATTCTTCTTCCAGCCGTGGTAGTGTTACCGTATACAGCTGAAACTGTAATAACCACACCTCCTTTATTCGTGCATTTCATAGTGATTGCTTGCACAGAAGAATCAATCAGCGTGACCTCCCATGAATTAGGTTTGTAACCACAGCAGATCTGGCCTCCATCTACACTATCAAGATTGGACAAATAGTTCCAACCTCTGGGAAATAATGTATTCACCTTAGCCACATTGCTTCTGGAAATCTTGATTTCAAGTATACATGCAAGAGATGCATCCATCTCCCTCAGCACCCATCTCACCTCACCCTGTCGGTACGCCTCTACACCTCGCCGAACATTCCATGCGAGAAGAGTCATGGATCACTATTGGTCACGCTATTATCCGTTGCGCGGACACGTGATTTTTTTGTCTTTCGAGGACGTCCCACCTTCTTGGTCTGCTTAGGCAAAATAAGTAGTTGTGCTTCTTCATCTAAAAGGTCTGCTACCTCTTTGAAGCCGAGTTGATTGCTTTTCGGGACTTCTGGTATGTTTGCATCACCCAAGCATGGTGTGCGTACTGCACCTGGTCTCCGGGGAGGTTTAACACTACCCCATTATTCAGTCATAATTTCATTTTGCATATTTTCTTGAGTCGAAACAATGGGAGTGAAAACTGCTATTCCACTTGTCTCAGCCCCTATTGCTAGTTCAGCTAGCTGCACACCAATCGCCGGAGAGCTATCTTTCGCAACTGCAGCAATAGCCTCCGCTATGTGCATCTATACTGGATCAGACGAAACACATGGAGTAATCAGATCATCTACTACTGCGATTGGGATTTCATCCACTGAAGCATCCAAATTCAGATCTCCCACCACCTTGGAAGCGCTTGCATGCACATCCATGGTCTTATCAATGATTTGCACCTCTTCTTCGGTGTCTAGTTTTCTGGTATGCGGCCTGCCGACCCTATTAACAGTGCTAATTTTCTGACTCCAAGGACATCTAGAATCAGCGTGACCAAACACTTTACATGAAGAGCATCTTCTGGGATAGTATTCATAGTCAACCGGGCAATGAATCATCCCATCCCCTTCTACCTTAAGTGGGACCTCCAGAGGGGCATCCTTCTCTGCCGAAAACTCTACCATGACTCTTGATAATTCTGGATTGAATCCCCGAGTAGTGCGTTCATCCATGCGCAAAGGCTTGCCAAGAAAGCTAGCAACTGCGATGAGAATTGACGTCGAGTTCATAAGGCCTAGGGTTGGAAAGTGAACCCAACATGGAATAGTCGTGAGCAGGTCCCTTTCTAGAGTTGCCGAAGGTGTCCACTTCTTCATCAAGACTATGCGTCCATCAAAGAACAGAGGTCTCATCTTCAAAGCAATATCTCTATCTTTAACATCATAAAATGAAGCAAAGAAGAAACGATTTGCCTTCTTGGTAAGATCCCAATCACATTTCGGAATCCAAGTTCTCTGGCACCATGCTTTCATGGGTATAAGATGGGGGTTAGCATCCACCACATGAAAAATGATGGTGTTAGCCCATCGCTCTTGGATCTCTTCGATCTGATGGCGCTTGATGAGAACTACAAGCCCATCCTCTTCGTCTTCCACTAGTGGTATCTATGCCATGTCTTCAATAGGTTTCTCATCATATGCACCACTATAAACCCAAGAAGCTTGAAGGCCACTTAGATTCCATGGTCTAGAAGGATGTAATCCACCATGACCACGACCCCTACTGAGTGATCTTCCACTGTTGACGTTCATCGGCGTCTCCTTAGTCCCCAAAGGACCTGCAAGCATCTCTTCCATTAGTTTCTTACCCCGATCCTCCCCACCAGGCGGCGGGTCGTCCATCTTTCTTCCGGCAGATCCATCCCGTCCTCCTCTACTTCAAGATTGGAATTCGCTGTCACTGTGAACCCCTGTACGACTGACCTCCCCACAAGGGTCTGTAGCTCCGCTAGCAGTAGGACGTCCAAGTCCCCCATGTCCTCCTCTACCGCCAAAACCTCCCCAACCTCCACCTCCACGTTGATGCATGGGACTTCTCTTAGCCGCTTCCTCCGCTGCCTCCTGGGCTAGGGTAATGTGTATACCCTTAGTGCCCTTGTTCTTGCCTCTCTTTGCCATGCCCGGAAACACTAGTCCCCGACCAGCGGGGTGCTGGCCGACGTGCCTCCGGAAATCCTGCCCGTAGAGTCACCTAGGGTGAGCGCCGCCAAGAGTCGCCTAGGGGTAATTATATCATAGTTAGCTTTCTAGATCATGTTCTTGCTTGAAAATGCTTATTCATGCACTAAAAACCTATGCTTGACTTGGATTTTGATTTTTATAATGTTCCCGATTCTGATTTCAGTTATATATGAACCTGTGATCATGTATATTTTATTCCTAAGGTGTAATATAACTTGGATCAGGTTGGTTTGACAACCTATGGTGTTAAGCACCTATCAACCAATGGTCAATTTTAGGGTTTTAAGCTGATTTCTTCTATAAACCATGACCCGATGATGGTACCATTGCAACAACCCTATGGTGTTGTCTTCATAACAACTTATGGTCATGATTAAGGGTGTCAAATGATGGTGAAAACCTATGGTCACCCCCTTTGGTCAGGTTTTGGACCAATTAGAAGTTTAATGATCAACCATTAAGTACGCTACTGATGTTATCAATCAATGACGACATTAGCTTAATATTTGATGTTGATTAATGAATATAGTGTTGATCTAACAACCTATGGTGATTTAATGGTCACTAATGATGGTGGATCAGGTCTTGAAAACCTATGTTGAGTCAAGCATTGTAGTTGTAGCACCAACTAAGCCTTAGACCAATGGTTTCTTGGGTCACTTGATGCAATGGTCATACCTATACTGTAATTAATGGTTTTAATATATGAACTTGACCTAGTGGTGAAGATATAATGTTTATTCCTCCAATAAAGTGGGATGATGGATAATGTAATATGTTGGTCCTAATAATGTGATTTAGATGGTTTCCTTTATATGATCAACTTAAGGAGCTTACCTGTTGACATTAGATAGCTTGTTTTAAATGAACAGTCGATTGTGGCTTTTACCCCACTTTCAATGGAACTGTTTGTGTTGTTAATCAAGGGATGCTTAGGGTTAGAAGTTGAATCTTTCTAGATAACAAATCAAGGACTTCATAGATGTCTTATCTAATGTGTTTACTTATGTAAACAACCAATGGCCTTACCTTTTAAACGTCCAATGGTTCTGTGTGACATTGTCATATGGTGATATGGGTTGAATGATGATGGAACAACTGTTGGGTTACCATTAAAAAGTTAGTCTTACCTATTCACTCATATGAATAGAAGGTATGATAACCATATTGTGTGGATATGTAACCCTAATGAGGTATAGCTGTTATACTTAGCTTTAATATAACTAAATGATGGTAATTGGGTATGAACAGTCCTTGAATGACTAATACAATCATGGAGTACTCTGTTACTATTGTTGAAACCCTAGTATGCTATAACTTGATGGTTACACCTTGATTTATGTGTTATTTCATACTTGAGAATGGTATTAAATGTGATGGTGATGCTTCACCTTATGAATCTATGATCCAATGGGGATGTCGTGAGTTAGGGTTTGGGTATGAGTGTTGATTAGTAACATTAATATAACATATCTTGTGAACCTAACTTTAATGCAAATATATAAAGATGAGTATTCATGTCTAACATTCTTATATGATGGATTGATGGTTTAATAGCCTCCTTAATATGATTATAACCTTGATATGTTAATTGGTGGTTCTCATAGCCACATGGTTGATACTTTCTTATGCTAAACATGTACATTATGAATATGATAAGAGTTAATCATATCTGGATTCCTTTCATTTTGATGTAATAAAGGAATGGTCTTAATGTTAATATAACCCTGATATGATTGTTTATGAATATCTCCTAGCTCATTAATGTGATATTGTGTTGATCTGGTGTATTGTATGTAAGTGATGTTGTTGAGCCTTGTTATAAGGCATGCAAAGATAATGACGATCTTGCAGGGAATGATATGATGGTCTTAATGACCTTTGGGCATGGTTGATCCCTAAATGAGGTGTAATCCTCTTATGTTGATAAGGGTTTATACCTTGTGATATTGTGAAAAGGATTTATATCTTGTGATCATATGATGACTAGTGTAGTCTCATCAATGGCAAGTGAATAGTACCATGTGATGATGAGATGACAAATTATGTTTCATACATTTAATATCTTTTCAAGTTTTGATATTTATATGCTTGCCAGAAGTGAATTAGGGTTTGTATGTCCACTTGTTTGATGTGGCCTTAATTCACCCAATTGGCATAACTAATCAAGTGCAACTCTAATCATGTAGTACCTTGTACCGTATAGCCATATTTAGTGTCAAAACTTGTTGGATAGTGAAATGAGTATTCCTAAGGGAAACTCAGACCACATACTGTTGAGTATGTGGGGGTGGTAGGTTGAGGATATATCCTTTTCATCCACAATGCAGATTGTGGAGGTTGGTTATGGTCATGCCTCATACATCTGGTGTGATTGAGAATGGTTGTGATCGTGTCTCAGTGATTATAATATGATGTGATTAGAGGACAACTGTGGTTGTACCTCAGTGATTGGGTTTGAACACCCTGGTTTCTAGTGTTGTGACTTGTACCAAGGTCGGATAAGTGGTTATCAGCTTGACTATATGTCGTTGTGGTGGCAACTTTGACTGATATGTCATTGCCTTTTTACTTGTACTGACTGAGGGGAAAAGATCTTAGGATACCGGAACTCCTAGACCTTATATGGAACCGAATAGCCCTCCGTAGGGGTCGGTTGGACTTTGAATGGTACAATTCAAATTCCCCAGGGCATAATAAAAGATATAAGACAGCCGTGTAGCATATCTGTTTAGGGTTATACACAACGCTTCATATTGGATGATAATACTTGTTTGCTTGCTTTTCACTGAGATCATGTATAGTACAATAAGAGATATTAGATATGCTTATGTTGTAGCTATGCTCATGTTGTAAACATGGTCATGTTGTCAAATATACTGACACTGATGATAAAGATGTTGCTACTAGCTATGCTTAATACTACTAGCCATGTCTTTGTAACTAGAAATGCATACACTACTAGTCATGCTTATCCAGATAGTTGTTCTTATGTTGTTAGCTCTTCTTATGATGTTGATATGTTCAACCAATTAGACATGCTCATGTTGTTAGCTATTATCATGTGCTAGACTTATTCATAATGATAGATATTATATGTTACTAGACTTGCTCGCAATGCTAGATATGCATATGCTATTGAATTGCTTATATTGTCAACAAATAAAGGATGATAGTCTGGCTAATGATGATAGTTATTATCTACTCCTTAATGTATTTTGTTAATCATCAGTATTGCTGATCTTATTTGTTAAATCTTATTAAACTACTTAACTATTTAATTACTTCAAAATTTTGTAATCAATAAACATTGTTGGATGTTATATCTCTTGCTGGGACATGGGTCTCACCCTTGTGGTTTGCCACAATTTTTTTAGGTAATCAAATGTGACAAAAACAAACATGTGGCAGCAAAGAGAAGATTTAGTAATGAATATTTGAGGAAGTTAATTGGATGTCTAGTGTGTCCTAGAGTCGTCCTTGTACTCTTAGGTCGGGGCATGAAAAGTTTGTATATTATGTTTCAAACAAATCAGACTTTTCTTAGCATATTAATGCTTGTTTGTGTGATATATATGAATATTGTTCTCTTGTGTATATATGTTGTGGCTAAGGCAATAGAATATTTTGTATAAAATTCTTAGTATAGTATGGATATAAGAGATGTTGGGTTCTCATGCAAATGTTTTTGAGTGGGTGTTGACGTTGAAATCAGTTTTAATTTACCCATATTTTTGGGTATGTGATTAATTAGTGATTGATTGTGTTTTATGTTTTGAGTAATCTCGTTTAGTGTAGTGGGTTCTCACAATATTCATGATGCTTGGAAACCCTAATTTCCATTCATACACCATCCGTCAATCATTCACAAGTTGGCTCATTTGAGCCAATCTCTCAAAATTAACCCTAGACATAGAGGACCTTCATTTAACTTGTCATATTGATCTCCATATACATGCCATTTTAAATTATAGTAAGATTCAACAATACACTTTAGTACCTCATGCTTATTCAATTCTATACATGTCCACTTTAGTAATTCATGTTGATGATCTAAGGAAGTTGGTTCTAGAAGAGACTCTCTCTTCGATGTACGCCATGCATCCAGGTAGCACCAAGATGTATCACAACTTGAACGACCTATATTGGTGGTCTAGTTTGAAGCATGTTGTAGCAAAGTTTTTTGTCTAAGTGAGTAGTGTATCAATAAGTTAAGGCAAAGCTCACCTATACTAACTTTGCCAGCATTTCCCATACCATAATGGAAATGAGATCATATCACAATGGACTTTGTGGTTGGACTTCGTAGGATAGACAAAGGAAATGATTCCATTTGGGTAATCGTTGACAGGTTGACTAAGTCAACATATTTCCTTCCTGTGAAGACAAAGTATACACCTAAGAAGTTGGTACATGTTTATGTGGATGAGATAGTGCGTTTGCATAATATTCTAGTTACCATCGTGTGTGATATAGGTCCTCAGTATACCATTACTTTTGGGAGTGTCTACATACAACTATGGGTACACATTTGAGGTTCATCACAACATTTCACCCACAGATAGATGGACAGTCTGAGAGGACTTTATAGACTTTGGAGGACCTTTTGAGAGCCAGTGTCTTGCAATTTTTGGATAGTTGGGATATACATCTAAGTTTGATAGAGTTTTCCTACAATACTAGCTATTAGAGGATTATTGAATGGTATCATATGAGGCTTTGTATGGAATACATTGCATATCTCCATTGTGTTGGTATGAGACTGGTGAATATCAGCTTTTGGGTCATGAACGTGTGTAATAGACAACAAAAAAGATCAAAGTGATCCAGCAGCAGCGGAAGGCATCCCATTATAGGTAGAAATCTTATACTGATAATTTTTTAAGGTCGTTGGAGTTCCAAGTGGGAGATGAGGTGTATCTCAAGGTCTCTCCTTGCAAATGTTTGATGAGGTTTGGAAAGAACGATAAGTTAGCTCCCAAGTTTATGGGACCATACCCTGTAGCGGCTATGTTGGGAAGGTGGATTACAAGTTGGAGTTGCCACCTGAGTTGTAGAGGTTGCATCTGGTATTCCATGTTAGTATGTTGAGGAAGTGTAACTCATACACTAAGTTGGCTTTGCAACCAGTGGAGGTTGAGATGGATGAGGATGTGTCATATGTGGATGGTCCTGTGTTGATCCGTAATAGGAGGGTGAAGAAGTTGAAGAAGAAGGATGTCATTTTGATTAAGGTTTTTTGGAATCACCATGGCGAGTAGGAAGCCATGTGGGAGCTTTAGGATGATATGTATAGGAAGTACCCGTCTCTTTTGGCATAGGATTTCGGGGGTGAAATCCTTGTTAGGGGTATATGATTGTAAGACCCCTGACCTATATTAGTGCTTGATAGTTCTTTGTTTGCTTAATAAGATGCTTAATCCTTAATATTATCATATGATGCACCTTAATCACATGTGACATACTTATTTTTTCAGTTTGGTTCTGTTTGGTTGATGTTTGAGATAGTTATGCTTATTTTGGACCAAGTTGCATTTTTACCCATATTGAGGATCTATCTTGTTTTAGGGCTTAAGATTTTTAAGAATTCCCCCATAGATTTCTCTTTCTCCTAAACCCTAATTCTTACACCTGAAACCCTAGTGATGGTGGATTAGTATCTTCTTACATGCATGTTCAATTGATGGTTTTATCACAATTCGTATGGTCTAGTTATCATGTGTTGGACAAAGGATTTTGACTCTAGTATACATGTGTTGGATGTTTGTTTTCATCCCTCATAGTATATCTCCATTTTTTATCTTGGTGATGGTCATTTCTTAGGGTTTTGATGTTCATCCTTGATTATGTTTAGTTTCCTTGATGTGTATCATATGTTTTGATCGAGGTGTTTATCTATTTTGAGTTTAATTATGTGCTGTTTGGAGTGGCCTGACCTTGTGGTCACTACACTCACCCTGATGCTTGAGATTGCTACATGCTTTATGGGGTGTTGTGGGTCCAACAAACCCTAACCCTAAATGGGTGGTCGCTACAGTTCTTGGCTTGGTTTGTTCACTACAAGGGTTGCTACATGTGGTCATCTTGCGATCACAACACATGCTTCTGTTTGGTTGGTCACTACACATACCTAGCTTGGTCACAAAAAGGTGCTAAACTCCTATGATTTCTACATGTGGGGTTGACACTATGGTCTCTACAACGTATTAACCTAGTAGGTTGCTACACATGTGTAAGTAAGTGATGGTCTCTACAGTTTGGCTCTTGAATGGTCGATACATAGTGCTATTTGGAATGATCGTTTGATCATAGTTATGATGTTTAAACCTAATATGCTCCAAGAAGGTGGGAGGTGATGTACCTAGTTTTGAAGTTGAATATTGTTATGGAAACCCTAATCGGCTACATGAGAAACCCTAACTGTAGTTATAAATGAATGATGTAATGCTTATCCCACTTGAAATGATTAACATGTAATAATGTTTTTTGTCTACTACTTGTGTAACCCTAACCTTATAGGTGGAATATATATCATAGATAATGATTTTTGTGATTCATTTGACATGACTGAAGGTGAGGACTATGAGCCTTTATGACGCATGGTAAAATCATGATGATGTGCAAGGATTATGTGAGTTGGTCTAATGACCTGGAAGAGGCTTTATGCCTGATGTGAGGTGATACCCTCTAGTGGTGTATAAGGTATGGTGATCCCAATATGATGTGATAATGATGTTGTCCTTGTATGGTAGTATATCAAGTGATGATGTGACAAGTTTATACCTCACATATTTTATATCTTCTGATGTTGCAACATACCCTTATCTTTGTAGAGTTTGTTTAGGGATTTTACATTGTAACTTGGTTGATGCCAAAAGACACCCAATTGGCCTAAATAATAAAGGGAAACCCTAATCATGTAGTGCCGTGCGCCATATATCCATTCCAGATTCAGAATTTTGTTGGATGGTGAATGGGTACTCCTAAGGGAGAACCTAGTGTGCATACTATTGAGTATGTGAGGTGCAAGTGACTGTGTGTCCTTGACATCTTGATCTCAAGTGTTTTGAGAGTGATTGCAGTCGGGTCTCGATGATGATGAGAATGTGATATGAAGTGATACAGGAAAATTGTGGTTGTACCTCAGTGATTGAGTTACATACCTTGGTTTTCAAGTGTCTTGACCTATAACAAGGAAGGCAAGATATTAACATGACTATATCTTTGACTATAAGTTGTTGTTTTGTAGTTTGAATGATATGTCACTATGGTGCAGGCTCAAACTGATAGAGTTGTGTGGGAAGATCATGGAGTCTGGATCTTCCATAGATCTTATATGGAATATATTATGACGTAGCAGTGGTCAGTTGAATTTGGGTGGTACGACTTAAATCCTCATGGAAAATAAAAGACGTAATAAAGTCGTGTAGCATATTTTCTTAGGGTCAAATATGATTCACATTGGATGACCCCTTTTCCTTACATATTATACTAAGATTATACATGTTCTTCATATTCCTTCTAAAAGTATAAGATGGTCTACTACTTAGTTGTAGATGCTTAAATTGCTTAAACAATGTTAACGACTTTGCTTATATCATTTAGTTGAATCTATTCATCCTGATAATAATGTTATTTTCCTACTTTAATCTATTTATGTTGATAATAGTTGTTAGCAGAGTTATATCTCTCGCTAGGACATTAGTCTCACCCATGGGTTTCCACATCTTTTAGGTGGTCATGCATGATTAAGTAGAGATCGTGCAGTTGATGATGAGTAGTAGGAAGAGAAGTAGATGTTGAAGGTTGGATATGCTGCTAATGTTTTGTAGTAGAGTCCTATGTGTCGTCGCCATACTCTCAGGTCTTGGGGGATGTTTTGTAGATGTTGTTTATCGATATGAATTTTTGGTAGTATATATGACATGGTTGTATAGATATGGCTTGAATATATATCAACATGTTACCTTGGTGACAAGTTGTAGCAAGTTGGCCAAGTTAACAATGATATGTACACTAGTACAGAAATGGCTTATAATGTCAAATTTACATGCATAAGTTGTATACAAGAAATCAACGCCTAAATCCTACAACATCAGTTGAATACATAAACCGACATCTATCTCTGAAGAGCAGCCAGACACGGGTATCACTTTTTATTTAGTGTTGGTTCCTTAATAAGCAAACGACGCCAAAAATCGATCGCCAAATTCAAATTTTCTAGTGAAAAAAATTGCCTCCAAAATTGAACATACGACCGGTTGTTAACAAAGAAACCAACGACTAAAGGTTTTTTGCGAGACAGAAATTTGGCCCATTTTTATCGTTGATTATCTTACAATAACCCACGCCGATGTGTTTTTGTGCGATGTCCCCGTGAAAATTTTCACCCCCCTTTGGCATCGGTTTTCCTACGGAAACCGACGACTATGGTCATACTTTGAGAACATTTTTTGTCAGCATATGTAGATAGACGTCGATTTTTCTAGTTGTAACTGACCACTATCATTGAATATAGGTGTCAGATTTTTAGTGGCAATTGACACCTATTATTTTAAGCATCAGTTATTTTAATAACCGACGCCTATGGTTAACTTAATAGCACCTGCGCGAGCCAGACTCTTCCCCTTTATCTATTTCATTCCTTATTTCATCTGCTCTGGCGATTCTGCTCCACCACTACTGCAACCTCCACCGCTGCTACTACTCTTCCACTGCTACAACCTCTGCCGCTGTAGGTGCACCGTCACCGATGGTCCGCCGTTGTCGCCTCTCCTTTGACGTTAGCCTACTACCACTCGTCGTTGTTGTCCTTTTCTCCTCCTCCACCAACCTAAGAAAGGTATACCCTCCTCTGTCGTTGTTGTCTTTTGCTCCTCCATCTCTGACCTAAGTAAGGTATACCCTCCTCCACCACTTTTGTCCTTTCCTCCTCCACCGCTGTTATCCTTTCCTCCTCATCCGCCAACCTTGACCTCACCCAGGCGGCACCTAGGCCTGCCTAGGAGGCCTAGGCATTCACCTAGGGTCCCAAGCCCAGGTGCCCAACCTAGTTAGGCCTCTGGGCAGCCTGAGCAGGCTGGGCGGATGCTTGGGAGGCGCCAAGGCATGCCTAGGATGCTACAAGGCATTTTTTATTAAGTTATTTACTGATTTGTGTTTATTTATGTATTGATTTTGTTATGATTTAATCATCTACTTAATTAACTTTATTTATCAACTGATTTAACTTTATTTTTCAATTTATCTGTATGTATTCATCTACCGCTTATATTAATTTATGTATTGATTTAGGAATTAATTGATCATCAACTGATTTATATTAGTTTATCAACAAAATTGTATTTATTCATCTACTTATTTGTACTTTTCTACTATTAATTATTTAGTTATCTAGTCATTTGAATTTATTTGTGTACTACTTTTGAAATTATATAATCATATCTAGTGATGTAACTTTATTACAGGCTCATTATGAACCATTAGATCTAGATCTTAGGGTATCTCTACCATCCTAACTATGAAATTGGTAATGAACTTGTTTCCTTATTCAATATATTGAGAATCCTAATCACCCTTCTTGCTTAATGATTAACTCTAATGCACTCATGTGACATGCTTGGAATGTAAATGATGAAACTTTGCCCTAGATTTCTAGTCATGCTTCTAAAGACATCAATAATCACCCTAACATAAAGAACTAGGATATGGATGATGAAACTAGGATTGTAGGTATAAGAATGACAACATACATGTATTTGTTGGCCTAGAAACCCATCTAAGATTTACTCATTAGGAGTAAATCTTGGATAGTCCTCAGTTTGGGACTATTCTTGAACACCTAATCTCACTTAGGATGTAAGTGTATAATGTTTATTTAGTTTTCAAGAAAATTTTGGTAGCACTTCCTCATTTGTTCTCTAAGTACATATGTACTTGGAGAACAGTGGGGAAATGCTGCCAAAATTTTCTTGAAAACCCAATACACATTATACACTTACTAGCGAGATTAGGTGTTCAATAATGAGATATGTGGTATACATCTATTATATATAAGACCTTAAACCCTAATTTTTTAACCATAAACCCTAATCTTTTAACCCTAGACCGTAATATTATTCTAATATATACCTGTTTAACCATAAACCCTAATCTTTTTATATGTTTTCTTTTTCTGAATGTGAACTTTACAATGTGAATGTGAACTTTACAATGTGAATTACTTTACAATGTGAAAGTGAACTTTATAATGTGAATGTGAACTTTCAGATGGCTGAGCATTCTCCTGGTGATCGTGCTGATGATTACCGTGAGGGTGAGGACGTCAATGCACCACATCAAAATGTAAGTTTTAAAAATATATCCCTGAGGTTTCTTTCTATATGTTCATTTATAGTTATATCCTATAAGTGTTTTTTGTCAAATTTTAGGTTGGTGATGTACCCCCTGAAGAAATTGGGGCACTTGATGAGCAGTAAATTTTTTTGATAAAGTGAGGGGCATCACAATGATGGACAAGTTACTACAGCAATGGGGTAATGGACCCAAACTGGTTGTGGATTTTGATAATGTAGGAAATCTAGTTGGAGTGAACCGCAACTCATTTATTTCATATATTGGGGCTGTTACTCGCAACCATTGTAGTCCTATTTTTGAATCCTGGCATAAAGTTCCTACGGGGAAGAAAGACTTAGTATGGAAGGAACTATGCGTGAGTTATTATTATTTGCAATTCTATTTTTGTAGATTACTAATTTCTATGATACTAGTTAATAGCAATTATATTTTGCATAGTATATTTGATCTGGATAAAAAGATGCATCGTAAATATGTAATGCAACGCTGTGGGAGGGTCCTAAGGAACTATAGGACAAATCTCACCCAAGATTACATACGTGATGTTGAGAAGAGGTTTTTGATTGATTTCCAATTCTAGACATTGATCACTTTTTTACTAACTCTACACTAATAAATTTTTTTTGTATTCTCTTTAAAAAATAAATTTAGGTAGAAGGCAGCCACTGAGCAATGGAACTACCTGGACCCCAAAGACGGGAAGGAGTTTGTTACCCAAAGAAAAATGGATGAATTCAAGGTATTAAGCACAACTCCCAATTTCATTAATATACGTTCTTATGTATTCACCTATTCAAGATTAACCTTTAGTGTTACTAACCAAATCAATGTGCTTACTAAGAAGTCTATCAGCGATGTTCAAAGAGCAAGGCATGCATTGAATGTGCATGACCACACAATTAGTCCAAGAGGCTATCCAAGCGTTCGCCAAAGACTACAGGTTGATTCTACTGCTCAGGCTGCTGCTACTCAGGAGTCCTCTACTATTAGTCCCACACCTCTGCCTTGCCATGCTATGTGGATAGCTGGGAGGCAAAACAAGAAGGGAGATATAATGATGCCCGCAACTGCTGAGGCGACTGTAAAAATGGTAAAATTCAATTCTTAGAGCAATCAGTCGATATTGATTATTGTTATGTTTACTTACCAATATCTGTTGATGTCGATTAGCAGGAGTTGTATGAGTAGAGGAAGGAAGGCAGGCTCATCCCTTAGGGCACAAGGGATGAATTGATAGTTGCTCTGGGTAACCCAGAGCATCCTAGACATGTTAGGGGTGCAGGCGCTGATGTGGGCATCAAAGCGTTCTTTGGGCCATCATAGCACAAACCAGTCCCAAGAGCAGGACTTTCACAAGCTTAGGTAACTTATTCTTTTTTTAGAATGTTATTGCGAAAGAGAATTCAATAATCAGAACCTAACATTTCTTTTGTCCATGTATAGGTAGATCAGTTAATTGAAAGGAGAGTCGAGGAAGCACTTGATAGGAGAGTCGAGGAAACACTTGATAAGAGAGTCAATGAAGCAATTAGCAGGTGGCAGGCATCTCAGACTGCCACTCAGACAGTACTTTTGGTGGGCCTCTCTTCTCCTACTGTAGAGTTTGGGAGTAATTTTGTAAACCCACCACCTAGAACGTCTGTTGTAAGTATTTTTATGACATATATAGTAGCTAGTCTTTTCAAGATGATATGTTTATATATATATATATATATATATTTGTGTGTGTGTATAACATTCTTTACATAAATTTGTAGGGGTTGAAACCATACCATCTAAAAAGTCAAGAATATATCATTGTCGAGGCTGAGGCTTACCCAGCCCTTCCAGGGGAGATGTTTCATGGGACTCCAATACCATCCGGTGCGGTTCGTGTGAGCCCGATACATATACTCCCTGATTGGATGGATCTTCCACTGCCATATGCCCACCCAGATTCTGAAACGCTTGGTGAGGCAAAAGGCGGAGTGATAATGTGACCCAAAGAGGATGTCGTCAATACTAATATTGTATGGTAAATTTATATTACGTTAATTTGTTAGTATGTACATATGAGTCAATTGATCTGAAATTATATATATAGATCAAAAGGAAGACACCCACTATATATCGGCCTCCACCTCCTAAAGTACCAAGTTGGCTTCCAAGGGACCTAGACGCCTCGTTAGGTCCTAATTGTAGGGGTATGGCATTATGGATAGGAGAACACAATTCAAGTTTCCCTAAAAATGTTACTATTCCGGAGGATGCTACAGGTCAATCATACGATAAAAATCTATTTATACAAGTTTTGCATACGTATTAATGCATACGTAATATAAGTTTTGCATACGCATTAATGCAGGTCAATCATACGATAACAAGCTATTTATACAAGATATTTTGGAGTTATTTCCTTATGATTGACTAAACACATCTATGATAGAGTTGTGTATATAGTGAGATATTGTTTATACATCCATATACCCTGTTTTATATAAGGTGATCTGGTTTCTTATATATTAATGCATATGTAAGACATGTTTTGCAGCCACTTATACATGCTATGTACAAATTTTGTATTTTCCCATTTGGGATTTTTGGTTCCATCTTTGATTAGTCTTGTAGGTACAGACCCTTCTTCAGTTACTTCATACTATTGTGCTACTTTTGAATATTTTGGTAAAAATAAGAAGACGGTGATAATAGCTCCACTCAATGTCGAGTAAGTTTACTTTGTTTATAATTTGGACTTAAGAAAATTACATTTTTATTATGGATTTTGAGTTATTAATTTTTAAATTTCTTACCTGTAGTGGTACGCATTGGGAGTTACTAGTTATTGTCTCCAATACGTTCACTATCTATTATTTAGATTCTACTGAGAATGAATTGAATACATTATATGGACACACAATGAAAAGGCGATTATTTCCGTGAGAAATATTTCATATTTTTATATCCATTAACATCTGTTATTACATTACTATTTAATTATGCAATTTAATGTGTTACATTAACATGAGGACTTTAGTTCAAAAAAGCTAGAGGAAAGGTCCCCCAGGAAAAAGAATCAACCACTAATTTGGGAGAATGTGAAAGTAATTTCCCTACTCTAATGTATATATTATTTATGTGAACTATGCTTATTTTTATTTTTGAATATTTATTTTTGTTTCAATTTAAAGTGCGCTACACAAGACAACGGTTGGGCATGTGCCTACTATGTAATACGATTTATGGACCTAATCATCAAATATGTCGTAATGGAAATCGATACTATACATAAGGTATTATATATAGTCTCATTAGATAATATGAAATATATCAATCTTATTATATATTATTAATTATATATACATCATTCTCTTTGCAGGTGTTTAAAACTAACTTCAGTCCAAGTGGAAAGTTATTAGATGTACATACTCTTTATACGAGGGAGGAATTAGATGTTGTAAGAGAAGAATGGGCAAAAGCACTAAAAGTAGTGGGAATTTTTAAATATAATTGGGTATTTGATGACAATGATGACGATGATGAATAAAGAATGATATTTCTAAAGTTTGTTCCCAGAATTATTTTTTTGTGAATGTGAATCACTTTTTCTGATCAATATATGAATGTTTGAATGTGAAAAGAAATGAAATGAGTGGAATTGAATGTGAATGTAAATGACTTTATAGGTTTCTACATGTATATGATCAATACATATTTCTGAATGTGAATGACTTTGCAGGTTTGTAGCATGTTGTTGGCTGATATCAATGAATGTTATAAACCTACAGTTTAGAACTGAACTGCAGGTTTTGCATCCTGCTGACCAGCCATACAACAGGCCTGCAAAATGATAAGAAAAAAAACCAGAATTTAGGCGTCGATTATTTGTATAAAACTGACACCAAAGACATACGACATCGTTTATTAGCAAAAAACTGACGTCTCTTCCATGGATGCTGTCGGTTATCTATAAGAAGTGACGCCTATTGTTGCCAGGTACCACGGTCGTGTTGGGAAGCACGACCATGCAGGCAGGGATATGGCATCGGATATTAACATAAAACTGACGTCTTTGTCCCGTTACATCGTCAGTGATTAGCAAAAAACCAACGCTTATAGTTCCCTTGCTGGGACGTTTTCAGTGGTGGGAAGGTTTATGGCTTTGGTGTTTGTTAAATAACCGACATCTTTGATCATAATATAGTCTCAGTTTTCGTTAAGAACTGACACCTATAGTTCCCTTGCTGGCGCGTTTTCAGTGACGAGAAGGGTTATGGCGTCGATTAGAAACCGACACTGAAGGTGTCACCCTTTAGAGGCACCCACTTGCGTGTCACTTGGAAGTCGATGCTAAAGGCACCGACGCCAAAGGCCTTTTCTGTAGTAGTGGTAACATCTTTGTGGCATGAAGTGTAATACAAGTGGCATAGTTTGTGGACTCAGATGTAATATGTTTACACTTTTGTGGTTACATGGAAACAATTATAAATTAGTGTGTTTTTTGGTATTCCAGATGTTTAGTGTTAGTTCCACACTTTATTTTGAGTAATCACATTTTTCTTTGATTGGTGTGGCACAAAGTAAGTCTCCCCTCTTCAAAGACATCAAGTTTATAGACAATTGATCCAATATTTTCTCTAACCTATTGTATGTTTTGACCTTTTCTAGACACACCCATATTTACTTTATCAAGGATTTTAACTCTTGATAGGACTTCATATTCAAACTATGAAATGTATTTATGCCCCTTTCATTGGAATTGTTTCCCATGTACGTCATTACCTTGTTATTTCCATTGCAAATTTGGGTGAATCTGGTGGGAAATTGGGGCAACAAAGAAGGCAAAAGAAAAAAAAATTAATGCCTGATTTCTGAACCAGCAAGTGATGCCAACAACAATATATCTTAGAAAAGGGTAACAAGAGTTACACCTAGTCCTAGAGCAAGTCCTGTGACAACTCTTGCATGTCGATGTGCACTCTTTGCAAGAAACACATAAACAACTGGCGATCATGACCTCCTGGTCTAGAACCACATACAATGGTGGTTGTTGTCCTCCTAGCATGGTTTTGATAGCCTCCACACCTATATATAGTTCACATGGACCACTAAGAACTCCACATTGCTTTACCAGAGCCAACGTGAAGGATTTTTTCCTACGAACGTCAACCTGCTGGGATTGATTCTCTCTCCCATGTTGTCTCTCCCTTACTGTCCCACCCTTTTATAGGTAGTAATTGGTCGGGTTCTCACATTACCACAGTTGTGAGAAGACAACAATTTTCTGAGCTTATTGTTTGTCTTTGAAAGACTAGGATTCCCCCCTTTATATAGTATGGATAGGTTCATGGTTTCTAGATCATTTGGGAGTCGAAGAGATGGAATTTCATAAATTTTCTGGAAGCTGTGAATGTTGAACTGATTGGTTCACTGGCGAACTGGTCAATTTACAAGTAAAATGATCGGTTCAACACTTGAAACATTTAGTTTACTTGCTTTCTTATTCACAATCACCTTGGCTTTCAATATTCAATTAATGCACAACATGACATCAACATCAATCCATGATCCATTCATATTGATCATTGAATTGAGTGATGCACAAGTTGAAACAGTCGTTTCAGACCTTGAACCAGTCACTTACCAACTGAACCAACCAATTCATGCCCCATGTCAGGCAATGTTCAGACAATGTAGTTTAAATTGACATGACAATTGAATCGGTCGATTCAACACTTGGGACTATTCAGCTCACAGTCTTGTCAATCAATTTCAGCCATTGTTGATTAAATTGAAAACCTAAACACTTCAGTAATCAAGCTAAACATCATTCATGAATAAACTCCTATTTTAGGTGCATCTTATGCATGTGACCCTATAGGTCCCAAGTTACATCGGCAGTGAATGTCCATAACCAATTTATGACATCACAAGCAATGAGGGATATGTAACAACACATCATTGCTACCCAAGTAATTGGAAAGTTGGAGAACAACTTTAACCTACACTTCGTGATGAATGTTACTATAATCATAAAGTTCCTTTATCTCTGATATCTGGATTCAACTCGAGACATTGAATCATCATCCTCTCAGTGTTCAATCCATGTTGTTTGAACTACATCATATTGAATGAGATGCATGTGATCTCACATATCATATATTGATTTACATGAGTATGGCCATACATTTTTCAATCTCCCTTATCAAATGGCATGGATATCATTGCCCTGTAGGAGGAAAAAATCTCATCTACATCACTCACAATCAATCCTCATGTGTCTCAATGCACCCAAGCATCACCTTAATGGAAACCCTTATTCAAGGTCACGTTGCATGATGTCAAAATACATCAAATGACTCGTGATGGGTGTAGTGACTTCAACTTTAAGAATCACAATCACCACTGTCACTATGAGAGCTAATTCTTACTACCATTCCATGGTCTCCATGTATCACTCTCACGCTGAGTCTGTCCAATGCACTATTATCTAACATGTACCTATGCATTTGGTTTGATATCACATATCATGACTAATGAGATTTTGTCATCAACCAATACACACTATAGTCTTGTGTATTAATATTATTAGTTTGGCTTCCATAGTGATATTCAATTAGGGACAGAACAAGAATGTATATATTCTTATGATACATATGATCTCATTGTTCATGTCCTCAACCTAAATACATATGCCATCGAGAAACATCATTCTTTAGACATCTATTATATATGTGTCATCATCTTATGATTGAGACAAACATAATAGATAGAATTACCTTTATAATTATCAAATTAGGTATCTAATGCCCCATTATAATCATCATATGATTGGCTCTATGGTCATGCATACCAAAACATTCCTCCATCTAGGAGTGTAGTATTTTGACATGTGGGTATTGCAATTCTTTTTCCTAAGGAATGAAGGGATTTCACTTCCTCATCTAAGGCTTCAATGGATGTCACATAGTTGTTAGAAGTTCCTGCCGCTTGATTCTTCATCATATTCATCATATATGTCATAATTTTTATTAGTTGTGGGTTAGCATCACTTGAAGGGGGAGAAGTTTATTCAGAAGAAGATATGTCAACATTTCTATCATGGTCGATGAATACACTAGAGCATGATGCCTTGAATTTTTTTGTCTTGATGCTCAAACAAGGGCCATGACTCCTTAAGAGGTTTGTCCTTGAAGGTTCCACAATAAAAGAATCTACCACTTTTTGATTCAATTGAGACAACCCTTTATAGAAGGAGTGTACAAGTTGTCACAAGGGTACTTCATTCTGAGGGTAGTCTCTCAACAACTTTTAAAATACTTTCCTAACTATCATGAAATTGCTCACGACTCATTTGACAGAAATAGGTGATAGACTGGTGCATCTCGATATAATTTCATGAGGAATTCATTTTTCATATTATCCCAATTCATAACCTTACTCTTGGATGAGCAATGCGTTCACTTTGTATTATGGGAGAAAGGGAACACAGTCAAGCAAATTGCATCATCAATTGTAGATAGAGTGTGTAAAATGGAGCACACTTCTAGAATGGAATCCACATGCTGGTAAGGGTCTTCATTTTCAAGGCCATAGAAAGTCAGAATTAGTTGAAATAGAGTGGGTGTAATTGATAAAGTGTTTATTTGAAGCTTCTCAACTTGAGTGGTAATGGGGGAAGTGTAGTTACCCAGAGTAAAGTAGTCCTCCAATGGCTTTTGTGAAGATGAGGCATCATGAAGATCTTCAGGTCCTTCATTATTCACACCAAGTGGAGTTTGTTGGTTAGTCATCCCTTCTTCTTCTCTTACCTGTCTTCATCTACCTATATCTAGGTCTTCAAAGAAAGAATAACTAGACAAAGAGTGGAGACCAAGCATATGATGTGACCTTCACATTACCCAACCATGCAAAAGAATACAAGTTAGCTATCACAAATGCAAGATCAACAAAGAATAAATTAAAGAAATGGTGAAGGAAACTAGAAAAAGTAATAAAAAAAACTTCTAGCTAAGTCTTAAACACTATCCATGGAAACAAAGCTAGAAATCTTGGTGTGTGCATCTCAATCTTAGAAAATGTTGTCCAAATTGCACACATTATTGCACAATTTCTCAAGCTCATTGCCTTGGGAGGTATTAGAATAGGAAAATCAGGTTTGTTCCATGAGGACAGAAGAGACTCACTAACTATATGTGTTTCTTTGGGTTCCTAGTGTAAGATGAGGGTTTCAATTGTTTCAAGTTACTTTGGGTGAATTAGAATAAAGAAACAAGAAATCAAAGGAATAAATGTGAACTAAGTTATCACTAGAAATTAGGACTATATAATTTAATAGAAGAGTAATTAACATGAGGGAAGTGTTTGACTACACTAGACTAAATAATGAAATCATGACAATTATCTAAGTGAAATAAACTAAGACTAAACTAAGTAATGGGCTAAGAAGCCAACTAGAGTAACCACAATTATGAACTAAGTAACCCAAACTAAGGCAATTAACCATTAACTCAAAATTACCACTATGAGAAAGAATGTAAGATAACCTTGGAAGCAAGTAATCAATTGAGGGTTTAACAATCAATTTGGGGAGTGGGAAGTTTGGCGATCAACCATGCATAAGGGTCATATTAATATTTCACATCCTATAGAAATACTACCTAACCAATAACAAACAGGATGAGGTAAGGAAATTTATCCTACTAGTTGGAAATGGGTGGCATAGAAGGTGTTCAGGGGAACTAATCCCTAAACTAATCTTATCCAAACTTATGAGGCTCAATTTACTAGGGGACCGATGAACCTAATCCTAGACCAACCCTAGTTTAGGTTTCTAAATGTGACTCCCCCAGTGCACACGGTGGCAAGGGTTGGCATAACGTGTAGCAGAAGGATGTTTCCCCTTCTATTATTTCCTATCCAACCTCTAACATGCTCTTTTCCAAGTGTAGAAGGTGGGGCACACTTATCTACATAGATCTCCCACCTAGGGCTAGTAGCATAGAGGGAGGGAAGGGTAGAGAGGATAACTAGCTAAGGGTCCACAAGTGGCCTTAAGAGTTTCTCCCTTCTAAGCCTTCTATTTCCTCTTTCCTCTATACCTTAGGTGGTTCCATATCTCAAACACTACAAAAAGATAGATAGGGAGATAGAACAAGTATGAACATAGCATTAAAGATAATATAAATATTTAAACGAATATTTTCATAATGTGGTCCCAAAGTCAAGTATTTATCTCACAAACTACCTACAAGGGGGCTTAGATACTCGTAGCACAAATAAGTACAAAAGAAGATAGGAAAGAAAAAGAAGTAGCCATGTAGATTTGAAGTGGATTCCTCAATCACCTCCAACTACAAGGGGTGAGCTACTCTCTCTTCCAAGATGAAGTGGCACAGAACGTATGGTGGAAGGCAATAAAACCCATATAAAATCTAGGGTTTGGGGGTGGAAATGGATTAGGTGGTAGGTGGCGGCTAGGAGGTGAAAAGAATGAAGTTCCAATAACTAGACTCCACCCCCAGCCTCCACTGACACTTATATAGGGGTCTAGGCTACCTAGGGTGAATGGGGGGATTTTGGTAGAAGTTGTGCAAGGGAAGCACTAGGACATGGGCTAAGAGTGATCGTTCTTCCGCCACCACATCTGTTTAGCTAAGGAGGAAAATGGACATTATGTGAGAACAGTGACAGTAGGAATTTGTTTTTGGATATGGAAGTGGTGAGTGAACTCCAGGGTAAGTGGAATGACTGTTCTGATGGCATAACGTTATCTCTGTTCACGGGGTAGATGTATCTGGATTCGTTCTCAAACACGGTCCTAAAGTTGTGGTGTCAGATATTTCAGTGCTCTATTACTATTTTCTATATTTTTCATTTTAACTGGAAGCAGCCAAACCAATCAAGTACGGGCTCGCTTTCCATGTGCTTCCCAAACCACAAGACTAGTCACCCAACTCATCTCACCCCAGTCTTCACTAGTCCTGCATCTGCGGGAACAGGCCGACCCACGGATGCACTGTCCAAAGCGAATCTTGGTCATTTATTGTTCATTAGAAGAGAGATAACTTTCATTCATATAAAAATGTTTGAACGTCGTCGGAAAAAGATCCGACCGCTGTGGCTCAGTTGGTTAACACCGCTTGACCCCCCGGAAGTTTTGGGTTCGAAACCCGCCGTTTCACAGCGTATTTACAACCTCTTGAGTCATCCGAGCTCGAACTCTGACACATATTTGGGGAGGAGGGGCCTAATGGCCCTTTCATATCCAAAAAAAAAAAAAATGGGGTATTTAATGCAACGCAAATCCACTGTCACAAACGGAAATGCATAAACCTCCAAACGGACGGAATCTCTGCCGGTGGTTTGGTCCGTTCAATTTTCGCCGAGATTACTCACAAGTTAAGCCGGCAGCACCGACGGAAGAAGAGACAAGAGAAGGAACCGTTCGCCATCGAACCGACATCGTACCGTCACAGTCTTTCTGCGGTACGTGGGCATTTATATATTTTAGGACTTAATTGGAGTCTGCGGTGTATAAGGGATGCCACTGTGTTTAATGCGGCCGGCGAGGACGGACGGGGAGGCGTACTGCGGCTATAATGGGAAGAAGGGCTATCTGTTTGGATGGGCCCTAGAGTCAACGGATTTGTCATTCACGGTTCCATTGCTTTGCTGGTGGTTGCTCAAATCAACGAAAGAGCTCTTTAGATGCTAGCCTAGCCTTTTTATCATCGTCGGCAATCATTCCATTGCTTCCTCGATCGACCTCCTCGGCTGTGCGTAACCAACCCCCGGAACAAAAGGATTGATCCCTAAACTCCCTTGCTGACTTGCTATTTTCTTTAGGGAATTCGTAGCAATCCTATTCACAAGGGAATTCCAATCAACTATCAGTATCACAAGCATCAAATTCCATATGACTCTTTTCTTTTTGTGAATATAAACTTTATATGGAACTCCAAATTGCAGGCATGATAGAGTATGCCGGGCGCAACATAACTTGGACCTCGATTTTTACTTATATGACTGTAATTACAATTATTTCAAAAGAAATATACTTGGTTGTAAATTGCATGATTTATAAAAAAATATAAGGACTTTTTTTACAACTTTTCGTTGTGCATGGTTTTTTTTGTGGAACCTTTGGTAACAATGGGTCCAACATAATAAAAGAGGAAGATAAGTTAAAAGAAAACAAGTAGTGCATTAATAATAAGAAAGGAAATTGGAATAAAGGTGATTATATATAAGAAATAAATAGAGAAGTGTGGGTTTGATCATAATGGATGGTGTTTCAAACCCCACATGGATTCTTGATATACAAGGAATCGAAATAAAAGAAAATAATAAAGTGAGAGAGAGGAAATATGAGTGAAATAAATATATTTAAGAAATAACTTGCACATAAATAAAAGGTTCATTTTCTTTTAAATAATGACTCCAAATTTGGCACACCAATAGATTAAGTCATTATTAAGTTTCTCTCAAAATTTGAGATTAAAAGGAGTCATGGTTTGAGAGTTATGATTTTTCCAAAATTTCCTAAAGTGAAAGGACGTCAAATACATGTCACGATTATTTTCTGAGATTTTAATTGATTTTATGATTATGTGTGTGCGATGTGATCCATTGGATCCCAGATCCACGGCTTCCGTTCATCATCTAGTTCCAACTGAACTAGGAAGCAGGCTGTCGACAGGGGATGTTTCCACCAGATTTTCTCACGATTTGCTCCATGTTCAAACAAGGAAATATCATGGCTGAGTTTGGGAGAGAATTTTGCTCATCCTATACCTAGGTTCTTGGTGCTTTGGAGGCGTCTAGAAGATACGCCTAAATTTCCCAAAACGGTGGGCGACGGCAAGGGCTAAAAACCCTAGAACCAACCCACAGATCCTATAAATAGGACCCCCCCGACTTTGGTCGACCCTCACGAACTCAATTGGTTGCTTCCCCTCTTCTCTCGTGCCCTAGGCTCATGAATTGAAGCAGCTCCGCCGAGCTCCAAGCTGCGACACTGCCACAAGTTAGTCTGCTAGATCGGGTGAGGACGAGGAGCAGCTACCGTTCGATTTGAGTCCACAATGGAGTGGGTGAAGGATCAACGACCTAGAAGTGCTCCTCTATTCTGAAGGCCGCAAGTGGGCGCAAGAGCTAGAGACCACGCGATCCCGCTCAGTGAACGATGAACCGCAATCCAAGGACTCGCATTTTCCCAAAATAAACACAGTAAGTCGCCTCTCTAGTCAAAAATTCCAAAAATTCATTAAATCTTGCTTAATTCACTAAAAATCGATCCCTTGGCTGAAATATAAAAGTAAATAGTGCTTTTTGATCCGAAAAATACGTAGAATCTGATAAAAATCAAATTGGAGTCCGATATCATGTATAATTTAAAAAGTATATGAAGTTAACTCTCTTAACACATTAGATTATAGTAAAACCCTAAAAGGATGTGAAAATCGAGTATGATGAATCTTTTGGGTTATTTTTGAGTAATATTAACCTATTGTGAATAAAAGAAAAGGAGAATCCAAAAAAGATGATTGTATGCTTGTTTTAGGGTTTTATGTCATGTTTATGTCTTAATTAATTAAAACCCTAATTTGGGAAAATATGAGTTTTAATGGTTGTATTCCGAAAGTGCAAGTATACAACAGAGATATAATGATTCTTGAACTTGATTTAAGATTAGAGAACCCTTAATGAAGATAATTGGGATAATTAGGGTTTTTGTAAATAAGGAACCTATTTTAGGGTTACTAGTCTAAAATGGCAATAAGGTTGGATAAAAAAACCTAAGAAACCCTAATGAAAGCTAAGGGCTTGGAAGCCTTACAAAAGTATCAACCTGTCATTAGGAAGGTGTTTTGATAGTAGGTAATCTATATGTTTCAGGAATTAAGAGTTGTTTACATTAAGGTGCTTGCTTGGATATCTTGTTGAATTTGGATTGTTTTGCTCAAGAACTAGTATGTGGTTACGCTTATGGTTAAATTGTTTTAGTTTCCCGGCGATTATCAAAGTTTTACCTATTACTTGGAATAATTGCTTGATTGTCTTTTATTTCTTGCAACTATAAAGTGACTATGACTATCACCATAATTATATGTGCATAACTAGCTCAGATCATGGTCCCCCTCTATAGCTCTGATGTTGATGGGATAGATGACCTAGTACATGGTCTACCTGTGAGGTAGGATCATCAGGTTATCATGAGTCAATGTGTTGGTCTACCCTTGGGTAGGACCCTACGACTCCATGACCCTATGTATTGATCTACCTATAAGGTAGGATCATGGGGTTAGTTGAGATCTACCATATGAGAGGTAGTATCCATGTCCTCTGCAAGGACAACACAGAGGCTAGGGTATGTAAGGATTGAGTCGTCATGTTTAAAATGTAAAGATTGCTTGTTAAACCATAATTGCTTGTAATATGTTGTTGCAATCAAATGCAATATTATAGTTTCCCCCACATACTAGAATAATCCGTTATACTGACCGCCATTTTGTTTGTCAGTGTTTTAGGTTATCAAGAAAATGAATATTCCTTTAAAGTGACATTGATGGAATAAAGCTTAATAAATAATTGCAATATTGTAGTTAGACAAGTTCTTTCTTGGGTAAAGAACTCCACTTTCTATATTTTGCAAGGTATGAATAAAAAAAGTATTCCATTAAAAGTTTAGTTGTAGTAGAATTTATTGATTATTGTTGATTATTTGCAAAACCACTGATCCTATTTTGGGATAACACCTCTGACCTCTTGGTCTCCCTTAACTAGGGGTTACCGGGAGGCGGGGTCATTACATTTCATATCAGAGATGTGGTTTTCCATTTAATCTTCTGTAATTATTAAATTTTACAAACTCTTTAGAGCCCCAGGGAGTTATTAGAGGATTTTTTTAGGATGGAGGTGTCTATAAAGGGATCACGGTCCGAGGGTTGACAATATTTTCCTCCCCCCCACTAGTCGGTCAACGAGGACTCCTAGATTATGTGTGACTACCTGGCTAAAATTCAAATAATTGACTCGAAATAAGATACCTCTAGGTGCTTCTCATCTGTCTTCGTCCTTCCTTTACCTCTTATCTCTGGAGAAACATTAAGAGCTTAGGGTTTTCTCTCTCTCCACCACCTCCTATGTTTGGGAATACAAATTGTTAAGGATTAAGGGATCCTCCACCAAATAATAAAATATATGTAAATAAGAGGACCTGGACATAAGTTAAAACTTATATCTTCCAAGTTATATATATGTTCTTAAAAATATTTTTAACTTGTGTGTAACAACATGGCTCATGTGAAGACCATAGCTATCCCCGAGGCCACCGAGAACCCTGCTAGGGGTTGGCCTCCCCACAAGAGGAAGGGATCTTCTGAGAAAAGGAAGAGGAACCATGGTGATGAGTCCTCAAAGAAGAGAAAGAGACATGAGGGAGCCTTAGAAGAAGGCTCAGACCCTAAGTCGGTTCCCTTCGACAACCCAGAGATGGACCTGGAAGAGGAACACATGTCCAAATATGAGGCCAAGTTTGAAGAGAACCCGACTGGTGGTCCAGGACCTGCAATGGTAGTTCACACCCCTGATGCCCTATGGATGGAACAGTAGAAGAGGCTAACTAAGGCCATTTGTGCCCTGTCCCTCAAGGATATAGCTAGAGATGAGAATGGTGAGTCGTTTTCCGTCCGTCCCTGACAAGGAGTCACCATTCTGGACTTCATCAAGATGAACATTGAGAAATTCTGGGGAGAAGATAAGACCAAAGTGTTCGACATAACAGATGCTTGGCTGATAGCAATCGAGAACAGTTTCCACATGCTGGAGGTGCATTCGAACAAGAAGGTCTCTTTTGTTGCACATCTCTTGGAAGGAGAAACCAAGATCTGGTGGGAGAGCCACATCATGGATCAAGATCTGAGTGCAGACTCAATGGCATGGACCGACTTTAGGACTATCTTCACAACCAGATTCATTCCCACCTCATCTAAGAAGGAGAAGGAAAGAGAGTTCACCAACGTGATCCAAGGCTACTTATCATTCACATACTTTGGCCGCAATTTCGTATCCTGGAGCATTTTGGGTACATGATGAATGAGGAAAGATGAGTAGACCATTTTGTAGAGCATCTGCATCCTGTCATTAAGCCTCATGTGATGGCAAGTAAACCAAAAACCTTCACCGAAGCCTACAACACCGCCCTAGACATGGAGAGGATGGTGATGTCTGCTTAGAATCCACCCAAAGGATATTTGAGTTTCACTGAAGGTACCCAAGGCTAGAAGAATGATCACAAGAAAGGACAAGGGAGCAACCATACCAAGGGAAAGCATGGAGGAAAAGGAAAGCCCCATCATGAGAACAACTGACCTAGGTGTCGCACCTACGGAAAGTGGCATTCAGGTGAGTGTCTATATAAGAAGAGGGCATGCTACCGTTGCCAGAAAGAGGGACATCTTCAGGCCAACTATACTCTTCCAGACCCGAGTTGGCCAGGCCCAGTAGCAACCCCACCTATAGTAGCCCAACCTGTAGCTACAGCCCCACCTGCTGGAGAAATAAGACAAGCTTGAGTTTTTGCTATTGACAATGAGGAGGCTCAAGCTATTGCTAATCGGTTGATAGAGGGTAATAACCCTTAGAGTTTTCTTTTATGTTTTAAGATAAGCATGTAATGGTCTAATGTATGGTGAAAAATAATTTAGGCATGCATGAAGTCATGGGTCACAATGTAAAATCTTTATTTGAGTCTGGATCTACTAATACTTTCATTTTGAGAAATCTCACAACTATGCTTTGTTTGGATATAAAGGATTTAGGGTATATCTTGGATGTCTCAACCCCAAGTGGTTGAATCTTTACGTCCGTTTTGAAAACTCATGTGATACCTATTAAATATTGAGATCATGAGTTCCTTATATATTTTTTCCTCCTTGACAGGAATGACTTTGAAGTGATCATTGGTATTGATTGGCTTTATACCTATAGGGAAAATATTGATTGTAGGGATAAGAAGGTAATCATAAAGAGACCAAGTCACCCGTTGTTCATCATTAGGGGTAGGAAGGATGCTACCACCAGCTTGTATGTGTCAGCTTTGAAGGCAGAGCAAATGATAACCAAAGGTTTTCAAGCTTTCCTAGCAGTCGTTACCGAGCTGAAGCCCAAGGTGCAGCCCTTAGAGGAAATAGAAGTAATCAGGGACTATGCAGATGTTTTCCCAAATGATTTTATTGGGATCCCTCCTAAGAGAGAGGTAGACTTTTAGATAGAGCTAGCTCCCAGGACACACCCTATTTCACAAGAACCTTATAGGATGGCCCCTTCCGAGTTTCTCGAGTTGAAGAAACAACTGGAGGAACTGTTAGATAAGGGTTTTATCCACCTTTGCACATCACCATGGGGAGCACTAGTTCTCTTTGTGAAGAAGAAGGACAGTTCGCTCAGAATGTGCATAGACTATCAGATGATCAATCGGGATACCATTAAGAACAAATACCCATTACCCCAGATAGATGACATGTTTGACCAATTGAAGTCAGCTCGAGTCTTTTCAAAGATTGACCTGAGATCAGGTTACCACCAGTTGCGAGTCAAAAGTGAGGACATCCCGAAAATCGCTTTTAGAACCTGTTATGGTCACTACGAGTTTGTGGTTATGCCTTTTGGGTTGTCCAATGCCCCAAGTGTGTTCATGAACCTCATGAACAATGTGTTTTAACCCTTCCTTGACTCTTTTGTTATAGTGTTCATAGATGACATCTTGGTTTATTATAATGATCTAGAACAACACCGAGACCACTTGAGTGGAGTCCTTTATATCTTGAGAAGACAAATATTTTATGAGAAATTCTCAAAGTGTGATTTTTGGATAGAGTGTGTCATGTTCCTTGGACACATCATATCCGGAGGGACCATCTCCATGGATCCAACTAAAGTGTCAACTGTTCAAGATTGGCTAGCACTGAAGAATCCTTCAGAGATCCACAACTTTCTGGGATTGGCTGGATACTATCGACGCTTCATAAAGGATTTCTCAAAGACTGCTTTGCCTCTTACCAAGCTCACCTAAAAAGATGAGAAGTTTGTGTGGTCAGACCTATGTGAAGCATGATTCTATGAGATAAAGGAGAAGTTGACTACAACCCCAATATTAACTCTACCATCCGATAATGAAGGTGTTATGATCTTTACTGATGCATCGAAGATGGGACTTGGGTGTGTACTAGAGAAAGATAGAAATGTTGTTGCCTATGCCTCCAGACAACTCAAACCTAATGAAGTAAATTATCTAACACATGGTTTAGAGTTGTATGTGATTATTCATGCCCTGAAGATTTGGGGACACTATCTATATGGAGCCACCTTCGAGATCTTTACCGACCATAAGAGTCTGAAGTATCTCTTGACTGAGAAGGCCTAAATCTAAAAAAGAGACGATGGATGGAATACATGAAGGACTGTGATTTCATCATTGCCTATCACCCTGGAAAGGCAAACGTTGTAGCTGATGCTCTTAGTCAAAAATAGCTCAGATTTGTAGCTGTCTTGTCTACCCAGTGGAAGAGTCTAGAAGATCTTGTGGAGTGAACTCGACAACCGTTAGAAGATCAAGTCTGTTTGGCTAATATACAGATTAAACCAGACTTGTTGACTGAGTTGGTAGCTGCCCAGATAGCCAGTCCAAAGCTTGACAAGATGAAAGGTTTGCTGGAGAAACCTCAGAACCATCTCTCTGTAGGAGTATATGGTGGGATCCGGTACAAGAGTTGTATTTGGGTTCCTAAAGGCTCGCCTTTGAAGGATCATATCTTGAAATAAGCTCATGGTTCAAAGTACACAATACATCCCGGCACTACCAAAATGTTTAAGGACCTATAGCGGTACTTTTGGTGGCCTGACATGAAATGATATATAGCGTCATATGTGGTCAGTTGTCTCACTTTCCAGATGGTGAAGGATGAACACCAGCGACCCAGTGGATTGTTATATTCGATTGAAATTCCTATGTGGAAGCGAGAACAGATCACCATGGAATTTGTGGTGGGTCTCCCCATGACCAAGAGAGGTCATGATGCAATATGGGTTGTGGTAGATCGCCTTACCAACTCGGCACATTTCCTCACACTAAAGACCACTGCCAAGGTGAAAAACTTAGCTGAACTATACATCTGAGAGATTATATGACTACATGGTTTTCTGAGTTCGATCATTTCTGATCATGATTTGAAATTCAATTCCAAACTATGGAAGCAGGTACAAGAGGAACTTGGCACTAGACTAAAGTTCAGTACAACATATCACCCCCAGAATGATGGACAGTCAAGGAGGACAATCCAAACTTTGGAGGATTTGTTGAGAGCTTGTGTGCTTGATTGGGGTGGTTCATGGGAGAAATACCTACCCCTCACTAAGTTTTCTTACAATAATAGATACCAAGCCAGTATTGGGATGCCACCGTATGAAGCTCTCTATGGGAGGCCATGTCGATCACCACTTCACTGGGATGATGTTGGTGAGAGGACCTTGTTAAGGTCATATGAGCTCCAGGTGTATGTAGATAAAGTCACTTTGATCAAGAAAAGGTTGAAGAGAGCCCAGGATCGACAGAAGTCATATGCAAATGCAAAGCGGACTGACTTGCAATTCACCATGGGAGAGCATGTCACTACTACAAAAAATAGTTTTTACAACAGTTCATTTTTCCATTTTACAATGGGTGTCAACTGTTGTGTTAGATCACGTGGTCTTATGGGGGGGTTCTTTATACAACAGGTGTTGCATATGTTGTAATATATGCATTTTATACAACAGTTAATACAAGTTGTAGATCATTGAACACACCTGTTGTAATAGGGGTTTTGTATATAACATATTGAAACAAAAGGAAAATACATATAGACACAAAGTTTTGAACTTGAGACCCACTTGAAAGTAAGGCACATCTCAAACCGCTGAACCAGTTTTATTTTATGCCACACATATATTCTTTGTTGTACATATATAACAAATGACGTGCAAACCTGTTGTGTGATTGTGGTCTATTACAACGGGTAACTATTACAACATGTGAAAGCCTGTTGTGTAATTATAGTATACTACAATGGGTTATAGTATGTTGTGTAATGATGGTCTATTACTGTTACAACCCCATCTGAGCTTAATTGGTAATCTAGGGTTTACCTAGACAATTGCAAAGATTAATTAGAATAATCATTCTTGAAATCTAATTAATGACGATAACTCAATTAGGATGTTTTAACTATGATAAGAAGTTTAAGTGTTCATTTGCCTTGAGAATTAGGGTTTGAGAAGCATAGACCCTAATCGGCCCAAAATAGGGTTTTAATGACATATGAATACAGAATTTGATAAGTAGAATGTCTCACTAAATGATTTTTAGTATTTTATGTGTAACTCTAATTTATTTCAAATTTGGATATAATTTAGATATATAAAATGTGAACAACATTGGAAAATATCAGAATTTTTAAAGAATGTTCTGACCTATTTATCGGTCGAGTTTCAAACTCGACCGATCATATTTCCAGATTTATATAGCAGTGTCGTAATTGAATTTTATCTTTTTATTGGTATATCCAATTGATCTCAAATTTTAACTGTGCTTGAAAAACATAATTTTAGACACTCTGTTAAATTGGAGTAATTTTTGGATGACTTTTTGATCTCTACAGTAAGGGTGTCGGTCGAGTTCTGTGCAGGACAAACTCGGCCGAATATTCTGCAGACTGCAATATAGCAGTGCACTGTTCTATTTTTAATTATTTATTGGTAATACCAAATGATCTCAAATTTTAACTGAAGCTTTATAGATCAATTATAAACAACTTTCTAAATTCCCATAATTGTTGGAGAAGGTTTGATCTCTGAAATAAACGAATTACAGTAACTTTGTATAACTGAATATTCAGCCAATATAATTAAAGTTGAGTGTTGGGTCATATGCAATTGACCCAAGCAGCTCAAATTGACTTATATGATCGACCACACACACACACAGATCTCATTCTTCGTCATCCATCCCATAGAAATGAAAATATAGAGAGAGAGGGAGAGTTAGGGCTTGAGTGGAGAAAGAGGAGGAATTGCTGAATTAGGGTTCTGCGGTCCCAAGAATGGTGAAATCAAGTAAGTTTGGATCCTTTGCATAGACTTTTATGGTGAATCTTCTCTCTCATGTCAAGATTCTGTCCATTCTCTGATTTGATCCAAGATAATGTCGAAATTCCCTCTTTTCTCACCCTTTCTTCATAATCCCTCATTTTCAAGGTTTCCGAGTTGAATGGAAGAAGAATTGGGAGATTTGCTAGGGATTTGATGTGAGTTCGAGATTCCCTGAGTTGAGCTGCAGTTTTGAGGTGTTTTCACACCTTAGGGTGAGTGGGTTCTTCCTTTAAACAGTATAATGCACGAAATTGGATTATAGCATCCAAATCCCTAATTGCTTGGTATGTGATTCTAAACCCTGAAATGTCCGTTTAACTTAAGTTGTTGCAATTTGATATGATATGGATTCCTTCTCTGTTTGAATGACTTCTTGATGGTAGATTCACATCAGAAACGTATACAACACATCCTAGAAGGAATGCTTTTTAGATTTATACCATATGATGTTATTAGGGTTTAACCTAATTGAGATATCTCTAGAGTTTCAACCTTATTGAAAAGGACTAGTAATCTTATAAGTGGTTAGGATGTACCTCATGGATTACCTTATTTAAATTTTATCCTTGGTGCATGATATCTCAGTGAATAGCATGGAAACCTAGATTTAGTTCAATTTCCATGGTTTCATACATATACTGATTGTATATGATTTGTTGAAAACAATTTTTATTTAGTGAATGCTTATATCCTATGAAATCCTTGTGAGAGCCATGTGACAAGTGAATGAGGTAAATAAAAAGGTGAATGAGGCGAATAAAACCCTAAGAGTAGGGTTTTGGCATGTGATGAATGAATAAGGCAAATGAAACCCTAAGGATAGGGTGTTCAATGAATCATGTTATGATAATATGAAAGGTCTCGATATGAGATGTGCTGATGCTTAATTGTTGAATTGTATGCTTCTAGTGTATTTAACTTTATATGCTTGTTCTCTCTGAGTTGATATCTACATACTGCAGGGCTTCTTATTTTCAATACATATCTCGTAAATTGCAGGTGATGAGATATGACATGCCCTAGAAAAGGGATGTTACTGAGATATGATATATGTTGAATACATGAGTTATGATGTTTCTTATGATATGATATGGCAGGCCGTGTGAGCCTTGTGAGAAAAGAAAAATGAGTTATGATTTCTATTTTACATGTATCTATAATATTAATGTTAGACTTAGGTGCCCTGAACACCGTAGAACCCCTTTGACAGATCTGCTTCTTAGGGGTGAAACTCATGTTGCAACATTATCCGTGCTTGTGTCATGGAGACACGAGGATAGAGAGGCAGTGTCCAACAACAACGCGTGCTTGTGTCATGGTGGCACTGGAGAAAAATGGGTGTTATTGCAACATTATCCGTGCTTGTGTCATGGAGGTAACCCCGTGAGACTCTCCGCCTGTGTACTCAGGTTAGAGGAGGAGTCTAGAGCACTCGGAGTTAGTGCATTGAGGCCGGAGAGCCTGTGGTCCTGTAGCAGAACAGGGCTGGCGTCAGACTTAGCATTTCCCGGGTGTGTCGCTAAGTCTTGTACGGTGTGGTCGTAGTGCACTGCGAGTCTCTATGCAGAGTACGCTGCATAGATCAGGGCATAAACTAAAATATAATCATATAGGTTCACAGAGTCCCTTATAATTGAAAGAGTTAAGGAAGACTAGAGCATAGTCTTCTAGTAGCTATTCTTTGGATGCAATATTTACATTCTTTGTTATTTCAATTATATTGTTTTAGAACTGCTCAGTGTAGTATTTATTGTTGTTAAATTTCATATCGTTTACTCAAATTATATCTGTAATCACATTAGTGCATTAGTCTGTTTCCATGAAGTACTCATTCACTGAGCGAGTAGGCTCACCCCTCTACTCAAACATTTTTAGGGTTAACCGCGTGGACTTGGAGATGGTCAGAGCTTCAGTGTAGATTTGCCACAAGAGTTGAGTACAAGATTAGTTGAGTCAGTCAGTCCTTATCACTCTAAGTCCTCAGTAAGAGATAAGAGAGAGAGTTGTAATTACGATGTGTAATATTGTTCCTCTTTGATATGTATGCTAATTAACAAGTTTTATGTGCACAAGTTGTGAAAGACATCATGAATGTTTATACATGTATCTTTTCTATTAAAGTCTGATTAGTAAAAGAAATGTTCATATTCCTTTGTTAGGATGTTATGTGGTTCATTGCGGAGAATCAAGAGTTTAAAGGAAAAGTAAAAGTTAAGGGTGTTCTTTGTGTTACATATAAATCCTATCTTATGCCCTAATCTCATGATTTGAGGAAATTGTGAGATCGGGGTGTTACAGCTTGGTATCAGAGCTTAGGGTGAGTTGTCAAGGACCATTAAGTTAGTAAGTTAGAGTCCTATGTGTGGAAGATAGGAGATGTTTGATGTTAGCTTTGGGGATTTGAGTATTTGGATATCCTGGCCCGATATCTGAGTAGTTGGATCAACCAGTACAAGCTACTCTGTATATTCTCTCACGTATACCTTGGCCAGGTATACAGTGGAAGAATGGGCTAGAGAGGAACCCTAGAAATGTTAGGGTTAGAAAATGAGAAAAGAAACAAGAATTAAAGAGCATAAATGTAAAAGGAGACATAACTTACATTTCATAATGTTGTTTTTGTTGGAAATGTATAGAAATGCTCTTACATGTTTGAATTGAAATAGTCAATACTTTGAAATATGGGTCTTTAATATCTATTGTACACTATGTAGTTGTAGCATTTATTGATTTCATTCTTGTAACAAGTAGACTAGAATTGACCTTTGAATGAGCTTTTGTTTCTATGGTTTAGCCCGCTGATTCGAGTGAAATTGACATCAGAAGGTCTGTTTAGGTTTTCAGTCTGTACGCGATTTGGCCGAGTTGTATGTGATTCAGCCGAGTTTCCTTAATAGGAAATCAAACAACAAACTGATCGTCCGAGTTGTATGTAATTCGGCCGAGTTTCTTTTTCAGGAAATCAAATAGTAAGTTGATCGATCGAGTTTCAAGCGGATCGGCCGAGTTGTGAAGCAATCGGCTGAGTTTCTGACCAATCGGCCGAGTTTCTGAGCTGTGAGTGGTAGTTCAGGAAGAATGTAATCCTTTGTAGTTCTTGGCTTCAGGACTTCAGGTTTGTCCTGGTCCGGCTGGCAGGATGCGTTACTAGGATCTAATGAATCCTATCAATAGTATAATAAGAATAGAATTTGAATAATTAGACCCACATCAGAGTAAGAATGTACATACAGTAAGATGTTGAAACATATGGGCAAGATCAGAACAACTAAGAATTAGTTGAAACTGATATCTGAGGTTCAATTTTGGGGCCTCATATGAGAAACCCTTAATTGGGAATAAAGGAACATGATATAAAGTTCATAATCAGTTTATTGATTAATATTATATGAACTATACATATGGAATATAGAAAAAGATATGTGAAATGTATGTATGGTTCAAGATAGCAAGAATCAATCATGAAGAATGAATCATAGAATAGAGTATAATGCTTTTATAAACTCTAAAGCAAAGGCTAAGTAGAGAATAGGGTTGAGCATTCAATAGGTCCATAGAAGTAAAGAGTCTTCAAAAGAGTAAAAGTAAAGAGAATCGTATGAATGTGTAATTCATAAGACTAGAACAACAAACTAGTTTCTAAGCAAAGAACATAGGTGTAGTTTAACGAATGAATAAGTCATACAAAGGTAGACTGTATTCAGGAGAGAAAAACTTGATTGGAAGAGAAACTATGTTTGACCCATGCATGATCCCTTTGATTTAAAAATGAAGAATATTTAAGGTATTAAGGGAATGTTTGAATACAAGTATTCCAAGTCTTAAAATCATCTTCTCTTTCATATATTCCTTAATGACAGCAAGGTGGGAATGAAATGATAAGAGAAAATGAATCATATATGGTGCATAACTACCTTGGTGGGGTCATCTAGTGAATGTAATAGTGACATACTATATGATGAAGTGTGATAAGAAATAAAATTCTTGTGCGATAGCAAGAATGATGAATAATCTATTCCTATTTTAAATGCTTCAATGTTAATGATGTTTATTGTATATAATCATATGAAAAGGATAGGTAGTAAAAAGTAAAGAAGTAATGAATGAGTAGAGAGATATGGGAAAACACTAGCTTTGTATAAAAGGTGAACTCGTTTTTAGAGGTATGCTTTGTTGAAGGCATACTAAGGTATGTAAGTTGGTTCTATGTATGATTTCAGTGTATTTGTGCAAGCTATATGTTAATTAAAGATGTATGATAGTTGTAGTAATTCATACCTGATATGCATCTTACTATTGTGTATTTGTGATATGGTGATACGGTTTGGATGATGTCAGAACACATGGAGAGATACCCTAAACAAGGTAGTCATACTTATTCACTCATATTAATAGAAAGGGATGATAATCAGATTGTCTGGACAAGTAACCCTAATGAGGTGTAGCTTGTTATACCTAGCTCTAATATAACTGAGTGATGGTAATTGAGTATGATCAATGCTTGAATGACTGATACAATTGTGGATTACTTTATTACTGTGGTTGAAACCCTAAAATGATATAATACGATGGTTACACTTTGAATTGTGTGTGGGCCCATAACCCACAGGTCCCAAGATCGAAACAGGATAGTATGGAATGAGGTGGTAATGCTTCACCTCATGCATCCATGACCCAAAGGGGATGCCAAGAGTAGTATTGTGCAATTGATTGTTGAATCTAGTCTTTTAATTCAAGACTGTTTTGCTATTTGAATAGCACTTTATTAAACTTTAAAACAACATGGTGAACTCGCTTTTGTCACTGAAAGGTGATACAGAACAATAGCACTTTCTGAGCAGCATAAGTTGAGATAGTTGTATCAGAGTATCAGAGTTGCGCAGCGAAAGCGTGGTGGTTTATCTTTGCATTCTATGTTGACAGTGGCATAAAGAATTTGCTTGATATCATTGAGAACTATTTGAAATATGTTGTGATTTAGTAAAGAATTAAAAGATCTAATGTTGAAAACTACATTCAGGTATGAAATACAAGAATATAATGACATGGAAGGCTTTAGAAGCTTAAAATAACTTTGAATGTATCTTTCTTGTAGGTTTATGTTTCGAGGACGAAACATTCTAAGGGGGGGAGAGTTGTTACGACCCCATCTGAGCTTAATTGGTAAACTAGGGTTTACCTAGACAATTGCAAAGATTAATTAGAATAATCATTCTTGAAATCTAATTAATGACGATAACTCAATTAAGATGTTTTAACTATGATAAGAAGTTTAAGTGTTTGTTTGCCTTGAGAATTAGGGTTTGAGAAGCATAGACCCTAATCGGCCCAAAATAGGGTTTTAATGACATATGAATACAAAATTTGATAAGTAGAATGTCTCACTAAATGATTTTTAGTATTTTATGTGTAACTCTGATTTACTTCATATTTGTATATGATTTGGATATATAAAATATGAACAACATTGGAAAATATCAGAATTTTTAAAGAATATTCTGACCTGTTTATCGGTCGAGTTTCAAACTCGACCGATCATATTTTTCCAGATTTATATAGCAGTGTCGTAATTGAATTTTATCTTTTTATTGGTATATCCAATTGATCTCAAATTTTAACTGTGCTTGAAAAACATAATTTTAGACACTCTGTTAAATTGGAGTAATTTTTGGATGACTTTTTGATCTCTACAGTAAGGGTGTCGGTCGAGTTCTGTGCAGGACAAACTCGGCCGAATATTCTGCAGACTGTAATATAGCAGTGCACTGTTCTATTTTTAGTTATTTATTGGTAACTCCAAATGATCTAAAATGTTAACTGAAGCTTTATAGATCAATTATAAACAACGTGCTAAATTCCCATAATTGTTGGAGAAGGTTTGATCTCTGAAATAAACGAATTACAGTAACTTTGTATAACTGAATATTCAGCCAATATAATTAAAGTTGAGTGTTGGGTCATATGCAATTGACCCAAGCAGTTCAAATTGACTTATATGATCGACCACACACACACACAGCTCTCATTCTTTGTCATCCATCCCATAGAAACGAAAATATAGAGAGAGAGGGAGAGTTAGGGCTTGAGTGGAGAAAGAGGAGGAATTGCTGAATTAGGGTTCTGCGGTCCCAAGAATGGTGAGATCAAGTAAGTTTGGATCCTTTGCATAGACTTTTATGGTGAATCTTCTCTCTCATGTCAAGATTCCGTCCATTCTCTGATTTGATCCAAGATGATGTCGAAATTCCCTCTTTTCTCACCCTTTCTTCATAATCCCTCATTTTCAAGGTTTCCGAGTTGAATGGAAGAAGAATTGGGAGATTTGCTAGGGATTTGATGTGAGTTCGAGATTCCCTGAGTTGAGATGCAGTTTTGAGGTGTTTTCACACCTTAGGGTGAGTGGGTTCTTCCTTTAAACAGTATAATGCACGAAATTTGATTATAGCATCCAAATCCCTAATTGCTTGGTATGTGATTCTAAACCCTAAAATGTCCGTTTAACTTAAGTTGTTGCAATTTGATATGATATGGATTCCTTCTCTGTTTGAATGACTTCTTGATGGTAGATTCACATCAGAAACGTATACAACACATCCTAGAAGGAATGCTTTTCAGATTTATACCATATGATGTAATTAGGGTTTAACCTAATTGAGATATCTCTAGAGTTTCAACCTTATTGAAAAGGACTAGTAATCTTATAAGTGGTTAGAATGTACCTCATGGATTACCTTATTTAAATTTTATCCTTGGTGCATGATATCTCAGTGAATAGCATGGAAACCTAGATTTAGTTCAATTTCCATGGTTTCATACATATACCGATTGTATATGATTTGTTGAAAACAATTTTTATTTAGTGAATACTTATATCCTATGAAATCCTTGTGAGAGCCATGTGACAAGTGAATGAGGTAAATAAAAAGGTGAATGAGGCGAATAAAACCCTAAGAGTAGGGTGTTGGCATGTGATGAATGAATAAGGCAAATGAAACCCTAAGGACAGGGTGTTCAATGAATCATGTTATGATAATATGAAAGGTCTTGATATGAGATGTGCTGATGCTTAATTGTTGAATTGTATGCTTCTAGTGTATTTAACTTTATATGCTTGTTCTCTCTGAGTTGATATCTACATACTGCAGGGCTTCTTATTTTCAATACATATCTCGTAAATTGCAGGTGATGAGATATGACATGCCCTAGAAAAGGGATGTTACTGAGATATGATATATGTTGAATACATGAGTTATGATGTTTCTTATGATATGATATGGCAGGCCGTGTGAGCCTTGTGAGAAAAGAAAAATGAGTTATGATTTCTGTTTTACATGTATCTATAATATTAATGTTAGACTTAGGTGCCCTGAACACCGTAGAACCCCTTTGACAGATATGCTTCTTAGGGGTGAAACTCGTGTTGCAACATTATCCGTGCTTGTGTCATGGAGACACGAGGATAGAGAGGCAGTGTCCAACAACAATGCGTGCTTGTGTCACGGTGGCACTGGAGAAAAATGGGGGTTATTGCAACATTATCCGTTCTTGTGTCATGGAGGTAACCCCGTGAGACTCTCCGCCTGTGTACTCAGGTTAGAGGAGGAGTCTAGAGCACTCGGAGTTAGTGCATTGAGGCCGGAGAGCCTGTGGTCCTGTAGCAGAACAGGGCTGGCGTCAGACTTAGCATTTACCGGGTGTGTCGCTAAGTCTTATACGGTGTGGTCGTAGTACACTGCGAGTCTCTATGCAGAGTACACTGCATAGATCAGGGCATACTCTAAAATATAATCATATAGGTTCACAGAGTCCCTTATAATTGAAAGAGTTAAGGAAGACTAGAGCATAGTCTTCTAGTAGCTATTCTTTGGATGCAATATTTACATTCTTTGTTATTTCAATTATATTATTTTAGAACTGCTCAATGTAGTATTTATTGTTGTTAAATTTCATATCGTTTACTCAAATTATATCTGTAATCACATTGATGCATTATTCTGTTTCCATGAAGTACTCATTCACTGAGCGAGTAGGCTCACCCCTCTACTCAAACATTTTTAGGGTTAACCGCGTGGACTTGGAGATGGTCAGAGCTTTAGTGTAGATTTGTCATAAGAGTTGAGTACAAGATTAGTTGAGTCAGTCGGTCCTTGTCACTCTAGGTCCTCAGTAATAGATAAGAGAGAGAACTGTAATTACGATGTGTAATATTGTTCCTCTTTGATATGTATGCTAATTAACAAGTTTTATGTGCACAAGTTGTGAAAGACATCATGAATGTTTATACATGTATCTTTTCTATTAAAGTCTGATTAGTAAAAGAAATGTTCATATTCCTTTGTTAGGATGTTATGTGGTTCATTGCGGAGAATCAAGAGTTTAAAGGAAAAGTAAAAGTTAAGGGTGTTCTTTGTGTTACATATAAATCCTATCTTATGCCCTAATCTCATGATTTGAGGAAATTGTGAGATCGGGGTGTTACAATTACAACGAGTTAACATATGTGACTATTACAACGGGTAGAGCATATTGTGTAATTATGATATTTTACAACAAGTTAGAGTATGTTGTGTAATGATGGTCTATTGCAATGGGTTAACATACGTGACTATTACAATAGGTTAGAGCATGGTGTGTAATTATGATCTTTTACAATGGTTTAGAGTATTTTGTCTAATGATGATCTATTACAACAAGTTAGCATACATGACTATTACAACGGGTTAGAGCATGTTGTGTAATTATAGTCTTTTACTACAAGTTTGAGTGTGTTGTGATATTACAGTCTATTACAACAATTTAGCACTTTTTGTAGTATCACATATACTACAACGAGTTTAGCCCGTTGTATATAACTTGTGTTGTATAAAATATATAATTCACAACACACAAATAGAGTTGTTGTAAAAGATATGCTAACTACAACACAACCAACAGAACTGTTGTGTTTTTCCCGTTGTAAAAAGCATTTTCTGTAGTAGTGTGTGTTTCTAAAAGTCTGACCCCTCTGAGCTATATCTAAGAATAGAGGAAAGACGAGTCCCTGATATGTGGGTCCGTTTGAGGTTTTAGAATGAATTGGTGAAGCTTCTTATCGTTTGGCCTTACCCCCTTAGTATAGTATGATGCATGATGTTTTCCATGTGTCTAATATGAATTGCTATGTGAAGGACCTGAGCCATGTGTCGAGCATTAAACCAATTGAGCTCCAAAGGATACTGACATATCACGAGTCACCTATGAGAGTACTGAATACCAAGGTGAAAGAACTCAGAAATAAAGAAATAGAAATGGTAAAGGTTCTTTGGAAGCACCATGGAGAGGATGAAGCCACATGGGAGCTGAAGATAAACATGGAAAAGGCATATCCTGAACTGTTTATTTGATTGGTTGAATTTTGGGGACAAAATTCTTATAAGGAGGGGAGGATGTTACAACCCCAATTTTTTCTTATATGACTGTAATTGAAATTATTTCAAAAGAAATGTACTTGGTTGTAAATTGCATGATTTATGAAAAAAAATATAAGGATTTCTTCTCAACTTTTCCTTGTGCTTGGTTTTTCATGGATCCTTTGGTAATAATGGGTCCAAGATAATAAAAGAGGAAGATAAGTTAAAAGAAAACAAGTAATGCATTAATAATAAGAAAGGAAATTGGAACAAAGGTGAAAAATATAAGAAATAAATAGAGAAGTGTGGGTTTGCTCATAATGGATGGTTTTTCGAACTCCACATGGATTCTTGAGATACAAGGAATCTAAATAAAGGAAAATAATAATGTAAGAGAGAGGAAATATGAATGATATATATATATAAGCAATAAATTGCACATAAATAAAAGGTTCGTTTTCTTTTGAATAATGACTCCAAATTTCTCACTCCAATATAATAAGTCATTATTAAGTTTCCCTCAAAATTTGGGATTAAACGGAGTCATGGTTTGAGAGCTATGATTTTTACAAATTTTTCTAAAGTGAAAGGATGTCAAATACATGTCATGATTATTTTCTGAGATTTTAATTGATTTTCTGATTATGCATGTATGATGTGATCCATTGGATTCCAGATCCACAACTACCACTCATTGTCTAGTTCCAACTAAACTAGGAAACAAGTCACCAACAGGGGGATCCTTCCACTGGATTTTCTCGCGATTTGCTCATGGCTGAGTTCGGGATAGAATTCCACTCATCATATACCCAGGTTCTTCATGCTTTGGAGGCATCTAGAAGAAACGCCTAAATTGTCCAAAACAAGGGGCGACGACAAGGGTTAGAAACCCTAGAACCAACCCACATATCCTATAAATAGGACCCCCTCGACTTTGGTCGACCCTCACGAACTCAACCGGGTGCTTCCCCTCTTCTCTCATGCCCCATGGTCATGAATTGAATCAACTCTGGTGAGCTCCAAGTCGGGGCACTGCCGCAAGTTAGTCTACTGGATCGAGTGAGGACGAGGAGCAACTCCCATTCGATTGGAGTCCACGTTTGAGCGGGTGAAGGATCAATGGCCCAAAAGTGCTCCTTTATTCGGAAGGCCACAAGTGGGTGCAAGAGATAGAGACTGTGCGATCCCTCTTAGTCAATGATGACCCACGATCCAACGACTAACATTTTTCCAAAAAAAAAACCAGAGTAAGTCGCTTCTCTAGCCCAAAATTCAAGAAAATCATTGAATCTTAATTAATTCATTAAAAATTGATCCCTAAGCCGAAAAATAAAAGTAAATAGTGCTTTTTGATCAAAAAATTACCTAAAATCTGATAAAAATAGAATTGGAGTCTGATATTGTGTGCAATTCAAAAATTATATGAAGTTACATCTCTTATCACATTAGATCATAATAAAAACCTAATAGGATATGAAAATCGAGTATGATGAATCTTTTGCGTTATTTTTGAGTAATATTAACCTTTTAAGAATAAAAGAAAAGGATAATATGAAAAAAATGAGTGTGTGCTTGTTTTAGGGTTTTTATGCACGTGTTTAATTCTTAATGAATTAAAACCCTAATTTGGGAAAAATGAGTTTTAATTGTTGTAATATGAAACTGCAAGTATACAATAGAGATATAATGATTCTTGAACTTGGTTCAAGATTAGATAACCCTTAATGAAGATAATTGGGATAATTAGGGTTTTTGTAAATAAGGAACCTATTTTAGGGTTGCTGGTCTAAAAAAGGCAACAAAGTTTGATAAAGAAACCTAAGAAACCCTAATGAACCCTAAGGGCTTGGAAGCCTTAGAAAGTATCCTCCTGTCATTAGGAAGGTGTTTTGACATTAGGTAATCTATATGTTTCAGGAATTAAGGGTTGTTTGCATTAATGTGTTTGCTTGGATATCTTGTTGAATTTGGATTCTTTTGCTCAAGAATAGGTATGTGGTTATGCTTATGGTTAAATCATTTTAGTTTCCCAGTGATTCCCAAAGTTTCATCGATTGCTTGGAATAATTGCTTGATTGTCTTTTATTTCATGCAACTATAAAGTGACTATGACTATCACCATAATTATGTGTGCATAACTAGCTCAGATCCTGGTCCTTCTCTGTAGCTCTGATGCTGATGAGATAGATGACCTAGTACATGGTATACCCATGAGGTAGGCTCATCAGGTTATCATGAGTTAATGTGTTGGTCTACCCTTGGGTAGGACCATACGAATCCACAACCCTATATATTGATCTACCTATAAGGTAGGATCATGGTGGTTAGTTGAGATCTACCATATGAGAGGTAGTATACATGTCCACTACAGGGACAACACAGAGGCTAGGGTATGTAATGATTAAGTAGTCATGTTTAAAATGTAAAGATTGCTTGTTACCATAATTGCTTGCAATATGTTGTTACAATTAAATGCAAGATTATTGTTTCCCCTACATACCAGTATAATTCGTTATACTGATCGCCGTTTTGTTTGTCGGTATTTTAGGTTATCAAGAAAATGGATATTCCTTTAAAGTGACATTGATGGAATAAAGCTTAATAATGAATTGGAGGATTGTAGTTAGATAAGTTCTTCATTGGGTAATGAATTCCACTTCTTATATTTTGCAAGGTATGCATAGAAAATTTTTATTCCATTAAAAGTTTAGTTGTAGTAGAATTTATTAATTATTGTTGATTATTTACAAAACCACTGATCTTATTTTGGGATAACACCTCTGACCTCTAGGTCTCCCTTAACTGGGGGTTATTGGGAGGCAGAGTCGTTACACTATCCAACTCAGAAATCTCCATCTATGTGGGTCTTGGGTCTTGTTGTTGTTAATTTTAATTATGTCGTTACATGTAGCAGCAACATGTGCAATTTAGTTAACATATTTAGGCATATCCAGATAAGCAAATAGAATAAACAAATGTATGAGAATAGAAAATAAGGTTAGGAATCAAACCAGGTCGTTCGTTGGAACGTGTTACTTAAAGAAATCAGCGGCCCGAAATTTGTCTGGATAGACACCGTTCTTTTATTTGGTCTGGTGACAAACTTGAAGAAGGTTGTTGTCTCGCTGGTCTTGATGACGTTCAGTTGCACTACCAGCAAAACCCAATGATCGCATGAACCATCGCCTGACAGATTACATCTCTAAGGAGGCAAAGGAAGAACTTGCTACTCATAGGAGAAGAACTTCACACAACAAATCAGAAGTGACAACTAAAATCTCTACTTTAGGGATTGCAAAATACAAACAAAACATCTGACAGTTGATGTTCGTTTGAGATGATTTTAACCTTAATGATTGGAGGATTATTTATAGCCTTACAATGCTAATCTCATTAAAGTGCAATCACTCAATCGCTCTTGTACATGTTGCAACAAAATCCATAAGGAAAATACTTTTCAATAAGGATTAATAAATCCGTTTCATAAAGAATCAATTATTATTATTAATTAATTAGATAGTTCTATCATAGTGTAAAAAGAAGACAAAAGGCATTCGCCACAATCCACAATCCACAAGCCACAAGACCGAGCCCGGCCAGGCCGCGCGAGGCATGGCACGACATGGAACGCGTGTGTGCATGCATATGTGTTTTGGTCACCATACCCATCAAGGACATGAGCATACCCTTTCCTAGGACTTTTAGACACTAGTGTCACATGTGATCCTACAATAAGGACCACTAATGTAAGGCCCCTAAACTTTCTTAATGAGTTGAATGAGCTTAATTACCATAATTGAATACTTATAAGCCTAATATAACCTTTTGATATGTTTTGAAATCATAAGACCAGATTAAGTTTCAAATTTGGTCCAATTCGGACATTGTTCGAGCAAGTTATGCAATTTTCTATATATTTTGGACTTTTCTACAATTTACCCAATTGAGGGGTTTTCTTTGCAATTTATCACATACATTATGTTCCTTTGATGTTATATTATCATTATTGAGATTTTTGAGCCATGGGGCTCCTAGTTGAGCCATGGTTTGAAGGTATTTTCATCAAGGGTATTTTGGGGTTTACCCCTTCATGGATGAGCTACCTTTAGTAGCTATCAACTAAAGAATTATGTGATTGTCTGGGAATTTCGACAAAGGAAAGCTAAGAAGGTCTAGATGGGATGGTGGGAGAACTTCTTGTGTTTGTTCTTATATATTCTTAATAATTGAAAGCCATGGACACTTGTATATATACTAGAATTTCAACTTTTTCTTAATATTAAAGTGTCATATACTTATCCCCAAGCACCAAAACGAGCCACTTTCTCTCCACCACCTCTATCCTTCTCCCATCTTCATTCTTCCACTGTTCGTACGAATTTTTCTGCCCAAGGAACAAGAAAGTGGAGATCTTCTTGAAAAAAATTATAGGGTTGCAATTGATTCCCTTTTTGGGTCTATAAAGCTTCTTCCTAGTGATATTGACCTAAAAGTGTAAGTTTTTTCTTATTTACTCCATTTAATTCTTTTCTCTTCTTCCTCCTACATCCCTCCAGTTCGGAACCCTGCTGTTCCATGATGAAAATGATGCTAGAACTCAAAAACCCTTCCTTCTTATTTCTTTTTCTAGGGTTTTGCTCCTTTGTGGAGAGAAGTGCCTATTTGGCCGAGTTCAGATCTAAATCTAGGGATTCCTTGCTATATTTGCTCGATATTCTTGCTGTTTGATATATGAAATACTCTATAGAGGCGAATTAAATAACATTGTTCACTTATATTGCTTATTAGAAGCTTGATAGTTCATGTTTATGCTTGAATGTGATGATCTAAGCATAGAGAAACCATGCTTCTTTAGAATTACGAATTTTTGTGGTGTTCCCTGTTTTGTTCCAGTTCTATATGAACATGTAAACATGTGTAAAACCTTTCTAAGTTGTAACATGATCTGGTACAGGTTGATAGTGTAAAGAGGCGAGATCACCTCTCTACTAAAATTTAAAGGAAATACAAACATCCACAATTTTTAACAAAATTTAGACTTTTGAGGATGATAATATTCCAAATAAATAAGCATGATTCCAGATACATCATAAAATGTCAATAGCAGCAGAAAGAAAGAAATAACAAGCCTTCAAATGGCTTTATTGTTTATTACATCATTGCTTTCTAAAAGAAAAGATAAGATAGAATAGAGGATCTAGCTATAGCAACCTATCCATCCTTCTTGTCAGCAAACGATCTCAGCAAAGGAATTCTTCTTCAATCCCTTCCTTCACCTTGCACAGCTCCAACACCTGGGTGGTTGGGAAGGCACCCAGCAAGAGGGAAAACAAGAAAAGTATGTGTTACACTAATAATCTATCAAAGGCAAAGGAAAGATGTAACAAGTAAACTAGACTAGATATTTGGTGTAAGAAGATATCAAAGAGTATGGGGTTTTCATAAGAGAACTTGCCATTAATAAAGTAAGTAAAGGTTTTAGCATGTTTATCAATATGTCTATCTAACTAAGTAGGGTTGAGGCACCTACCAAACCTCTAACCTTAGGTGAGGGAAGAATTATAAACATTTCCAAGTCACCTACAAATTTTTAATGGGGAGAATAATAAACATTCCCCTAGGGAGATTTTATACATGCCCTCTATGGGTGGTTGTACATAAGTACCACTACTTAAAGATTAAATAGAACATTTAATTTCATGCTAACAAAAGATTTATCGCAAGATAAGCAAAATAATATACATCATGGCAGTGGGGTATGAATACCCAAACAAGAGAATACTATATCTGATTTTTGAGGCAAATAAGACATTTAGGTTTCAAGAAATTCAATGGTTTTGATCAAGTTAAACCTCATAGAAGAAATTTAGGTATTGGATTAAGTATTTCCCAACTGATAGGTAGATGCACAAAAAAACTTATACTAAACACATACTAATCACATACCATGGCCACAGGTGTCCTAAGTTTCCCTTTTTCAACTCTTCACACGAGCTATAAACCCAAACTTCCTACTACATCATTATATTCATACATTAGATTTATATGCATTCATTTAAAAGATTGAAAACCCTAATTTACTAACTTTTTGCACAAACTCTCGATTCAGACTTCAAAAACCTCATAATCGTCTTAGTTAGGTTATCCTGATCAAAATAACATATAATATTGTATATTTTGGAAATATAGATTTTTAGGATTAATTTTAGGGATTTTAAGTTAATTAAATCGATTTTAAAAACACCTTTTCGAAAAACTCAAAACCAAATCTCAAAAACATTTTTATTATATAGATCTCGTTTTCCTGATTTCAAAACACTATTTATTAATTTTTTTTACCAACGGAATAATTTATAAAAATTATTTTATCTCGACCTACGGCAGCTTGCCACGTAAGCAAGGCCAACCGCATCGAGCGGTCGCGGGCGACTGAGAGCGGTGACACGCGTCTCAGGGTCTCTCGCAACCGGTCGAGCGACCCGGCGATTAAACAGAGGTAAAGGACAGTAATGTCCTTGGCGAGAAAACGAAAAGAAAAGAAATCGGAGGGGCAAAACGGTCATTTATGCGTCGTCGTCTTCCTCGGTCGATCCCCGTCGCGTGCGAGCAGCTTGCTCGGCCGATTTGGGCAAATCCGCATTTCTTGACGAAAACTTGCGTTTAGATAGTCGAAAGAACGAGAAAGAAGAGACGAATTCAGTGGTACCTTTGATTCGAACCGAGGTGGCCGGAATAGAGAGGGAGAAGCGCCGCAAGCTAGGGACCTTCGGCTGCTCGTCGGGGGTCGAAACGTCCACGAAAACCCAAATTGGAGGTACGAACAGGTTGCTAAGGTGATGGCGGTCGCAAGGGTTGAGTTATTTATAGGCAAGGAACCCTAGACTAGGATGTGGGTAGGAGCAAGGGGAAGTGGCCGGCAGCTACTTTGGGCGTTTCCCAAATACACATTAAAGCTCACAAAGTTTGGGATAATCCGGTGCGAAATCTTGCAAGGAATCCAACGCAACAAAAATCAAGGAAAATCGTTGAGTGAATCTCAAGTTATTGCGATTTTAAGAAAACAAAAAATCCTATCTGTTGCCTAATCCGACTCAAGGTAGAAGACGACCGTGCATCATTGGATCGGTGGACACGGGTCCACTAAAGAACCTGGACCGTCCGATCTCGCGTTAGATCAGGGAAATATCCCTCAGCAAAAGTCGATTAAAACTATTAGATTTTAAATATTTTTCTCTTTCTTCTTTTAGAGGCTCAAATGTTGCCCAAAAATTATGAAAATTTATATTCTGACTTATTTTGACGCGTAGAATCCAAATATGGAGTTAGTTTTTCATTTTGAGAAAGTTTAATAGGTGAAATAATTAATATGTCATTTTCTCTTTCCTCCCTCAAAAGAAGTGATATCATTATCTAAAATTAATGTAACTTCACCCATAAGTCTCCTTAAAGGGTTGGAACACGATTTTGCAATTATCTTCACAAGTTGACATTATCTTTATATTTATTAAATTAATTAGAACATTCTACACACTTTCTCTCTCCTATTTTTCTTATTATTCATATATTATCTAAATTAGTTGCAAATTTGCACAGAGGCTTATTTTTATGTTTAGAATACGAATTTGAAGTAATTTTCCTGATTTGAGAGTATTAAGTATTTTATTCCTTTTTTATTGGCATATTTCCTATATTCCATTGATAATGTTATTAATATTTTCATTTTAAATAATACTTGACCCTTAAGTTACTCTTTGTTCAAGGAAACGAATTAAACTATCAAATTATCATGATGGTTTTAGATTATAATATTTGTTGCAAAAATCTTTGTAATTATCTTCTTTACTCATAAATTCTCATATTTCCATTAATTATTACATTTATCTTCTTCCGTTTATAAAATTCGGATTTTCTTCTTATTTCTTATATTCAAGGAAACACTAGAAGATTCTAGGACGAATTATTTTACTCTTTTTATTACTTTATGCGAATTTGCACTTTAGACCCATTATCTAATTCTAACTAAGGCATTTGTGCATGCAACCTCAAAATAAGAATATATGGGAAACATTTAACCAATAACCTTCTTAATTTCTTTTAAATCAAAACCAAGGACAAATGGAACGAAAATGAAGGTCAAAGCTTATAGAAATGAGTACAAAGAGGTACATAGTAGATTTCAGTATGTTACAACACTCCACCCCTTAAAAAGGATTTCGTCCCCAAAATCTCATACAAAGAGGGAAGGGTGAGTAGGTAACATCTCATCTCTCAACTCCCAAGTGGTTTCTTCTAAACCATGGTATCTCCACAAAACCTTCACTAACTCTATCTCCTTATTCTTCAGCTGCTTTACTCAGGAGTCAAGGATCTTCACAGGTAGTTCTTCATAAGTCAGATTCTCATTAATCTCCACAGGTTTCAGAAGGGGAGGGCCAAGTTGAGTGACTATGAATACCTGATTAAGAAGATTAATGTGAAGATAGCATGCTGGAAGGCGCATCTTCTTTCTTTTGCAGGCAGGCACCTCCTCATCGAACATGTCATATCATCCATTACGGTTTATTCTGCTGCGGCTTCTGGAGTTCCGAGGGGTATCTCTCAGAGGATTGACAAAATCCTTTCTTGCTTCTTATGGGCAGATAGGCATGCTCATTCGAGAAGAGCTTGGGTTAGCTGGCACAAGGTGGCAAGGCCTAAGGACATGGGAGGTCTGGGTCTGAAACCTATCAAGATGGTGAATGATGCCTTCACAGCCAAGGCCTGTTGGGAGATTATGAATGGAAATTCTATTTGGGCGAGTTTTTGTAGAGACAAATACGCATGTGGCATTGGTGGCCGATCGTCCACCCATCCTTCTTTTCTAAAACTTGGTGCTACTCCGTCACCTTATTGGAGGAAGATTTGGAACATGTTCCCAAAGGTGTTTCCACAGTGTAGATGGATCATTGGTCAAGGAGAGATTTCTTTTTGGGATGATGATTGGTGCGGCAACAGGCTGAATACGTTCTCCCTTCATAGAAGTGATTGGAATCTTAAGTTCTTAGTGAAAGATTTTTGGGAGCAGGATAATGGATGGAATTGGAATGCCCTCTCTCAGATCGTCAACCCCGATGGAATTGAGTTGATTAAGGAGGCAGGTATTTCTATCTCTGATACAGATGATAAGTTGGTATGGTCTTTATCAGTAATAGGAGCCTTCTCTCTTAAATCAGTGAAGAAACATCTGTTACAAGAAGCTCATAATGATGCTTTCGGCTTGAAACGCATATGGAAGATAGACGCACCTAAGGAGGTGGCTTTGATATGGAAGGCTGCACGCAGGGCTTTACCCACAGACGATAACATCCGCAGGTGTAAGATCCCCATCGCATCTTGTTGTAATTACTGTCCTGAACCTAGAGAGGAGCATACAGTTCATCTTTTGTTCTCGAGCCACCTAGCTCGATCCTTTTGGGGCAGATTCACCAGCATCACGGGACGTAACATGCCAAATGACTTCCATTCTTTGCTTGAACTTTGTAGTTTGGGAGGTAAATCCACCATAGAGGACTGGTTGGCCGGTGCGATGGCTACTCTCATACCTAATTATATTTGGAGGATCAGATGTCACCGAAGATATGAATGTTCTGATTTATCCCATGAAAGAATATGGGAACAACTTGTTTACAGACTGAATAGTATGATGCGGACCAGACCCCTACACGTATCTAACAACATGTAATTGCATGCAGCGATGAATGAGGTGGGGATAGTGATGTCCCGTAATTTCATTAGAAGGATTTCTTTGCTCAGATGGAATTTCCCGGATTTACATAATCTGAAGATGAATATTACCGTCGGTAGATGTTCGGATCTAAATGGCATGAAGCGAAGATGGGTAAGCTGCATAATTCGCAATCATAGAGCTGGTATTTGTTTAGTTTACCGTGCATGGTTAAAGGCCAACGATTATCTTGAAGCATATATCAAATCCTGTTATGTTGGGGTGTCGATGGCTGTAGACCACAGGCTGAATATATCATCTATTGAGATCGATGATAATAATCTGTATAACATCCTTTGGAACAACGGTGAGGCTCCATGGAAAGCGACTTATGTGGTCAGGTTGCTTAAAGAAGAGTTACAGGAGAGGAATATAACTGGGGGTTTAGTTCACAAAGTCGTGAACTCGTTGGCCAGAGAGATTGATTTATGGGGCAAACACCTCATGGCTCCGTTTATCTGTTCTGACAGTAGTAACCTTCCTCAGAAGATTCGTGGTATGGCTTGCTTAGAGAAGTGTCGCACTCCATACATTGTGAAGGAGATGGCTAAGACTGATGCTTGATTGTTTTGTAAGTTGGGTGTTTGATGTTTCCTGGGTGACTACCTGCGTTTTTATAAGCAGGAGCTGTACAATGCTGTTTTGATTTTCATTTAGCCCAGACGAGGGGGATGGGATGAATAAAAGTACCCCCTGGCTTCCTTAAAAAAAAAAAATCTCCACAGGTTCAATGGAGAGCACATGAGACGGATCCTTAACGTACTTCCTCAGCACAGAAACATGGAACACATTGTGAATCTTATCATAAGCAGGAGGCAAAGCTAGGCGATATGCATAATCTCCCACTTTATCTAAGATCTCAAATGGTCCAACATAGCGAGGACTCAACTTGCCTTTTACTTTAGATCTTGCAATAGAACGTATAGGCTTGATCTTTAGAAAAGCATAGTCACCCACTAAGAAGCTTACATCAGACCTCTTCTTATCAGCATACATCTTCTGTCTGTCTTGAGCAACTTTCATCCGTTTCTTTAACAACTGTATCTTCTCAAGCATCATCTGCATGTCATCAGACTTCACTAGGGAACGTTCACCAACATCATCCCAGTGCAAAGGTGAACGACAAGGTCTACCATAGAGAGCTTCAAAAGGTGGCATACCAATACTGGCTTGGTATCTATTGTTGTAAGCAAACTCTGCTAATGGTAGATACCGATCCCAGGCACCACCCCAATCCATCACACAAGCACGAAGCAAATCCTCCAGAATCTAAACTGTTCTCTCGGACTGACCATCAGTTTGCGGATGGTAAGCAGTGCTGAAACGCAGATCAGTACCCATCTCTTCCTGAATCTGACCCCATAAATGAGAAGTGAATTTCGGGTCTCGATCAGAAACTATCACAGCAGGGACACCATGCAGAAGAACTATCCACTCCACATACAATTGAGCCATCTCAGCAACTTTATACGTGGTTTTGAAAGGCAAGAAATGAGCAGATTTTGTAAGCCGATCAATCTCCACCCAAACAGCATCATAACCTCTCTTGGACTTAGGGAAACCAGTAACAAAGTCCATTGTGATCTTCTCCCACTTCCATTCTGTAATCTCAAGAGGATGAAGAAGACCACCAGGTCGTTGATGTTCAATCTTGACTTGCTGACATGTCAAGCACTTTGCCACAAACAGAGCTATATCATTCTTCATGTTCTTCCACCAGAAACTTCACTGTAGGTCCTTGTACATCTTGGTTGTGCCAGGGTGAATAGTGTACTTGGAACCATGAGCTTCACTCAGAACCTTCTGTCTCAGATCACCAACATCAGGTATCCACAACCTTTGTCTGAAGCGGATAGCACCATCCACTCCGACAGAGAAGTCAGATTGCGGTTTCTCAGCTAAAGCTTTCAACTCTTCAAGCTCTGAACTCTCCAACTGCGCAGACACAACTTCTGAGATCCAGGTTGGTGTAACAGTCAAACTGGCCATATGAATAAACAACTTATCTTCATCCATTGAATCGACAGGTTGAGGTATCCAACTGGCCACATGTTCAAGGTTTTCCCACACAGAACATCTCAGAGCAGCACAAACAACATCCTTCTTGCGACTTAAAGCATTAGCTACGACATTTGCTTTACCAGGATGATAGGTGATAGTGAAATTGTAATCTTTAAGATATTCCATCCACCTACGTTGTCGCAAGTTCAGATCCTTCTGAGTCAACAGATATCTCAAACTCTTGTGATCAGAAAAGACTTCAAACTTTTCTCCATAGAGGTAGTTTCGCCAGATCTTCAAAGCATGAACTATGGCAGCTAGCTCTAAATCATGTGTAGGCCAATTAGCTTCATTAGGTTTCAACTGTCGAGAAGCATAGGAGATCACCTTTCCGTCTTGCATCAGAACACACCCTAAGCCTTGTCGGGATGCATCAATGTAGATGACATAGGGTATACCCTCAACAGGCAAAGAAAGCACGGGAGCAGAAGTCAGACTCATCTTCAACTTCTGAAAACTGTCCTCACATTCAGGGGTCCATGAGAACTTGACCTCCTTCTGAGTCAGCTTGGTCAAAGGTAAAGCCAACTCAGAAAACCCTTTGATAAACTTCTGATAGTAACCAGCTCGTCCAAGGAAACTACAGATTTCTGACGGGTTTCTCGGAGCATTCCACTTTGTCACAGCTTCTACCTTTGCAGGATCAACAGCTATATGGCCGGCAGAAATCACGTGACCAAGAAACATCACTTCCTTTATCCAGAACTCACATTTTGAGAATTTTGCATACAATTGATTTTCTCGAAATGTGTTGAGTACAATCCGCAAGTGCTCGCGATGTTGTTCCAACGTCTCGGAATAAACCAAAACATCATCAATAAACACCACTACAAACTTGTCGAGGTATGGGCGGAATACTCGGTTCATCAGGTCCATAAACGCAGCAGGGGCATTCGTCAAACCAAAAGGCATGACCATAAATTCATAATGCCCATAGCGAGTTCTGAACGTTGTCTTCGGAACATCATCATCCTTCACACGCATCTGGTAGTAGCCACTTCATAGATCCATCTTGGAGAACACGGTGTCTGACTTCAGCTGATCGAATAGGTCATGCGCGGAAACGGATAACGATTCTTCACTGTCACCTGGTTGAGCATGCGGTAATCCATACACATCTGCAAGGAGCCATCTTTCTTCTTCATGAACAGGACAGGGGCTCCCCAAGGGGAAACACTGGGGCGAATGAAACCCATGTCAAGAAGCTCTTCAAGCTGCTTCTTCAACTCCGCCAGCTCAGCAGGAGCCAAGCGGTAAGGTGGCTTCGAAATTGGTGAAGTTCCAGGTATGAGCTCGATGGAGAATTCCACCTCGCGATTTGGTGGCAACCCGGGAAACTCCTCAGGAAAGACATCTGGGAAGTCCTTCACCACATCAACATGGTCTAGGGCAGGAGGTGTAGCATCGAGAACTATGGAGGCTAGGAAAGCTCTACACCCTTGTGAGACGAGCTTTTCAGCTTTGATGGCAGAGATGACAAACTGTCGCTCTCCTCGCTTCTTGCCCTTGACACACACTCTTCCTTCATCAGGATGAAACAGACTAACCTTGGATTCCTCACAGAACAGAACAGCTTTATACTTCTTCAACCAATCCATGCCCAGGATGATGTCAAAGACAGTCATATCAAGCAAGACAAAAACTGTCGGAAACATTATTCTGGATATACAGAGGTTCAAGGTAGGAGTTTGGAGGTACGAGGAGCAGATTTTTCCACTAGGAGTTTTTACATCTAACACATGATCCATCAACTCAGATTCGATTTCAAGCATAGAGGCAAACTGTCTAGATATGAAGGTATTGGAGGAACCATAATCAAACAGAGCTTTCAAAGGATGCAAATTGAGGTGTAGGAGTATAGAATCATAGATGAGAGGGAAAAGAAATAGAGACGAGAAAAGGATAACTAGAATTCTATTGCCTAAAAGCATACTATTTCGGGCAGTTCGTATCGGCGCAAGCCAGGCCGGATCATATGGGCACGGGAGTCCCCGTATGCCAAGCTAGTGGGTCGGAGGAAAATCTTGCCAGCCCCCATGCCCTGATCCTTTCTAGACACCCTTGCCTCAACTGCATGCCCTAATAGTCGCCTAAAGGCTCTGATACCATGCTGTAAAGAGGCGAGATCACCTCTCTACTAAAATTTAAAGGAAATACAAACATCCACAATTTTTAACAAAATTTAGACTTTTGAGGATGATTGCATAATATTCCAAATAAATAAGCATGATTCCAGATACATCATAAAATGTCAATAGCAGCGGAAAGAAAGAAATTACAAGCCTTCAAATGGCTTTATTGTTTATTACATCATTTCTTTATAAAGAAAAGATAAGATAGAATAGAGGATCTAGCTATAGCAACCTAGCCATCCTTCTTGTCAGTAAACGATCTCAGTAAACGAATTCTTCTTCAAGCCCTTCCTTCACCTTGCATAGCTCCAACACCTGGGTGGTTGGGAAGGCACCCAGCAAGAGGGAAAACAAGAAAAGTATGTGTTACACTAATAATCTATCAAAGGCAAAGGAAAGATGTAACAAGTAAACTAGACTAGATATTTGGTGTAAGAAGATATCAAAGAGTATGAGGTTTTCATAAGAGAACTTGCCATTAACAAAGTAAGTAAAGGTTTTAGCATGTTTATCAATATGTCTATCTAACTAAGTAGGGTCGAGGAACCTACCGAACCTCTAACCTTAGGTGAGGGAAGAATTGTAAACATTTCCAAGTCACCTACAAACTTTTAATGGGGACAATAATAAACATTCCCCTAGGGCGATTTTATACATGCCCTCTATGGGTGGTTGTACATAAGTACCACTACTTAAAGATAGAATAGAACATTTAATTTCATGCTAACAAAAGATTTATGGCAAGATAAGCAAAATAATATACATCATGGCAGTGGGGTATGAATACCCAAACAAGAGAATACTATATCTGATTTTTGAGGCAAATAAGACATTTAGGTTTCAAGAAATTCAATGGTTTTGATCAAGTTAAACCTCATAGAAGAAATTTAGGTATTGGATTAAGTATTTCCCAACTGATAGGTAGATGCACAACAAAACTTATACTAAACACATACTAATCACATACCTTGGCCACAGGTGTCCTAAGTTTCCCTTTTTCAACTCTTCACACGAGCTATAAACCCAAACTTCCTAATACATCATTATATTCATATATTAGATTTACATGCATTCATTTAAAAGATTGAAAACCCTAATTTACTAACTTTTTGCACAAACTCTCGATTCAGACTTCAAAAACCTCATAATCGTCTTAGTTAGGTTTTCCTGATCAAAATAACATATAATATTGTATATTTTGGAAATATAGATTTTTAGGGTTAATTTTAGGGATTTTAAGTTAATTAAATCGATTTTAAAAACACCTTTTCGAAAAACTCAAAACCAAATCTCAAAAACATTTTTATTATATAGATCTCGTTTTCCTGATTTCAAAACACTATTTATTTATTATTTTTGACCAACGGAATAATTTATAAAAATTATTTTATCTCGACCAATGGCAGCTTGCCACGTAGGCAAGGCCAACCGCATCGAGCGGTCGCGGGCGACTGAGAGCGGTGACCCGCATCTCAGGGTCTCTCGCAACTGGTCGAGCGACCCAACGATTAAACAGAGGTAAAGGACAACAATGTCCTTGGCGAGAAAACAAAAAGAAAAGAAACCGTAGGGGCATAACGGTCATTTATGCGTCGTCGTCTTCCTCGGTCGATCCCCGTCGCGCGCGAGCAGCTTGCTCGGCCGATTTGGGCAAATCCACGTTTCTTGACGAAAACTTGCGTTTAGATAGTCGAAAGAACGAGAAAGAAGAGACGAATTCAGTGGTACCTTTGATTCGAACCAAGGTGGCCGGAATAGAGAGGGAGAAGCGCCGCAAGCTAGGGACCTTCGGCTGCTCGTCGGGGGTCGAAACGTCCACGAAAACCCAAATTGGAGGTAGGAACAGGTTGCTAAGGTGATGGCGGTCGCAAGGGTTGAGTTATTTATAGGCAAGGAACCCTAGACTAGGATGTGGGTAGGAGCAAGGGGAAGTGGCCGGCAGCTACTTTGGGCGTTTCCCAAATACACATTAAAGCTCGCAAAGTTCGGGATAATCCGGTGCGAAATCTCGCAAGGAATCCAACGCAACAAAAATCAAGTAAAATCGTTGAGTGAATCTCAAGTTATTGCGATTTTAAGAAAACGAAAAATCCTATTTGTTGCCTAATCTGACTCAAGGTAGAAGACGACCGTGCATCGTTGGATCGGTGGACACGGGTCCACTAAAGAACCTGGACCGTCCGATCTCGCGTTAGATCAGGGAAATATCCCTCAGCAAAAGTCGATTAAAACTATTAGATTTTAAATGTTTTTCTCTTTCTTCTTTTGGAGGCTCAAACATTGCCCAAAAATTATGAAAATTTATATTCTGACTTATTTCGACGCGTAAAATCCAAATATGGAGTTAATTTTTCATTTTGAGAAAGTTTAATAGGTGAAATAATTAATATGTCATTTTCTCTTTCCACCCTCAAAAGAAGTGATAACATTATCTAAAATTAATGTAACTTCACCCATAAGTCTCCTTAAAGGGTTGGAACACGATTTTGCAATTATCTTCACAAGTTGACATTATCTTTATATTTATTAAATTAATTAGAACATTCTACACACTTTCTCTCTCCTATTTTTCTTATTATTCATATATTATCCAAATTAGTTGCAAATTTGCACAGAAGCTTATTTTTATGTTTAGAATACGAATTTGAAGTAATTTTCCTGATTTGAGAGTATTAAGTATTTTATTCCTTTTTACTGGCATATTTCGTATATTCCATTGATAATGTTATTAATATTTTCATTTTAAATAATACTTGACCCTTAAGTTACTCTTTGCTCAAGGAAACGAATTAAACTATCAAATTATCATGATGGTTTCAGATTATAATATTTGTTGCAAAAATCTTTGTAATTATCTTCTTTACTCATAAATTCTCATATTTCCATTAATTATTACATTTATCTTCTTCCTTTTATAAAATTCGGATTTTCTTCTTATTTCTTATATTCTAGGAAACACTAGAAGATTCTAGGACGAATTATTTTACTCTTTTTATTACTTTATGTGAATTTGCACTTTAGACCCATTATCTAATTCTAACTAAGGCATTTGTGCATGCAACCTCAAAATAAGAATATATGGGAAACATTTAACCAATAACCTTCTTAATTTCTTTTAAATCAAAACCAAGGACAAATGGAACAAAAATGAAGGTCAAAGCTTATAGAAATGAGTACAAAGAGGTACATAGGAGATTTCAGTATGTTACAGATAGAATCAACCTATGGTGTTAAGCACACAATAAATGATTGTTCAAATCAGGGTTTTCAAGCTATTTCCTTCTCTATCACATAACCTATGGACATACCATTCAACAACCAATGGTGTTGCTATCTTGGCAATTGATGTTCATGATAAAGGGTGTTAAATGTATGGTGACAACCTATGGTCACCCCTTAGGTCAGGTTTTGGCTCAATTATATATATTTAATTATCATCCACTAAGTATGATGATAATATTGTCTTAATATATGATGGTGTTAACTGAATGTATTACTGATCTACCAACCAATGGTGACCTAATGATCACAATTAATGGTGGATCAGGTCATCACCAAATATGATGAATTAGGAATGTAATTTTGTATTTGACTAAACCATAAACCAATGGTTCATTGGTTCAGTTGATTTAATGGCTAGACTTATAATTCAATTGATAACCTTGAACAATGAACTTGATCCAATGAATAATATTGGATGGTTTAACATCCAATGGATCAAAATAAATCACATGGTATTATATGTGGGTCCTAGTGAGGATAATTCAATGGTTCAATACCATTAATTGGTAGTCTTACCTTTTCCATTATATAGTTATATTTGATAAATCACTATAATAAGTGGATGTGTAACTCCAATGTGATCTAGCTTGTTATACCTAACTTTAATGTAGTTATATGATGTTGATTGATTATAATCAGACCTCTTGAATGATTAATGTGATAATGAATTACACTCCTCTTATGTTTAAACCACAATGTAGTATCATTTTAATATCATAGTGCCTCAAATGTTTTATATCCTTTGAAGTCATTATACATATATTCTTGTTAGAAAATAATTAGGGTTTGAATGTCCACTTGTATGATAAAGCCTTAATACATTCAATTGGCAGCAATTAATCAAGTGTAACATTAATCATGTAGAGCCCTATGTCGTAGAGCCATCTTCATTGTCATAACTTACTGGATGGTGAAATGAGTATTCCCAAGGGAAACTCAGAGTGCATACTATTGAGTATGTAGGGGTGGCAAGTTGAGGATATATCCTTGTCATCCACAATTGCATGTTATGGAGGATGGATATGGTCATGCCTCAGACATTTGATGTGATTGAGGACAGATGCAGTTGTACCTAGGATTAAAGGTTTTGTATACCCTATTTTCTAGTGTCGTAACTTGTACCAAGTACAAACTAGTTGTTATCAATTGACTATATGTCACTATTGGCAGTTTGACTGGTATGTCACTGCAATTTACTCATACTAACCGCGGGGAAGAGATCTCAAGATACCGACACTCCTAGATCTTATATGGAACTGAATAGCACTTCGCGGTGGTCAGTTGGACTTTGAGTGGTATGACTCACTCCCCAAGGCATAATAATAAAAACATATAATATCAGTTGTATAATATCATTGTCAGGGTGTAATACGTATCACATTGGTTGATTAACCCTTGTATTGTCTTTACACTACATAGTTCTTACATTATGTAGACTTATGAAAATTGTGTAATTCTACTTGATGCTACAACTTATTTGCTTAACTGCTTAGTATTCTTAAACTGTTCAGTCTGTTCATATTGTTTATTCAATACCCTATCTACTCAATGAATTTACTGTTAATTAATACGTTATGATCAATATAAGTTGGAGAGAGTTATATCTCTAGTTGGGATTGGGTGTCACCCGTGGGTCACCACAATTTTTTTAGGTGGTCGCGGGCAACGAGGTCAAGGTCGTGCTATGAAAGAGAACCAACCTGGTGATCAATAGATTCAGAAGGTTGGTTAGTTGTAGATGTTAGTTTTATATGTTAGTAGTAGAGTTCTAGTGTCATCCCTGTACTCTCAGGTCCTGGTATGGGATGTGTTTTCTAGATGATATACTTGTATCGACATGATATTTCGGTCGTATGCCAATGTTTGTAAATATATGGCATGTACATGTGAAATATCTTTTGTATGTAGAATGTGATTGAGGTCTTTGGACCCGTATGTAAATACTTGTTACAATATATGGGAATGGAATGATGGACCTTTTGTAAATATTCTAGAGTTTATTTACATTGTTAGAATCAGTTTTAATTGTTTTATATTTTTGAATATGTGGTTAATTAGTAGTTGATCATGTTTTGTGTTTTGAGTAATATCATTTAGCGTAATGAGGTTCTACAAGAGAGTAATGTGGGATAAAACTTCTTTCCCATTTGCACTAGACACAAAACTACATTTCTCCCATGTACTAGCTGCACTACATTGGGCTTAAACCATATTACATATACATGGCTTATACAACCATATACCTAAAAATTCCCCACAAAGTTCAATGTGTAGTGTGCTCTACCATTTAGTCCTCCTTATTCTGCTTTCTGCGGATACCTTTCAGTTTGAAACTACCTGAGTTATCTTACTGTGACCCCCACAAGAACTAGGTGAACAAAGTTCTTGAACATAAACCTTGGGTGCAAGAGTATATTTTGGTAACAACACAATAAAGACATGGTAGAAAAGAAAATAATGCATTAAGGACATGCATACAAAATATATGTCATGATTGATATCAGAAAATAACTCAATTCTCCTATTGAAGCCTACACAACATCAATCATTTAGTTGGAGTCTCCAAGGATGTACTCCTAACATCCTATCCTAAGACATGACAGAATTCAAAGACTAATCTCTTACTAACTTTCAGTCATGACACTAACAAGTTTCCTAGGAGATAGACACACATATGCTAGAAGCATCAAACAAAAGATCACAGTGTCATATGATTCACCTGACATCTTGTTATTACCACATTGAACCCAATTTTTGGGATCTCCACTCGTTTGGGTTGGGTTGCTACTACTTGCAAATCTAAAGGGGTTTCAGCCCCATCCCCAACCTAGATTTTTCCAATAAGACAAAGGTATGGCCTTTAGTGAAAGGATCAACTGTATTCTCTTTGGTTCCGATGTAGTCCACAGCCAGAACCCCATTAGACACTAACTCTCTTACAAACTTGAGCCTGACTTGGATGTGTCTATGCTATTTTTTTATTGTACTTGTGACTCTTTATCTTAGAAATAGCTGTAGTGCTATCACAGTGATCTGAAATCACAGGAAGCACCTTCTTTACCATAGGGAAATTGGACATAAGTCCATGTAGCCATTCAACTTCCAATCCAGTTTCATCTAAAGCACACAACTCTATCTCAAAAGTAGATCAAGACAATATGGTTTATTTCTTAGACCTCCAGGAAATAGCTCCTCCTCCCAATAGGAATATATATGTGAGACACTATTACTTCCACAGTTCATGGCAATCTAACTTGCATCACTATATCCTTCAACTATAGAAGGATATTTGCCATAATGCAGCCCGAGGGAACAAATTCCCTTGATATACCTCAAAAATCTGTCAAGAGCTTTCCAATGGGTCTGGTCAGGACAACCGGTGTATCTACTTAATTTGCTCATGGTAAATGCAAGGTTTGGACATGTGCAGTTCATAAGATACATCAAACTTTCGTTTTGTAATTGAGACATTGTAACCCCAGTCTCATTTTTGAACATGGCCTTCGATGAATCATATGGAGTCTTGATAAGTTTAAGTGATATGTACTCAAACCTCTCCTATCACACCCACATCCCATGATTACCAGTAATCATGAGATGTGGGCGTAAGTTTGAGGATTATACTTAATACAAATTTTACCCCCAACTTTTTTCCCTTTTTATTTCAAACTTTTTATTTGAGTACCACATTCAATCACATAATCAAAATTACAAGAGAATTGAACTTTGATTATTCTAATATGATCTCAACATTAATGATACACATCCATACATTCATTCTATTTCTCACACTTCCATGTACATATGACATAATAATCAAATACATTATCTCTTATTAAGGAAAGAAAGATAAAAAAACATCATTTACAACTCTCTCACATCTATACAAGGACTTAGAGTGATAGGGACCAAATAAACTTAACTGAACTCATACCTAACTCATTTGGTAGATCTACTCTGATGCATTGACATTCTCTAAGTCTGTGTGATTTCTCTAAAAAAATGTGAGTAGAGGGGTGAGCCTACTCGCTTAGTGAATGAGTACTTCAAAGAAACAAATTAAATCACTTATATAATTATAGATATATTTTCAGGCATTTTATATCAATTATAACAACAATAAGATTTAAAGAGACTAATCTTTCACAAACATAAATATTGAACAATACTCTAGACATCTAAAAGAGTGAATCAATATATGAACATGCTTGATTGATTATAAAGAGAACTAATAAATCTAAAACATACAAAGAATAATTAAATACTGCGCACACTTGTTTAACATCTCATTCATCTTATCATGCCCTGAACCCACATGAGGTGTACCACAACATGTGAAACAATCACAGCAAGCTACGATCATACTATACAAGGCTTAGAAGCATGCCCGGGTTCCTAAGCCTATCTCTTGAGTAAGACCCCGTCTGCAGTGGGCCTCAACAGATCTGCCTCTCGGAGGCTAATAGAATCGGTCAGATATCTCATACTCCACCTCTCCACCTAGGTACTCAGGTGCTGAGTCAAAGCCCTCAGGATTACTGTGCATCCATGGAGCTACTCACCACTGGTCACTCAACATGTAACACATGTACCACCGACATCCCCAGTTGGTGTTGGGTACCTCACAATTGTAAGGAGTCTGCCCTACTGGTCAAGACCCCCACACCCTACTGGGGCACTCCAGCTTACCTTGAACTAGACTACCTCCAGTAGGGAAGTTGTTTCCTCCTCACAGCTCATGCCTCATCCTATGAGGATTCTACAATGTTCCGGACATCTACATATCTAATTCACTCTTTAAATTCACAATCCAATCATCACATCAACATATTTTTGTTCAGCTTTGTAAATCATTCATTTCATAAACCATCTGATAACTTTTACCACTACTGAATTGTTAAGCATCACCACATCTCAAACTGGGAAACATTAATATCACAATACTTGTTTCATTGAACACCCTCTCATTAGGGTTCATTTACCTTATTCACTTAGCACATAATTAGCATAAGGATTGAATACATCATAGCATCATTCAATAAGAATTGCTCTCAGTAGTTCACATTTAATGGAATATATATATGAAACCATGTAATGAACTGAACTAGGGTTTCACACTACAAAAAATTTGGCCTTTGTTGAAGAACATTTGTGAGGAACCAAAAATTGTGAATAATGATGTCTATTTGTGAGGGATCATCCTTCAAATATGGGACCAAATCCCTCAATCGTGTTTTTAACATTCTTAGAACGTTCTTGTGAACACTAGTCCCTCACAAATACATTACTCACTAATCACCCCGTGAAAAATACCATGCCAAATGTTTCCATCCATCTCATAACCCTTCCCTCCATTCTAAAACACAACATTTGTAAATCAAAATTAAAAATAAAACAAAACATTTCAGCAGTCCGTGCTTCCCCCTCTCGCGCCGTGCACTTCCCCCTCTTGCGTCGTGTGCGTCCGGTCGGTCTCCCCTCTTCGCACCGGTCCTCCCCTCTCCGCCCTCCATTGCTCCGCGCATAAACCCTCGGCCCGTGCACAAGAAATGAAACCCTCCACCCTCCATTACTCCGACTCGCAAGCCCGACGCCCTCACAAGAATGGAAACCAATTTCCCGTCCGCTGTGCTCTCATGACAGAGTCCTTTGGACTGCAAAGACACCCCGAGCGACGACAACGACCCCCGAGCTACTCCAGTCCAGCGAGCTGTAGAAACGGCCTCGCAGAAGGCCCCGGATGCCGAATTCTTTCTCGAATCTTGCAGGAGGGGCCCGTCGTCGTTGGTTCGCTAAGTAGTATTTCCGACATTCATCATCTTCCTCTTTCTCCGGCAGGCGGCGGTCATTATATTTGAAAAAAAGGTCTCCATTTCTTGTTTCCCCAGCCATCTCACTGTTATTACTGTGCTTTGTTATTCTCATCCTTTTTTAGCGTTCCTCAATACTATCTATTATTTTCCTTTTATTTGTTGCATTTGTGTTTAGCGACATGTATTATTGTGTTCCATCATCTAGGTGAATTTCATTCTCCATTCTTGAACTAAGTATTCACTAAAGACACTCCGAGTTTTCCCTTCACCCTTGCCTCCTTTCCGCTTCCTTGGATTACTGTGATGTTTCATCTCATGCGCAGTTGAGATAAATGCATCCCCATTTTCTGCATTGTTGTCATCTATGGCATCACCATCACTGAACTCACCTTTCTTATAAAAAAAGAACACATCATCCATCTCATTGTTGTCCTTAACTACTTGCCCACCCTGCATCAACTTATTGTCATCAAAAGACAATTTCAAGCAAAACAGTTTCAAGCTCTGGTCAAAAACCTCAACTCCTTTTTCTTCAAGAGAAATCAACCACTCTGTTTAAGATTGATAGCAAAATTGCATTAACACACATGAAAAATTTATAAACATGGTCTGCGAGGAAAACCATAAGTTTTATAGAACTGAAGTATGATTCACATACAAAGTAGTGTGACGGGTGTGTTTGTGTTTGGTGTTGAAAACTTGCTTATCCCTCTTTGAATGGTTATCCACTTAACTAAGATGGAGGGGAGGGATGACCTTGAGAAAGCATTTGTATAGGCAATTGCCTTGTCCTGGTCTCCATCTTTCCTGCACAATCAACAAAATTTAAAAACCGAAGTTGATGCTTGGAAAGCTAGCATAATGGATAAACTTGACTGAAGAATGTACCGGGTCGCATGAATGGCTTCATGGAATACCATTAACCTCATCAGAAAAAGGGACCTCAACAGATCAGACAACTGTTCGACCTCTATGATAGATAAGAAAGAGTAATCAACTAGCAACACAGAATCATACAGGACCTCCCGTAAAACAACTTCATCTTTTGGATTCTGAATAATAAGAATAAATCAAAAGTCAGACTATTATACATAGGGACAGAGATCCTCATTGCACTTATAAGGTTGATATCTTAAATATAGTAAACTTTCCCTGTCAGGTACAACAAATAGTTATTGGGAAAAGCAAGCAACTTAATAATATAAACAAAACCAAAACCCTGCAGGATTCCTTTAGACGTTGACTTAAACTGGCTAGAAGCCTAGAATCATATTACTAAGAGAAGATGAATCATAACTAAGACAACAAAGATAAGCAAACAAATCTAGCATCAATAAAATTGTATAGCAGAATGCTCTTTTAAATATCTTCTGTTTAAAATAAGATTCAAGACATTGACTTCATTTTTGTGAACTAAACTACCACATTTCTGTGATTCTTCTATATCCGACTGACTCCTAGTAGAAGCATAGTTTGATATCTAATCTATATTTCTAGTTCAAACATGCTCCTTCATCCAACATTACAGGATCTTCATATAAATCTTCATGGTTTGATTTAAATTGAAGACGGTGAAAACTCTTTCAGACACAACTTTGAATATCTTCAGCTTAACTGTTGTTGTAGTTTTAATCTATACTCTCTTAGACATGACCTAAAATCATTCTAATATGATAGAATTCTTTCAAGAGATACATATTACTAGATATATCGTCATCTATTTTATATTAGTACCAATTTAAAGCAGCATGTCCACATGGATCCTTCCTTTCCGTTCAGCTTTTCTTGAGTCCTATTTTTGATAAGATTTAATGAGACCAGATGTCTCCTTGTTAACTTCCTCAAAAGGTCTACATGCTTCTCTTTTAATTGTGAGATTAAGAAATACTTCTATTTAGGTAAGATACAACTGACCTTTACAATCATTCTTTTTGGCAATTTTCTTATATTTATACTATATAAAAAGCCTACTGAGGATTTTTTCTACAATTTTTTCCTTCATTTTTTCAAAATTGCAATATAGTCCTTATATTCTAAGATATAATATGATAGAGTGTAGGAAGTATTGTATGCAAATGTTTTACAGTTTTGGTTACATGTTAGTTTTTAAATCTAATAATGCAGCTGTGCGAGAGCACAAGATGGTTTCGATGCAATTTTTTCATTTAGCTTTTTAAATTACAAAATGGTATGTGTAATCTAGTTGGACTATATGAAAGGTCGTACAAGGTGAATGCAAACTTTACCTTAAATTTTTCAGATTACATATTGTTCCTTGTCTTAGTGGTGTTCCCGACAGAAGAAAAACATTTATTCTTACTTAAGCCCATTGTTTTTCTTTTTAGTGATCTTCTTTGGCAACAAAATATTTGATAAACATTGATCAAAACAAGTTTCAACATAATTTTTTTCTACCAAAATTACTCACAGTGTATTGCCTATTAACTCTTATCACAAATCTCATATTTTTCTTTAGCTAAATAAAGTGATGCAAGAACGTATTTACATTATTCAAAGTAACCTAAAATTCCCAAACCCATGACATGCACAGGATATACCTAGTAGATACTTGCTACATGTCTTGAATTGAATTTTTGGGTATGAACTAAAAAGATAATAGTAGGTTTTTGATCTAGATAAATTTAGCCTAAATAGGTATCCTTGCACATGATATACATGAGTGACATTAGTTGCTTACTGTAGATGTACGGTAATGGTTCAATATAATTTTAATCTGAAACAACAGATGGATTTTAATATATACATAATTTTAAGAATCAAAATTTGTTCATAATTTATATATTCATATTTGACAACAATTATGAAAGAGGTTTTTCTATGTCAATTTTCTAGAATGGTTAGAATTAAAAGAATTAAATTTGAGTGTGCTTTTGTATACTGTGAAGAACATCACACTTTTGTATACTTTGAAGAAAATTGGTCTGCAATTCATATGAAGTCATGTTTTCAGATAATATCTAAATTATCATAAAATCATTAAGTATGGTATGGGATAAATGGAATTCAATTACCTTTCACAAATAGTCATTTTTTTATTGTAAAATAATATTCATTATCAATATTTTAACAAGTAATTATGTCAAAGAAATGTTCGTGAAACATGTGAATTACTCAAAACTCTTGTTTGGGGCCATAACTCCGTACAATTTCCTTCTTAGTATTTCAAGGTAAACATGTTCTATCTCACAAGGAAAATTTCAAAACAACTATATTAGACACTTGAAACCCTCTCCAACTAACCCACAAGCCTCATTAAAAGCATAATTGGAGCTAGGACATAAGCATCTTTTTCTCTGTTACACTTACAAAATTTATCACTACGGATCCCACCAATTAAAAATCAAATGCATTTATTCAAGATTGTATATGTTGCAAATACTTTATCCAGCAACCTCAGACTGACTAGCAGATATATACTATATAAGAAAGTCCATGGAGGATTTTCTCTTCTTTTTTTCTCAAAGTTATAAAATAGTTCTTGTATGTAAATGTATACTACATAGGAAAGAGTGCAGAAAGTGTTGCATGTGAATTTTTTATATCTTAGTTCTGAATTAGTATTTTCATCTAATAAGACGGCGGCGTGAGAGCAAGAACGAGTTTGAAGACATTTCTTATCCTTTAGTTTCTAAATTATTAATTGATCCTTGTGTAATCAAGGTCGTTGAGAGTTGAATGTGATTTTTATCTTTAATTTTTTATATTACAATTGGCCCTTGTGTTACTATTAGACTTATTAGAACGAAATCAAACTGGCCAGTTCAACCAGTTCAAGCGGTGCCTATATCGGTTTGGTTTGGCCCAAACCTAGAAAACCCTTTGAACTAGTCAAGAAAGCTATTGCCACAACCTTGTATGACTGACTTGGTATGGCTCATACCCGCCCAATTGACTTCTCTAATACAAAGGATCATTCTAGAAAGTGATTCCTTCTCTCTTGTGATAGCTATCACCAACTCAGATAGAGGTAAAGATTGCCTAGATCTGCTGGTAAATGATATTATAAATCTCAGAATTGAACACTAGAATTTGACACTACCCATTTGTGTACATAAGCAACATGCTTTTCCACCACCTAGCTCAATAAGCTTCTTTACTTTCTGTACCACCTAAAATAGCATACATATTTTGATTTAGATCACAATAAACTCCTCCTCATGCATGTCTTTGATCCAACTCTGTAAATTGTGCTGCTTACAATTGTATACTTACTTTTTTATTGTTTTGTATTATTATCATCTTGTTTTGTTCCTCACTTTGTTAGGTGCAAGTCTCTAAGTAAATTTCCACTTTAGTGCCTATGTGCTACTGCAAACCATCTTGGACCTACACTTAACTATCATATCGTGCTTACCTCTTAGAATCTACTTCTATTTGTCCATTTTTTTTTTCTTTTAGTAGAAACTATATTTCTTAGAGGATGGGGCAAAACTGGTGATTTTGATTTCTAGAATCCCCCATAACTCTGCCTAAATAATGCCAAGAAACACTTTAGCACAACTTATAGCAATAAGTCAACTGTCCCTAGCTATAGAAACTAGCTATAACTCAATTCAGAAATTCTCCTTTTTAAATGTTTGATGGGGAGGGGTTTAATGCTAGCTAACAATACACAACGGACAAAGCTTTGGCTGAACTTGTCTTCCCTTGCATTGATAAAAGTTCTAATGAATCTCGTTGTCAGTTTGTTACAAAGTTGATTAAGAAGTTAAATAGTGAAAGATTTGTGATGTTGATGTTTATCTTGTTGACTTTTTGGATGTAGCTCTTCTTTAGTGTTCTTTGTCTATGCATGTGGTTTTATGAACTGTATAGTGAATTATTAGAGTTGATGTATGAGCACCTTAGAAAATGATTGAGCTACTAAACATATCTTCTTCCAAAGACATTGAGACTATGCAGTTGGGTTAGATATATGTGTGTGTGTTTTATATGTCATTGTAAAGGGGTGTGAGTACAAAAGATATTCTTCACATTCCCTGCATCCTAAAAAATAAACAATAAATATTATATGACCAGAAATCAAGAAGAATATGCTTCAAGCTACTTCTAAACATTAACAAAGATTATGTATGCTAAAACTTCAGATCATAAGATAAATACCTGAGTCAATTCAGAATGACATAAAAGCAATTCATTACACTCAAAAGCAATGAGCTGCAGCCTTTTTTTCGTTGTACTGCACCCAAATCAAATGTGGTCAAGTGCAAAACGACCTTGCTCTGTTTCTGTCAGTTTGGCAACACGTGATTCTATAGCTGCATAGCTGACCAAATAAAATCAATAACTGCTTATAACAAATATGCTCTATGTATCTTGAATCTGTTTCAAATAAATTTGTTACTACTTTCCAGTTCATGTCTTGCAGCTCAACTACATCCAGTCAAATTATCCTTTAGTCGATGTTGTTAGCTCAACCAGTGTCATGATTCACACCTTCTTTATTTAGACCTATAGTTACACATATTGAGGTTAGTAGTAATTATGTGTAATGTTGATGTAAGAGTTGCCATCGGTACCTGTCAAGCGTGCAGGTTTGCGCATGGTATGATCTAGTTGATTGGTTTCTGGGCTTCTTTTCTGGAAAAGTAATTAAATAATATAAAAGATGTGCATAACTTGTTGAGTATAATTTTGATGGATAATATTTGTTAAGTTTATGCTTGGTTTCATTTATGCAGGCAACGAAAAAGTATGAGAAGGCTGTTCAACTTAACTGGAATAGCCCTCAGGTGCGTTTTGAACTTTTTTGCAACCGCCATTGCTCATTATTGGAGATGTGTACTGTGTATTGATTTTCCTACTATTGCTTCCAGTTCAGTTGCATAATTGCATTATATTCAATTGGATACATATATTTTTATATATACTATAGTGGTGTGTACTACATATTGGTTGGCCTACTATAGCTTCTGTCCATTCCAGTATATTCAGCTGAATACACATACTTTCATTGTTTCACATATACATGTGGCTCGTAAGTGTGGTATAAACGCATATAAGACCTTTCAATAAAAATGCATAACAACTGGTGTGAAAAGCCTGATATTGTCAAATATTGGCACCATCTTACATGCATAACAACTGGTGTGGTAAACATCTTGATTTAATTGAATGTTGTCTCTTAGGTGAGAGACTAAGAATATCAAATGTATATCCTTTTGTGGAAATGTATGATTTAGGATAGGAAAAGAAACAATTAACTGTTGTGACATCTTTAAATCTGTATAAGTGAACCCTAGAATGTGAATATCTTTGATTTCTAGTTTCTAACATGCAGTTTGATTTGCTTTTTAGCATTGATCCGTTGTCAATTGTTTGTAAGCTTTGTTTTTATCTCATAAAAAAGCTAAATGACTTTATAATATTTCCTTCTCTCCAGAATTAGAGCCGTACCCAGTCACTTGCTTAGTCACAGATGTCACAAATTTAGTTTGTGGAGGAGATTTCACTGTATGGCTCTCCTCCGTTGAGGGGGCTACTATATTGTAAGCCTCAATGAGATATTTTTTTCCTTTCAATTCAAGTGACCTCTGAAAAACTAGACTTTCATGTTAATCAATTGATTGAGTGAATGTACATTTGCTATTTCAGAACTGCTGGCCTACCATAGTATGGACAACTTGGACATGGGACAGACAATGAGGTTGAGTAAAACAAGGTTTGATGGAATGAAGACCGACAGGTTACAGATGGCGTATTGGCTCTGTTAGATAGAGTCCTAGCCTTGTCAGACTTTTTTCTCCAACTCACTCAATCGATAGGTTGAGACAACCAACCTATGGAAGCCACCACCTTGCGAATTGATACAAAACATAAGTAGACTGAGAGAGGCCCTGAAGGCATCATCTCATAGACCCAAGGAGTTAGCCACACAGATCCGAGTAAACCAATCCACCTAGGAAGCCAGCGGTTGTCAGAGCCCAGAGGGGAGGTGCCCGTAGTCAGCCGGAACATGGGGAGCGAGAATTGGGTCAGACGCCGACAGCGGGGGGGACTGCGTTCACCCTATGTCCACAAGCTCCCAGTCAGATTCCACCGGTAGATTGCACTAGCCCGGCAATCGGGATGGCCAGGACCCGGTTCCCAGGGTTAGGGTATTCCCTATGTTCTTGTTTGATTTCATTGTGTCAAGTTGCAGCGACTCTGACTCAGTGTTATTTTTATCAGTATAATGCAAACAATTCCTCTATACGATTAGTTTATGAAGCTCAGCCTCGTCCAAGGGCAGTAGCTACACTTTCAACAAAAACAATTGTGAAAGTTGCTTGTGGAACAAACCATTCAAGTATGTCTCAAACAATACTTTTTTCAATAAATAAATATGTTCTCTCCATTCTACAAATGCATATTACTGGTTTGCTTAACCATACTATTGTTTTCTTGATAGTTGATATCATTTCTAGAAATTCATCACATTCTTAATATTGTTAACATAAATATTATCTTTGGTAACTACATTTGAGTGTTGTGCTAATCTCATTTATAGTTGCCCATTAAGATGGGATGGTTTGAATCCCCACATAGAACATGACTTATAAAACAAGAGGGTTATGTTGTTGTTTCTGGTTATGGAGGTTCAGTAAGTTGTACATTATCAACTGTATTAAAAAAATTTCTTGAATTTCCTATTAACACTATCGTCTAAAACCAGATCCCTTTCTCCAGTTCGGTTGCCCTATTGACAATAACACCGAACGGTACTAACAATTTGCCATTTTCTTCAATAGTCTAATAATTGCAGTGTCAAAACATAACAGAATGATATCATCTTAGGATGAGTTGAATCTGATTTATTTTCAGTGTTAAATAGTTGGATATTCTGATCTTGATGAGTAGTTCATTTTTCCCCCCAGTTGCTGTGGATTCAAATGGGTTTGTCTACACGTAAGTATTATCAACCTTTTCTTTCATTGTGATTACTCAGTTTCTTGACGTGACAGGGATATGTTTTTTTTCCCAGTACACATGAGTATAAAACTATCTATTTTACCAAAAACTACTTATCTTACAACTAATTTGGGGACAGGCAAGCTTGTTATAATGTATGTTGTCTTAATGTAATGTCTCGTTATAAAGTGTAAGGGTTTTTTATTGTCTAACTATTCATGATATATTCAACTCAGTTCCATTTTTAATATTGGATAATCCTCAATTTTTTTTACTTATAAAAAAGGTATGGTTAGTTTCTTGGAAAATTGCTTGTTTTTCTGAATGGTAAGATCTCTCATAAGTTATAGAACAGGATAATCCATTGTGTATGTTTAACAAAATGTAGTATCAATGTTATTTTTTACTTCATATTTACTCAGATTTCTTTCTTCTACTAGCCTCCTTTTAATAATGTGTGTGAATGTTCTTAATGTGGTTTATTTACTAAATCCACAGTGAAGTTCGTATCTTCAATCTTTTTCAAGTTAATGATGGATTTTGACGGACAATGCACCTTGGAGTAGACCAAAACCGAAATATAAGGTTAAGTTGTTTGTTGTACCATGATTTATGTATAAACTTTAAATTCTATTAATATAATGATTATTCATTTTTAGGAGAAGAATATTCAAGTACCTAACCGTATGAGGTCTGGCATTGATGAAGAGCACCACACCATTTGAAGGAATATGGAGACATTATAGATCTTAAGAGTTTCTAGCATGATATGTTGATTGTCATCAATCTCAAATTTTAGAACCATATGTACTCTTTATTTATATCAATGTTGAGCACGCAATGTATGGATAATATTTTGCTTCAATAACAAAAATTGGTTTGAGGTGATTTAACATTTGTATGTGTCATTTTGGTGTTTAATCTTCTTATGATGTCATGTGAATTAGTATAAAAATATTGCTTGAGGTTATGTATACAAAGTTTTCATTTAAAATTTGATATTCACTATAGTAACAATTAATTAACATTTAATAAATCATTCAATAATCAATAACTAAATCATTTACAGTAGTCCCTCATTAATATATTGATGAAGGTCTAGATTGACCATCAAAATTGCATTGATTAAGACCACATAGTCCCTCAAAAATAATATTAATGAAGGCATTATCCCTTCAAAAATATATTCTCTAGGACCATCAGTCCCTCAAAAATGTATTTATGAGAACTAAACATGCCCTCAATAATGTTATTATGAAGGCTAAATAGTCCCTCAAAAATGTATTTATGAAGGCTAAATAGTCCCTCAATATAACATTCTTGAGGGTCAGTTGGTCTGTGACAATTGTATTTGTGAGGGTCACTGGTATTTGTCACGTGAGTTCTCTTCACGGACCATTTGTGAGGGCCAGAGTCACAACCATCCCTATTTGTGAGGGCCTGTAGAGAGAGGTTTATGACATGACTCACTCTTGAATAATGACCCAATTTTTACTAGTGTCAACGCCATGTACTAAAGCATCATACATCAAGAATAACATTGAATCAAGATGTCTAATTTCAAACCTCCAATTTTCCATTCATTTAGGGTTTCACCCTCTTACTGATATATCAAGAAAACATTGATATCATCAAAGGAAATGCAAGATCTTATCTGACATATACGTAATACACATACAAATAAGACAATCATTCATAAACAAGGAGATTCAACCAGACAAACTTCTTTATTCAATTATACAAAAATTTCAGTCATAGCCAAAAATCTTAGATTTCAATATATACATGTAACCTTTACAATTACTTTTAGAATTCTAATTTAGATGGATTGCAATCATTTCTAGTGTTATTTCATAATCTAAAATTCATCACCATAGATAAATAATCCATTTCACATCAACTTGCATACAAATCAATTGAAAATTATTAATGATTTAACTATTTTTCGTGCAATCCACAATTTTAAGGAAGTACCCACTCACCCTAAGGTGTGAAAACCTTAAAAACATAGCCCATCTCTGAAAATTTCAAATTCATATCAAAACTCTAGAAAAATCCATGACTTCTTCTTCCTTCCAACCCTAAATGAGGTATGTTGTAGGTAGAATATGAAAATTAGAGGTTAACCCAAACCTCAAATTTGCATTAGGGATTTTGAGCAAGGGGAAACCAAGATAAGGAGGAATTGATGGTTAAAACTACTTAACAAATCAAATCTATAGCAACCCTTTTGGAGTTTTGCCGTCCTTCACGTTCTTCCCCAAAAATCACCCCAAATATCACCCTCCAAGTCGCCCTCTTCTTGATGTATGGGATGATAGAGGATTGAATCGTAGTTATAACACACTTTGTTTTGTTAAAAATGGATAAACATTGCTTGAGATATGATCGTTTTACAATTAGCTGTCCTGGGCTGCATCGATTGCAGCCGCGGTGTCGACGCATTGTCAGCCGTGGTCCTAGCATCGTGGGTCACGGTGTTGATGCAGCGTTGTGGTCGTAGTGTCAATGCAGTTCCGCAGTCACGGTATCGACCTCGGTCGTGGTGCCGATATAGCGCCGGTCGCGATGCTCTGTATATGTTTACTAAAAAGGGCATAACTCTCTCATTTTAACTCTGATTTGATTCATTATTTTTTTTGAATTAATAATGGAATTCTATAAAATCCTACAATTTTATTTTGATAATATTCTCAAATGAAAAATCATTTATTAATTATTTCCTCTAATATCATTAACTCTCTTCTTGCATGCATGTATGGGTTAATGCTATGTTAACTCCAACTCGAATCTTTATAGTATGCTTAATTCATGATTATGAGTTTCCCAAATAAGTATTTAAGGTTACCAAAGTTAATATAAAGCACAACATAGAATATTACTAACAAAACATGATAAGTATTAAGATTATCTTAAATCTCTTAGATTACCAACAAAGCTAGGAATGGGTTGTAACAATTGTCCCCCTCTAATAAAAATTTCATCTCAAAATTTCTAAAAGAGGAAAAGATACTTGTTAAACATATATGATTCTACTTTCCATGTAACTTCTTCTATACATTATTCCTCCTAAGAACCTTTACTAGGGGTATCTCTCTACTTTTAAACTTTTGAATACTACAGTCTAGAATTTTATTTTCAACATTGAGTCATTTGTTCCTCTTAAAATCACAACATTTGAAAGATATAAAATGTGAGAAAAATAATTTCTCATCTCATCATCACATGGTACTATTCACTTTCCATTCATGAGACCACACTAGTCATCATACTATCATAATATATAAATCCTTTTCACAATATCACACGGTATCAACCCTTATCAACACATGAGGATTACACATTCAGGGTGCAACCATGCCCAAATGTCATTAAGACCATCATACTATTCCATTCAAGATCATCATTATCTTTGCATGCCTTATAAAAAGGCTCAACAACACCACTTACATGTAATACACCAAATCAACACAATATTGAATTAATGAGCTAGGAGATATTCATAAACAATCATAGCAGGATTATATAAACATTCAGAACATTCCTTTATTACATCAATATGAAAGGAATCTAGATATGATTAAACTTCATCATATTCATATTGCACATGTTTAGAATAAGAAAGTATCAACCTCGTGGATATGATAGCCACCAAGTAACATATTAAGGTTATGATCATATTAAGGAGGTTATCCACCATCATTCTATCATATAAGAATGTTAAACATGAATACTCATATATATTTATTTGTATTAGATCTAGGTTCAATAAGATAAATTATACTAATGTTACTAATAAGCACTTATACCCAAACCCTTACTCATGGCATCCCCATTGGATCATGGATGTATAAGGTGAAGCATTACCATCATATTCCATACTATTCTCAAGTATGAACCCACACATAAACCAAGGTGTAACTATCAGGTTATAGCATACTAGGGTTTCAACAACAGTAACAAAGTACTCCATGATTGTATTAATCATTCAAGGACTATCATACTCAATTACCATCACTTTGTTATATTAAAGTTAGGTATAACAAGCTATACTTCATTAGGGTTACATATCAATACAATATGGTTATCATCCCTTCTATTCCTATGAGTGAATAGGTAAGACTACCTTATACATTTGTTCCATCATCATTCAACCCATATCACCATACCATAATTGTACAATACTAAGATGGAATACTGGTATGAATGACTACAACTATCAGACACCTTTAATTAAAATATTGCTTGCACATGTACAATGAAATCTAACGTAGAACCAATTTATATCCCTCATTATACCTTCAACAAATTACACTTCTAAAAACAAATTCATGTATTACTAAAAGCCCTTTTTTTCTCTTATCTCCTCATTCATTACTACTTACTTGTTGTTACTTATCCTTTTCATTTTGACCATATAGAATAAACGTCCCTAAAATTGAAACATACAAGGTAAGAATGAATTATTCATCATTCTTGATATCAGTGCAACAATTTGTTTTAGATTACGCTTTTCTCATCTTGCACTTCTCCTTTTGTTCAAATTACACCTCTTACATTTCAAATCTATTTCTTATGCTTTGCTCTGAATCGTTTCAATATTGTTTATCTACCTTTCAGATTAGCTACCTTTAAATCATGGATTATTATTTGTGCTAGTTTACTTCTCATAGTGTTAATATCATGATCTTATTTTACAGATATGCTAGTATTCAAGGTCAAATCACTAGTGACATCCCTTGAACTACTACAACTCTAAACATTCTAGGGTTTGGTCCTTATCAGTAGCATGACGTTAGTGTGATGTGACTTTACTCCCTTAATTTGAAACTCAAAATTTGGATCTCACAAGTTTTACTAAAGTATTCCTTATCTTATCAATTGAATTTCCTTTCTCTTACTTGGCCATTCAGATAGATTACATTCTCAATTTACCCTACTAGGGTTTCATCATAATATTGTGTGTCATTATTACATTCACTAGATGTCTCTACCATGGTGGTTATGCATCATATATGATTCATTTTCTTATCACTTTATTCCCACCTTGCTCTCATTAAGGAAGATATGAAAGAGAAGATGATTCTGAGAATTCGAATTCTTATCTTCAAACATTCCCTTAATACATTTCTCATATGTAGGTTTATTTGGTTATCAACAAGGATACTTGACTAATTAGCACTTTCTTGAATCTCCTAACCTCTTTCTTTTATAATCTATAATACTCCATCATGTTTCAAACCCTTCATTACTTTCCATAATCCTCTTACCATATACTACTCTTCCACCTATCCTCTTTAACTTCTAATTTTCTCTTATGATCATGTTTCTTATTCATGTGTATGATCATGTATACCATGTTGCACATATTTTTTTATCCTTTTACTAATGTGAAGTTGAAATTCTAAATCAACATTCCCTCTACTAGTTTCACCTCATGTTTAATACATTACATATCCTTCATTTTAAATCAAACAACTCATGCATGGGTCAAACTTAGTTTCTCTTTCAATCAAGTTTTTCCTTCCTGAATATAGTTTACTTTTATATGACTTATTCATTTCTTTAGCTACACTTTTGTTCTTCTTTTATTAACTAGTTTATTGTTCTGTAGAGACTTAAAATCCAAAGGTAGTAAGGATCAATCTATTAAAATTTATAATAAAGGTATACATTCCATGCTCTCAATTATATCATGTAATCCCTCATTCCTTAATCAAGATCATCATTTCTAACATTTCTCTTCGATTCAACTAAGTTTCTTGTCCTGGTCCTATGATTTACATGTTCATCTAATTCTCTTTACTTTAACTCTTCTGAAGACTCTTAAATTTTATGTAAACATTGTATACTGAACTCTTTTCTTCTATTTTCCCTTTGCTTTGGAGTACATAAAAGAATTGTACTCGATTATATGATCCATTCCTCATGATTGATTCTTACTATCTTGGCCCTTACATATTTTTATCATATCTTTTCCCTTTTTCATATTTAGAGTTTATTTAATACTAATCATTAAACTTAATCTGAACCTTATGTCGTGATCCTTTATACCCAATTAAGGGTTTCTCATATGAGGCCCCAAAGTTGGATCTCAGATATCAGTTCCAATGGTTTCTTATCTATTCTAATCTTTCCCATATGTTTCAACATCTTAGTGTATGCACATTCTCATTATGATGTGGGTCTAATTTATCCATAGTCTATTATTATATTTTTAATAGGAGTCATTAGATCCCAATAATGCATCTTGCCAGTCAGACAAGGACGAACATGCGGTCCTAAAGCCAAGAGCTACTCACAATTAACCAACTCCAATTAATCTCAAATATGTGGAAAGAATATCCACTTAGGGCAAACTCATTTAAACATAACTTCTGGTGTACTTGATACAAAGAATAACTGAATCAACTTCATGATACACAACAATCTAAAAGAACCATACATATTATACAAACTAATAATCTGAATTCATACATATAAGAGCATCTCTATTTATGTCCAATCAAAGATGCAATATAAAGCAAGAGTTGTATCACATTCTATGATTAATCTCTTACTCCTTCATTACTTTCTGGTCTCCAAACTCTAAGATTTCTAGGATTTCTCTCTAGCCCATTCCTCTGCATACCTAGCCAGGGCATCGAGAGAAGAATAGATAAAGTAGCTTGATACTGGTCAACCTAGGTATCCAGATATCAGAGGGTATCCATCTACCCAGACTTCCCAGAGCTATTCCCACATCACCTTTAAACTGCCACACTTATAACTCTGACTTTTTATCCTAATGGTCCTTGATGACTCAACCTAAGATCTGATACCAAAGTTGTCACACTCTCATCCCACGACTACCACTAATTATGAGATGTGGGCATAATTTTGAGGATTATACTTAATACAAAGTTCACACCCAGCTTTTTTCTCTTTTTATTTCAAATAGTTTGTTTTCTCGCATTCAATCACATAATCAAATTTACAAGAGAATTAAACTTTGATTACTCTAATATGATATCAACATTAATGATACACATCCATACATTCATTCTATTTCTCAAACTTCCATGTACATACAACATGATAATCAAATACATTCTCACTTATTAAGGAAAAAAAACAAAATATCATTTATAACTCTCTCACATCTATACAAGGACCTAGAGTGAAAGGGAACGACTAAACTTAACAGATCTCATACTTAACTATGTGGTAGATATACTCTGATGCATTGACCTTCTCCAAGTCCATGTGATTACCCCAAAAAATGTGAGTAGAGGGGTGAGCCTACTCACTCAGTGAATGAGTACTTCAAAGAAATAGTTTGAAGCACTTATATAATTATAGATATATTGTCAGGAAATTGATATCAATTATAACAACAATAAGCTTTAAAGAGACTAATTTTTCACAAACATAAATATGGAACAATAATCTATACATTTATAAGAGTGAATCAATATATGAACATGTTTGATTGATTATAAAGAGAACTAATAATTCTGAAACATACATGTAATAATTGAATATTGTGCACACTTGTTTAACCTCTCATTCATCTTATTATGTCATGAACCCACATGAGGTGTACCACAACATGTGAAAGAATCACAAACTACCTCTCGACGGCTAATGAAAGCAGATGGATATCTCAGACCCCACCTCTCAACCTAGGTACTCTGACGGTGAGTCAAAGCCCTCAGTCTTACTATGCATCAGTGGACCTACTGACCACTGATCACAAAGCATGTAACATAGGTACCACCGACATCCCTAGTTGGTGTTGGGTGCAACACAATTGTAAGGGGTCTGCCCTACTAGTCAAGTCCCCCACACCCTACTGGTGCGCTCTGGCTTACCATGATCTAGACTACCTCCAGTCAGGAAGTTGTTTCCTCCTCATAGCGCATGCCTCATCCTGCGAGGATTGTATAGTGTTTAGGGCATCTACATATCTAATTCACTCTTTAAATTTACAATTCAATCAATCAACATATATTTGTTCATCTTTGTAAACCATTCATTTTATAAACCATCTGATAAGTTCTACCACTACCGAACTATTAAGCATCACTACATCTCAAACTGGGAAACATTGATATCACAATACTTGTTTCACTGAAAACCCTCTCATTAGGTTTTTAACTTACCTCATTAACTTAGCACATCACTCGCATAAGGATTGAATATATCATAACATCATTCAATAAGAATTGCTCTCAGTAGTTCACATATAATTGAATATATATATGAAACCCTGTAATGAACTGAACTAGGGTATCCACGCCATTTCCTAAAACATCATATATCAATAATAACATTGAATCAAGATGTCTAATTGCAAACCTCCAATTTTTCATTCATTTAGGGTTTCACCCTCTTACTGATATATCAAGCAAACATTGATATCATCAAATGAAATGCAAGATCTTATCTGACATATATGTAATACACATACAAATAAAACAATCACTAGTAAGCTAGGACATTGAACCAGACAAACTTCTTTATTCAATTATACAGCAATTTCGGCCATAGCCAAAAATCTTAGATTTTAGTATATTCATGTAACCTTTACAATTCTTTAAGAATTATCATTTAGATGGATTGCAATCATTTCTAATGTGATTTCATAATGTAAAATTCATCACCATAGATAAATAATCCATTTCATATCAACTTGCATACAAATCAATTGAATTTTTTTAATGATTTAACTATTTTTTGTACAATCCACTATTTAAAGGAAGCTCCCAGTCACCCTTAGGTGTAAAAACACCTTAAAAACGTAGTCCATCTATGAAAATCTCGAATCCATATCAAAACTCTAGAAAAACCCATGGTTTATTCTTCATTCCAACCCTAAACGAGGTCTTTATAGGTATAAGATGAAATTGGAGGTTAACCCAAACCTCAAATTTTCTAGATTAGGGATTCTGAGCAAGGGGAAACAAAGAGAAGGAGGAATTGACGGTTAAAACTACTTACCAAGTCGAATCTATAGCAACCCTTTTGGATTTCCACCATCCTTCACGTTCTTCCCCAAATATCACCCTCAAAATCACCCTCCAGGTCACCCTCTTTTTGAGAAAGATATCTGAGATGACAAATGATTGAATCATTGTTCTAAAATACTTTGTTTCATTGAAAACAAATAAATATTGCTTGAGATATGATCATTTTACGATTACTTGTCCTGGGCAGCGTATGTCGCGATTGTGGTGTCGACGCATCGTCGGTCGCGGTCATGGTGTCGACACAGCGTCAGTCACGGTCCTAGCATCATGGGTCACAGTGTCGACACAGCATCACAGTCACAGTGTCGGCCACGATCGCGGTGTCGATGCAGCGTCGGTCAGAGTCTCGATATTCTGTATATGTTTACTAAAAAGGGCATAACTCTCTCATTTTAACTCTGATTTGATTCATTCTTTTTTTTGTTGGATTCATAGTTGAATTATATAAAATCCTATTATATTATTATGATAATATTCTGAAATGAAAAATTATTTATGAATTATTTCCTATAATATCATTAATTCTCTTCTTGCATACATGTATGGGTTAATGATATCTTAACTCCAACTCAAATCATTATAGTATGCTTAAGTCATATTTATATGTTACCCAAACAAGTATTTAAGGTTACCAAAGTTAAGATAAATTACAATATAGAAAATTACTAATAATACATGATAATCATTAACATTATCTTAAATCTCTTAGATTACTAACAAAGCTAGGAATGGGTTGTAACATCTCCAGTATCTTCTCAACATAGTGAGATTGAGAGAGAGTTCTATCATCAATACACCTTATGATTTTAAGCCCTAAAATCACATCAGTGACACCCATATTCTTCATCTTAAACCTGCTAAATGAGAATGACTTTGTCTTATTTACTACTTTCATTACAAAATCAAAAAAGTAGGATCTCATCGACATATTAGCATAAAAAAATCAATCCATCATTGATGATTTTGTAGTAGAGACACTTATTAAATTCATTAGAAGAAAAAAAAGCCAAATGATGATATCACAGAATCAAACTTCTCATGACATTGCTTTGGGACTTGTTTCAAGGCATATAATGACTTAACACGTTTACACACTTTGGACTCATTCCCACGACCCACAAATTCCGCATGTTGTTCCATATATATCTCTTCCTAAAGATCACCATGCAAGAATGAAGTCTTGACATCCATTTGATTGATACAAAGATTATAAATGGAAGTCAATTCTATAAGAACTCAGATTGTGATCATACGGGAAACATGGGAATAAGTATCAAAATAATCTATTCCTTCCCTTCGTGTGTAACCCTTGGCAACTAACCTATCCTTATAATTGTTGATTGTCCAATCTACATTAAGTCTCTTCTTAAAGATCTATTAGCATCTAACTATAGAACAACTTGGAGGCAAATCCATCAATTCTCTAGTTCCATTCAAGATAATTGATTGGATTTTATCATTAACGACTTCTTTCCAAAACATAGTTTCTAGAGATTCTATAGCTTGTTTGAAAGTTATAGGATCATCCTCAACATTGTAAGGGAGAAACTCACTTCCAAAGTCCTTAGATGTCCTAGGTCGTTTACTTTTCCTTAGTTCAACCATTTCTTTAGAATCATCAGATTTAGAAATAGCTTATTTTGAGTCAACCCCCACTCTTGTCATCCTTTCCACGTGCTCGAGAATGGAACCTGTGGTGAATGAATCCTCTTGAGATACTTCATTAGGCATGCCAGATTTCATGAGAAACACATCCTCAAAGAATGTTGCATCATGTAATTGTACAATTGTACTGAGCTTAATGCCTGAGATATTAAATTTTACAATCAAGAATTTATAGAAATAACTTGTCTCTATATACCCCAATAATATGACATCAACCATTTTAAGTCCCAACTTCTTCCTTTTGTGTTTAGGGACAAGTACCTTAGTAAGGCACCCCCACACTCGAAGATATTTGAGACTCAATTTTCTTCCTCTCCATAACTCAGACATACTACTTTCTACATATTTATGGGAAACTCTATTTAGAATATGGCAAGCCGTATTCAAAGCCCCCCCCCCCAATTGAAGTTGGGTAGACCTGAGGCTTGGAGTAAAGAATTGACCATATCTATAAGAGTTTGGTTTTTACGTACAACTATACAATTAGAATGTGGTGAATATAGAGTGATAACCACATGAACTATACCATGCAATTGGTAAAATTTCAAAAACAACTTCGATGTATATTTTCCTCCCCTATCAGACCTAAATAACTTAAGTACTTTTCCAGTTTGAGTTCCAGCTTCTTTCTTATAAATTTTTAAATTTATCAAATGTCTCATCTCTACTTCTAAGTAAAAATGCATAGCATTATCTACTAACATCATCAACAGAAGTTATAAAATAACATTTTGATACTTAGCAACAATCCCATTAAATTTAAATATATCAATATGAATTAAATCTAATAATTCTAAATTTCTATTCACAGAATAAAAATGTTTCCTAAGTAATTTAGCTTCCACATAGATTTTCCATTTATTATTATTAATATTATATTTAGGGATTAAATTTAGATTTATTGTATGTTTCATTGAGCCAACATTCACGTCCCAAAATGTGTATGCTTAGACGATACAAGATTCAAACAGAACTATTATCATTTAAAATTAAAATGAAATTTAAAATATGTTCAACAAGAATATTAAACAAGTTCTTTATATCACAGAAATACCCCTTCCCAAAAAAAAAGAATCATGAAGGTGAGTGATAATAGTCTTATTACACTTGCAATCTATTTCAAATCCATCACTAACTAAAGTTGTGCCACTAAGAATGTTGAGATGTATTGATGGAACATATTTGTGAAGCATCAAAATCTTTTGCGAAGGAAACTTCAAGTCCACCTATCCTTCATCTTTGACTTATATAATACTTAAATCGCCCAAAGTCACAGATTGACCTTTAGAGGCCTGGTAAGATACAAACATAGACTTGTCAGTACACACATACACATTAGCCTCATTGCCTATATCTAATATAGTGGTTTAAAAATAAAAAGAACTTTAGGTTTTATAGACACATACCCATCATTGAGGTTCAAGGATGCATTCATCATGTTGACTACGGTCTTCTCAGTTGCAGATGTGGCAACTTTCTTTACCTTCTTTGAAGGATAATCCTTGTTCCAGTTGCCAACCTATCCACAAGTCCAACAAGGTTTGTTCTTCAATTTCTGCTTGATCTTAACCTTAGGTTTAAGTGAATCATTTGGTTTCTTATCCTAGTTCTTAGCAGTAGTGACTGTTACATTAAAATAAGTGGGTACTTTGATAATCTTCTCTTTTTGATGCTCTTCCTGAATATTGATGTCCATCATGAGATCGTTCATTGACATGTCTCCTTTGTGATTCTTAAGCCAAACAACTCCCAAGATTTTGGTAATTTCTCAATGATTAAAATCACAACAAACTTTTTAAGAAGTACCATGTCCGCATCAGTGAGCTCTTCCACGAAGAGTTGAAAATCATGTGTTTGATCAGAAATAGATTTATCCTCAGTCATATAAAACTTTAGAAATTTTAAGAAACAACATTTTTATTTCTCTAATTTTTAGTATTGTATTTCTTTTCTAACGCCCCATACAGAACCTTAGTGTTACGACCCGCGTCGAGCTTATCCTGTAAGTATGCTGTTAAGCAAGAGTTTAGCTGATGTGTTAAGTTATAAGCCTGTTTTTGTTAATAATGTTTAAAATGGATATGATGTGTGCTTAGTGTGTTTTCTAGCTTCTAAAGTGTGTAGGATCTTACGCTTGAAGCGTTGCCAGAGAAATCGTTCGAAACCGACTTTCGAGTCAAAAGTTGCATGTTTTTGGGCTTATAGGGACCCGTTTGTAATTTTTGAAAGTTTCGAACTTTGCGTTTAGGCCCCTAAGTTTCTTCCTTATCCTTTCTCTCTTCCTTATCCGTTTCATTTCTCATAAACGAAGAACGCAGGAAGCGTTCTTCTTCCTTGCGTGAGAGAGAGAGAAAAAGAGAGAGAGAGAGAGGGAGCTGAGAAGGGAGAGACGTCGGAGCTCCGTTTTGCTCCGATCAGCTGCTGCACCTCGTCCTCTTCCCTCCGTGGATCTTCTTCTCCGTCAATCAATTCGGATTTGCAGTAGGAGCTGCGTTTGCAGGGAAAACAGCCAAGAGATTGGGGCGCAAGGAGCAGCCCTAGCTCATTTCTTTCTCCCCTTCAGGTGCGGTTTAGTGATGTGTATCTATTGCGAAAGTTTTGTGGTGTTTGTTTGTGATTTGCCCGTCGATTTGAGAGAAATCGACTCTTGCAGGCCGTTTTTGTTTTCTTCCTGTGCGCGGTTCGGCCGAGTTTCTATTCGGTCGGCCGAGTTCCTTCTTAGGGCAATCGTACAGTGTTTTTGGGTTGGCCGAGTTTGGGTCTTGGATCGGCCGAGTTTCTTATTTAGATAAGCGAACAGCGTTTTTGTCGGCCGAGTTTGGTCCTGATCGGCCGAGTTTTCTTGTAGGTATATAAAGCAGTGTGTCGGTCGGCCGAGTTCCCCAGAGGATCGGCCGAGATTCCTGCTGGTCGGCTGAGGTTGGTCGGCCGAGTTTCAGGTTCTGGGAAGAGTTCGGCCGAGTTCCATAGTGATCGGCCGAGTTTCAAGTGGTGAGTGGCAGTTCATTTAGAAATCATTATTAAACTCATTTTAAATGCTTAATTGTTTTAGTATCAGTTGATATGACTTTTAAACAGTGTAGCATGTACATTTTAGTATGATAAGTTCATTAGAACTTGAAATGCGTGATATGAAAGATGAAAAAGAGGAAATTCTATGTCTTATAGTTGCTATGTAATATTCTTGTTTGATTGTTTATCTGTTAATTAATTAATAGACCTAGGGGTGAAACTTGTATTGCAACATCATCCGTGCTTGTGTCACGGACAAACGAGGAAAGAGAGGCAGTGTCCAACAACAATCGTGCTTGTGTCACGATGGCACTGGGAAAAAGAAAACATGGTTATCTAACATCATTCGTGCTTGTGTCACGAAGGTAACCCTGTGAGACTCTCCGCCGGTGTACTCAGGTTAAAGGAGGAGTCGGGTGCACTCAGAGTAGTGCTTTGAGGCCGTAGAGCCTATGTTTCTGGCCGGAGAGCCAGGGGTCCTGTAGCAGACCAGGGCTGGTGTCAGACTTAGCATTCCCGGGTGTGTCGCTAAGTCTTGTACGGTGGGGTCGTAGCATGAACTTGTTACGGATCTTTATATGCAGAGTACACTACATATGATTAGGGCACAATAAAATGAATAAGTAATCATTTAGGATCACAGTAAATTTATAAATCTGTTTATTTATCTAAAACACCTATTGATGCCTAGAAATGTGGTTATTATCTGTACATCTGCTATGTCAATAGAACTGCTCTGCCTGAACTGTATATATATGCTTATTTTCAGTTTATAAACCTGACGAGTTATTTAGTGATAGCTAAGTGAAATGTTATTCACTGAGCGAGTAGGCTCATCCCTCTACTCAAACATTTTCAGGTCAGCATCAGCATCAGGAGTCGGAAGGATCGTTTCATCCTAACGCCTAGTTGATAGAAGGTTTGTAGTTAGTCTAGTTAGAGGTCTCTTAGTCCATTCCCCTCGATCTTCGGGACAAGGTGTGAGTGAGAGAGAGAATGTGTACAAAGATGTAAATTAACTGTTATGCTTTATTTTATGTCGGACAATGTAATATGCTGTAGACTCTGTTTACTTTGCTAGTTAATTTAATAAAGATGCTTCCACAGTTTGTTTAGTTTCATTTTACAGCATAAATCAGATTTCACTATTAATGTCTTTAAAATGTTTTAAAAAAAAAGTGAAGAGTGGTTGGCTTATGTGTAAATCCCATCCTGTCGCGTCCTAATTTCGTGGTTTGTGGTTAAATGCGAAATTGGGGCGTGACAATTTTGGTATCAGAGCTTTGGTTTGAGTACATAGTTACTCAAGGTCAGGGGACGATAAGAGACCAATAGGATTAAGGTTTAAGTGTATTTCTTCTATCTGTAGTTTTCTAATAGGAAATATTCTATTATATCATTGCAGATGGAAGGAAGAGGTTTTGATCGTGATGATCAGGCCGAGAGCCATGTTGGCCCTGATCCACAGTACTTGGGTCCAGGTGGTGGTGACCACGTGGATGAAGCATCCAGGATGTACATAATGTTCCTGGAGACCAAAGAGAGGTACAAGGCTAATAGGCGAGATTCTTCTTCTACCAGCAGTAAAGATCTGATGTGATCTTATGAGCTTGTGAAGAAGCTTGGTGGCACAGAGTTCAGTGGCACCACAGATCCTGCCGAAGCTGATGAGTGGTTTAGACAGATAGAAAAGGTCTTTCTTCTGATGGAGCTTCCAGAAGATAAGAAGATCAATCATGCGGTCTACCTTTTAACAGGCGATGCAGAGTTGTGGTGGCGTGGTGTGGAAGAAAAGAGGAGAGGTGCAGAGCTTTCCTGGCAGGATTTCTGTGAGGAATTTCATCTAAAATTCTATCCACCCACTTTTCTTAATGAGAAAATCAGGCAGTTACAGAATATCAAGCAGGGGAATATGACAGTTACAGAGTATGAAGCGCTTTTCACACAATTAGCTAACTTATGTCCGCAGCTTGTTCCCGACAACATAGAGAGATGTAGAAGGTTTCAGGAAGGGCTAAGGCCAGAAATTCGGCATACAGTTTCTGCTACTAGTAGGAGGAACAGAGAGAACTTTGGCGAGTTTGTTGAGGCTGCCAGACAGGTTGAAGAATCTGTGAATGCTGACAGGGTGCCCGAGTCTAAGAAGAGATCTGCAGATTTCAGTAGAGGGCAGTCCAATAGTGGATACAGAGGTGGAGGTAGAGGCTTCTTTTCTAAGCTTGGGCGTGGCTTTGGTTGTTTCGGCAGACAGAGATCTGAGGATGTCACTACTTCTAGAGGTAGAGGAGGATACAACCCAGGAAGATGGAGTAGTGTCGATAGCGAACAGTCTTCTGGGTCGTCAATGTCAGTGACTGGTCCACAGAGGCAGGAAATGCAAGTATGTAATACCTGTGGAATATTTCACTCTGGACAGTGTCGGGTTCTAAGTTGTTTTGTTTGTGGACAAGTAGGACACTTTAAAAGGGAATGTCCTCAGCTTTGACAAGCAACATCACAAGCTTTCCAGCCTCAATACCATGATATTCCAAGTTCTTCTGTGGCTTCTGGTTCTAGAGGTGGTGGAGTGTCTAGTGGCAGAAGTGGTCAGAGAGGACAGCGTAGCAGAGGGAGAGCTTCAGCACGTTTCTTTTCTTTGACACCTCAAGAAGGTATAATCTCTTCACAAGTTGTTACAGGAGAGATGCTTTTGTTTAATAGTATACCCGTTTCAGTTTTGATAGATCCGGGAGCTACTCACTCTTTTATACGACGTTCTTTAGTTGATGAACTTAATCTGTTAACTCAAGAGTTGGCAGATGAGTTAGTGTTGAGGGTTCCACTAGGTGGACCAACAGTTTTGTCCGAATTCTGTCCCGGATGCTTGTTATCTTTTGGAAGTTATACCTTTGCTGCTAATCTCATACCCTTAGATGTAAATACTTTTCAAGTCATCTTGGGTATGGATTGTCTTAAGACATATCGAGTGCAACTCGATTGTTGGAAGAAGGAAGCTACCTTTCAACTAGGGGAATTTTCTTGTGTCTTTACTGGAGACAGGAAATTTTTGCCTACGTGCATAATATCAGCTGCTGTAGCTGATAAGATGTTACAGAAAGGATGTGAAGCGTTCCTTGCTCATGTGGTTGACACCAGAGCAGAAAAGAGCACCACCAGTGTTTATGATGTACCTGTGGTTTGTGAATTTTCTGATGTTTTTCCAGAGGAGTTACCAGGCCTACCTCCTGTCAGAGATATTGATTTTGAAATCCAGGTATATCCAGGTAGTCATCCAGTAGCACTGCCAGCCTATAGAATGGCACCTGCAGAGTTGAAAGAACTCAAGGTGCAGTTACAAGAGTTGCTAAATAAGGGTTTCATTAGACCCAGTTCTTCACCGTGGGGTGCTCCAGTCCTGTTTGTTAAGAAAAAGGATGGTACCATGCGTCTCTGTATAGATTACCGACAACTGAACAAGATCACTATAAAGAACAAGTATCCATTGCCGAGAATAGATGATCTGTTTGATCAGTTGCGTGGAGCGACGATCTTTTCTAAAATTGATTTGAGATCTGGATATCATCAGCTCAGAATAAAGGCTTCAGATATTTCCAAAACAGCTTTCAGAACCAGGTATGGGCATTATGAGTTTTTGGTCATGTCATTTGGGCTGACCAATGCCCCAGCAGCCTTTATGGATATGATGAACCGGATTTTCAAACCATTCCTAGATCAGTTTATTGTAGTCTTTATAGATGATATTCTGATCTATTCCAGAGACGATGAACAGCATGAGCAACACTTGAGAGTAGTGTTGCAGTTGTTGAGACAACACAAGTTTTTTGCTAAATTTAGCAAGTGCGAGTTGTGGTTGGCCGAGGTAGCATTTCTTGGACATGTTATCTCGAAAGATGGAGTTAGCGTGGATCCTAAGAAAGTTGAATTTGTGCTTCAGTGGGAACAGCCTACGACTCCTACTGAGATCAGAAGTTTCTTAGGAATGGCAGGTTATTACAGAAGGTTTATAAAGAACTTCAGTGCGTTAGCATCACCTTTGACACGCTTGACGAGGAAGGATGTACCATTTATTTGGTCTGATAACTGTGAGAAAAGTTTTCAGATTTTGAAGAAAAGGTTGACTTCAGCACCAGTGTTGGTTCTGCCAGAAGCAGAAAAAGGTTATACATTGTTCTGTGATGCTTCCAGGAGAGGTTTGGGCTGTGTACTGATGCAAGATGGCAAAGTTGTAGCTTACGCATCTAGACAGCTTAAGAAGAATGAAGAGAATTACCCTGTTCATGATTTGGAATTAGCTGCTATAGTTCATGCTCTTAAGACATGGCGTCACTACCTGTATGGTGAGACATGTCAGGTGTTTACAGACCATAAGAGCTTAAAATATATCTTCACTCAGAAGGACTTGAATTTGAGACAGCGCAGATGGCTTGATCTGATCAAAGACTATGATGTGACAATCGATTACCATCCTGGTAAGGCGAATGTTGTAGCTGATGCCTTGAGTAGAAAGTCAAGTTCAACAGCCAATGCATTTTCTATGGCATGTTTCAAGAGAGATTTGCTTGTAGATATGCGAAAGTTGAACTTAGACTTGGATGTGACAGGACAGAGTGGGTTGATTGCTCAGATGCAAGTCAAACCTACTTTTTATAATCAGATTAAGGAATTACAGTAGAGTGATGATGAGTTGTGGCAAATAATGTGGGAAATGTCAGAAGGTAAGAGAACAGAGTTCAAGTTTTCTGATGAAGGCTTGTTGTATCTTTGTGATAGGTTATGTGTACCTGGAAACAATGAGTTGAAAGAGCATATTCTTGAAGAAGCGCATACTTCTATGTATGCTATGCATCCAGGTAACACAAAGATGTACAGGAATCTCAAGGAGCTGTACTGGTGGTCTGGCATGAAGAAGGATGTGGCTGAATACGTGGCTAAATGTGGAGTGTGTCAGCAGGTTAAGGCTGAGCATCAAAAACCTGCTGGTACTTTGCAGTCGCTTCCTATACCAGAATGGAAATGGGAACACATCACGATGGACTTTGTGGTAGGATTACCCAGGACGCCTAAGGGTTCAGACTCGATATGGGTGATTGTGGATAGACTAACTAAGTCTGCTCACTTTCTTCCTGTCAAGTCAACCTTTGACGTTTCTAAGCTGGATAAAGTTTATGTAAATGAGGTAATCAGGTTGCATCGGACTCCAGTTTCTATTATTTCTGACAGAGATCCAAAGTTTACATCTAGATTCAGGAATCAGTTACATCGTGCGTTGGGCACAAGGCTGAAATTCAGTACAGCGTTTCACCCACAGACAGATGGTCAATCTGAGAGGACCATTCAGACCCTTGAAGACATGCTGAGAGCATGCGTGCAACAGTTCAGGGGTAACCGGGAAGAACACTTAAGCCTAATGGAGTTTGCATATAATAACAGTTACCATTCTAGTCTTGGAATGGCCCCATATGAAGCTCTTTATGGCAGGAAGTGTAGATCGCCAGTTTGTTGGTACGAGGTGGGTGAGAAGGAAATTCTTGGACCTGATCTAGTTGATGTAACTACAGAAAAGATATCTGTGATCAGGGATCAGTTAAAAGCTGCTCAGGATAGATAGAAAAGTTATGCAGAAAGACGACGTCGACCTCTTGAGTTTGAGGTTGGCGACGAGGTTTATTTAAAGGTTTCACCGTGGAAGGGAGTACTGAGGTTTGGCAAGAGGGGTAAGTTGACCCCTAGATATATGGGTCCATATCCTATTGTTGAGAGGATTGGACCTGTAGCTTACAGGTTGGATTTGCCGTCTGAGTTGGCAAATCTTCATGATGTCTTCCATGTGTCTATGCTGAAAAAGTGTCATCCCGGTACAGAAAAGATTGTAGATCCAGAACCAGCGCAGCTTAGAACAGATGTGTCCTACGTTGAAGGACCAGTGTAGATAGTTGATTACCGGATCAAAAAGCTTAAGAACCGCGAAATACCTTTAGTGAAAGTTTTGTGGAGAAACCATAATCTTGAAGAAGCTACGTGGGAGCTAGAGTCTGAGATGCGTGGCAAGTTTCCTTTTCTCTTCTAGGAAATCTCGAGGACGAAATTCTTATAAGGGAAAGAGGAATTGTTACGACCCGCGTCGAGCTTATCCTGTAAGTACGCTGTTAAGCAAGAGTTTAGCTGATGTGTTAAGTTATAAGCCTGTTTTTGTTAATAATGTTTAAAATGGATATGATGTGTTCTTAGTGTGTTTTCTAGCTTCTAAAGTGTGTAGGATCTTATGCTTGAAGCGTTTCCAGAGAAATCGTTCGAAACTGACTTTCGAGTCAAAAGTTGCATGTTTTTGGGCTTATAGGGACCCGTTTGTAATTTTTGAAAGTTTCGAAATTTGCATTTAGGCCCCTAAGTTTCCTCCTTATCCTTTCTCTCTTCCTTATCCGTTTCATTTCTCAGAAACGAAGAATGCAGGAAGCGTTCTTCTTCCTTGCGTGAGAGAGAGAGAAAAAGAGAGAGAGAGAGAGAGGGAGCTGAGAAGGGAGAGACGTCGGAGCTCCGTTTTGCTCCGATCAGCTGCTGCAGCTCGTCCTCTTCCCTCCGTGGATCTTCTTCTCCGTCAATCAATTCGGATTTGCAGTAGGAGTTGTGTTTGCAGGGAAAACGGCCAAGAGATTGGGGCGCAAGGAGCATCCCTAGCTCATTTCTTTCTCCCCTTCATGTGCGGTTTAGTGATGTGTATCTATTGCAAAAGTTTTGTGGTGTTTGTTTGTGATTTGCCCGTCGATTTGAGAGAAATTGACTCTTGCAGGCCGTTTTTGTTTTCTGCCTGTGCGCGGTTCGGCCGAGTTTCTATTCGGTCGGCCGAGTTCCTTCTTAGGGCAATCGTACAGTGTTTTTGGGTCGGCCGAGTTTGGGTCTTGGATCAGCCGAGTTTCTTATTTAGATAAGCGAACAGCGTTTTTGTCGGCCGAGTTTGGTCCTGATCGGCCGAGTTTTCTTGTAGGTATATAAAGCAGTGTGTCAGTCGGCCGAGTTCCCCAGACGATCGGCCGAGATTCCTGCTGGTCGGCCGAGGTTGGTCGGCCGAGTTTCAGATTCTGGGAAGAGTTCGGCCGAGTTCCATAGTGATCGGCCGAGTTTCAAGTGGTGAGTGGCAGTTCATTTAGAAATCATTATTAAACTCATTTTAAGTGCTTAATTGTTTCAGTATCAGTTGATATGACTTTTAAACAGTGTAGCATGTACATTTTAGTATGATAAGTTCATTGGAACTTGAAATGCGTGATATGAAAGATGAAAAAGAGGAAATTCTATGTCTTACAATTGCTATGTAATATTCTTGTTTGATTGTTTATCTGTTAATTAATTAATAGACCTAGGTGCCCTAACACCGTAGAACCCCTAAAAGAAGATCTGTTTCTTAGGGGTGAAACTCGTATTGCAACATCATCCATGCTTGTGTCACGGACAAACGAGGAAAGAGAGGCAGTGTCCAACAACAATCGTGCTTGTGTCACGATGGCACTAGGAAAAAGAAAACACGGTTATCTAACATCATTCGTGCTTGTGTCACGAAGGTAACCCTGTGAGACTCTCCGCCGGTGTACTCAGGTTAAAGGAGGAGTCGGGTGCACTCAGAGTAGTGCTTTGAGGCCGTAGAGCCTATGTTTCTGGCCGGAGAGCCAGGGGTCCTGTAGCAGAGCAGGGCTGGTGTCAGACTTAGCATTCCCGGGTGTGTCGCTAAGTCTTGTACGGTGGGGTCGTAGCATGAACTTGTTACGGATCTTTATATGTAGAGTACACTGCATATGATTAGGGCACAATAAAATGAATAAGTAATCATTTAGGATCACAGTAAATTTATAAATCTGTTTATTTATCTGAAATACCTGTTGATGCCTAGAAATGTGGTTATTATCTGTACATCTGCTATGTCAATAGAACTGCTCTGCCTGAACTGTATATATATGCTTATTTTCAGTTTATAAACCTGACGAGTTGTTTAGTGATAGCTAAGTGAAATGTTATTCACTGAGCGAGTAGGCTCATCCCTCTACTCAAACATTTTCAGGTCAGCATCAGCATCAGGAGTCGGAAGGATCGTTTCATCCTAACGCCTAGTTGATAAAAGGTTTGTAGTTAGTCTAGTTAGAGGTCTCTTAGTCCATTCCCCTCGATCTTCGGGACAAGGTGTGAGTGAGAGAGAGAATGTGTACAAAGATGTAAATTAACTGTTATGCTTTATTTTATGTCGGACAATGTAATATGCTGTAGACTCTGTTTACTTGGCTAGTTAATTTAATACAGATGCTTCCGCAGTTTGTTTAGTTTCATTTTACAGCATAAATCAGATTTCACTATTAATGTCTTTAAAATGTTTTAAAAAAAAGTGAAGAGTGGTTGGCTTATGTGTAAATCCCATCCTGTCGCGTCCTAATTTCGTGGTTTGTGGTTAAATGCGAAATTGGGGCGTGACACTTAGATTTAGTAACACGAGGCTTTGAGTATGAATCATACAATTTGTTATTTAATGCAAATAGAATCAACCCTCGACATGTCTTATCACCCTTCTACTAGGTTGTAACTAAATTAGCATTATCAGGGATAGTCAAGTTTGGGTTCATCTTCTTCTAGATATTGATCATGCCCTACCATGTTAAGCCATATTTGCATCCTACTTTGTCAACGGACAAAATTAGTTCCAATAAACTTTTCAAACATGCTAGACGTATCAATTTTCATGCCAGAACCTTGACAAATCATAGTTAACTAATGACATATAATAATTTTTTAAGATTGTTATTAATTTTAATTACACTATTACATGCAACAATGATATGTGAAATTTAGTTAACGTATTTAGGCAAATCTAGATAAGAAAACGCAAAATAAACCAATACATGAGAACTAGAAAATAAGGTCAGAAATCAAACCAGGCCGTTCTTTGAAAAATGATTATGTTACTTAAAGAAATCAACATCCCACAATCCTTCTAGATAGGTGTCGTTCTTCTAGTCGACCCGGTCACAAGCCTGAAGAAGGTTGTCATCTCGCTCGTTCTTGACGACATGCGGTTGTATTACTAGAGCAACCCAACAATCGCAGGAACCAACCGCCTGACACTTCACGTATCTAAGGAGGAGAAGAACTTACTAGTCGTAGGAGATGAACTCCACGCAACGACTCAGAAGTGACGGTTGAACACTCTCCTTTAGGATTTACAAAATACAAACAAAATAGGCGAAAGATGATTGGTTTGAGATGATTTTTATCATAATGACCGGAGGATTATTTATAGCCTTACATAACTAAAATCTTATTCCCACTAAAACACAATCACTCGATCATTCTTGTACACATTGCGGAAAAATCTATAAGGAAAATACTTTTTAATTAGGATTAATACATCTATTTTGAAAAAAATAATTAATTAAATTAATAATTAATTATGTAGTTGTATCCTAATAAACAAAGTACACAAAAGACATTATCCACAATCCACAATCCTCATTCTCGAGCCTGTGCACATGCCCGTGCCCGTGCCCGACTAGGCATGGCGCCGCGCGCGTGCACGTGTGTGTGTTGTGATCACTATATCCACCAAGGATCTGAGCATACCCTCTCCTAGAACTTTTGGGCACTAGTGTTACATATGATCCTACATATAACCACAAAAGTTGTAGGAGTGAGAAATGCGGGATATACAACCATATATCTATGGCTTATACAACAATATATCTAATACTTGTAGCTTCTTTTAGGTGCGGCTAAGCAAACTCTGACAAACTTGAACTTCATGTGGGTGTGCTTTGACTGAATCTCTCACCTGATAAGAGAGCTATTCGGAATCAGAAATTAGAGAATCATAAGTAACTGGAGACCCTATCCCAGAATCTACCTTTCCTATCCCGTACCCTCTTCAACCCGCATCATGTAGGCTAACATCTCAGGAGGCTAACTCTAGATGGCATAGTTTTCACATAGAAGATGAGGTACCACGGTTACAAGTGGTGGAGCTAGAACTATTGGATAAGGGAGGCGCCATCAATGTAATACCTTGGGCAATAAAATGAAGTAGGGCACAATTAGTATTTTTCTTTAGAATTCGAGGCATTTTTACAGTAATTTTTTTTTGAAGTCACCGCCATTTCATTCATAACTTAATCAAGGTACATGAAAGACATCATTTTCAGCTGAAAGCCTCCAGCTAATAGGTATGGTATTCCTGCTAACACACTGGCCGCCTAAGGCTAAGGCGTGTTGAGCAACAAGGTGCGCCAACTGATTCCTAGACCTTTTTACATGGACACATATGAAACCAGCGATACCAGATGCCAAGGTACAAATGTCTTCAGCTAGCAGCCCCAGGTAGTCTGGACGTTTTGCTGTCTCGTTCAACGCAGTCACCAGGTTTAGAGAGTCGGAGCAAAGGATCAGCTTCTTGTCCGTCGAAACAGTCGCCCGCGCCATCAACAACCCTTCTCTTAACGCCATAGCTTCTGCAATTATGGAGTTCCACTTTGCGTTTACTTGTCGTTGCACTGCCCCCAGGAAGAGACCCCGTCCGTCCCGCACCACCGCACCCAGGCCGCACTGCCCGCTGCTACGGACTTCCGCATCGGCATGCAGCCCAAGCCACGCCGTGTCGACACCCCTCCCTGGAGGCGCCGTCGAGTTGAGCACCCCGTCCCCCTGCTGGTTCGTGGATGCCTCCCTCCCTGTCACGATAGTGAGTCCAGTCCCCTACATTGCGCCTTCCTATGGTCGGTGAGTAGGGTTCGGTAGGCGTGTAGGATAGGCCTGGGAAACGGTTCTTCATCCTTGAAAACTTTGTTGTTCCGGCTCGTCCAGATGGTCCACCACACAACAGCTAGCTCGTCTTTCTCCGCTTCAGTGCATCTACCCAAAACGTCAAGCAGCTCCTCATGGGTGTTCCCATTGCTGTCCACGGTGACTGGGTTGATCAACCAACTCTCCCTCCATACGACCTCTGCTCCCGGGCAGTGGTTTAACATGTGTGAGATAGTTTCCACCTCCACTGCACAGATCAGACAAACCCCCTCAGATGTAACATGTCTGTCTCGCAGCCTTCCTCTTGTAGCTAAACTTCCCGTAGCGACCCTCCAAAGGAAATGAGACAGTTTTAGAGGCCATCTCTTGTCCCAAACTAACTTCCAACTATCGTGTGACATTGTCCTTTCCCTCTCCCGAAGACCTGCTCCACCCAGTTTGCCCAGCCAATAGGCCGAGCGCACTGAGAAGACCCCATTGTTGCTCGGCCACCAGTACATGCTGTCCTCCATTTCCTTAATAGAAAAAGGTATCGCTTTGATTTGAGCCGCAATATCCCTAGGAAACAAACGTAACAGCTTGTCCACATCCCATTCTCTTCTCCCTTCTAGCAGCAGCTCGTGCACCATCTCCACCCGATCAACATCCGTCGGCTTGAAACCACTATGCTCCGTGTCCACACCTAACGCCCACCTGTCCGTCCAAATGTTCGTGTCAAGGCCATTCCCAATTCTTTTAATAGTGCCTTGGAGGAGGAGCGATTTTGCCCCCCACAAACTACGCCAAGTGTAGCTTGGAATGAGCCCCAACCTTGCTTCTAAAATGGAATCATTCGGGAAGTATTTGGCCTTCAAAACCTTGGCAACCAGTGTCTCTGGTCTAGAATGCAGCCTCCACACCTGTCTCGCTAGCATAGCTTGGTTAAAGATATGCATATCTCTAAAACCCATTCCTCCCTCCCTTTTGGATTTGCACAACCTATCCCAACACAGCCATGATATCTTCCTTTCCCCATCTTTCAACCCCCACCAAAACCTTGCCACCATAGAGTTCAAGTCTCCAATCAGCCCCAACAGAAGTTGGAATACACTCATAATATATGTAGGGATAGCTTGTACCACGGCCTTGATGAGGACTTCTTTACCCGGCTTGGACAAAAACTTCTCCTTCCACCCCCGAAGTTTGTTCCCCACTCTCCCTCTTATGTAATCGAAGACCTTCTTCTTGGACCGTCCTATGGCTGTAGGAAGACCCAAATAAGAAGCCTGCCTATCCACCTCCTTGACTCCCAACAGACCCCGCAACTCTTCTTTTTTGCTTCTCGGCATCTTCTTACTAAACACAATTTCGGACTTGGTGAGATTTACTTTTTGACCCAATGCCTATTCGTACTGGCTGATAATCTCAGCTATTTTCAGGCATTCGTTCCTTGTCCCTCTAGCAAAAAGAATGTTGTCATCTGCAAAAAATAAATGTGAGATCCGGGGAGCCCCACAACAGATGCTCATACCGTGGATGGTATTCGCATTTACCGCAAGGTTAAGGAGGGTGGAGAAAGCATCGACACATAGAATAAAAAGGTAGGGGGATAAAGGGTCACCCTGGCGAAGTCCACGTGAAGGCTGGAAGGCACCTGATCTTTCCCCGTTGGCGGTAAGAGTGTGAGAGACCGAGGAAACACAGTCTAGAACTCTATTGCACCATTTTCCGCTGAACCCAAACCTTTGCATCACAGTATCAAGGAAGTTCCACTCCACTCTATCATAAGCCTTCATCATATCAAGCTTAAGCGCAATCTGTCCTCTCTTGCCTCCCTTCCCGCCCTTCATAGCATGGAAACACTCAAACGCAATAAGAGCATTATCCGTGATCATCCTTCTCGGAACAAAGGCGCTTTGATTCACATAAATAATACTGTCCATGAACGGCTTCAGGTAGTTTGTCAACACCTTTGTAGCAATTTTGTAAATAACATTTCACAAGCTGATAGGCCTGAATTCAGAAACCGTACGTGGCTTTCTCACCTTTGGGATTAGAATAACCAACGCATCATTAAACCCTTTTAGAGAGTGTTCCCCTTTCCACCATCCCTTTATGTAGCTCGCAACATCCTTTCCTACTACATGCCAGAATTTTTGATAGAAGACCGGTTTTAGACCATCTGGACCAGGTGCCTTATTAGGATGCATTTGAAAAGTAGCCTCTCTAATCTCCTCATCGCTGAGATCCATGTCCAGCGTCTCCGACATCAGCTCGGTAATTTTCTTCTCAATCCCCTCACTGCTTCCTCCATATCCACCGTTCCCCCCGATGTGAAAAGGTCATGATAGAAACTCTCTATAATCCTCAGTATATCTTTATCCTCTATCTTCTAGATCCCCCTATCATCTTTAAGGCCCACAATGTCATTTTTCTTTTGTCTTTGGGTAGCTCTGTGGTGGAAGTAGGCTGTATTTCTGTCCCCCCTCTTTGATCTCCTTGACCCGAGCTCTTGCACACCAATATGCCTCATCATCCCTATACAGCTTCTGTAATTCATTTGATAATTCTTCACATCTTTGTAGCGTTCTCCCGTCCGACCATTTTTTCTGCTCCTCACCTAACATCTTGATTGTAGTTTTGATTTTTTTCTTCAAAGCACCGAACTTAGAAAAGGCCCAACCCTCAAGATCCCTACTCACCTTGCTTAACTTCTGCTTCAAATCATGCTCCCCTTCCATCTCCCAAGACTCATCCACCGTGGAACTACATCCCTCTTCTGAAAGCCACATAGGCTCAAAAAAGAACCGCCTCTGCCTCTTGTGCTTCTTTTCCTCCCCCATCAACACGTGCAGAACAATCGGAGCATGATCGGACTGGTAGAAAGGTAGATGGTGAACCCAACTACCCCTATACTTGCTTCTCCAAGCCTCACTCATAAGAAATCTATCCAATCTTTCCTCCACAAAAGTGTCAATAGAATTCCCCCTCCTCCAAGTAAAGGTATGGCCTGCTAACCCGATGTCAAGAAGTGCACAATCGTCAATCACATCCCGGAACTCTCGCATAACTCTGTCTGGTTTCATCGGACCACCCCTTTTCTCTTCGTTGTTTGTTATCTCTTTCAGGTCCCCAAAGATAATATTCATATCAGACATCCTTGCTCGAACCTGTCTCATCAGATCCCACGTGAATAAGTGTGCATTTTAGACCATTTGTGATGCACGTGCCTCGCCAGGTCAATATATGGCTCTGCCACTGACCTCTACACTTCCATTTCGATATATAAGCGTTGGTTGCCAGGGCATGATAGTGGTGTCCTCTGAGCGGACTAATCAAAACTAATCCTGTTACCTTGCACCTTCGCTTCCTTCCACTCAAAAGTATGAGTACGATATGTTGCGGCCTTCAACATTCATCGCTACCTACATCCATGATTGGAATATCTAATATTTTTTGTTCTCACAGGTAGGCCACTAAAGATGGTCCATACCGAGAACCCATGCGAGATAGTTGTTATAGATTAATAGTTGCAACACCATGTATTATTTTTTATTGTTACTATTAATCTCTTTTTTCTTTCCCCAATTATCTATAAAATTTTATTAATAATTGATTTATTTCTTTCATGTTCATTCACTCTTTTACTATAACAATTTATCTATTTGTTTTATTTGCTTACTATTCAGGTTTGGGTATAAGATGTTGTTCTGAACCTCAGAAGCGATCAAACAATAAATCAGAAGGGTTTTTCAAAAACTGTTGAGGTTGATTCATACGAGATGCATTGTCCATAAGTGGATTATCTCTAGCTCTTGATAAAAAAATCCAGTGCAGTAAATCAGGACTAGGACTGCCCTCCCAAGATGTAACATCATTTTGTACACATAACTTAGGACGACGAGCGAGTGAACTTCATCGTCCTTCTAATAACCAAAACTTGCGGGGAAGAGCAACGACAAGAACAATATAAAGGAGAAGTAAAAGGAAGCGAGAGTAATCTATTTCAATCAAAGTATAGAGTTGATGAGCGTCACCTTAGTATAATTATATTCTTGAACCAATTTCTCATTTATCTTTTGAGTCACATTACCCACATGCCATTCATAGAATTAATTATCATTCTTACAACTTGACATGTGTAAGCCATGCACTTAGAATATTCATGAGTGGTTTAGAGATATTTTCAAATCTCAACGGGAGTGGCCCACTCCAAACTCACATATTTAGACTATGATCAAGTATATATTGTCATTATATACATAACCATTAAAGGCTACGTAACATGTTATGCAAAATTTATTCAACTATTCACTAAAAATAGTGTTCACATTGTAAGATTGAGATACACATTCACAAATCAATGATTCATCTAACAATTTAGTTTTTCCAATCGAACCTCTATCTCTGGATCTTCATTCATAAAGTTTGGGTGTGCATCACTTCAACTTATGGTATGGGCATAATCCCATTTCCCATGATATGCTACTCACTAGTCTTTGACTTAATGGTTTTTTGAAGAATCAGTTAAATTCAATTTTTATTTGACATGATCCATAGAGTTTATGTTGTCACATATAAGCCGCCTCACAATCTTATGAAGTAAACAAATAGGTATACTCTTTGTATTATAATCTTTGTTTTTAGCTCTCTCTATCAAGTCTAGATTATTACAACGTATAAATGCTAGTTGAAAATGTTTCTCCCAAATGGAAATATCCATTAGAACATGTCTAAGCCATTTAGCTTCAGTTTCATACTTTTAAACGGCAATAAACTCAGATTCCATAGTAGAATGAACTTTGCATGTTTTCTTGGTGAATTTCTAAGATACACCACCTCCACCCATTGTGAATATGTATGCATTAGTATATATCAATTTATTTGAATCATAAATGCAATTGGTATTATGATATCCTTCTATGGAGATCCAAGAAATATCAATCCATGATCAATTGTGCACTTTAGGTATCTAAAAACCCTATGTAGACCATCCAAAAATTCATTTTAGGATTTTGAGTATATCTAATTAATCTCCCAATGACATATGTAGATCTCAACAGTTACAATTTGTTATATACATTAGTCTTACAATTAATTTTGCATATCTGATTTGTTGATAAATAATCCTTTTGTTTTTTTAAGATTGTGATTGGAATTAAAATGTGTGTTAACTAGTTTGCAATCAAACAATAAAAATCTTTTTAGGATTTTCTTGACATAATTTTCTTGAGAGAGCATGATGCATTCATTAGTTTTAATAAGTTTAATTATTAAAATTACATCTACTTCACCCATATCTTTCATGTTAAAACTACAAGCCCAATACTTTTAGCATTGGAAACCCCTTATGGGTTATATACGAAGACATGAAAAGCTGATAGTATTAATGTTAGTGTCAAAAATAAGCATGCCATTCACATAAAGACATATAATAACAAAACCTTGGTTATTGTATATGTAATATGTAGTTTTTTGTCCTTCATATATATAGAACCCATATGATATAATGACTATATAAAATTTCTCATTCCATTATTTAGGAGCTTGTTTCAAGCCATTAGAGAAATTTGATTAGTTTGCCTACCACATGATCTTTTCCTCATACAATGTAAACTTCTTGTGATCCATATAAACCTCTTCTTTAAAATATCAATTCAAGAGTGTGTTTTTAACATACAGTTTATGTATAATTAATTATTTTAATTGATGCTAAAAAATTGAAGGTTGAATTGAAGAAATTTTGGTAACAACAGTAGAAATATAAAAAAAGTCAATATCCTATGGTCATTTATTTCTCTTGGCAACTAATCGAACTTTATATTTGTCTAAACTCCCATATGTTTTTTTTTTATTTTTTATTATCCATTTACGTCCTTTAGACTTAATAAATGGCGGAAGAATCACTAACTCCCATGTATGATCTGATAATATATATTCTATCTCACTATTAATGGCTATCTTCCATAGGGAAGAATCAGATGAATTATTGGCATCACTGTAATATTGTTGGTCATTATCTACAACAAATGAATAGAAGAAATCCAGAACCTAATGATTAAAATCTAAACTAACCTAAAATAACTTTTCAAAAGTAATATAATTAATTCAAAGATTTCCATCATCAAGTTTGTCTTCCAAAGAGGATTAAAGAGACTGTATATAGGACTTTAAGAGCAAACAAGAAAGGTAGTCAATTTGGGACTAAACAACTAGGTTCAAAAAACCAAACTAGAGAAATATCAAATAACACCTAAACACATGGAAACTAATAGGACATGATATTTGGTACTCAAATGACTATGCCAAAGGCTACGCTCATCCTATATCATATCTCCTCTACTTCAAGATACTCAAACCTGACGAATCAAAACAACAATATGCAGATGGAATAGCAAGAGGACGTCTCCAGAGCATGTTATCAGTGAGTCAGTTAGCATCACACCAACAAACAAGGTAGTGGTGCAAGACATCAATAAAAGACACCACTTTCTTATATAGAATAAGCTTATTGAAGTTTGGATATTCTAGAGGAGAATCAAGCAAAAGAGTACTATTTAGAGGTTGTTGAGGAAGCCTAGAAAAAACGAGGCCAAGACAATCTTAAATTACATGCATGCTACTCATTCTAAAATTCCAAAATATTTAGTAAAAAATTTTAAATGCATAATTCAAAGGGCTAAGTCTAACACCTGGGCCCACTACCCAAGGCTCTAATAGAGTTTTAGGAATGATGACTAGTCCCACAGACCACCACTAGCCTTAATTGTGCTCTTTTTCCTCATGTGCAAGCCAAGATAAACTTCTTGACTAGTCACCCATCCTAGTACTACTCCAAGCTGAGCATGCTTAAATATGGAGTTCTCTAGAGATGGGCTCCCTGAAAAGGAGGTGCACCTTGGTGATATAGGTAGTCCAGTCATTCCTTTTAAGATCATTTTATCTGAGGCTTCAAATCCTGGGATGTTACAATCTCCCCAACTTAGACTCTTGACATCCTCATGATAACCTCCCATTTTGTGACGTTATCTTATTAGTTCTCCTTAGTTTTCCATACTCTTTCTTAGATAAATTAGATAGAATCATTAAATTTTTATTTTATTGCTGATATACCAATAAACTAAATTCTCTTCTTTATCATTACAGGAAAACACAAAAAAATTACAAAGACTCCATACGGTCCCAAGACCGCATGAAGGTCATACGGTCCCAAGACCGCATGAAGACCATATGGTCCCAAGACCGCATGAAGACCATACGGTCCCAAGACCGCATAAGACTAAACGATCTCAGAGACCACATAAAGGCAAACGGTTTGAGAACTCCAAACGGTCTCAAGACCGTTTGGGCTCAACTTAAGCCTATAAATAAGACCCCAAGGGTCACCTCAAGGAGGGAGATCTCAGATGCCCAAAGGCTGCCTCTCCAGTTCTAGAGCAATTCCATCCTTCATCCATCGCCCCAAAGCTGCCGGTTTGAGGTCCACGTCCCATCATCAAGCTACCTTCTCTCTCATCAACAAAGAAGGTGGGAAGAGAAGATCCATCATCAAGCAGCCACAAAGTGTGAAGATCGTTGCTCTCTCCACCAAGGGTTCAACCTTCCCTCCTCTGTGGAGATGTCATCCTTTCTCTCTCTTCTCGCCTCCTCCTTTGCTCTTGAGATGAGTGAGTAGTCCTTTTCACTAGGGTGCAGGGAGTAGCCCCGCTACCCATGTTTTCATTTAATGCGATGTAATTCAATTGTTTGCAATAGAGATACTCCCCTTTTTGGCTCAACATCAATCGTTTAATGAATGCTTGTTGCTTGATCATCAACTCGTGTTACTTATTGTCTCTTGGTATGAATTGTCTACGTTTATACCCTTAGATCTGAATATCGATTGAATGTTGGTTCTAGATATATGTAGTCACCATATGTCTGTTTCAGTATCTAGGAGTGCTTTCATGAGTGGAGTAAACTCACTCCCATCGTTGCACTTTCATACTACGAAATAGAATCAGTTGACGTATGGAAGTGCAACCTTGGTAAGGTCGAGGAACACACTTCATGAAGGAGTAATGCAAAGCAAGTGACCATTCGTTAGGGGATGGCTGACATTGTAATACTCCACACTCCTCGTAGTTAGTTATCCGAAAGGAAACTAAGTCTATGAAGATACTAGCTGATTAGTTTCTCTTTGTAGGTCTTTTTATTATGTTGCATGTTTATGATCCATGTGTAGTGGTGTGAAACCCGACAACATCCTAGTGATTTTAATCATTGTCTACAACCTTAGTTTCTACTTTCTTGCTTTTACTTTCCTCGCATCTAGTTTAAACAATCAAACCAAACTTTCGATCTAAATATCAATCGTTGAGTAGTTAAGCACGGATAAAACGTCTTCCATCTTGTTTAACTCTAAACAAGACCGTTGTCCCGTGGATTCGACCCTTAAACTATATTACGATAAGACTTCCGCGTGTCTTGGCACACGAGGGTGGAGATCTTACCATAATACAAGAAAGGCTAAACTTAGAGATTCTGCATCTCTAGGATTTTTAGTGGTGTTGCAAAACTCCATCAAAAATTGGCGCCGTTGCCGGGGACAACGGAACGTTTTAGCTTTTACTTAACAACTTCTTGGTTGATTAGGATTTTACACTTTTTCCATGATAACTACTCCAAATCTTCTTGATTTCTTCATTTCCTTCCATCATCTTAAAGTGTGATTTTCTTTCTACTCAGGTAGAAAACGTGTATGCAAACCCCGCATCACATTGGATTCTCCCCTGAACCAGAGTACGACTCTGAGGTATAAAGAAGTTTCCACCGAAGGATTAGACTTAATCGCCAAAGAGCCAGACAAACGACTGAAGAGCAATGCCTCGTTGCGGAGAGAGTCAACGCCACCATAGCGGCACAAAGAGCACAACTCATCGCTGACACTCGTGCTCAAGTGCAAGACGAGATTCGAGCTGAGGAACAAGCTCGCATCCAAGCCGAGAATGTCGCTGCTCAATTAGCATTAAGAAGTAAGCAACTTCGGGATTACACAGTCCCAAAGAATTATGAAGATGATTACCCAGTCCAACCACCAATTATCAACATTCCAAACTTCGAAATCCTGACGCAATGGATCCAGATCATGCAAGGCATCTCTTTCTCTAGAGGACCGGGAGATGATTGCATGGATCATCTTAAGAGATTCAAGTCACTCTGCCGACTTGTACCTCAAGCAGGAGTTGCTCTTGAAGCTATAATGTTACACCTCTTCCATTTCACCTTATCTGGGAGAGCTCTAAGTTGGTACAATGCTTTAGATAGGCATCCTATCATCACTACTTGGACCCCTTTAGAAGAAAAATTTCTTGAGAAATTCTTTCCACCTTCACTAACCTATGAGATTAGGGGACAAATTAATCACTTTGCCCAACTACCTGGAGAAACACTTGCGGAAGCTTGGGAAAGATTCAAGGAACTCCTGAGGAAGTGCCCTTACCATGGCATATCTCAAAATCAACTGATACAAACATTCTATAGAGGAGTAAGTGATGATATCAAACAATTTTTAGATTCCTCATCTGGGGGAAACTTTATGAGAAAGAACTATGAAGATGCTTGGAATATAGTTACGATAGGGGTCGAGAACCAATCTAATTGGGGAAGGTCATCTAATCAACCCAAGGGAGTTCTTAAAGTTTACAAAGCTGAAGAATCCATGGAACTCAAGGCTATTGCAGAGGCCCTGAAGACTATTGCTAACAAGCAACAAGCTCTCGAAACTTCTTTCGGAGAATACGACAAGAAGAAAAGCTCTCAGGTTCAACAAGTAAAAGCTGATACCGGAACTTGTGAAGCCTGTCATGCATCTGATCATCCCACATTATCATGTGGCATGTTATACAATGTTATGATGGATTTACAACCACCAGTGCCGCAATATGAACCCATTATTGAACACCCCGAGGACCAAATGCCGGAGCAAGTCAACTCCATTCACTCAATACCCGGCCAAGTGTATTACAATCCAGACAAACCAAGAAATCACCCTGGTTTCCAATATGGAAATCCTGCAGGAACTGCCAATCCTCAACAAAAGACACAAGGTGGATCTTTCAGCAAACAACCACCAGGATTTCAGAATAACTTCGCCCAAAATCAAGGGAATTATAGAAATGGGTTCCAACGATCTAATTATCCTAGGAATCCCTCTTATCAATACCTAGGACTGCACCCACAGCTGCAACAACCTCAGTTGCAGCAGCCACAACAACCGCTGTTGACAACACCTCCACAGCAACCCCAGGGGCAACAAGTCACTCAATATCAACAGAGGAGTGCTCCTCCCCAACCATCTGATGAGATATCTTTGATTAGGCAGATGCTACAATCTCAGCAAACCATGCTTGCGAACCAACAGGCTCAACAAAAGGCTATGGAGGCCCAATTAGCACAAATTGTTGCTCAGTTGAAACCACCAGCAGGTACCTTTGCTGGGCAACCAGAGGCAAACCCAAGGCATGACCAAAATAGACCTGAGCAACTGAATGCTGTCACCACAAGGTCTGGTCGTGTCCTTCCTGATACCATTAGAATCATCCATGATGATGATGATGTAGCTATTCTCTCACCAACAGAAAGCTCAACTCATGAAAAGGAAAAATCCACTAAAACTACTGAAAGAGAAAAAGAAAAGGGACCTATGCCAGAAGCTCCGCTCAGAATTCCTTATCCGGACAGGCTGAAAGGAACCAAAATGGACACTAGGCTCTAGAAATTCAAAGAAGCTATGAAGAAACTGTACATCGATATCCCATTTCTAGATGCTCTTTCTGAAGTGCTCACTTGGGCCAAATACCTGAAAACCCTGCTGTCGAGAAAATATATGACAGAAGAGCATGAAACAGTGAAACTAGCTCAGACCACTTCAGATATTCTGCTTAACAAAATGCCAAAGAAAAAGAAGGACCCAGGTTCCTTCGGTATTCAGTGTTCGATTGGAAATGGCTCGAGCAAAAATGGATTAGCAGATCTAGGAGTGAGCATATCCATTATGCCCTATTCTATGTGTAAAAGATTAGGCTTCATTGATTTGTTACCTACGACAATGACAATTCAGTTAGCCGACTCTACCATAACTGCTCCCCTTGGAATTTTTTGAAGATATACCCGTCACGATAGGAACAAATTCTTATGTTCCGTGTGATTTTGTTATTATGGACATACAAGAAGATCTAAGATACCCGATAATCTTCGGAAGACCCTTCCTAGATACCGCCTGAGCACTCATCGATGTAGAAGCGGGAACGATTATCCTGAGACTTGGGAAGGAATCTTTTCAATTCAGAGTCCTTAACAGCATGAAAGGACCAAGCATTCAAGAGGAAGTTTTTCTCCTAGATGCTATATATCAAATGTCCCAGTTAGAAATGTCTGAACCCTCCAATGAGTTGGAAAGTGCCTTGACAAACCTGAAAGTAGAATTTTCGACAAATGAACTAGTGCAACAATGCCTTTAATACTTAGAAAAAGCTGAAGAAGCCCCACCAGCCACCTTTGAAGAACTCAAGGCCGTCACCATTATAGAAGCAACCGAGCCACCTAAGGCCCCTGAAATGAAGGCCTTACTCGAGGGACTCAAACATGTCTTCCTTGACAGCGAGAAACTTTGTCCAGTGATTATCAGCTCTACTCTGGAAGAAGACCAAGAAAACAGCCTTCTTGATGAGCTAAAGAGACACAAGAAAGCTATCGGATATAAGATGACTGACTTAACTGGTATAAATCCAGCTTTATGCATGCACAGATTGCCTATGGTGGAAGAATTCAAACCATCGAGGGAACATCAAAGGAAGTTGAACCCTAATCTCAAGGAGGTAGTTCGCATCGAGGTTCTCAAACTTCTGAAGGCAGGTATCATCTACCCAATCTCAGTTTCTCAATGGGTAAGTCCTGTGCAGGTGGTCCCTAAAAAGGGGGGGACCACTATTGTTCTTCATGATAAGAATGAACTGGTACCTACTAGAACAATAACTAGGTGGAGAATGTGCATAGATTACAGAAAACTTAATAAAGCAACAAGGAAAGATCATTTCCCCTTGCCCTTCTTGGATAAAGTTCTCGAACGTCTCGCCCATCAAAATTTTTTTTGTTACCTTGATGGATATTCAGGATTTTACCAAATTCCAATCCATCATGAAGATAAGAAAAAACAACTTTCACTTGTCGATTTGGAACATATGCCTTCCAAAGAATGCCTTTCGGGTTATGCAACGCACCCGCAACCTTCCAAAGATGTATGACTGCTATCTTCGCTGGACTAACAGAATCTATCATGGAAGTCTTCATGGATGATTTTTCTATATACGAAGATTCTTTTGATAACTGTTTACAATCTAGGAAAAGTCTTACAAAGATGTGATGACACCAACCTGATCTTGAATTGGGAAAAATGTCACTTTATGGTGACTGAAGGTGTGGTCCTAGGACATCGAGTAAGTGATAAAGGGATTGAAGTAGATAAAGCAAAGGTCGATGTCATCTCAAAGCTAACTCCACCTAAAGACATCAGAGGAGTCAGGGCAATCCTTGGTCATGCAGGATTCTACAGAAGATTTATAAAAGATTTCTCAAAGATAGAAAAGCCAATGACTCACTTGTTGACCAAAGAAGTAGATTTTATTTTTGACCAAGAATGCCTTAATAGCTTCACGACTCTGAAGAATGCCCTTATCTCTGCCCCTATTCTAAGAGCTCCTGACTGGTCACAACCATTTGAAATTATGTGTGACGCTAGCGATTATGGTATAGGGGCAGTCCTTGGACAAAGGATCGACAAAAAGCCTCATGTTATATATTATGCCGCCAAGACGCTTGATGAGGCACAAAAGAATTATACTACTACTGAAAAAGAGTTTCTGGCAGTTATCTATGCTTTTGAAAAGTTTCGGTCTTACCTAATAGGGTCAAAAGTCATAGTATATACTGACCATTCTGCTATACGATACTTGATCCAAAAACAAGATGCTAAACCCTGACTTATCAGATGGGTGTTAATGCTTTAGGAATTTGATCTAGAGATTAAAGACAAAAGTGGGGTTGAAAATGTCGTCGCGGATCACCTCAGTCGCATTGAAGCTAAAGACATCGATGAATTACCCATCCAAGACTCTTAACCGGATGATCAACTAATGAAGATTACTACTGGATTTCCTTGGTATGCCGACATTGTGAATTATTTGGCAAAAGGAATCATCCATCTGTCTGCATCATATCATGACAAAAAGAAATTCCTTCACGACGCTAAGAAGTATTTCTGGGATGAGCCCTACCTATTCCGCTTATGCGCTGATGGACTCTTTCGCCGATGCATTCCAGAAATAGAAATCATCTCAGTTTTAGAGCACTGTCACTCAGGCCCTACTGGGGGGAACATGAGCTCTAAGAAAACCACTCTTAAAATTCTTCAATCTGGTTTTACTGGCCAACCATCGCAAAGGATGCACATGAATACGTGCGATCATGTGACAAATGCCAACTCTCCGGAGGAATAACCAAACGGAATGAAATGCCTTTGAATATGTGGCAAGAAGTCGAACTCTTTGATGTTTGGGGAATAGATTACATGGGTCCCTTCCCCCCATCTTACGGATTCACGTACATTCTAGTTGCTGTGGATTACGTCTCAAAATGGGTGGAAGCTCTACCAACCACTTCCTATGATTCCAAACCAGTCATCAAAATGTTTAAAGAAATAATATTCCCCATATTTGGCGTTCCAAGAACAATAATATCCGATGGCGGATCTCATTTTCTGGAGCGGAGTTTCGAAGAACTTTTAAGAAAATATGGAGTCAACCACAAAGTTTCCACACCTTATCACCCACAGACTTGTGGGCAGGTTGAAGTCTCTAACAGGCAACTCAAAGCTATTTTGGAAAAAACTGTTAATAGGCACCACACAGACTGGTCTACCAAACTTCCTGACGCTTTATGGGCCTATCGCACAACTTTCAAAACACCAATTGGAACAACACCGTTTCGATTGGTGTATGGGAAGTCGTGTCATCTACCAGTAGAATTAGAACATAAAGCTTGGTGGGCTATCAAGCAATTGAACCTTGATCTCAAAAGTGCCAGTGAATCTAGACAATTTCAATTACAAGAATTGGAAGAACTGTGAATGACAGCATACCACAATGCCAGAATTTACAAAGAACAAACCAAGATGTGGCATGATGGCCACATAAAAAGAAAGGATATAATCATCGGAGATAAGGTTCTCCTATTCAATTCCAGACTGAAATTGTTTCCTGGAAAACTACGTACAAAATGGTCGGGGCCTTTCACAATCAAACATATTTACCCGACAGGAGCAGTTATTATCCTTGATGATAACGGGGGAGAAAGAATCGTCAATGGTCATATTAAAGAAATACTACACTCCAGGAGACAAATTATCAAGACAAACTATAGAGATCCAAGATCCTATAACATCAGCATAGCTGGAGCAGAATTTTGTCGAGCCAGCGACGTTAAACCAAAGCGCTTCTTGGGAGGCAACCCAAGACCTGAGTATCACCTTTTCTATTTTTCTAGTCTTTTATTTTCTTTTAAACTTTATTTCTTTCTTTAAGTTCTTTCATCATTAATCTAAAAATACATAAAAATTCACATAATCTAAAACAAACATAAAAACACAAAGTCTTAAAAACAAAATCCTTAGCGGTTAGGGGCGCACCCCCTAACCCTACAAATACCCCCCGCCCCCCGTTCTTTCTTCTACAATCTCGAATTCTCGACTTCCCTGTTTCATTCCAGAGCTTCGTTTTTGCGCTCGTTTCCCTCTCTGACGCTGTCGTCGTCTCCACCACCGTTTCATCACCTCGCCGTCGACTCAGCTTTTTCGTTGTCGTCTCTGGCTCCGTCGTCGTCCCCGCGCATTGCCGCGCTCCTTCTCTGCTGCTCGCCGCGCCCATCATTCTCGCCGCCCTCATTACCAGGTAGACCACCCAGCAGTTTTTTGGTTTACACCACCACCAGACGGTCACGGTTTTTTGAACTCTGTCGTCGCCACCATCGCCGTCGGTAACGTCGGCATGCTTACCCTTCGTCGCCGTCGCAGTTCCCTGCCAACGAAAGGCCGCACGGTTCGTCTCCCACGCGGTTCATCTCCCTTTCAGTCTCCAAACCGTTTGGGACCTTTCGGTCTCCAAACTGTTTGGGACCATTCAGTCTCCAAACCATTTGGGACCATTCGGTCTCCAAACCGTTTGGGACCATTCGGTCTCCAAACCGTTTGAGACCAAACGGTCTCAAGACTGTTTGAGACCAAACGGTCTCAAGACCGTTTGAGACCAAACGGTCTCAAAACCGTCTGAACTCAACCAATCTAATAAACCTCAAACTCTAATAACATTACTTTGTTATCATTCCAAATTTAAGAATTCTAACTATTGTTTTCTTGTCAATAATTTTAGAATGACATCACCTTCCAAGCAACCTCAAGAAACAGCTGATGCCCGTTTCTGGACAAGGGAACAATTAGAAAATGATCGTGACAAACTACAACAAATTGTAGATAACTATGAAATGACTGGAAGGGTCCCGGCAAAGGTAAACCTGCTCAAAGTCATGCATGAGATCAAACGCATCAACAGATGCTTAGCTGACGTACCATCTGAAGAAGAGGTTGAGGAAATTTCATCTGACGAGGCCTCGGAATATCAGCCTTCCCCCGAGGCAGAATCACCCACTGCAAAGTCTAAGGTGAAAAGAAAAGCCCAAGCAACCACATCAGAACCAACACCCAAGAAAAGGACCAGGAAGCAAGTTCACCCTGCCACTGCAAGGGAACAAACCCTGGCAGGGTACATCCCACCATCCATCGCCACCACTACCACCCCTGCCACAATTATCGTTCCTATTTTCCCCCCATCACCACCAACCACCACCACCTGAAAATCTTTATCTCCATAACATCCCTTCCATCAGCCAAATTCTTAAACCAACAAAGTATGTCTGCCCAAGCATACTTACGAAGATGGGGATCTATAATAGAATCCTCACACTACTTGACAATTCCAATCTTTCTCGGCTATGCTTTGTACCCGAAACTCCCTATATTGAGCCAACAACAGAATTCTTCACCTATTTCCACAAAGAATCGGTGGACATCATGGATAGAGTAAGGGACGGTGGTGACCGTAGAATAACCACCAGAATCTTTAACAACGAAGTGGTCATCACTGAAAATATGCTGAATGAAATCTTTATGGATAACCAAGACCAGCTGGAAAAAGCTAAGGCCGCTGGTACAGAACACCCCAAGTTCAACAAACATACCTTCTGGAAATCACTAACGGGAATACCAAATTTTGATGCAAAGACAAGCAAGGCCTCTAACATTCACTCTGGCCTAGTGCGCACACTTCAAAAAATCATCGCTGGCACACTCTTCCCCAGATCAGAAGGAGGAACTGTACTCATATCTGATCTCTATGTACTCTGGTCCGTCCTAAATGGAATGCCAGTTAACATTGGACGTCTTATGCTCCTCAAGCTATCAGCCTTCGCCCTAGGAAAAGAAATTTACACGGGTGGTCATATCACATCCATCATCAAATATCTTAAGATGGATAGACTTCTACCCAAATGCAACCCAATAAAGGGCGACATCCTTACCAACGAACATACATTAAAGAACTCCTCTATCATAAAAGAAAAGGATGCAAAGCTACACTACGTGTTCTGCCCCACAACAAAATCCTCCAGAACCCTGCTCCCACTTCCAGAACTTGCTGACTATGACAAGGACAAGCTCCTATTCTCAGACAACGAGATCATCAAACTCATAGCCTCAGTCAATGCCACAGAAAAGAAAGCAACAGCAGGGCAGGCAGAGCTCAGTATAAATGCCCCGACAGCTAAAATAACAAAAGTTCCAGTCAAACGACCTTCCAGAAGGCTTGTGAAGGCGCATGCGTTGTCAGGGACACCAACATCAAAACCCCACCCCGAATCTGAGCCCCCCCTTTCCAGACGAGCACATTACAACCTCATCACTAGACTCTTTTATAATGAGTCTAAATGTAAAGCTCACTACCACCTCTCCACCTTCCACTACCCCAACATCCACTACCCCACCACCTTCAACCACCCCACCATCTTCCATTTATCCACAATAAACCACTCTTCAATTATCCTCCACACCACTTTTCACTACACCACCCTTCTCCACAACCATACCACCACCCCCACCCTTCTTCACTTCAGGCATCCCATTCTCCACTACAACGCCCGAATTCACCTCCTTCACCTCCACCGCCTTTCCATCAACATTCCCGGATCCATTCCTCTCTCCGGGTATGTCACCACCTTTTCCATCCACCACCACCCCGACATCGCTGGTGACCCCATCCACAGTCACCACGCAGTTCGTGGGTCCATCAATAGTGTCTTTTCCGCACGACACTACCATTCCACCCCGACCCCAGCCACCTCACTCTTCTTTTACTGGGGTCCCTTTTACTAACGTCGGTGAGGAATTCAGACGTCAATTCGACACCATCCGAAACCTCCTCACCGACCCCTCTAACATTTTAAATTCTATTTTTTCTTGTGTGCAGGGTCTAACACAACAGGTCACTAAGATTGACGAGCAGAACTGCGCCATGCCAAGCATCCTCCAAGAAATCCAACAACGCCAAGATTCAGTGGCCAAGCAAGTCGACCACATCGACAACCACTGTAAAACTTTGCCTGAGTTGATCCATGGAGTACAATGCCAGCATGAAGCATTGGCAAAGCATGTCGATAGGATCTCTACGTAGACTCAACCTCTGCCAGAGACCCTCCACGAGCTCAAGAAGCAACAACAGGCTTTCAACTACGAGCTCTTCCAGGAGGTGTCATCAAACAATGAGCTTATTCAACTACGAGCTCAAGTAACTAACCTCACAGCACGACTTCTCTCAGTCAAAGAGCGTTATTCTGATTTAAAAGAAACCCACGAAGCATTGCTCGAAACACACGAGCACGTGCAAGTGGCATACGCCGAGCTACAATCCCTCCATCGTCAGTGCAAGAAGAAAGCACATAAGAAAACAACTGATAAATCAACAACAGATGAAGCTGATAAAGATGACGATGAAGATTTTGATTCCTCCGCTGACTCAAACAACAGTACCCCCTCAGATGATGACTCTGATAACCCGGATTATGCTGGGGCGGGCCCCAGCCAAGGAACAGAACCAAAACACCAGAAAGATCACCAAGCTGGTGATAAAGATCCCAAATCCCCTGCTCCCACAGAAAACGTCAACATTTATTATGGGGATCAATTCCTAAACTACTCCACGGGATCTTTGGGGGAGGCTGCGAAAGAAGTGGCTTTTGCTGAGTTCGAAAAATGTATTCTGGGAACCAGCAGCAGTATACCAGCCACAACAGCTCAACAACTCTCTGGACCTGAGCCTTCAGTGCCTTTTCCCCCTGAGCAGGAAGAATCAGAAAGAGTACGCTTAGACACTGATGAAGAACTAGATACTCCTTCTGAATCTGACAGAGATGAAGATCTGCAGCATTACATGGACAACTTAGAGAAGACCTTTTCCCCCACACCGCAAGAACTACCCCCGTCGCCACCTCTACCTCATAAAATGCACGACCTCGATATGGCGGCCATCTCTACCTTAGACGCACAGGATATCTTCATCCTGAACACTATAGTAGATGATGCCAAGGAAGGGGGGATGTTATCTATCAAAACACAAAGACCAAGCGCAAGTTGACACGGGAGGATTTCCGCTCCATCCTCCGACCCCATTCTGAGGTGAAGATGGCAACCTTCCGCACCCTTCTTGCCAATTCTATCAAAATTTATAGAAGTCCCAAGCAGAAGCAACCAGTTCTGAACACCTCACCAGCTCTGGGTTTGTGCTTGCTATACAAAGAACTACAACACAAATCCATTGAGCGGTTGCATAGGGGAATGGCCAGAAGACCACATTTTATAACCGTGCCATTTCAAGTCTGTAGTCACTGGCTACTTATGATCATGGACACCTTAGCTAGAGACGCAAAATTGTACAACTTCTGTGCTAGTGAACTAAAGGCAAGAATAATCAACTTTGTCAGCACTGAAGCTGGGGAGGCAAGATGCATCCCTTTCCGGCTTCTAAAACTCATATGGGCCGCATGCCCTCCTCTCCGCCAGGATTGGAGTCAACCCTGGTTTAGAATAATAAACTCACAAGTCCAAACCACTGAAGGATCGGGGGACTGCGCTTTCTATGTTATACGACACATTTTAGCGCTAAACCAGCAAGTCCCATTCACCGATCTCATTAACAAAGATTTCCACTCCTTGTGAGGGTGTTACGCCATGGAGCTTATCTGTGATAGAAGGTTCTTCAACGACCCTACTATGGCGCCAGATGACGTCCCTCGTTATCTTTTTTCATCCATCCAATGTCCGCAGAGGAGACCATTAAGACAAACCCTAGCGGAGTTGGCAAAAGAAAAGCAGCCAACCAAAGTCACCAAGCAAAGTCAATGGAACCCTTTCACCTTCGACCTGGATCTAGATAAAGGTGATGTTGATCTGATATCAGGGGTAACCATCAAGAGATCCTCACTACATATGGTGCCCTCATCTGCCATTGAACCATCATTTCCAAATTTCGATCGGGAAGCTTGCAAAAATCTTTCAGACGATGAGCTCCGACTCATAATGTCACGGCTATATGCCGAAAAGGACGAGCTTGTATATATTGACGGGGATATCTTGGTTATTGCAGATGTCCTCCGTGAAACCATACATATCAAAGGTTCCATGTCTGTCAGTGTAATGACTGCTTATCAATACTTACTCACACGGAATCACCACACAGTCTATATGGTGTCCACTTACATGAAGGATGATCTTTTTCGGCTAAAGAACTTCGGAACAAAGGATCCACTCATCTCTTATCTCCAGCATACAACTCCGAAGTTCATCATGCTACCTTTCCTTCATCAAGAGCACTAGATGTTATTGGCAACTAATCTTCATGAAGGAACAACAATAATCTACAACAGTTCTAACATCCAGTATGATCCAGAACCGAAAGAATATACTACAACTCCAAAGACACCAACAGAGGAGGTGGTGAAGGAGTGTGCTGACAAATTACACGATCTTTTGGGTCAGCACTCGCGGGCATATGACAAAGATCACTTCCAACCACAGGCCTTCTGCCACAGGTGCCCCCAACAAATTAAAGAATCCAAAGACTGTGGCTTCCACGTCCTCTTCTGGATGTATACAATTGTGGCCCTTCACAAGCCTATAGAGGACATGACAGAAGTGGACTACCATGCACTACGTGGAAAGCTCACAGCCACCTTACTCAGAACGCATGGGGCAAATAAAGGATTAATAGAAGCCTAATGCCCTTGTCCATGCACTTCTCAACCTATCACTTTGACACTCTGTGGACAGAGTGAGTGATAAGTTAGGGGGGGAGTGCACTGGACAAGGGCGAGGTATCATTCTTCTTCAACCCTTCTATCTCTACCTTTCCCTTAACTCATACTTTTCTGCACATCATTTTCAAACTTTCTGTTCATATTTAGACTTTTTCCAGTAATTTCTTCAATAAAATAACTCTTAAGTATAACTTTCATCCTGGAAAGAATCACCCCTAGCTAAGTTAGAGATAAAGTAGTCCTCAAGAATAAATAACAAGATTAGCATATAGGCATGAATGGCGAATTTATACATTACATTCACAATTGGTTTTTACGCTTTTACTTCAATTCTATCTCAGACTCTTCATAGGTCAACTTCAGGGCCAAAGCAAACTGAAAACTCTCAAGGTCAAGAGGGAAATCAGGGGGAAATCCAAAATCAAGAAATCTCGCAAGCGGACCACCAAATAAAAATAAGGGCATGTCAGGAACCCTAAGAACAGTTTTCTTCTTTCAATAAAAGAGGCTTGGCCGCCCAATCAAAAACCCTAACAAAAACCCACTTCCTAAGCATGTGAGTTTCAAATAAAAGCCAGAGTGTTGAATAAAAACATGAGAGTTGTGCCATGCATAAGGACCTATATGAAGAGCCAATAAAGATCTCACCCGGTCGGTACATACAGCTACCCTCATAAAGGCAGATGTGTCGTGCCCAGTAGTGAGATCCTAAGGTCTCCTAATATATGAAATGGCTGATAAAGGACTCGGTCGACCGATGCATTCAGCTGCCCTCATGAAGGCAGATGTGTCGTGCCAGGTAGCGAGACCCTAAAAGCATAGGACAAACCCTCCCCCACTTGAAGGGGGAATTACACAATAATCCTTTTAAGCCAACCCTCATACCCACTCTAGCTGCCGGTAGGTTTCTCAAAAGAAGTATAAAACTGATTAGAGTCGATGACATGCATATAATAAGAAAGGTGGTCCCAATGCGAGACTCGCGATATGAAAGGAACCTGAGATCCATGCAACTCTTGATACTCGAAAGAGTTAGTGTAAGCAGAAGCCCTAATAAGACCTCGGTAGATCTCTGATCTAGAATTGAAGCAAGAGTATGGAAACCCTAACTAAATAAAATCGCCTCGCCACTGCATGCCTTAGCTCTATCTAACTTGAGGACAAGCTAGACTCTAAGTTAGGGGGGGTGATAACCTCCCATTTTGTGACGTTATCTTATTAGTTCTCCTTAGTTTTCCATACTCTTTCTTAGATAAATTAGATAGAACCATTAAATTTTTAGTTTACTGCTGATATACCAATAAACTAAATTCTCTTCTTTATCAATACAGGAAAACACAAAAAAATTACAAAGACTCCATACGGTCCCAAGACCGCGTGAAGGTCATACGGTCCCAAGACCGCATGAAGGTCATACGGTCCCAAGACCGCATGAAGGTCATACGGTCCCAAGACCACATGAAGACCATACGGTCCCAAGACCGCATGAAGACCATACGGTCCCAAGACCGCATGAAGAGTAAACGATCTCAGAGACCGCATAAAGGCAAACAGTTTGAGAACCCCAAACGGTCTCAAGACCGTTTGGGCTCAACTTAAGCCTATAAATAAGACCCCAAGGGTCACCTCAAGGAGGTAGATCTCAGACGCCCAAAGGCTGCCTCTCCAGTTCCAGAGCAATTCCATCCTTCATCCATCGCCCCAAGGCTGCCGGTTTGAGGTCCACGTCCCATCATCAAGCTACATTCTCTCTCATCAACAAAGAAGGTGGGAAGAGAAGATCCATCATCAAGCAGCCACAAAGTGTGAAGATCGTTGCTCTCTCCACCAAGGGTTCAACCTTCCCTCCTCCATGGAGATGTCATCCTTTCTCTCTCTTCTCGCCTCCTCCTTTGCTCTTGAGATGAGCGAGTAGTCCTTTTCACTAGGGTACGGGGAGTAGCCCCGCTACCCATGTTTTCATTTCATGCGATGTAATTCAATTGTTTGCAATAGAGATACTCCCCTTTTTGGCTCAACATCAATTGTTTAATGAATGCTTGTTGCTTGATCATCAACTCGTGTTACTTATTGTCTCTTGGTATGAATTGTCTACGTTTATACCCTTAGATCTGAATATCGATTGAATGTTGGTTCTAGATATATGTGGTCACCATATGTCTATTTTGGTATCTAGGAGTGCTTTCATGAGTGGAGTAAACTCACTCTCATCGTTGCACTTTCATACTATGAAATGGAATCAGTTGACGTATGGAAGTGCAACCTTGGTAAGGTCTAGGAACACACTTCATGAAGGAGTAATGCAAAGCAAGTGACCATTCATTATGGGATGGCTGGCATTGTAATACTCCACACTCCTCGTAGTTAGTTATCCGAAAGGAAACTAAGTCTACGAAGATACTAGTTGATTAGTTTCTCTTTGCAGGTCTTTTTATTATGTTGTGTGTTTATGATCCATGTGTAGTGGTGTGAAACCCGACAACATCCTAGTGGTTTTAATCATTGTCTACAACCTTAGTTTCTACTTTCTTGCTTTTACTTTCCTCCCATCTAGTTTAAACAATCAAACCAAACTTTCGATCTAAATATCAATCGTTGAGTAGTTAAGCATGGCTAAAACGTCTTCCATCTTGTTTAACTCTAAACAAGACTGTTGTCCCATGGATTCGACCCTTAAACTATATTACGATAAGACTTCCGCGTGTCTTGGCACACGCGGGTGGAGATCTTACCATAATACAAGCAAGGCTAAACTTAGAGATTCCGCATCTCTAGGATTTTTAGTGGCATTGCAAAACTCCATCACCTCATCAAGGCTCAACTACATAGCCTCATAATATTTCCCCATTTAAGTGCAAACCCAAAATGGCCCATGGACACCCAGCTCCCCATTACAGAATACTAGCGTAAGGGTGGCTACATCACCATGGACAACCCTTTCCAACATGCCTGGACCGCACGACTCAAGACCGACATGCCACATGCCCATGTGGGCCCCACCTACTGGAGGGGAACTGGTTATGATATCATTTGTAATACTCGGGTCCACTGCCCAAGGTTCTAGTAGTGTTTTAGGAATGATGACTGGCCCCACAGACCACCACTAGCCTTAACTGTGCGCTTTGTCCTCACTCACATGCAAGCCAGGATAAACTTCCCTACTGGTCACCCATCCTAGTACTAGTCCAAGATGAGCATGCTTAACTATGGAGTTCTTTAGAGATGGTCTCCTTGAAAAGGAGGCACACCTTGGTGATATGGGTAGTCCAATCATTCCTTTTAAAATCATTTTATCTGAGGTCTTAAATCCTAGAATGTTACACTAAGCCCATTGTTGGTGTTGGGGTGAATATGGATCAGTACCAGACAATAGTTTTCTGAACAAGGACATTGATACTAGATATCTGATAGTCATGTGTACCCATGTTTTATTCTCATCAAATTATGTTCCTCAACGATCATTTCCTAAATTATGAAAAATGAAATCATATTCATAATTTAGTAGAATTTATGTACTATTAGTGATCAATATAGCATCAACCTTGTTAATAAGTTATTGGGAGTTGGTCAAAGGGAGTTCACTATCAACATTTTTATTTATTGTTTGAATTCCAAGTTAATGTTGGACACAGGGGTAGCCATTTGAACTTTCACTACATGTCCATGTTTTTTGGTTGATGTAAGGAGATATGCTACTTGTATGTCATTTCGATCTAAAATTTCATCTGCGATAAATGATCTTACAATTTAGTATACATATTTGGTGTACTATGCAATATTTTTTCAATATTAATTGTTGCAAAAGAGAATTCCTAAGAAAAAGATATATAACCTAAACAAAGCTACAAAACATTAGCATATGGAGTTTTGATTGAATCCACAAGCATATGAAGATGCAACACATTAGCGTCTAGATTTCTAATTGAGACACATGCATATGGAGCTTGTCATTCAAAGCCAGAGGAGATTCCACATGGTGAGAAATGACATAATGTCCCCTCCCTCTATGGGTTAGGGGTAAGGGGAAGCTCCTTTATATTTCTAAGGGGGTACGGGTAGGGGGCATATCCCCCCTTACGGTATGTTATATCTTTCGTCCATATATGTGGGATACATATATTTCTTTGAACATAAAGAGGAAGGCATATAATATGAGATTGTACTTCAGTAGCATATAAGGATCCATAATATCTTTTATAGTAGAGGTAGTCAGTAAGGTAGATTCTCAAATATTCATATTGCAATTTGCATCAGAAGTAAGAAATCCAGAATGCATAATAGTTATGTGGATGATATACATATCAACATAGCCTTGAGAATAGTGAACAACTATCCATAGGTAGGTAGAGCAAAAAAAGTATGAAACCATGATTATAGTTGGTCTACTTAGTGTTGATGGTACTCGAGAAAGAAGAACATAAGGCATGCATTGATGTTGACATTGTTGCCATGTGACTATTGCAAATGCAATATACTTTGTAGGAAGGTGGTAGGAGTCCTTACTTGCGAATGTGGAAGGGAAAGGGAGAAGCTAGTAATTAGGGGGAGTAGGAGTGAAGTATAATAGTGGCATATGGATTTGATGTAATGAGTGGGTCATAATAGGAGAAACTATTTTTCTCTCATAGATGGGAGAATACTAGGAACCTAGACCTGAAGAAGACAAAATATATCCAATATAATGTGCATGTAAATAAATCGTAATATTTTGAATACTTTGATGTTTGATTTTTTTTATAAACATTATTGTTTCTAGTTTCCAACTTGAACTGTTGTACCTATTTGAAATTATTACGTAACTAGGTAACTTCTTTTTTATTCATATAGTATACCAAGAAACCTTACCTAACTTATACCTCATAATACATATTTTAATTTGCTTAATAATTGGATTTCGTATGATATTTTCTGATCCAAACCATCAATTTGGTCTATGTGTGGATTTATTCTCTATGGGAAATTGTGGAGAAGTGATACAAAGAATATATAGAAGAGACACGAAGTGACATCCTCTAAGGACTGAACAGTAGATAGGACTCATGTATATTTTTAAATTGCAGTCCTTATGTATAGTCATTTATGAATACTCTGATTTTACGCATGAGTGTGCAAAACTTTGTTCGTATATGTTCATAGGAATTTTTGTAAATTTTTGATCATAAGGAGTGAGTCTTTACATATTTCCTATCCCTAGTAGCCTTCATTATCTTCTTTATCAATTGTACCTTATCAATCATCATTTCTGTGTCATCCTTCTTCACCAACATGAAGTCTTCCACATCATCCCAATACAAAGGACAACGACAAGGCTGACCATACAATGCCTCAAAAGATTACATCCTATTACGTGCTCGGTAAGTTTTGTCATAAGGAAAATTCAGACAAGGGAAATATGTATCCCAATAGCTTCCCAATCCATTACAAAAGCATGAAGAAAATATTTTAGGATCTATATTGTCCACTCAAATTGTTCATTTTTCTGGGGATAATACACAATTCTAAAATGAAGATTAATACCCATCTTATCCTAAATCTCTTTACACAATCGGGATGTAAACTTAGGATCTTGATCTAGAAAAATCACCTTGGGTACTCCATAAAACTGCACAATCCAACTCATATAAATCTTAGCCATTTTAGAAACCTTGTAGTTAGATTTGATTGGGAGGAAATGCATAGAGTTGACCAAACAATCAACAAAAACCCAGATAGCATCAAATCTTGGTTCTTGGAAAACCCCTCACAAAATGCATTGTGATATTTTCGTCATTGATGCTCAATCTTCATATGTTGGCACATTAAACACTTTTCCACAAAGTTAGCAATCTCCTTCTTAATATTTTTCCACCTAAAACTTTGTTGAAAGTCCATATACATTGCATATAGTATGTGGATGCATTGTTACCCTTTGTCATAAATCACCAACATTAGGGATCAACAACTGATACCAGAAGTGGATTGCTCCATCTGCTCCAAAAGAGAACTCTAATGTGGATTTTCTATAGCTTCTTCATGTCTTCTCATTTATGGATTGATATATGTGTAGATGTCACCTTAAAAACCCATGATGGAGTAATAGTCATACTATCCATCTACACATGCAATACTTCATCATCATCAAGTACATGAGGTCTTCAACTAGAGAGATAATATAGTTCCTTCCATACTGAGCATCAAACTGAAACACACACCAAATCCTTTGTCCCACTCAAAGTTCTAGCAAATATGTTTGCCTTACCCATATGATATGTAGTAGCAAAATCACAGTCCTTTAGATATTATATCAACCTACTTTGATGAAAATTAATATATTTATGTGTCAGTAAATAATGGAGGATCTTATGGTTAAAAACACTCTAAATAAAACTCCATAAAGATAGTGATGTCAGATTTTTAGTGCATACACAATAGAAGCTAATTATAAATCATGTGTAGGCCAATTTTCTTCATTAGGCTTAAACTGGTGATAGGCATACATAATTACTTATCCATCCTACATTGGAACTCACCCTATCCCTTATCTATAAGAATCATTATAAATGATATAGGGTTTCCCATTGATTGGAAAGGCTAAGACATGTGTAGTTTTGAGGTGCTTCTTTTTCTCCCGAAAACTAGATTCACACTCTAGACACAAACTTGACTTCACTCTGAGTTAGGTTTCTAAGATGTGAATCCAACTGGGAGAAGTCTTGTATGAAATGTATGTTGTAGACTACAAGTGTCGGGACCCACTCTTTTGATCAACATAAATGCCAACCATTAGAGATAATCCCAAACCTAAACCCATATTATGAAATAAAATAATGAATTATCAACAAAGGCGATTAAACAAAATATGAAAAACACAGATAATTTTTTTTCCATTTTCTTTCTTCACAAACTCATTAATCAATGTCACATTAAGGTCATCACATTCAAATATCACAAATCATATTCAACTCTATTAAATTTAGAATCAAATCTTGTTCTCATATGTGGTTCAGTTTACATCAGATACATCTACATTGATGAACAAACTTAATCTACAACTCATCTCGGGAAAGAGAGAGTACAGGGACATTGTAATCTATCTAGATTATGCTATTTATATATTCTTTGTCACGACCTCTCCGCTGGATAGAATTATACCTAAAAACATTTGAAACAACCTCATGAGACTCATATAGAGCCCCAGTGAGTGGATACCTCCCACTCAAGCTAGGTACATGCATCAACATCATATTAAGTATAATAAACTTAACATAAATCACTACTACAGAAACAGCATTCAGTGTCTCTTTTTTGGGCGTCGGTTCTTTAGGAAAACCGACGCCTATAATATTAGACGTCGGTTATTTAGGCAAACTGATGTCTATATTCGAAGACCAACCAGACACGGGTACCGCTTTGAATACAGCTATGCTTAAAGTCGCCCGCGAAATCCAATTTTCGAGCAAAAAAAATAGTGTCACTTTCAGCGTCGGTTATGTAGATAAAAACAGACGCGTATGTGCGATGGAAATTTGCACGAAAAGTGTCACTTTCAGCGTCGGTTATCCTTTTATAACCGACGCGGAAAGTGTTTCCCGCCAAATAATTTCGTGAAAATATCGTCCAATTGGACGTCAGTTGTTTCAAACAACCGACGCTAAAGATGTTTAGGCATCGGTTGTTTTAAACAACCGACGCTATTTGGGAACTTAATATCCCGCGATCGCCCGTCTCTTCCCCTTTCTTCTATTTCATTGCGAGCCGATTGCCCTTTTTCTCTGCTCCTTCTTCTTCATGATAGCGCCGCCGCGCCGCCACAGATGCTGCCTTCTTCTTCTTCTCCGCGCCCCCTTCTCCGTCGCGCCCCCTTCTCCTGTGCTTCTGCTCACCGACGTGTCGCTGCTCCTTCGCCTCTGCCTGTGCTCCTCGCCTCGCCAACGCTGCCGGTGTTGCTGCTGTGCATCGCTGCCCTAGCTTCTTCCAGCGTCGCCCGCCGCTGTAGCTTCTTCCAGCGTCACCGCCGTAGCTTCTTCCTACTTCGTCCAACGTCGCCCGCCGCCGTAGCTCCTTCCTCCCTGCTCACGCCCAGCGCCGCCCCCCTTCTTCCTGCTTCGACCACCACTGCTGGGAGCTCGCCTACTTGTCCGCCGCCGCTAACGAAAGGTATGTAAGCTGAAATAATTGGGTACTGCTGTAATGCATCGAAGTAAATATCCTATTGCTCTAGTATACTAGTAATGCATGAGTAGTTTTACTGATTTCCTTGCTTCTTTCAGTGATTAATGATTGGTACTACTGGTTAGTATTACTTTAGTGATTACTTTAATTCAACAATTCGTAGTTTGTTATTTACAATTACTGATCTGCTTGCCGATTTTAATGATTAAAGATACTGATATGTATAGAAGTTCCTTATAAATATATTTTTATATACTCATACATGTAATTTTGTATAAAATACATGATGTAGTGTGATCTTAAATCCTAGAGTATACCCCTTTTGTTCTATGATGGTACCTATGACCCTAAATACATCCATAAGGGTCTATTGTATCCTAAAGAAGATTTATCTCTTCCTTCTTCCGTAATTTTTATATGGATCTTAATCTTATATCGCTTACTCATAAATAAGGAAATATCCTCCCTTATGACCACCTTGATGTGTATGTCCCATATAATCCACATGTTGCACCCTAATGATACAAATTTTTTATGTTGTAAATGAATGTATGTTTCAAGTGTTGAACCTAATGTTGGACAATGAACAATGAATTTATGTCCCATATAATCCACATTGTTCTTTATATTACTTGTACATTGGTATAAATTAGAATGAACAATGATCACTAAATTATATATTGTTTGTATGGAGTCCGGCTTCATTGTAGATATCTATTATTGTGTTTGTTGGCCTAGAAACCCGTCCAAGATTGACTCATTAGGAGTAAATCTTGGATAGTCCCCGGTTTGGGACTGTTCTTGAACACCTAATCTCACTTAGGATGTAAGTGTATAATGTGTATTGGGTTTTCGAGAAAACTTCGGTAGCATTTCCCCATTTGTTCTCTAAGTACATATGTACTTAGAGAACAGCGGGGAAATGCTGCCGAAATTTTCTTGAAAACACAATACACATTATACACTTACTAGTGAGATTAGGTGTTCAAGGATGGGATAGGTGGTACACATTTATTATATATAAGAATGACATCAAATGTGTTTGTTGGCCTAGAAACCCATCCAAGATTGACTCATTAGGAGTAAATCTTGGATAGTCCCCGGTTTGGGACTGTTCTTGAACACCTAATCTCACTTAGGATGTAAGTGTATAATGTGTATTGGGTTTTCGAGAAAATTTCGGCAGCATTTCCCCGTTTGTTCTCTAAGTACATATGTACTTAGAGAACAGCGGGGAAATGCTGCCGAAATTTTCTTGAAAACCCAATACACATTATACACTTACTAGTGAGATTAGGTGTTCAAGGATGGGATAGGTGGTACACATTTATTATATATAAGAATGACATCAAAGAGGGTGATAAGAAGAAGAAGTCAGCCCTTGAACAATGGAACTTCTTGGACAAAGAAGATTGGGACAATTTTTTTGCTTCAAGAAAATCTGAAGAATTCAAGGTATTAGGCGTCACTCCCAATTTAATTAATATACATTGTATTCACCTATTCAAGATTAACATTTAGTGCTACTAACCAAATCATTAATGTGCATACTAACTAGGCCCTCAGTGACGCACAAAAAGCAAGGCGTGCACTGAATGTGCATGACCACACTATGGGTCCAAAAGGCTATGCAAGCGTTCGCCAAAGACTACAGGCGGAATCTGCGGCTACTCCGCAGTCTGCTGCTACTCAGGAGTCTGCTCCTACTCGGGAGTCTGCCACACCCATGCCTCGCCATGATATTTGGATAGCTGGCAGGCAAAACAAAAAGGGTGAAATAAAGAAGCCTGTAACTGTTGAGGCGGCTGCAAAAATGGTAAAATACAACTCTTAGAGAAATCGTTTGAATATTGATTATTTGTGGTGTTAACTTACCAATTTCTGTTTATGGTGATTAGCGGGAGCTGCACAAGCAGAGGAAACAAGGCACGTTCATCCCTCAGGGCACAAGGGATGAATTGACAGTTGCTCTGGGTAACCCAGAGCATCCTGTACGTGTTAGAGGTGCCGGCGCTGGTGTTGGCATCAAAGCATTCTTTGGGCCATCCCAGCGCAAACCCAGAGTGGGACTTTCTCAAGAAGAGGTAACCTATTCTTTTTTTAGAATGTTACTGCAAAAGGAAATTCATTAATAAGAAGCTAATGTTTCTTTTATCCATGTATAGGAGAATAAGAGAGTTGAGGATTTAGTTGCTAAGAAGGTCAACGATGTAGTTGCTGAGAAGGTCAAGGAAGAATTGCTGCGGTGGCAGGCATCTCAGGCTTCCAATCAGCCTATGGCGACCCACTCTTCTCCTGATGAACAGACTGCGAGTAATCCTGGAGACCCATCGTCTAGCACGTCTGTTGTAAGTATTGTTTATGACATTGTAGCTAGTCTTTTCAATATGATATGTTTTCAAGATTATATGTATATATGTATAACATTCTTTACATAAATTTGTAGGCATTGAAGCCATGCCGCTTAAGAATGCAAGACTATGTTGTTGCAGAGGCGCAGGCTTACCAGTACCTTCCTGGGGCAACGTTTCATGGGACTCCAATGCCGCAGGGCTACATTCGTGTGAGCCCGCTACATGTATTACCCGATCGGAGGGAAGTTGCGTTGCCATATGCCCACCCAGAAATTGATACACTTGGTGAGGCAGAAGGCGGGGTCATATTGTGGCCCAAAGCAGATGTCGTCTACACGACTGAAATTGTAAGATAAATTTACATTGATTTAGACTGTTAATATGTATATATAATGTCAACTCATTTGAAATTATATATACAGGTTAAAAAGAAGACACCAGGAGCACCTAGGCCTCCACCTCCACTTCCCGCATTACCAACTTGGGTTCCAACTGACCTAACATACCCGTCAGGTCCTGCTTGTAGGGGAATGGCATGTTGGCTACGGGCACATAATATACATTGCCCTATAATAGTTTCTTTAGATGCAGATTATGCAGGTCAATCATACGATAGCTCTTTATTTATACAAGATATTATTGAGTTCTTTATGTATGATTGGCTGAATACATCAATGATAGAGACATGGATAAGGTGAGATCTTGTTTATACATCCATATACCTTTTGTAAGATCCGGTGATCTGGTTTCTTATATATTAATGCATACGCCTATATGTTTTGCAGCTACTTAGTCGAAGATCATTGCAAACAATTTGCATTTGATCATGTGGGATTTTTGATTTCATCATTGATTAGTTTGGTAGCTAAAGACCCTGATAATGTTCAACAATACTGGATAGATGCTTTTACAATTTTTGGTCAGCAAAAGAAGACGATAATAATAGCTCCATTCAATGTCAAGTAAGTTTACTTTATTTATAATTTGGACTTAAGAAAATTCCATTTTTATTTTGCATTTTGAGTTATTAATTGTTAACTTCTTACCTCTAGTGGTAGACATTGGGAGTTACTAGTTATTATCCCCGGGACATTCACTGTTTATTATCTAGATCATGCGGGGAGTACATTGAACACTAAAATTGGACACGTAATGAGAATGCCATTATTCTGGTGAGAAATATTTCATTTTTATATCCGTTAACATCTTTTATTACATTACTATTTACTTATGCAATTTATTGTGTTATATTAACATGTAGGGGTTTAGATGCATTCAAAGAGGCTGGAGGAACGGTCCCAAGGAAAAAGAACCAGCCAATAAATTGGCAGAACGTACAAGTAAGTTCCCGACTCGAATATATATATTATTGATGTGAATTGTGCTTAGTTGTATTATTTTTTAAGTTTCAATTTATAGTGTGCTACACAAGACAATGGTTGGGCATGCGCATACTATGTGATGCAATTTATGCAGATGATTATCAAACATGCCGCATTGGACATCGATACCATACATGAGATATTATATATAGTCTCATTAGTTAGTATGAAATATATCAATCTTATTTTTATATTATTACTTATATATATACATCATTCTCTTTGCAGGTGTTTAAAACTGACCACACTATAGGTAAACGCTTAAAAAATATACATGCTCCATATACAATGGAAGCATTAAATGAAGTAAGAGAAGAATGGGTAAAAGCCATACAAACAGTGGCAACTGTAAGATATAATTGGGATGTTGATAGCGATAATGAATGATACTTTGTAAATGAATATTTCTGAATGTTAATACATGTATTTGAATGTTTCTATATGTGTGAATGTGAGAATTGAATTGATGTCTGAATGTATGTACTTGTGTGAAATTTTCCTTGTGACTTTTGCAGGTTTGCGGCCTGTTTGTAGGCTGATATCAATGGATGTCGTAAACCTGCAGTTCAGAAAACTGAACTGCAGTTTCTCATCCTGCTGACCAGCCACAGCAGGCCTGCAAACTGATATGAAAAAAAAAATAGAAATAGGCGTCGGTTATTTATAGAAAACCGTCAGCAAAGACCTACAACGTCGGTTTTTTTTCAAAAAACTGACGCCTGATGTGGCCAAAGCAGTCCTGGAAATGGCGTCGGATATTCGTATTAAACCGACGCCTATTTAATCTATAGGCATCGGTCTTTTGGTATATAACCGACGCCAAAAGTGTTCGCGCCACAGAAAATGGTGTCATCTAGGGCACTTTATGCGTCGGTTATCTACTAAAAGACCGACGCTATATTCCATATAGGCATCGGTTGTTCAGTAAATAACCGACGCAGAAAGTGCCCTAGATGACGCCGTTTTCTGTGGCGGGAACCCTTTTGGCGTCCGTTATATACCAAAAGACCGACGCCTATAGATTAAATAGGCATCGGTTAAAAAAACGACGCCGAAGTGTTTGACCTTTAGCGGCGCCCACATAGGCGTCGGTCGGAAACTGACGCCAAATGGGGTTAAACGACCGATGCCAAAGGCCGTTTCAGTAGTAGTGAATATGCAAATATTTAAAAGTATATCTGGTAGTTCTATCATGAGTCAAATCTACCTTACAATGGTAATCTAATCCAACAGATAAGGTAATCACTTAAACCAATTATAACTTCGAAACATCTGTTAAACCATGTCTATGAAAAAATTAGCAGATACTTCTCAGTTCAGATTAAGAGCCCTACTACATGTGAAATAAGATAAGTTTTAAGCATTTTTGAATCAATACATAACAATAACATTATCTTTGTGACACTCCACCAGCTGGACCAGGAACACATCATGTAGTCCTGAAACTAAAGTACACATAAAACATTTTAACCAAACAATACTATCAAATAGCAAGAAAACCAACTCATATTTAGAATGGATATAAATCCCATCATTTATAACTTGTCAGCATGACATATCATAATATGAAATAGAAAATATCCATATCGACATGATTACTCTCCTCAACAAGAAGCATAATCAACACTAACAAATCATCAAGTAGCAGTACAAAGAATGTAATAACCATTCAAATCCTATTCTACAGGGCTTATCATCTTTTATTCATTTGCCCTGAAACCACTTGGCTTGTACCTCACCAAGTAGAATTCGCCACACATGATTTTCATGTCAACAACTCACTGTCACTATCTTTGGGTTTAGCCGGCCACCCTAAGATATCAACAACAGACCCTGGCCACCTCAGGGTTGCCCAAAGAGGCTCACGTCCTCATCACGGGTACACGAGATAGGAACCAGCAAAACAATATATCACATATCACAATATTTATAATATTTTTCATTTCACATTTCACATATTTCATTTCAACAAAGTCTATTCCATCTGGACATAGACTTTCATAGTAAGGATTTAGGGCCAAAGCCACTCTAGATGACTCACTCCTAAATCCTGGTGGTCTAACCTTTAAGGTCTCGATCCACACTCTGGAAATCCTTCTCATAATTCATCGATTACTACAAGTAGATCCTTTTTGTTTCCCAGTGTGGTCTCGGAAGAAACTCACGGTGTTCAGGGCACCTAAGTAGATGTTCCATCATTTCACTTGTTATTAATCTCTTTTACTCATCTTACAAGAATTCAAAACATCATATATCATATATGTGTATTCTCGCATAACTACAATAACATGAAACATATTAAGTTTATTAATAAGGGCAATGATCAAAGCAAGAAGCACAATAAGTCTATACATTGCAACAAATATGATTATTTCTATCTTCTGCATCAACTCATATCAATCTTCAATAATGGGCCTTCAGCCCAAGACATAATCTTATTGTCCATGATTTACCCCATCAGGGTTTTATCATCATCAGTGGGCTTTAAGCCCTAGACATAATCTCATTATGCAACATTTACCCTTATCAGGGTTTCTCGATGTAAGGAGTGTATATTAAATTCCATTTCAACATAAATCTTATCAGCTCATTGTGTATCACAGTTCAGAACAAATATTAGCAGAGGCATTAAAACTAGCAACATTAAAAGCATATAGATATCATGTATCATTCCTCATACTCAGAATAGATTTATCATACAACATATGCCTGTTCCATCCAATCTGAATAGATGCCAATAAATTTCATACAAATACATGCATACCAGATTTAGTTATCTTCTTCTTTTATTTCACATTCTTCATATGGGGTTACTAGTCAAAACATGTTGATTATCATTTGAATTCTATCAAAACAGTTCTTTCTCATAATACAAGTATTCTATCAAACAATCACAATACAAGAACACATTCTTGTAAGTCAATTCAAATACTTGAGTTTCATCATTTAGTTGAATTCAACTACGTTTATGTACATCTCTTACATTTGAGGTTGTCATTCATTAGCATCATCAAACTCATCATTTTAGGGTATGAGTTACATTCTTAGAATCATCTACTAATTCCTATCTTTTTCCATCATTTTATACTCAGTGATCTCAACTTCTTTCATTTCATGTTCATTACATCATCTGGACCAATCTTTCCTGATTCAGTTTACATACAATGCTTCTCTTCTATATAACATTTTTCAAAGTACAACTCTTAGTATATTTTATTTAAGTTGGGTTAATCCATATGTAATTAAATAAAAGATAAAATACTTGAGCATACTATCTTGATTAGTTTCATTTTTATCTTACAATCACAATTAAGAACATCATGTTCATATTGTCTCTTAAATTCAGATAAGTGTACCTTGACATTGACTACTAATGTCATTCCCATAATCAATAATGATCATTCTTTATTATACTAAAACAAATACATTGGACTTAGGTGATATTCGTAAGACTCATTCTCTCCAATTGAAGTATTTATAACTTCAATTTCAACATCTGATCACATTTCAAACATCATATACAAGTTCTAGCTTTATCACTCATAATTGCCTTAGTAATAAACTTAGGGTTTTCAAGAAGTCATTCCTTAGTTAACACATATCATAAGAATCATATCATTTCGTATTCCAATCATGACCCAAGGGTTGATTAGGGTTATTCACAAACATGGATACCCTAGTTTCCATTTTCACACATTTCATTCATCAATCATAAGTATGCATTGATTAATTGAATCATTTCATTCACTTCCTCAACACAAATCCTAACCAAGATATGTGGTCATTTCAAGTCCATTAACATTCAACAATACACTTGTATAATACAATCTAGTACAATTCAAATATGACTTTATACATGTCAATTCAATTCCAAGCATATCGGCCATAGGGCTAATTTTTAATCAAAATTCACATGAAATACCATATTCATCTACCCATAAGAATAGACATGCATACTCAATGAATATAACAAGAACTAATAAAGTTTCAATCAATGAGAAATAATCAAAATCAGTAAAATTGGATTCCCCAATATCTTTCCCAAATCAAATCCAATCACATACACATACAAACAAGGTTTCTGATTGTTTTAGCCATATTGAATTAGGCTTTTAACATGAATACAAATCTTAGGAGGGAGAAAAACACTCACCTCAGGTGCCAAGCACCTTAAAAATGGAGGTCAACCTCTGAATGTTTGGATACCCAATCAAACTCTCACAAAAGAATCCAAATCTTTCTCCTCCCAACTCGGAAACCCTAGAAATGCGGATTAGAAGAGAAAGAGTGAGAAAAGGGGGAGATTTGATGTGATTTCGAATCAAATCATGGAAGGGACGGAATCTTGACATGTGAGAGAAGAATCACCATGAAATTCTATGCAAAGAAACTAAACTTACTTGATTTCATCATATCTTGGATAGAGAAACCCTAGGTCATCATCTCCTCCACTTTCTCTACTCAAAACCCTAGCTCTCCTCTCTCCCAAGAATTTCATTTCTTTGACAGGAAGGAAGAGTTATGAGAACTGCTTGTGTGTTAGGTTAGTGATATAGATGAATTGAGGTGCTTAGAACATTTGCAAATAAGCCCCTCAATGTATTTTTATTTTGCTCAGACTGGTTTTTCGGCTGAGTTATAAACTCGACCAAAACCACATGTTTCAGAACTCAAACCTCATTTAAAAATTATGAAACTTTAACAAAATGTCTTAAATTCAGTTTTAAGATGCATTAAAAAAATTTATATAGTTTGGAGTTACCAATAAATAACTAAAAATCAAATACTACATTGTTATATTGCAGTCAGCAGCTTGGTCGGGCGAGTTTGTCCTGCACAGAACTCGACCGGCACCCTCTCTGTAGAGATAAAAAGTCATCCAAAAATTACTCCAATTTAACAGGGTGTCTATAATTGAGTATAGCATGCACAGTTAAAATTTGTGATCAATTGAATTTACCAATAAAAATAAAAAATTCAATTACCACACTTCTATATTAATATGAAAATATGATCGGTCGAGTTTGAAACTCGGCCGATAAACAAGTCTGAACATTTTTCAAAAATTCTGATATTATTCAATATTGTTCACATTTTATATATAAAAAAATGATATCCTAATTTTATATAAATCGGAGTTACACATAAAATAATAAATATCATTTAGTGATACACTATATTAATCAAATTATGTGTTAATGTCATCAAAACCCTAATTTGGGTCGATTAGGGTTTCCAAACCTTAACCCTAATTAGGTGGATCAAAGTATGATTAAAACTTCTCATTATATATAATACATGAAAAATTAACTACCATCACTAATCAAGCTTTAAACAATGATCAACTTAATTAAGCATACAATTATCCAAGTAAATCATAATCATATGACTAATTTGAAAATGGGTCATTACAATAAGTGTCCAGAAGCTATGTATCTCTAGACGGTTATTTACTACTTGTCACTTTATCACAACATCTATCTTTGTAGGGCCAACAAAAATGTGACAAATAGTGATCACATGGCCAAGGAACATAACTTTACCAAGACAAAACTTACATTTGGTAACATTTGTAAAGATCTTATGTTGTTGTAACATCCGTAGAAAATCCTTATATGTTCATGATGTTGCTCCAAGACTCAAAGTAGATGGCACATCATTAATTCACACCACACCAAAGTCATACATATAGTTCCAAAAGACTTGATTCGTCAAATCCATGAAAGCAACAAGGATATTAGTCAACCTGAACAACATGACAAAAAACTCATAATGCACATTGAAAGAAGGAAAAGTAGTCTTTGATATATCATCATCCTTAACCACGTCTGATTATACTTGCTTCATAGATCAATCATTGAAAAATTGAGGAAAGTATCAACTAATTGAGTAGATCATAAATGTAAAGTAGAGGATATCAATTCCTCATAGTCACTTGGTTATTCATGATATAATCAATGGGAATACATATGAACCATCCTTCTTTTGGACAAACAAGACATGATATCCTCTAGGACAGACACTATGGCATATAAATCCCCATGTCTTGAAGTTGTTGGAGTTGTTTCATCAGTCTGTCCAACTCAGTAGGGGCCATATGGTTTGGGGCCTTGGAGATCATAGTTGCACTGGGCACAACATCAATAGAGAATGTAACTCATTGAGAAGGAGGTAATTCATGTAATACTTTAGGGAACTCCTATATAAAATCATATGAAACATCTATGTATTTGAGGTTAGGTGGTGTATCATTCATCTTGACAGTTTCAATATAAGATCTACAAAGAGATCCCTTTTGTTTCCCCAGTGTGGTTCTCGGGGGAAACTCACAGTGTTCGGGGTACCTAACTAGATGTTCCATCATTTCACTTGTTATTAATCTCTTTTACTCATCTTACAAGAATTCAAAACATCATATATCATATATGTGTATTCTCGTGTAACTACAATAACATGAAACATATTAAGTTTATCAATAAGGGCAATAGTCAAAGCAAGAAGCACAATAAGTCTATAGTTGCAACAAATATGATTATTTCTATCTTCTGCATCAACTCATAACAATCATCAATAGTGGGCCTTCAGCCCAAGACATAATCTTATTGTCCATCATTTACCCCATTAGGGTTTTATCATCATTAATGGGCTTTAAACCCTAGACATAATCTCATTATACAACATTTACCCTTATCAGGGTTTCTCAATGTAAGGAGTGCATATTAAATTCAATTTCAACATAAATCTTATCAGCTCATTGTAGATCACAGTTCTAAACAAATATTAGCAGAGGCATTAAAACTAGCAACAGTAAAAGCTTATAGATATCATGTATCATTCCTCATACTCAGAATAGATTTATCATACAACATATGCATGTTCCATCCAATCTGAATAGATGCCAATAAATTTCATGCATATACATGCATACCAGATAGTTCTCTTCTTCTTTTATTTCACATTCTTCATATGGGGTTACTAGTCAACACATGTTGATTATCATTTGAATTTCATCAAAATAGTTCATTCTCATAATACAAGTATTCTATCAAACAATCACAATACAAGAACATATTCTTGTAAGTCAATTCAAATACTTGAGTTTCATCATTTAGTTGAATTCAACTACGGTTGCGTACATCTCTTAGTCACCCATTTAAGATTGACATTCATTAGCATCATCAAACTCATCATTTTAGGGTAAGAGTTACATTCTTAGAATCATCTATTAATTCCTGTCTTTTTCCATAATTTTATACTCAGTACTCTCAACTTCTTTCATTTCATGTTCAATACATCATTTGGACCAATCTTTCTTGATTCACTTTACATATAATGCTTCTCTTCTACATAACATTTATCAAAGTACAATTCTTAGTATATTTTATTTAATTTGGATTAATCCATATGTAATTAAATAAAAGAAAATAATTCAACATACTATCTTCATTAGTTTCATCTGTATCTTACAATCACCATTAAGTACATCATGTTCATATTGTCTCTTATATTCAGATAAGTGTACCTTGACATTGACTACTAATGTCATTCCCATAATCAACAATGATCAATCTTTATTATACTAAAACAAATACATTGAACTTAGGTGATACTAGTAAGACTCATCATATCCAATTGAAGTATTTATAACTTCAATTTCAGCATTTGATCACATTTCAAACATCATATACAAGTTCTAGCTTTATCACTCATAATTTTCTTAGTAATAAACTTTTAGGTTTTTCAAGAAGTCATTCCTTAGTTAACACATATCATTATAATCATATCATTTAGTAATCCAATCATGACACAAGGGTTCATTAGGTTTATTCACAAACATGGAAACCCTAGTTTCCATTTTCACACATTTCATTCATCAATCATAAGTATGCATTGATTAATTGACTCATTTGATTCACTTCCTCAACACAAATCCTAATCAGGATATGTGGTCATTTCAACTCGATTAACATTCAACAATACACTTGTATAATACAATCTAGTATAATTAAAATATGACTTTATACATGTCAATTCAATTCCAAGCATATCGGCCACTGGGCTGATTTTTAGGCAAAATTCACATGAAATACCATAGTCATCTACCCATAAGAATACCCATGCATCCTAAATCAATATAACAAGAACTCATCAAGTTTCAATCAATGAGAAATAATCAAAATCAGTAAAATTGGATTCCCCAATATCTTTCCCAAATCAAATCCAATCACATACATATACAAACAAGGTTTCCGATTGTTTTAGCTGGATTGAATTAGGCTTTCAACATGAATACAAAGCTTAGGAGGGAGAAAAACACTCACCTCAGGTGCCAAGATCCTTAAAAACGGAGGTCAACCTTTGAATTTTTGGAAACCCAATCAAACTCTCACAAAAGAATCCAAATCTTTCTCCTCTCAACTCGGAAACTTTAGAAATGCGGATTAGAAGAGAAAGAGTGAGAAAAAGGGGAGATTTGATGTGATTTCGAATCAAATCATGGGAGGGACGGAATCTTGACATGTGAGAGAAGAATCGCCATGAAATGCTATGCAAAGAAGCTAAACTTGCTTGATTTCATCATATCTTGGATAGAGAAACCCTAGGTAATCATCTCCTCCACTTTCTCTACTCAAAACCCTAGCTCTCCTCTCTCCCAAGAATTTCGTTTCTTTCACAGGGAGGACGAGTTATGAGAACTTCTTGTGTGTTAGGTTAGTGATATAGATGAATTGAGGTTCTTAGAACATTTGCAAATAAGCCCCTCAATGTATTTTTATTTTTCTCAGACTGGTTGGTCGGCTGAGTTATAAACTCGACCGAAACCACATGTTTCAGAACTCAAACCTCATCTAAAAATTATAAAACTTTAACCCAATGTCTAAAATTGTGTTTTTAAGATACAATAAAATTTTAGATCATTTGGAGCTACCAATAAATAGAAATCAAATACTACACTACTATATTGCAGTCAGCAGCATGGTCGATCGAGTTTTTCCTGCACAGAACTCGACCGACACCCTCTCTGTTGAGATCAAAAGTCATCAAAAAATTATGCCAATTTAACAGGTTGTCTATAATTGATTTTATCAGGTACATTTAAATTTTGAGATCAATTGAATGTACCAATAAAAATATAAAATTCAATTACCACACTGCTAAATTAATCTGAGAATATGATCGGTCGAGTTTGAAACACGACCGATAAACAAGTCAGAACATTCTTCACAAATTCTGATATTTTTCAATATTGTTCACATTTTATATATCTAAATCGTATCTAAATTTTATATAAATCAGAATTACACATAAAATAATGAAATAAATTTAGTGAGACACTATATTTATCAAATTCTATATTCATGTCATCAAAACCCTAATTTGGACTGACTAGGGTTTCCAAACATTAACCCTAATTAGGTAGATAAAAGTAAAATTAAAACATCTCATTATATTTAAGACATGAAAATTTAACTACCATCACTACTCAAGCTTTAAACAATGATCACTTAATTAAGCATACAATTATCCAAGTAAACCCTAATCAGATGACTAATTTGAAAACGGGTCATTAGAAATTCTCCCCTCCTTTTAGGATTTCATCCCGAAATCCAAGAAAAGATATGGAATAATATCATATCATCAAATCGTTCACCTCTCTGAGCATCAAATTATAAAGATTTTCATTTTATCTTTCTTTCATATGACACTTTGTTTTTGCATTAAATGAATATTTCTTCCCTTATAATCATCACATCTCTCCTTGAGTATTACAAACACTTACTTCAAAGATATTAGTAATACATTATTTATCAAGATCTAATTCACATCACCTTTCACATATTTTTTTTAATTTGATTGTGTACCTCATGGATTAAGATTATGACTCATTCACATATTATCACATGCATTCATCAATTTCCTTTATAAAGAAGATCATCTAGTATGCATCTTAATTCATTGCGTTTTCTCACAATTTCAGATTTCATACTCAAATTCAAACTCATTATAGATTGTCTTCATAATCCATTAAGCTTTCATCTTTATTACATGAAATTTCATGCTTTCCATGGGTTCCATATTGAATTATAAAATCCTTTTCTCTTTCACCATTTTATCGCCATTCTTCTCTTTTTCATCATGTATCTTATTATACTATCAAACTATGTTCATCTGGATACTTGGTCAGGGTATCCAGAAGAAGTATAGTCGGCAGTTCCATTCTAGCTTAGCTCAATACCCTAATACTTGACCAGAGTATTTGGATACTTAGTTCAGTCAGTATGCACATCATTCAGGTTATATTCAACATCAACATTATCAATTTGTCCTAGATCCTATTGTCCCTGTAGACTCATCTAACCTAGGCTCTGATACCACATCTGTCGGGACCCACTCTTTTGATCGGCATAAATGTCAACCATTAGCCATAATCTCAAACCTAAACCCATATTATGAAATAAAACAATGAATTCTCAACAAAGGCGATTAAACAATATATGAAAACACACATTTTTTTTTCCTTTTTCTTTCTTCACAAACTCATAAATCACTGTCACATCAAGGTCATCACATTCAGATATCACAAATCATATCCAACTCCATTAAATCTAGAATCAAATCTTGTTCTCATATGCGGTTCAGTTTACATCAAATACATGTACATTGATGAACAAACTTAATCTAAAACCCATCCCGGGAAAGAGAGAGTATAGGGAGATTCTATTCTATCTAGATTATGTTATTATATCTTCTTTATCACGACCTCTCCACTGGATAGCATTATACCTAAAAACATTTGAAACAACCTCATGAGATTCATATAGAGCTCCAGTGAGTGGATACCTCCCACTCAAGCTAGGTATATGCATCAACATCATATTAAGTATAATAAACTTAACAGAAATATGAAGATATTGAAAAGTATAGAAGATAGTTCTATCATGAGTCAAATCCATCTTACAATAGTAATCTAATCCAATAGATAAGGTAATCACTTAAACCAATTATAACTTTGAAACATCTGTTAAAGCATGTCTATGAACAAATCAGCAGATACTTCTCAGTTCAGATTAAGAGCCCTACTACATGTGAAAAAAGATAAATTTTAAGCATTTTTTGAATCAATATATAACAATAACATTATCTTTGTGACACTCCACCAACAGGACCAGGAACACATCTTGTGGTCCTGAAGCTGAAGTACACATAAGACATTTTGACCAAACAATACTATCAAATAGCAACCCATCCAACTCATATTCACAATGGATATAAATGCCATCATTTATAACTTGTCAGCATGACATATCATCATATAAATAGAAAATATCCATATCAACATGATTACTTTCCTCAACAAGAAGCATAATAAACAATAACAAATCATCAGGTAGCAGTACAAAGAATGTAAAAACCATTCAAATCATGTTCTACACGGCTTATCATCTTTTATTCATTTGCCCTGAAACTACTTGGCTTGTACCTCACCAAGTAGAAGTTGCCACGCCTGATTCTCATGTCAACGACTCACCATCACAATATTAGGGTTTAGCCGACCACCCTAAGATATCAACAACAGACCCTGGCTACCTCAGGGTTGCCTAAAGAGGCTCACGTCCTCATCTCGGGTACACGATATAGGAACCAGCAAAATAGTATATCACATATCACAATATTTATAATATTTTTCATTTCACATTTCACATATTTCATTTCAACAGAGTCTATTCCATCTGGACATAGACTTTCACAGCAAGGATTTAGGGCCAGAGCCACTCCAAATGACTCACTCCTAAATCCTGGTGGTCTAACCTTTAAGATCTCGATGCACACTCCGGAAATCCTTCTCATAATTCATCACTTACTACAAGGAGATCTGTTTTGTTTCCCCAGTGTGGTCCTCGGGGGAAACTCACGGTGTTCAGGGCACCTAACTAGATTTTCTATCATTTCACTTGTTATTAATCTCTTTTACTCATCTTACAATAATTCAAAACATCATATATCATATATGAGCATTCTCGCGTAACTATAATAATATGAAACAAATTAAGTTTCTCAATAAGGGCAATGATCAAAGCAAGAAGCACAATAAGTCTATAGATTGCAACAAATATGATTATTTCTATCTTCTGTATCAACTTATAGCAATCATCAATAGTGGGCCTTCATCCCAAGACATAATCTTATTGTCCATCATTTACCCCATCAGGGTTTTATCATCATCAGTGGGCTTTTAGCCCTAGACATAATCTCATTATGCAACATTTATCCTTATCAGGGTTTCTCAATGTAAGGAGTGCATATTAAATTCCATTTCAACATAAATCTTATTAGCTCATTGTATATCACAATTCTGAACAAATATTAGAAAAGGCATTAAAACTAGCAACAGTAAAAGCATATAGATATCATGTATCATTCCTCATACTCAGAATAGATTTATCAGACAACATATGCCTATTCCATCCAATATGAATAAATGCCAATAAATTTCATGCATATACATGCATACCAGATTTAGTTCTCTTCTTCTTTTATTTCACATTCTTCATATGGGGTTACTAGTCAAAACATGTTGATTATCATTTGAATTCCATCAAAATAGTTCATTCTCATAATACAAGTATTCTATCAAACAATCACAATACAAGAACACATTCTTGTAAGTCAATTCAAATACTTGAGTTTCATCATTTAGTTGAATTCAACTACGGTTATGTACATCTCTTAATCACCCATTTGAGATTGTCATTCATTAACATCATCAAACTCATCATTTTAGGTTAAGAGTTACATTCTTAGAATCATCTATTAATTCCTATCTTTTTCTATCATTTTATACTCACTAATCTCAACTTCTTTCATTTCATGTTCATTACATCATCTGGACCAATCTTTCTTGATTCACTTTACATACAATGCTTCTTTTCTACATAACATTTATCAAAGAACAATTCTTTTTATATTTTATTTAATTTGTCTTAATCCATATGTAATTAAATAAAAGATAAAATACTTCAGCATACTATCATCATTAGTTTTATCTTTATCTTAAAATCACCATTAAGTACATCGTGTTCATATTGTCTCTTATATTCAGATAAGTGTTCCTTGAAATTGACTGCTAATGTCATTCCCATAATAAAAAATGATCATTCTTTATTATACTAAAACAAATACATTGGACTTAGGTGATATTAGTAAGACTCATCACATCCAATTGAAGTATTTATAACTTCAATTTAGCATTTGATCACATTTCAAACATCATATACAAGTTCTAGCTATATCACTCATAATTGTCTTAGTAATAAACTTTTAGGGTTTTCAAGAAGTCATTCCTTAGTTAACACATATCATAAGAATCATATCATTTAGTATTCCAATCATGACCCAAGGGTTCATTAGGGTTATTCACAAACATGGAAACCCTAGTTTCCATTTTTACACATTTCATTCATCAACCATAAGTATGCATTGATTAATTGACTCATTTGATTCACTTCCTCAACATAAATCCTAATCATGATATGTGGTCATTTCAACTCCATTAACATTCAACAATACACTTGTATAATACAATCTAGTACAATTCAAATATGACTTTATACATGTCAATTCAATTCCAAGCATATCGGCCATTGGGCTGATTTTAAGGAAAAATTCACATGAAATACCATAGTCATCTACCCATAAGAATACCCATGCATCCTCAATCAATATAACAAGAACTAATCAAGTTTCAATTAATGAGAAATAATCAAAATCAGTAAAATTGGATTCCCCAATATCTTTCCCAAATCAAATCCAATCACATACATATACAAACAAGGTTTCTGATTATTTTATCCAGATTGAATTAGGCTTTCAACATGAATACAAAGCTTAGGAGGGAGAAAAACACTCACCTCGGGTGACAAGCACCTTAAAAACGGAGGTCAACCTCTGAATTTTTGGAAACCCAATCAAAATCTCGCAAAAGATCCAAATCTATCTTTTCTCAACTCGGAAACCCTAGAAATGCAGATTAGAAGAGAAACAGTGAGAAAAGGGGGAGACTTGATGTGATTTCGAATCAAATCATGGGAGGGACGGAATCTTGACATGTGAGAGAATAATCACCATGAAATTCTATGCAAAGAAGCTAAACTTACTTGATTTCATCATATCTTAGATAGAGAAACCCTAGGTCATCATCTCCTCCACTTTCTCTACTCAAAACCATAGCTCTCCTCTCTCCAAAGAATTTCGTTTCTTTGACAGGAAGGATGAGTAATGAGAGCTGCGTGTGTGATAGGTTAGTGATATAGATGAATTGAGGTGCTTAGAACATTTGTAAATAAGCCCCTCAATATATTTTTATTTTGCTAAGACTGGTTGGTCGACTGAGTTATAAACTCGACCGAAACCACATGTTTCAGAACTCAAACCTCAACTAATAATTCAGAAAATTTAACCCAATGTCTGAAATTGAGTTTTTAAGATGTAATAAAAATTTTATATCATTTGGAGTTACCAATAAATAAATAAAAATCAAATACTATACTGCTATATTACAGTCAGCAACATGGTCGGTCGAGTTTGTCCTGGATAGAACTCGACCGACACCCTCTCTCATCATCATCATCATCATCATCTAAGCCTCAATCCCAACTATGTTGGGGTCGGCTACATGGATCCTTCGTTTCCATTCAGCTCTATCATGGGTCATATTCTGATTGAGATGTAGAGATTCAAAATCTCTCTTTATAAGCTCATCCCATGTTAATTTAGGCCTTCCTCTTCTTCTATTTATAGTGTTTGGCTCAATAGCATTGCTTCGTATAGGCGCACTAGTAGGCCTGCGTTGCACATGTCTGTACCATCTGAGTCGGCCCTCACGCAACTTGTCCTCAATGCTCGCCACCCCCACTTTATTCCTGATATAGTCATTTCTCAAACGATCTTTTCTTGTCTTCCCACACATCCATCTCAGCATACGCATTTCAGCCACGTTCATCTTGTTGAGACCTTATTTCTTCACCGCCCAACATTCACTCCCATAGAGCATGGTTGGTGGTATAGCTGTTCTATAAAACTTACTTTTTAACCTGAGAGGGATCTTCTGATCGCATAAAACTCCAGTTGCACTCCTCCATTTCAACCATCCTGCAGTAATCCGGTGACAAACATCATTTTGGACATCCCCGTCTATTTGAATAATAGAACCTAAGTAACGAAATTTGTCACATTTTGGTATATCTACTCCGTCCAACTTGGCTCCATCATTCACACTGCGAGATTGGCTGAAATTGCAATGCATATACTCAGTTTTGCTCCTGCTAATCATCAATCCATTTGATTCCAATGCCTTTCTCCAACATTCAACTTTATCATTCAATCCATCTTTTGTTTCGTCAATCAAAACAATATCATCAGCAAATAACATACACCAAGGAATATCATCCTGAACATTCTTTGTTAACTCATCCATAACTAAAACGAATAGATATGGGCTGAGTGTGGATCCTTGGTGTACCCCAACTGTAATAGGAAAAGTTGGTGTCTCTCCTCCAGGAGTCTTGACACTTGCAGTAGAGCTATCATACATGTCTTTGATCAAGTCAATGTATTGGATAGGCACACCCTTTTTCTTCAAAACCATCCATAACACTTCTCTGGGTACTCGATCATAAGCCTTCTCTAGATCGATAAACACCATATGAAGATCTCTTTTGCTTTGTCTATACTTCTCCATAAGCCTTCTTATCAGAAAAATAGCCTCTGTTGTTGATCTTCCAGGCATGAAACCAAATTGGTTGTTTGATACCTGTGTTATAGATCTTAACCTCTGCTCAATAATCCTCTCCCAAAGCTTCATCGTGTGACTCATCAGCTTGATACCTCTATAGTTTGTACAACTCTGAACGTCACCTTTGTTCTTGTAGATTGGGACTATAATACTATTTCTCCACTCATCCGGCATCTTCTTGGTCTTCATAATCTTGTTAAAGAAATTTGTTAACCATGTAACTCCCTCATCCCCCATACTCTTCCATACATCAATGGGAATATTGTCTGGTCCGCATGCCTTTCTCATTTTCATCTTTTTCAAAGCATTCTTGACCTCAAATGGTGAAACTCGTCGTGTGTAAATGATATCTCTCGTATTCATGTCACACGAGTCGCTAACATTATATGCAGTATCTCCATTGAAAAGCTTATGGAAGTAATTTCTCCACTGGTTTTTGATACCGACACCCTCTCTGTAGAGACAAAATGTCATCCAATATAATTGAGTTTATCAGGTACAATTATAATTTGAGATCAATTTAATATACCAATAAAAATATAAAATTCATTTACCACACTGCTATATTAATCTGAAAATATGATCGGTCGAGTTTGAAACTCGACCAATAAATAGGTCATAACATTCTTCAAAAATTCAGATATTTTTCAATATTGTTCACATTTCACATATAAAAGTCATATCCAAATTTGATATAAATCAGAGTTATACATAATATACTAAAAATCATTTAGTGAGACACTATATTTACCAAATTCTGTATTCATGTCATCAAAACCCTAATTTTGGCCGATTAGGGTTTCCAAACCTTAACCCTAATTAGGTGGATAAAAGTATTATTAAAACTTCTCATTATATTTAAGACATGAAAATTTAACTACCATCACTAATCAAGATTCAAACAATGATCAACTTAACTAAGCATACAATTATCCAAGTAAACCCTAATCAGATGCCTAATTTGAAAACAGGTCCTTACAAATTATCCCCTCCTTTTAGGATTTCGTCCCAAAATCCAAGAAAAGATATGGAAGAATATCATATCATCTAATCGTTCACCTCTCTGAGCATCAAATTATAAATACTTTCATTTATCTTTCTTTCACATGACACTTTCTTTTTGCATTAAATGAATATTTCTTCCCTTATAATCATCACATCTCTCCTTCAGTATTACAAACACTTACTTCAAAGATATTAGTAATACATTATTTATCAAGATCTAATTCACATCACCTTTCACATTTTTTTTAAATTTGATTGTATATCTTGTGGATTAATATTATGACTCATTCACATATTATCACCTGCATTCATCAATTTCCTTTATAAAGAAGATCATCTAGTATGAATCATAATTCATAGCTTTTTCTCACAATTTTAGATTTCATACTCAAATTCAAACTCATTATATATTGTTTTCATAATCCATTAAGCTTTCATCATTATTACATGAAATTTCATGCTTTCCATAGGTTCCATATTGAATTATAAAATCCTTTTCTCTTTCACCATTTTATCGCCATTCTTCTCTTTTTCATCATGTATCTTATTATACTATCAAACTATGTTCATCTGGATACTTGGTCAGGGTATCCAGAAGAATTATAGTCGGCAGTTCCATACTAGCTTAGCTCAATACCCAAATACTTGACCAGAGTATTTGGATATTGAGTTCAGTCAGTATGCACATCGTTCAGGTTATATTCAACATCAACATTATCAATTTGTCCTAGATCCTATTGTCCCTGTAGACTCATCTAACCTAGGCTCTGATACCACGTCTGTCAGGACCCACTCTTTTGATCTGCATAAATGCCAACCATTAGAGATAATCCCAAACCTGAACCCAGATTATGAAATAAAACAATGAATTCTCAACAAAGGCGATTAAACAATATATGAAAAACACACATATTTTTTTTTCCTTTTTCTTTCTTCACAAACTCATAAATCAATGTCACATCAAGGTCATGATATTAACATATCACAAATTATATTCAACTCCATTAAATCTAGAATCAAATCTTGTTCTCATATACGGTTCAGTTTCCATCAGATACATGTACATTGATGAATAAACTTAATGTAAAACCCATCCTGGGAAAGAGAGAGTACATGGACATTCTAATCTATCTAGATTATTCTATTTATATATTCTTTGCCATGACCTCTGCCGGATAGCATTATACCTAAAAACATTTGAAACAACCTCATGAGACTCATATAGAGCCCTTGCGAGTGGATACCTCCCACTCAAGCTAGGTACATCAACATCATATTAAGTATAATAAACTTAACAGAAATATGCAGATATTGAAAAGTATAGCGGATAGTTCTATCATGAGTCAAATCTATCTTACAATGGTAATCTAAACCAAGAGATAAGGTAATCACTTAAACTAATTATAACTTTGAAACATCTGTTAAAGCATGTCTATGAACAAATCAACATATACTTCTCAGTTCAGATTAAGAGCCCTACTACATGTGAAATAAGATAAGTTTTAAGCATTTTTTAATCAATACATAAAAATAACATTATCTTTGTGACACTCCACCATCTGGACCATGAACACATATGGTAGTCCTGAAGCTGAAGTACACATAAAACATTTTGACCAAACAATACTATCAAATAACAAGCAATCCAACTCATATTCAGAATGGATATAAATCCAATCATTTATAACTTGTCAGCATGACATATCATAATATGAAATAGAAAATATCCATATCAACATGATTACTTACCTCAATAAGAAGCATAATCAACAATAACAAATCATCAAGTAGCAGTACAAAGAATGAAACAACCATACAAATCATGTTCTACACGACTTTTTATTCATTTGCCCTGAAACTACTTGCCTTGTACCTCACCAAGTAGAATTCGTCAGGCCTGATTCTCATGTCAACGACTCACTTTCACTATCTTAGGATTTAGCCAACCACCCTAAGATATCAACAACAGACCCTGGCCACCTCAGGGTTGCCTAAAGAGGCTCACGTCCTCATCTCAGGTACACGAGATAGGAACCAGCAAAATAGTATATCACATATCACATTATTTCTCATATTTTTCATTTCACATTTCACATATTTCATTTCAACAGAGTCTATTCCATCTAGACATAGACTTTCATAGTAAGGATTTAGGGCCAGAGCCACTCTAGATGACTCACTCCTAAATCCTGGTGGTCTAACCTTTAAGGTCTCGATCCACACTCTGGAAATCCTTCTCATAATTCATCGATTACTACAAGTAGATCCTTTTTGTTTCCCAGTGTGGTCTCGGGGGAAACTCACGGTGTTCAGGGCACCTAAGTAGATGTTCCATCATTTCACTTGTTATTTATCTCTTTTACTCATCTTACAAGAATTCAAAACATCATATATCATATATGTGTATTCTCGCATAACTACAATAACATGAAACATATTAAGTTTATTAATAAGGGCAATGATCAAAGCAAGAAGCACAATAAGTCTATACATTGCAACAAATATGATTATTTCTATCTTCTGCATCAACTCATATCAATCTTCAATAATGGGCCTTCAGCCCAAGACATAATCTTATTGTCCATGATTTACCCCATCAGGGTTTTATCATCATCAGTGGGCTTTAAGCCCTAGACATAATCTCATTATGCAACATTTACCCTTATCAGGGTTTCTCGATGTAAGGAGTGTATATTAAATTCCATTTCAACATAAATCTTATCAGCTCATTGTGTATCACAGTTCAGAACAAATATTAGCAGAGGCATTAAAACTAGCAACAGTAAAAGCATATAGATATCATGTATCATTCCTCATACTCAGAATAGATTTATCATACAACATATGCCTGTTCCATCCAATCTGAATAGATGCCAATAAATTTCATACAAATACATGCATACCAGATTTAGTTATCTTCTTCTTTTATTTCACATTCTTCATATGGGGTTACTAGTCAAAACATGTTGATTATCATTTGAATTCCATCAAAACAGTTCATTCTCATAATACAAGTATTCTATCAAACAATCACAATACAAGAACACATTCTTGTAAGTCAATTCAAATACTTGAGTTTCATCATTTAGTTGAATTCAACTACGTTTATGTACATCTCTTACATTTGAGGTTGTCATTCATTAGCATCATCAAACTCATCATTTTAGGGTATGAGTTACATTCTTAGAATCATCTACTAATTCCTATCTTTTTCCATCATTTTATACTCAGTTATCTCAACTTCTTTCATTTCATGTTCATTACATCATCTGGACCAATCTTTCCTGATTCAATTTACATACAATGCTTCTCTTCTATATAACATTTTTCAAAGTACAACTCTTAGTATATTTTATTTAAGTTGGGTTAATCCATATGTAATTAAATAAAAGATAAAATACTTGAGCATACTATCTTGATTAGTTTCATTTTTATCTTACAATCACAATTAAGAACATCATGTTCATATTGTCTCTTAAATTCAGATAAGTGTACCTTGACATTGACTACTAATGTCATTCCCATAATCAATAATGATCATTCTTTATTATACTAAAACAAATACATTGGACTTAGGTGATATTCGTAAGACTCATTCTCTCCAATTGAAGTATTTATAACTTCAATTTCAACATCTGATCACATTTCAAACATCATATACAAGTTCTAGCTTTATCACTCATAATTGTCTTAGTAATAAACTTAGGTTTTTCAAGAAGTCATTCCTTAGTTAACACATATCATAAGAATCATATCATTTCGTATTCCAATCATGACCCAAGGGTTGATTAGGGTTATTCACAAACATGGATACCTTAGTTTCCATTTTCACACATTTCATTCATCAATCATAAGTATGCATTGATTAATTGAATCATTTCATTCACTTCCTAAACACAAATCCTAACCAAGATATGTGGTCATTTCAAGTCCATTAACATTCAACAATACACTTGTATAATACAATCTAGTACAATTCAAATATGACTTTATACATGTCAATTCAATTCCAAGCATATCGGCCATAGGGCTAATTTTTAATCAAAATTCACATGAAATACCATATTCATCTACCCATAAGAATATACATGCATACTCAATGAATATAACAAGAACTAATAAAGTTTCAATCAATGAGAAATAATCAAAATCAGTAAAATTGGATTCCCCAATATCTTTCCCAAATCAAATCCAATCACATACACATACAAACAAGGTTTCTGATTGTTTTAGCCATATTGAATTAGGCTTTTAACATGAATACAAATCTTAGGAGGGAGAAAAACACTCACCTCAGGTGCCAAGCACCTTAAAAATGGAGGTCAACCTCTGAATGTTTGGAAACCCAATCAAACTCTCACAAAAGAATCCAAATCTTTCTCCTCCCAACTCGGAAACCCTAGAAATGCGGATTAGAAGAGAAAGAGTGAGAAAAGGGGGAGATTTGATGTGATTTCGAATCAAATCATGGAAGGGACGGAATCTTGACATGTGAGAGAAGAATCACCATGAAATTCTATGCAAAGAAACTAAACTTACTTGATTTCATCATATCTTGGATAGAGAAACCCTAGGTCATCATCTCCTCCACTTTCTCTACTCAAAACCCTAGCTCTCCTCTCTCCCAAGAATTTCGTTTCTTTGACAGGAAGGAAGAGTTATGAGAACTGCTTGTGTGTTAGGTTAGTGATATAGATGAATTGAGGTGCTTAGAACATTTGCAAATAAGCCCCTCAATGTATTTTTATTTTGCTCAGACTGGTTTGTCGGCTGAGTTATAAACTCGACCAAAACCACATGTTTCAGAACTCAAACCTCATTTAAAAATTATGAAACTTTAACAAAATGTCTTAAATTCAGTTTTAGGATGCATTAAAAAAATTTATATAGTTTGGAGTTACCAATAAATAACTAAAAATCAAATACTACATTATTATATTGCAGTCAGCAGCTTGGTCGGTCGAGTTTGTCCTGCACAGAACTCGACCGGCACCCTCTCTGTAGAGATAAAAAGTCATCCAAAAATTACTCCAATTTAACAGGGTGTCTATAATTGAGTATAGCATGCACAGTTAAAATTTGTGATCAATTGAATTTACCAATAAAAATAAAAAATTCAATTACCACACTTCTATATTAATCTGAAAATATGATCGATCGAGTTTGAAACTCGGCCGATAAACAAGTCTGAACATTTTTTAAAAATTCTGATATTATTCAATATTGTTCACATTTTATATATAAAAAAATGATATCCTAATTTTATATAAATCGGAGTTACACATAAAATAATAAATATCATTTAGTGATACACTATATTAATCAAATTATGTGTTAATGTCATCAAAACCCTAATTTGGGTCGATTAGGGTTTCCAAACCTTAACCCTAATTAGGTGGATCAAAGTATGATTAAAACTTCTCATTATATATAATACATGAAAAATTAACTACCATCACTAATCAAGCTTTAAACAATGATCAACTTAATTAAGCATACAATTATCCAAGTAAATCATAATCATATGACTAATTTGAAAATGGGTCATTACAATAAGTGTCCAGAAGCTATGTATCTCTAGACGGTTATTTACTACTTGTCACTTTATCACAACATCTATCTTTGTAGGGCCAACAAAAATGTGACAAATAGTGATCACATGGCCAAGGAACATAACTTTACCAAGACAAAACTTACATTTGGTAACATTTGTAAAGATCTTATGTTGTTGTAACATCTGTAGAAAATCCTTATATGTTCATGATGTTGCTCCAAGACTCAAAGTAGATGGCACATCATTAATTCACACCACACCAAAGTCATACATATAGTGCCAAAAGACTTGATTCGTCAAATCCATGAAAGCAACAAGGATATTAGTCAACCTGAACAACATGACAAAAAACTCATAATGCACATTGAAAGAAGGAAAAGTAGTCTTTGATATATCATCATCCTTAACCACGTCTGATTATACTTGCTTCATAGATCAATCATTGAAAAATTGAGGAAAGTATCAACTAATTGAGTAGATCATAAATGTAAAGTAGAGGATATCAATTCCTCATAGTCACTTGGTTATTCATGATATAATCAATGGGAATACATATGAACCATCCTTCTTTTGGACAAACAAGACATGATATCCTCTAGGACAGACACTATGGCATATAAATCCCCATGTCTTGAAGTTGTTGGAGTTGTTTCATCAGTCTGTCGACCTCAGTAGGGGCCATATGGTTTGGGGCCTTGGAGATCATAGTTGCACTGGGCACAACATCAATAGAGAATGTAACTCATTGAGAAGGAGGTAATTCATGTAATACTTTAGGGAACTCTTATAGAAAATCATATGAAACATCTATGTATTTGAGGTTAGGTGGTGTATCATTCATCTCGACAGTTTCAATATAAGATCTACACCTGAAATCAACAACTTCTATGCCTTAAAAGAATATATATAAAACTAATGGTTGTCCCATTTTCTACCAAACAAAGGAAATCACTTTCCATCAGGATGATGTATGCTAACTATCTTCTTCCCATAAAAAGGAACCACCTCATAAGTTTTAGACTATTCCATATCCAAAATGACACCAAAAGCAGTAATATCCAACATAATTTACTAGTTTGAACAACTTCCCACATATAGTTAATTGTATAGAAGGAACCCTCATATGAGAATATTGTAACCTACCCCAAGGGGTTTGAACATCTTAGAAGTATCCCTTGTATGTGGGTTCTAGACCACGCATGCCTAATAAAGCAATGTGTGAGGAACTAAAGTCAAAATCATATTTTTTCTGTATGAAGATTCAAATGTATGAAACCTTTAATGACTTCATTGTCCCATCTACTTCTTCATCATCAAGAGGAACGATGTTACATGCATTCCTTTGCACTGGTCTTTTATTATTACTGTTGTTCATTTGTTGTTTTTGCTACTATGCGGGGTGTTCAAAGACTACTGCCAGCCGCTACTACAACTGGGAGTAGTTAGAATTGATATGCCCCACATGTCCGCATTGACGACGACTCACCTCCTTTTGAGGGAGAGAAGGAAACCTACTTGGAAGATGATATATTTGAATGCTTTGAGAACTTTGAATTCTTAAGATCCTCATTAATAAACTTACTAGGAATATGATATCTCTAAACACTTTGAGAACTTGGAATCCTTCATATACTCATTAGGAAACTTCCTATTCCTATTTTCTATCTGGGCCAAAAAACCATGATATGCCTGAAAAGAATGGACTTATCTACCATTATTTGGAATGTTAGAAGGAGATGTGGAATCAACACACACTCTATGTTGTAGCCGAGACCTTTAGGGAACATGTTGGCATGCCATTCTTCTACCAAGCCCTTGGAATAGCGCTCCAGTAGTAGAAACTTTTGAATGTCGTTCACTACAAATAAGGAGTGCTACTTTATGCTATAAAACTTTGCTTTCTTATTATGTAGTGTTGCAGATGAGATATACTTCATGTAGAAGAGAACAAAAAACTACTCCTAGTACACATGAGAAATGTCATTGGTCTTGGCAATGAGATTCCACCAAAGGTGAGCTAGACCATCTGGCACATGTAGAAAATCTGACCTTTTGATGTTTAGGAGCAAGCTATGCCCTCAAAAGTGCGCCCATAGAAAGCAACCAATCATCAAATTTGCCTACCGTAATGATTTTATTGTCACCCATCATTCTAAGATTGCATGCTAAGAAACTCAACCAAAGAATACTACATCAATTCTCCACCTAGTGGAGTCGGGTCGATCTTCCCCATCATTACGTTCAAAAGAAGTTGACTAAGGAAAACCAACTCCTAGTATGGAGATATGCCTAGAGAAGGACCACCAGAATCATTGGAAGTTGGATCACCAAGGGTTGTGACACAGTCATGGGAGTAATCCGTGACACTTCAGTGATGGGAGGATGGTACATAGGGGGCGTCCTACACAATGTGATCTAAGGAGTCTTCATGTCACATAGAACATTACGTATTAGAAGAGTTGCCCCCCCCAACACTCTTAAGCGATCTCAACACATGCACAAGATATATTTTTGTAAATCAAAGTCGATAACATTAAATAGTCAATATTACTATATACAAATGAATATGATTCCATACATGTAATGAGTGGGACCTGATAGGAGGGATCCACTCATTACATTAAGAAGTAACACACATCCTATTCGACACATAATATAAAAATCACATGACGGAAATATAACTAGTTCAACATGCATATCGGATCCAAAGTCAAAAAATTGCAACAAAGATAAACTAACTATTACATAATTAGAGTTCTCTACCCACATGGACGTCCTAGCTAGGAACAAATAAACAAAGTTAAACTGTGAGCACCAAACACAGGGGAAACTTGGCAATTCCAAGTTATATGAAAACCTACATATGCGTATCTAGATCCTTTGATTTCCTCTCAAATAGATAACGTACACCTCAATTGTCATGAATACATCTAGAATGGGAGAACATAATAGAAGCTTATCAGTATAATTCTGGTATGTGCTATGAAATTAAACATTAGGAATAAAGGAGTAGGTCAAAGGTAATAGTTTATACCATTCAAAAGGAGTGATACAAGTAGAAGATAAATTGTACAAGAGAAGGTATAAGTTTAAAAAAGTGATGAGGCCATCAAGAAGAAAACATAAAACCACACAAAAGAATTCTTTCCTTGAATAACGACAATTATCAAATAAAAAATTAACTTCATATGCAGATTAAAACATGGCTAGTCTACCTACATGTAGGGTCAGAATAATTCAACATTCTGAGCCAAGGAAAGGGGTAGAATTCTTAATCCTCTATGTATTGTGTATTAGATAGTGAGAGCACCATCATCCATATACAAAAAGTTGTATAACAAGATCCAACCCCATAATGTAATATCACATTAGATAAATTAGTCAATTAAACATAACATTCTTAGTAAATTGGGAAGGCAAGATAATTTAGTTCACTTAAATGATGATTATATTAATAATCATAACATGGTAAGTCAAAGTAGTAGTTGAAGTGACAATCAAGATAAATATGAAAGATTTGCACCATCGATGTAATAAATGAAGAAATTTGAAAATAGGATTTATCATAATATATTAAAGAAGCACAAGTTCAATGTTAAGATATTAGCCTCATCAATGGGAATAAAGTAGTTACAACATAATTGTCCAGTTAAATAGGGTCTAGAAATATACCTTAGTTTGTTTTCCTAATTATCACCCAAAATACCTAGTCTGGATTTTGGAGTTTTAAATACCTATCCAAATAAAATGGATATACTTTAGGATAAGTTATGATTAATTTAAATTAATGTTGAAACCCTAAAAATTAATATATACAAAAGAATGATTTACCTTTGGAAAACCTAACCAGTCAATAAGACTTGGTTTGTATATCCAAAACACATTCTAAATGATTTTTATGACCTCAATACTAATTTCTATGAATGCTCAAATTTTAATTCTTTTACAAGAAAAAGAAAAAGGAAAATGCTCTAATATGACCTTGATGCCCCTACATCAAGCATCCAAACTATATGTGTGACAAAGACAACATGAGTTATTCAGTTAACGACGTGATATGGATTATGAATGGTGCAAAAAGATCAAATTTCCCATATTAGTCATGAAAAAATATAGTGAAGGCAGGGTCATTCTAGGTAAACACTACTACTCTTCTTCCTCCCTAGTTGTTTCATCTCGTATGAGGAGTGGAGTGACACGACTTAAATGTGCGTGGTAAATGCAAGTGTACCGTCATAATAGTAAATGGACTCAAAGAGGCCCAAATGTCAGTCTCAAGGAATTGGGACTACTACAGACTTTTAGTAACCAAAATAGATAAGATAGGCCTTAGAAAAATGTTGATTAAGTGATTAAGTAAGAACAAGAATTAAATTAGAAGAATAAATAGTGATGTAAAATTGGATTAATGGAATCTTATGATACCAATTTTACCATGGTGCGACTATGCATCATTCTATATGATTGATACAAATTATCTAGTTTCTTTAGATTAAACATCTATAGCTTGTACTACCCATTCTTGTAGCGTATCATACTATTTATCCTAACTGCTAACCCACTTTTTTGTGTCAATATAGAAAACTAAATGTTAAAATCTCTTTATGGACAAAACACTTCGTAGTGGTTATCCCACTATGCAAAATTTACTGACAATAATGTCAACGGTTCTTCCATTACTAATCATGCTTTTGTTGCACTTAACAATTTGTTAGATACTCATGGTGATCAGACACAAATAAGGCAATAAAGCATTTACATTATCAAAACTAGAATCAAACAATAATTTATACTGAATCAAATATATACATGCATAAAGTCAACACAGAGCTACTCCCATGTCCTAAAGAATGGGAGTTTAGTCCCCCCCATGCTCAACATGAATTTAAAGGAAGGGATGTACGAAGAGTAATCCATAGAAAACTCCTATAACATGGTGTAAGATTGATCCCTTCCAAAAAATGATGCAACCTAATAATGTTGTGGCCGTCAAGCTACTCCTCAGGATGAACCTTCCTCTATGTCTCTTTGTCTCCTTCTGCTTGGACTCTGGTCCCTTATGGAACAACTAAATGAGATGTCCTAGGACTAGAATGAGATTCCTTTGGGTGAGATTAGATTTGTGGATGTCCCCTTGGTTTTACAAAGGAAGATATGTGGCACAACTTATTCAATAAAACATTGGGTGTTTCCTTGTTAAATTTCAGTCATCAGGATCGTGTTGATGCCATTTGAAAGGGAGTCCATGGTACCAAATTTCCAACATACTATTTAGGGCATGTGATCTTGGTTCCATTGAGTTGAGTTTGTTGTATTATATTTCTCTATCAATTATCTGTATTATGGAGTTGGTCTTTCTTATTTTCTTTTCCATTCTTCTTCTTCTTTATGTTGGTGCTATCGAGTTAAGTTGGTGCTACCATCTTCTTCCAATTTTTGTTTGTTTTAATCTACAATAAAACACATAAAAAATTAGGCAAGAGTAAAAATGCAATATTTTGATTAAAAATATGTAAAATATAAAATCAATGCATAAGAGTTATCTTAGGAAATTTAGAAAAAATGTACACGAGAGAAATACTCATGAAAAAATGCCTAAATTATTTTCGATTATGGTAAAGAAATCATGTGCATCAAAATCCCCTAAGATTGAATTTTTCTCTTCCTTGATCAAAAATACTTTGGATTTGGTTGAAATAGTCAAATGCGACACATATATGTGAACTAGATCATTATAATCATCTAAACACAACAAACCTAAACAGATTCTCTCCAACTACACAGCAGACAACTATTATACAAGTGACCAATTATGAAAAATAAAACATCAAAACCAGACTACTTAACACATAAATAACCTAAAGTAGAGTGATATCATGGAAAGTCTAAACTTTGTTGAGTGTATCACAAGATCTCCCTATATACACTTCTCTTTCCTTAAGTCATTTATCTAAATTGATGTGGATTCCTGAATATTCATGAAAGAAGGGAATAAAAATTTGGGGTAGCCCACTATGTAGAGTGTGTGGATGGAATGGGTAGCCAGAAATAGATATCACACATAATCGAAGTCATTTATGCAAGTAACAAAATGATGTACCTATATTATGGATCCAATGAAATTAGATGTGTCCTGATTCCTACTATTTTTGATTGAATGATTGATGTTGCAAATGCCTAATCATAATGATGAGTTAAGGAAAATAGTGATTTATCATAGAATTCCATGATCCTATTCCTTATACAAAAGAGATTATTCTTGTTCTTCTTCCTTCTCCTCCATTATCATTTTTCTTTCTCTTTATCGTTTTCATTTTCTTTTGCGTTTTTTTCATATGCTCATTTCTCTCTATTAACTATACAAAATTGATGTGTAACCTATAGCTTTCTATGATTTTGAGAAGTAGTAAGGATATATATACCTTTTTTCTCTTATATATAGAAAGATGTGAAAAAAGATATATGACACCCTAAAGGATCATGCAATGCAAAATGCAACTATATGGAGTTTGTTATGCAAAATAATGTACATGATTGAGCTATACATGTCACTATATTTTCATTTTCTGATGCAAAGCTAAGATGCATTCTTGTATCATGATAATATGCAATAATCATGTATGAATTCTATGGTGGTGACATAATGAAATTGAAGTGGATGAGATCAAGTGAATAAGAGACATGCTCTTCCTAAATGTAATATGTCTCTCCTCTATTAATTCGTTTATCAAGGTGATCCAAAATTTATCTTGAATCAACATAAAAGATCACACAAATGCTTGGTTAAATTGAACTCAAGGACCATCTTCTATCAAAAGTCAAGAGTAGAATGTGATGTTTAGTTTTCCACATATTTTTCTAAATTGACTAATTCACTCAATTCCTCATGTATTGTATTGTTAAATAAGAAAAAATTAAAATTTCAAGGATAAGGGTACACCTAGATCATTAATTCAATTCAATCATGTGAAAGTTTCAAATTAAATCCATTTTGAACTATGTTAATGTGGATACATGCAAGAAAATGAAAATTGAAGTAAAACAAAACATGAAAGAAAGAAAAATAAGATGCAACAACACTAAAACAAAAAGGTAATACATAAAAATATAGGAAAAGATGAATGCAAGATAGATTCCATTTCATACCCTACTAAGCATAAATTCAACAATATCTACATTATTAATAAAAAAACTTAGGGATGGATCAGGCACACTGGATGGTTGTCTTCCAAGTGGATAAAATGTTCTTGGTGGCATATTTGGATGAGGTGGCTAGAATCAACCAGTGAAATGGGGCGGGTTAGACGACATGGGTGGGGGTAGTGGGTAGTCAGTGAGAATTCCATAGCTCTAGTAATGGTTGTACAAAGGTTGTTGTGTGTACCCCACGTGTTGTAGACACTGATAAAAGTTCTCCCGATTGCTCAAGAGAAGGCAGTCATTAGCGCTCATTTCCTACTAATGTGTGAAGATATGTTCGTAGTTGTGGAAGATCCTATCCTAATGGGAGGCAACTTGATTCATTATCTCCTATTTTTTAATGTTGATATGCTTCACCTAGTGTTAAGCTAGATATAAATGCCCTCAAATGAGTATAGGTCCCCATGTGATGGAGTCAAGATACAAAAAGAGGTGCCATAAGCATGTTTTTGAGGCCTCCTACATGTCCTCACTACTGCAGACACTACGTCCTTGACCTCATCGTCTTCGTCCTCATTGGCATAATCATCGACATCCTACTCCTCATTGTTATTCATCGTCTAGCCAATGTAGGCCCAAGATCTGTGATGTTGAAGATGGGATATGGAATCTCTCTTTAGTCCATTTTGGAGATGGCATAAATGCTACCTCCATATTTGTCAAAAAACATAGCATTAAAAATGAATAAGATCCAAACTCTCATTTGATTCCAATGGATGAAAATGGGAGAGATCAAGGTTGTAGTGGATGGTGAGTCTAGTAATGAGGTTGCTTAAGGGGATGGGAAAATTACTCGTCTTGCTTATAGCCACCGAGTGTGAATGTCCAAGGAACAATGCACCAAAATTGACCTTCTTGATCCCTAGTGAGAGGAATGGCCACAACATGAATAGCTCTATCACCTGGACCTTCCCTTGCTCCTAAGTGGATGTAGTGAACATGGTGTTTGTTAGGAGTCTGTGAAGAAGGTGAGCAAAAGGAGGATTGGTGTCAATGTCATTGAAATGATGCAAGATGATCTTTTCACTAGAGGATGCTCCCCTAGGGTTGCTCCATGCCACAATGTGACTAACATAATTGGTAAAAACCTCACTCCATGGTTTTCTCACCCAAAGATGGCATTGAATGCCTCTAAAGTAAGATGGTGGGTGGCATTGTAGAGCTTGAACTTCACCTAACTGGCCTCCCACTCATTTCTCGGATTATGTTGTGTTAAGAATCACACCCCTATAGATGCTAGGAACTCCAATATAATCTCTTTATATGTTGGCCATACCCCTAGTAACAGATCATTGGAAGCCACCCCATGGCATGTGCACACCCTACACAGATTTTTGGCAAAGACAAGTTACTTTATGGAGGAAGCGTTCTCATAGTGGATGGCCTCAAAGTTGTGCTTTTCAAGCTTGGTGAATCTTTTCCTCTTCTCATTGGTCTTAAGAACTAGATGTGGCTTGCGGGTGAGCTCGGATGAAGTTGTTTCTGAAGAATATGCTTCATTCTGAGGTTACTTCTCACCATTGTGAGATAAAGAGAAAGGAAGATGAGAGCTATATGTAGTGCTCAACAAAGAGGTGCTCGAGGAAGCTCCTAGAGGGGTTCTTGAAGGAAGGACACTTTAGTTGTAAGAAATACAAATGAATCCTCATCTTTATATATGAGAAGTGGTGACCATCAATATGTGTCAATGATGTGGAAGTTAGTTGTATTGACATTCACTTCTATATGTGTGGTCTTTGTATCAATAATTGGTACCAACGGGTGGGATCACTAGAGGTATTGAGTCACTAATTCGTAGTGTCGGTGGTACCAACTTGTGCAAACTTGCAGATTGGCTAATAGGTCATCATTATTTTCATAAACTTGTATCCAAAGTCTAAGTCGGTGCCACAATGACATCCTAATTTCTAAGGTTTTATAACTTAATAAAGACAATACTAATATATGAAACTAATGATATCATATATAATCCTAGAACTATTTAAGGGTAAACCATAGATGGTGTGATGTGATTTAAATAATCACTAGTACATAATTGGCCATTAGTGTCAGTTATTTAAGGGCTTTAAGTTGGTTTTAAGCGAGACCTATGTGGGCGCTGCTAAAAGCCCAACCGTTACGCGTCGGTTCTCAAACCGATGCCACAACCCTTCGTGCTGGCCAGCACGTCCATTGTTTCTGGCCTCATTAGGGAAATCGACATCGGTTACTAGTAGGGAAACCGACACTATAACCATTTGTCATCAATTTTATACAAATAACTCACGCCTATTTTATATTTTTTTCTGTCAGTCTGCAGACCTGCTGTGGCTGGTCGTAGGATGAGAAACATGTAGTTCAGTTATGAATTGTAGGTTTTACGACATCCATTGATATCAGCCAACAACATGCCACAAACCTGCAAAATTAACAACATACATGTTCACACATTTAGCAACCTACAGTTCCATTCGATTTTCGCACATGTAGAAACATTCATGTAGCAATCTGTAGTTCCATTCATTTTCACATTCACACATGTAGAAACATTCATATAGAAACCAACAGTTTCATTCATTTTCACTCAGACACATGTAGAAACATTCAGACATGTAGAAACATTCACACATATTATTATTTAGAAATTCATTTACAAAATATCATACTTTAGTCATTATTCACTATCAACATCCCAATTATATGTTAAAACCCCCACTACTAGTATGGTTGTTGCCCATTCTTATCTTACATCATTTAATTCTTCTATCGTATAGGGAGCATGTACATTTGGTAAGGCCTTTCATGTATTGTGGTGAGTTTTAAACACCTACAAATAGAATGATGTATATATATAATTAATAATATATAAATAAGAGTGATATATTTCACATTATCTAATGAGACTATATATAATACCTCAGGAATGGAATCGATGTCCACTACGGCATATTGATAATCATGTGCATAAATCGCATCACATAGTATGCACATGCCCATCCGTTGTCTTGTGTAGCACACTATAAATTGAAACATACAAAATATTAAAAAAATACAAATAATTAAGAATTGTTCACATAAATATTATATACATTGCAGTCAGGAACTTACTTCCACATTTGTCCAAATTATTTGCTGGTTCTTTTTCCTGGGGAACTTTCCTCTAGCCTTTTTGAACTCATCTAAACCCCTACATGTTAATTTAACACAGTACATTGCATAATTGAATACTAATGTAATAACATATGTTAACAGATATGAAAATGAAATATTTCTCACCGGAATAATGCGATTTTCATTTTGTGTCCATGTTTTGAATTCAATTTAATCCCCTTAGGATCTAGATAATAGACAGTGAACGTCTAGGGGACAATAACTAGTATCTCCCAATGCATACCACTAGAGGTAAAAAAGTTAAAAATTAATAACTCAAAATCCACAATAAAAATATAATTTTCTTAGGTATGAATTATAAGAAAAGTAAACTTAATCCACATTGAATGGAGCTATTATCAACATCTTCTTATTTTAAATTAAAACTTTTAAAAGCATCACAACAATATTGTTGAACTGACAGAGGGTCTTTAGCTACTGGACTAATCAAAGATGGAATCAAAAATCCTACATGTTTGAATGAAAAATCTGCACATGTCTTGTCTATGTAGCTACAAAATATGTATTACATATGCATAACTTAGTACAACCTGTGTATAACGATATCTCAGCATCATGCACAATGTTTCTAAAAATGGGAGGTGGATCGGTGTACTCTACCCCACAACTATCTAGCATCGCACCAACGATGTCTATTGGAACTGTTTCATTCACATCTACGTCATCAGAGGCAATTTCTTCTTCCACACAAGCACTGCTATCGACATCCACTAGTTTTGGGTTTGAAATCTCTCCATGCCAGTTCCACTCTATACAACCTTGTATAATACCGTTGCACATGACATGACTTTTGATTTCATCACTAGTGCTGACTTTCAAGTTGTTATTACACTGCCAACATGGATAGTAGAATCTATCTCTAGGTTGTTTCCTATGTTCCTCGGCAAATCTAATAAACTGGTCAAGACCATATATAAACTCTAGGGTGCAGCAATTTGATGTGATGATTTTGAGTCGCATTTATAGACCGATTTGATATGTGTTTTATGCTTTTATTAGTCATTTTTGTGTTTAAAGCTGCATAATTCATCCATTTTGGTCTTTGCTACTATTCTATGTCAAATCCCCTTTATTTCATTGTTTTGAGCATTAATTGCCAAGATATTATTATTTGTTTGAATTTATGTGGCTTCATGTTTGAATTTCAGGGAGAACAAGTATCTGCTTCCGTCGATACCATCGACGGAAGTCGATACCATCGACCATGCCACAGGTTGCCAGCCGCAAATATCAACATAGAGTAGATACTATCGACAGGGATGTCGATGGTATCGAGTTGCCATCAGGTTGCTGACGAGGAAGAAGTTGATAGTATCGACACTAAGTAGATGCCATCGACACACGAAGGTTGCAGCATCGGTATCTATCAAAAATCAACGTCTAAAAGGGAGTCGATACCATCGACTCGCGTCGATGGTATCAATGCCATAAGATATGTGTTTGATTTGTAATGATCTAAATCGGACGTTCGTGGTTAGTCAGTGACCTAATGAGGGAGATATACCTAATGACATCCGGCCAGACGAAAAGGGAAGGATTTTAGTCATTGCACGAGCACCAAGGAGCAACAGAGAAGAGAACGGAGTCTAGAAGCTCATACCAGTTGATCCAGAGGCCGAAGAAGACGGATTCCACCACCGATAGGTGGGAGAGAACGTGTTCCATGCCAAGGATCCACCAGTTCTTCTCCGTTAAGGGGTTTCACCTCTCATTTCACGTTTTTCATATGATTTCCCCTATCTCTACCTTGTACTTGCTTGATATGAACATGTGGGGCTAACCCCCTTGGTCTTTAGGACCGGGAGTAGCCCGAGAATTCATTGCATGACAATTTTATTGTGATAATTCATATTTTATCTCTTAAATCCGTGGTATGATTTCGTTTTCTCAATATATTGTTATGCTTTATCACCATAATAATAACCTAATGCCCTTAATCACTTTGAAAGAAGGATTAACGGCTGAAAAGAGATGACATTCACATTAATCGACAAATATCTTGAACAAGGTGGTGTAAAATTAATGGTGGATACTGAGAGATCATTTATAATGCACCTAGATAGGATATAGGTTACTACGACGGTGGAACCGACCTAGACCTAGGTAGTGAATTGCACCACGACAGTGGGTAATTCTGTTTTCAGGCCACTACCCAGATAGAGAGATAAAATTGAGGCATCATATAAAACCTAATACAATGAAAACCCACAGTGAAACTGCAATCCTAAAGATATTCTTTTGAATTGGTTAAATTAACATTTAGTCGATTGTTTGTTTTGTTTTATGTTCTTTTTCTCTTTTTAATTTTCACAACAACCCTTCATTTTCATTCGTCTTAGTTGATCGCAAATAGTTAGTAGGAGTCTCCAACAGTTCCCAGTATCCCTGTGTTCGACTCGGGCCTCACAAGGCCTGCATTACTTCGACGCGTTCTCTTGCATTTCAGCGCATAGTAAAATTGTGTCAAGTTTTTGGCACCGTTGCCGGGGATACAAAGAATTGTTGGCACTTCGAGTGCTACTAGCGGCCACTCTAGGCCACAATTTTATTTTATTTATTATTTTTTAAAAAAACAACTTCAAATATTTTTAAACTGTTTGATAATTTTTTATACTCATCAAAGCACTGTACTGAACTCTAATTTCCACATTTAAGATGTTGTGTATGGTGCAGACGTGTAGCACTGACTACACGCTACGCACACCTGAGGTTCTACTGACGGAACCTGACGACGAGCATTACTACAAGCAAGAGAAGGAGGAAGTCGACTCCGAATTTGAAAAAGAACAGATGGCTGAGCCACAGACTATGTGGGAGAAGATAAAGGCTTCTTCCACATCTGCTTCAAAAGGACCTATAAAGAAGCAAGCAATCAACATACCTACATATAAGATTGATCCGACCTTGTAAATCTGGTGAAGTTCAATGCTTTTCATGGACTAAAGAACGAGGACCCCGTTGCACACATCAGCCAGTTTGTTGAGAATTGTGACATGGTTAAAATCGACAGGTTCCCATAGGATTCACCGTATCTCAAGCTTTTCCCAAGTTCATTGGCAGGATCTGCACGAGAATGGCTACACAATTTAGATGATGATTTTGTGGAGACCTGGGACCATATGGTGGAGGTCTTCTTTGAGAGGTTCTTTCCTCCTGAGAAGACCAACGATATGATCAGGAAGATCCATAACTTTACCCAATAGGCAGGTGAGACATATTCTGAAACCTGGGAGAGGTTTCGATTCATGTTGAGACGGTGCCCACATCACGGGTTGGATAAAGAAACACGGGTGAAGATCTTCTATTTTTCTCTCTCCGAGCACGATAGGAGCAACCTTGATTCAGCTGGGTCAGGTTTCTTTTTAAACAACACAGACACCAGGTGTTGGGAGATACTAAAGAACATGGCTAGGAAGCAATCATAAGGTGAGAGAGAAAGAGGCCCTGTGGAACAAGTTCGAGTGGCAGGTGAATCAAAAACTATGATGGAGTTGAATGAGAAGATGGATCTTCTCACCAAGAAACTGCTAGAAAAGGATGATAATGAGTCCGAGGATGAGGCTCAAGTTAAATTTATGAGACAACAGCAAGGTTACAGGAATAACGATTATTCATGGAGAAAAGACAAAAGTTCTCGTGGAAGGACCCAAACAATTTTCTGCAGGATCCAGATGCCAAACTCCTGCCAGTAGCAGATAAGAGCACAGAGCTGCTCAATCAGGTGATTAAGCAAAACCAAGAACTCATGACTACGTTTGGCCAACAAATTCAACAACAAGGGGAGTTTATGAATCAGTTTGGGCAAACACTGCAGAGCCATGGGGCGCAAATGAGGACTAGTGAGACATCTATGGCACAGATGGCAGTAGAGATAGCCAGTTTAAAGAAACCGGCACATCCAGGTTTTCCGGGAAACACCAATGTTCCAGGGGGAAACCAGCAGGCAAAGGCAATCTTGCTAAGAAGTGGCAAGAAATTGTTAAATCCAAGGGCCGAGGAGACAAGCACACCACAAGCGGAAGTAGAAGGGGAAGCCAATGAGGAGCTACCCGCACAAGACACAGGGCAGATTGAAGGCACAGTCGTGGATGACACTGAAGAACATGTGGCAGAAGAGGAATCTTAGAAAATGACACCATATGTGCCACCTCATCAAAGGACACAAGCAGTCTCGGTCTCGTACCCAAACAGTGCTAAGGCAAGGAAGGTGGATGCGCAATTCAAGAAGTTCTTAGACAGCTTCAGGAAGCTTTCAGTAAATATCTCTCTATTGGAAGCCATTGAGCAAATCCCGTCTTACGGGAAATTTCTAAAGGATGTCATCACAAAGAAGAGGAAAATTCCGGATACAGAGTTTGTCGTACTCAAGGAGCAAGTGAGTGCCTTCATCATGGGCACTTTGCCGCCAAAGAGGTAGGATCCATGTTGCTTTAACATTTCTTGTTATATTGGAAAAGTTAAATTCGGTGAAGCGTTATGTGACTCAGGGGCAAGCATCAATTTGATGCCCCTTTCTACATTCAAAAAGTTGGGATTGAAGGAGTCAACGCCTAGCAACATGACTATTCAATTGGCAGATAACTCGGTGGTGAAGCCGTATGGAATCTGTGAAGATGTTTTAGTGAAAGTGGACAGGTTTGTTTTTCCAGCAGATTTTGTAGTCATGGAGATGCAGGATGAACATGGCAACGAGTTATTACTTGGACGTCCCTTCCAAGCTACAGCTGACATGATTTTAGAGATGGGGAGAGGTCGTTTGACCTTAGGGATAGCCGATGACCATTTTGAGATGGTCATGCCCTCTAGTACTGTGTCGTCTAAAGCAAAGGAACAATGTCGTGTGGTAAGACATTTGGAAAATAATATTTCACTCTGTCTGGGGAAGCCATTTCTGGACATGGCTCATGTGATGAGCAAGGTGGACAATGGAGCTTTGGCTGTGGATCTCATGGAACAGACCAAGGTAGTATCTTTGTGTAAAGCTGTATGGTTCCCTAATGATGAGGATGAGGACATCCCTCCTTCTACGGAAGATGATGTTATTGCAAATTTTGTTTCCGATGCATATCCTGAATTACGATTGGAGGCTTGCTTAGTAAATATTACACATGATTGGTTGTGGAGTAATTCACTCAAGGAGTGTGCCAAAATGCTTTAGATGTTTCCATGCTTCTATGGGAGGCATTATGAAGATTTAGGTGAACTGCCCCCGCCGCTTCAATCATCTCTGATTAGCCCGTCGGAGTTAGAATTAAAAGTCTCTACCACTGCATCTCAAATATGTCTTTCTAGCTGAGAAAGACAAGTTACCTGTGATCATTTCTTCTTATTTGAGTGTGGATGAGGAGGAACAATTGTTGATAGTGCTGAAGAACCACCGGGGAGCTTTTGGGTGGTCCGTTGCAGATATTAAGGGGATTTCCCCTACTCTATGTCAGCATAAGATTCGGCTCGAGGAAGGAGCCAAGCCCGTGATTCAACCTCAACAAAGTCTCAATCCAAGCATGATGGAGGTTGTGAAGAAGGAGTTTATTAAACTTCTTGCTGCAGGTATCATTTACTCAATATCAGACTCGACATGGGTGAGTCCCACACAGGTAGTCCCTAAAAAGGGGGGAATTACTGTCACTCAAAATATTTTAAATGAACCTGTCACCACCCGATTGGTAAACAGGTGGCAAGTCTGTATTGATTACCGTCGTCTGAATGCCACTACGTTAAAGGATCACTTTCCTTTACCGTTTATCGATCAAATTCTAGAGCGTCTTGTCGGCCGATCGCACTTCTGTTTTCTTGATGGGTACTCGGGGTACAACTAGATTTCAATTGACCCTTCAGACCAAGAGAAGTCTACTTTCACTTGTCCCTATGGGACTTTCGCGTATCGGCGAATGCCTTTTGGTTTATGCAATGCACCTGTGACATTTCAGTGTTGCATGCTTACTATCTTTTCTGACATGGCAGAACGCTGTTCCGAGGTATTTATGGATGACTTTTTGGTGTATGGTGCATCGTTTGATGAATGTCTCTATAATCTAGACAAGGTTTACAGCGCTGCGAGGACACACACTTGGTCCTCAACTGGGAAAAATGTCACATGATGGTGACTGAGGGGGTAGTGCTAGGACACAAGGTGTCTAGCAAAGGTTTAGAGGTGGATCCGGTGAAAATTGAAGTTATTTCAAAATTACCCCCACCAAATTCTGTCAAAGGGGTAAGGAGTTTCTTGGGACATGCCATATTTTATCCTCGGTTTATAAAAGATTTTTCAAAAATTGTGAAATCTCTATCCGAACTGCTTGAGAAAGATGTTGGATTTCAATGAGAAATGTTTGCATGCGTTCGACGTGTTGAAGGAGAAACTGATTTCTGCGCTGGTTGTTCAAACGCCGGATTGGACTAAACCGTTCAAACTCATGTGTGACGCCTCTGATTTCACGGTAGGAGCCGTTTGGGGCTGCGGGTGGACAATAAACCCGTCGTGATTTTTTACACCTCAAAGACCTTGAATGATGCCCAATTAAATTATACAACTACTGAAAAAAAATTACTCGCCATTGTTTTCACCTTTGAAAAATTTCGGCAGTATTTAGTTGGCTCTAAAGTGGTTGTTTGGACTGACCATGCCGCAATTAAATATCTAATGGAAAAAAGGACGCAAAGCCTATATTAATTAGGTGGATTTCGCTCTTACAAGAATTTGGCATCGAAATCAAGGATAAAGCTAGGATTGAACATGTTGTGGCGGATCATCTGTCTAGGTTAGAGAGGGTGGATGAGAAGGATTTACATATACCCATAATCGAGACATTTGCGGATGAACAGATTTCGAAAATTAACTCTAAAGACCCTTGGTTTTCTGTAATTGTGAATTATTTGGCTTGCGGGATCATCCAGAAGATTGGTCATATCAAGAGAAGAAAAGATTTTTCCATTCTTTACGATATTATTTTTGGGATGACCCGATTCTTCTTAAGAAATGCAAGGATGTTGTCCTACGTAGGTGTGTGCCTGAGGTGGAGTATGAGAGCATTCTCCATCATTGCCACACATTACGTACGGGAGGACACCATGCAAGCTCTCGTACGGCAGCTAAAGTTTTGGAGAGTGGCCTTTATTGGCCAACCTTGTTCCGAGATGCCTACGAGTTTGTAAGGCAATGTGATTCTTGCCAACGAATAGGAATATTTCGAAGAGACAGGAAATGCCCTTAAATGTTTTCCAAGAAGTGGAGGTATTTGATCTGTGGGGCATCGATTTCATGGGACCCTTTGTGTCCTCAAATTCAAATTATATATTCTTTTGGCAGTTGATTGCGTGTCAAAGTGGGTAGAAGCAATACCCACTAGGACTAACGATTTCACTGTAGTGTGCAAGTTTGTGAAAGAAAATATTTTCTGCAGGTTTGGAGTGCCCCGAATGATCATCAGTGATAGGGGTACACATTTTAGGAATCAGAAGTTCTCAGCGTTATTGAAGAAAGATGGGGTCAAACACAATATAGGTACCCCATACCACCCGCAGACTCAAGGATAGGTGGAGGTCTCCAATCGTGAAATCAAGAAGATTTTGGAGCGTACGGCGGCGTCCACGAGGAAAAATTGAAGTGCCTTACTACCGGATGCATTGTGGGCGTACAAGACGGCATATAAAACACCTATAGGTACCACACCTTTTAGGTTAGCTTATGGTCGGGCTTGTCACTTGTTGGTAGAGTTAGAGCACAAGGCACATTGGGCACTTAGAAGGCTAAATTTGAGTTACGATGGAGCGGGAAGGAAAAGATTGTTTGAATTGAATGAGTTGGATGAGCTGCGGATGACAGCATATGAGAACTCATAGATATACAAGGAGCGGACCAAGTTAATCCACGATCGCCACATCCAGTTGCACACGTTCAAGAAAGGAGATAGTGTTCTGCTATTCAATTCACGACAGAAGTTGCATCCTGGGAAGCTCAAATCCTGGTGGAGTGGGTCGTTCGTGGTGGAAGAGGTTAAACCGCACGACACGATTCTGGTGCATGATGGTGAGACCACGTTTTTGGTGAATGGGCAAAGATTGAAACTCTACTTTGCTGAAAATTACAAGAGGAAGGTGAATGAGGTCAAACTCATTCCACTTTCGGATGCATGAGGTACTCAAAAGTCATCTAGCCTAAGACATTAAATAAGGGCGCTTGTTGGGAGGCAACCCAACCATTGGTACATTAGTTTAGTTCATGTACATTTGTAGGTTGATTTTTGTTCTGCGTCGATACCATTGATGGCCTCATCGATGGTATCGACCTATCAACAGGCAGGTTGAGAAAATAAAGTCGATGGTATCGAGATTCCAGTCGATACCATCGAGATCTCTGGAGATATTCAGACGAAATCGTCTCAGAGATATCGATACCATCGACGGGTGCGTCGATGGTATCGACACTTCCAAAGGAGAAAGGCAGCGGCCGGGCCTTGCGAGGATTAACCCTAATCAGAGGGTCGATACTATCGACACCCGTCGATGGTATCGACCGTCCACGTCACTAATCCGAGCGAGCAGATCAATGGCGATCGCGACATCAAGACGGTTGATTCGGGTGCAGTGTCAATACCATCGACCCATGTCGATGGTATCGAAACGTCAGCGATCCAGGTTTCTATATCCAGCCATCGACGACCGTCGATACCAGCGAGAGGGCGGATAGCATCGACATGTGTCCATATCATCGACTCGCGTCAATGGTATCGACGGGTCAACAGAGGCGCCGACCACATCTATTTAAGGGAAGTGATTACGTCAGTTGATGTCACACCTTCAGAGCAATCACTCTCCCTTGTGTCGAGCGATCCTCCAAGCCTTCCAAGCCCGTCGAAGAGCAGCATCGAGCAAAGGTCTTCATCGAGTGGAGATTGGACTCTCCAATCTTCACCGAGCTCTCTTTCTAATCCCTTCTTCCTCACAAATATGGTGCATGTGGCTGGAGCTTCTTCCTCGCGCGTGAATCTGATGGACATCCCGAAATTTGTGCCACCTCCCATGGTGTCAGTTTCACACCCGCGGCTGATTCATCCATCCGTAGAGATGAAGAATATCTATGAGGAAATCTTAAAGAGGAAGATAGAGCCAACCCGATATGTGGACCGGGAGATGATCCGAGATCTCGGATTCAACGCCAACTTGGCCTACGTTTTGAAGGGACAAGCACACAACACCGGGAGATTAGATGATGAAGTGGAATATCATGCTGATGGCTAGCCATTCTTCGATGAGTGGCTAACGTACAAAGAATTGGTGGCAGAATTCATGGCGTCGCAGGACGTCTGTGTCGTGCCCAATGACATATTAGCTACCGATCGTGAGTGGACCAAGGGCAGGGTGTCTTTCCGGTTGTTCAACATCGACTACACCCTAACACTTGAGCAGTTCAATGACATATTCAACTGGAACCATTCACAATACGACCACCGATGGCCGGACAATCACACCGACTACGACGCAATCTTCTCCTAGCTGGTGATAGTTCTGCAAGGGAAGTCGGTGAGCTACCAGAACGCCACAGTAGCCGATTTTGAGCATCCTTTTGTCTGAGTTTTGCACGGGATGCTGAGTTCTATGCTATTTTCTTGGGGTGATCTGGCGTTGAGAAAATTTCAGGAGACGGATCTTTTCTTTTTGTATAAACTCCTGAAGTGCCAAGAATGCAACTGGGGTGCATTCTTTCTGCAGCGCGTATTGGCGGTGAAGAGGAGTACAAGGAAAGCGCTGATTCACTTCGGTGGGCTCATCACCAAGCTGGCGGCGTACCTCGGGTTGAATCTCCAAACCCTCAATCCTCTCTCTACAAGAAGCAAGGTGAACTTGTAGCATCTACACCGGTCCAATCTCCTGCTTCTTCGAGATGGTTTGGCGTATGCGCACTGCCACGTCAACCACGCCTATCAGGAGTGCCTGTTGCCTGATCCAGTCTTCAACATCGATGGAGTGCAACATTTCCAGTGGCCAATCATAGCCATCGCCGACTCCGATGAAGAAGATGGCAACGACAACAGTGACGATGGACATGACGACGAGGCTGAGGAGGAAGAGGAGGCATTTACACCTCTTCGGGCACGAGTGGCACCATGGAAGCGTCCTCGGATGCATCCGGGTGCATCTTCTTCATCACAGCCTGCACCACCACCACCACTGCCCACGCAGCCCAGCGAGGATGTCTATTCCATGCAGGGCAAGTACACCATGCTGCAGGACATCCAGCAGACACAGCAGCAGCATATGGCAATGTATATCGGTATTCTGAATACTACGAACCAGATACTTGACAACCAAAGGGCTATGTTTGACAATGAGTGTCTTCTCCTCAGCAAACAACAACAGATCCATGACAGGTTGAACATGATGGATACGCAACAACAGCCTTTCTTCGATCATTACTAGAGCCAAAATTATTTTGGGGGGTATCCACAGCCTCCACCGATGCCCCAGTATGACCCGACATTCCAGGGGGAGTACCCATCTTGGGACCTCACGGAGCCACAGTACCCGCCTCCACCACAGGAGTGATCTGGTATCACTGTTCCAATCCTTAAGTTTGTTTTTGACTATGAGGCCATAGTCGAGTTCAAGCTTAGGGGGGTAGTTGGAACAACTTTATCTTTTAGTTTTTTTTAGCTTTTTAATTTTATTGCTTTTGTTCTTGATTATTTCTTTCTTGCAATCTTAGTTTTGTAGGATCCACATGCTATCTACTGTAATTTTGGATGTCATAAAGTTGTGTCATCTCATTAATTGTGTATGAGAAAATCAAGAGAAAATTAAAAAAAATTGTGTGTTTGGAAAGCTTGTATTGTTTAACCTTGGGCACATATCCTACGAAAATGATTGGTTTTGTCAACTGTAAAACAAAATTTCACAACTTTACTCCTAATGATTCATGAAAGTGGATGGAAAAGGGTGTTTGAGCCTAACCTGACCAAATGGTAATGAGACTCTAATTGGATGTAAGAGAGAGAAACCTCTTAACTACGACATAGGTCAGTAAGGAGGGACACATAATATCTTTCTAAGGTTTAGTCATCTAGTCTTGTGATATTTCCACCTTTTTGTTTTCATAACCCACCATAAGAATTGGAAGTACTTTACAGTTTTAGCTTCTTTGACATAATTTCATATAGATAGGTTGTGCATCTACTTTTCCATATGTTTTGCATTAAAAAAAATAGAATAGTGATACATGCACATTACCCTTAAGTGCATTCCATGTAGTTGCATTCATAATGGTCATGCATAAGTTATATCATGTATCTCAATTTTTCTCCATAGGTGAATCAAATTGTTCCATACCTTCTAAATAGTGGCAATATTGAGTATGCAGGAAAAGAAAACAAGCCCAATAAATATTCATTGTCAAATTATGGATATAAGGGTTTGTAAAAGAAAGAAAAAAAAGAGAAAAAGCTGAAAAAAATCCGCATAACAATGAAAAAAAAAATTATTTAGAAGCAATTAGAATAATAAGGAGAAAGGAACGTAATATCACCTGCATTTCAAGATAATTGAGTACATGATGTAACTTGATTAGATGTCTATGTTGTTTTGAGATGGATGGTTAGTACATGCATCATTCCACCCAATTTTAGGCATTAGGGAATTTTTCATGTGCAATTGCATCATTTAGGACATTTTTGGTTTATGCGTGTTGAAACTGTATAATACTTCCATTTTCTTCCATGAACCACCTATCTTCATCCACCCGTTGCTCGGATTGGTAGGCCACCATGAATTTCTCCTCACTAAGGTATATCAGGAGAACTACTTCCATGTAGATGGTAGTTAGGGCGAGCAACGTAGTATAGGAGATCACATGATTCACCACGTCTGAACCGGCGAGTTTGATTATGTTAACTACCTTATCTGATAGTGCACATCACTTTTGTGGTCTATTTCTCTTATGGCTGATTAATGTCGCCTTCAGGGTAATTACCATTCCGTGGTTAGAGAGGGCCGGTATGTGAATGTACGGTGGGAGTCATATGGGATCTTGGTTGTGGTGTGTTGTTCTTCAGTTGACATTAGCAATTCTATTCTAAAGATTAGTTGCTCGAGGGCGAGCAAAGGTCAAGCTTAGGGGAGTTTGATGCGATGATTTTGAGTCGCATTTATAGACTGGTTTGATATGTGTTTTATGCTTTTATTAGTCATTTTTGTGGTTAATGCTGCATAATTCATCCATTTTGGTCTTTGCTACTATTCTATGTCAAATCCCCTTTATTTCATTGTTTTGAGCATTAATTGCCAAGATATTATTATTTGTGTGAATTTATGTGGCTTCATGTTTGAATTTCATGGAGAACAAGTATCTACTTCCGTCGATACCATCGACGGAAGTCGATACCATCGACCATGCCACAGGTTGCCAGCCGCAAATATCAACACAGAGTCGATACTCTCGACAGGGATGTCGATGGTATCGAGTTGCCATCAGGTTGTTGGCGAGGAAGCAGCCGATAGTATCGACACCAAGTCGATGCCATCGACACACGAAGGATGCAACGTCGCTATCTATAAAAAACCGACATCTAAAAGGGAGTCAATACCATCGAATCGCGTCAATGGTATCGACGCCGTAAGATATGTGTTTGATTTGTAATGATCTAAATTGGATGAGCATGGTTAATCAGCGACCTAATGAGGGAGATATACCTAATTACGACCGTCCAGACGAAGGGGAAGGATTCTAATCATTGCACGAGCACCAAGGAGCGGCAGAGAGGAGAACGGAGGCTAGAAGCTCATACCAGTTGATCCGGAGGCCGAAGAAGACGGATTCCACCACCGACAGGTAGGAGAGAACGTGTTCCACGCCAAGGATCCACCAGTTCTTCTCCGTTCAGGGGTTTCACCTCTCATTTCACATTTTTCATATGATTTCCCCTATCTATACCTTGTACTTGCTTGAGATGAACATGCAGGGCTAACCCCCTTTGTCTTTAGGACCGGGAGTAGCCCGAGAATTCATTGTATGACAATTTTATTATGATAATTCATATTTTATCTCTTAAATCCGTGGTATGATTTCGTTTTCTCAATATATTGTTATGCTTGATCACCATAATAATAACCTAATGCCCTTAATCACTTTGAAAGAAGGATTAACGGCTGAAAAGAGATAAAATTCACATTAATCGACAAATCCCTTGAACAAGGTGGTGTAAAATTAATGGTGGATACTGCGAGATCGTTTATAATGCACCTAGCTAGGATATAGGTTACTACGACGGTGGAACCAACCTAGACCTAGGTAGTGAATTGCACCACGACAGAGGGTAATTATGTTTTTAGGCCACTACCCGGATAGAGAGATAAAATTGAGGCATCATATAAAACCTAATACAATGAAAACCTGCGGTGAAACTGCAATCCTAAAGATATTCTTTTGAATTGGTTAAATTAATATTTAATCGATCGTTTGTTTTGTTTTATGTTCTTTTTCTCTTTTTAATTTTCACAACAACCCTTCATTTTTATTCGGCTTAGCTGATCACGAATAGTTAGTAGGAGTCTCCAACAGTTCCCAGTATCCCTGTGTTCGACTCGGGGCTCACAAGGCCTGTATTACTTCGACGCGTTCTCTTGCGTTTCAGCGCATACTAAAATTGTGTCACGATTGCGAATGGACATCCGTGATCTATCCATTCTATAATCAAAGAGAAAAAAAGTATATATTACAACAAGATTAGGGTCTAGGGTTAACAGATTAGAGTTTTTGCATGGTTAAAACTTTAGGCTAACAAATACATGTGATGTCATTCTTATATATAATAAATGTATACCACCTATGCCATTCTTGAACACCTAATCTCACTAGTAAGTGTATAATGTGTATTGGGCTTTCAAGAAAATTTTAGCAGCATTTCTCTGCTTTCTCCAAGTACATATGTACTTAGAGAACAAACGGGGAAATGCTGCCAAAATTTTCTTGAAAACTAAATACACATTATACACTTACATCCTAAGTGATATTAGGTGTTCAAGAACAGTCCCAAACCAGGGACTATCCAAGATTTAATCCTAATGAGTAAATCTTGGACGGGTTTCTAGGTCAACAAATACATGTGCTGTCATTCATATATATAATAAATGTGTACCACCTATATATCCCATTCTTGAACACCTATTCTCACTAGTAAGTGTATAGTGTGTATTGGGTTTTCAGGAAAATTTTGGCAGCATTTCCCCACGGTTCCCCAAGTACAGATGTACTTAAAGAACAAACGAGGAAATGCTACTGAAATTTTCTTGAAAACCCAATACACATTATACACTTACATCCTAAGTGAGATTAGGTGTTCAAGAATAGCCCCAAACCGGGGTCTATCCAAGATTTACTCCTAATGAGTAAATCTTGGACGGGTTTCTAGGCCAACAAATACATGTGTTGTCATTCTATAATGTTGATTACAACATTTCGAGTGTCCATGCATGTTCATCATCAAGATAAAGATTACACATATATTAGTATGACCTAGGGATGGCGAGATTCATAATTTTGTGAAATTTCAAACTAGCTCATGCATTATCTCGATCTAAATCATACAATAGGGATTCATGTAGATGTTAGGGTGACACATCACTACAAAATCAGAGATTTAACATTAAGGTTTTAATATCGTACATAGATTTATCACAAGATTTCAGAAATATAGTTAATTCAAGATTATGGTGAAATGTGTATTAGGGATTTAATGTATTAATTCAACATGCATCAAAATTTATAGAATTAGGTCAAGCATTAGTATTAAATTGCAAATGTATCTTCTTCTTCCTTCTCCCTCCTTACCAAATGGATAAAAGCAATGCCACAACTATGTGGGCTGGCCACGACCGTGGATGTGTTGGCCTACCACGGTCGTGCTAGCCAGCACGACCGTGGTAGGCTAACACAACCATGGTCGTGGCCAGCCCACACGATCGTGGCCTTGATGTAATCCATTTGGTAAGGAGATGGAGTAGGAGGAAGAAGAGTTGGAGGAAGACGAAGGGAAGCGGCCTACTATTGGTAGCAGCATGGAGATGGAGGTGGCGGTGTGAGGAGAAGGGTGTCGAGGATGCAGTAGGAGAAGGGTGTCGAGAAGAGAAGGAGAGGCGACGACCGTCTGCAGAGAAGGAGAGCCAGGGGAGGAGCAGGAGACCGCTGGAGAGGAGAGCAGCAGCAACAATAGCGTTGGCGAGGATAGAAGCAGCAATAGAGGCACCGGCTACGAGCAGCAGAAGCACCAGCAACAGCGGCGGCGACCAACAGGTTGAATGTGGGTGTCGTCAAGCGATTTTAGGCGAGCAACAGGAGAGGAGTGATAAAACCAAATAAAGGGGAAGACTCGGGTGATCACGGGTCTATTAAGTTTGTAAACGGTGGCAGTTCTCTACAAAATCGACACATAAAACCTTAAGTGTTGGTTGATAGTAACAAACCTACATACAATTGGACATTCCTTTACCCTAATTTTTTTTACGGGGACGGCGTGCACACCCTTATAACGTCGGTTATGCTAAAACAACCAACACCCATATGGAACTTTTGGCGCAAATTTTATCTATATTCAGTGTCAGTTATTAGGTAAAACATCGACGTTGTATCTGATACTTTGGCACAATTTTTTTTGCTCGAAAAAAATGGATTTTCGCGGGCTACTTTAGTCTTCGATTTCTTTTCTTCAACTGACACTGAATGAAAAGTGATACATGTGTCTGGATGGTCTTCAAATATAGACGTCACATGTCCTTATTAACCAACATGTAATGGAACCAGCGTCAGTGTTACTAAAAAACTGACGCCTCAGCGACGTTGAACGCTATTTCTATAGTAGTGAATTGCCCTTAACACCTTAGAGGGTAATGTTAAGTAATATTTGAAATAGAAAATTTGTAATGTGGTGAATGATGGAAATACACTAGTTTTAATAATCATCTTCTATTAAAAAACTCAAACTTTCATATTTAAAAAAAGGTTGAGTGACCCATTTAAATTAGTATTACATTATTATATTACCAAATTAGATATGTGGGTTCCTTATAAGCCTAGTTGGTGAGCAATTGTGTTTGACTTTGATCGTTTCATTTACTAGACCAATTGTCCCTATCTCGTGCATACGTGTGCCACAAAAATGAAAGGGGAGGTTCACAATGAATATTTGGAATAATAAAAAACTATTGAGGATGTTTAGGAATGCCTAGTTTATTATTTTTAGTTTATGTAATTTAGTATATGCGTTCCCTTTATTATCTAAGTTAATTTGTTTTATAAATTTTTATGTTGTCATTTATAAAGAGATAAATGTGATGTCATTGTGCTCTACCTAAAATTTCATGTACTAAAGATAATTGGATTTTAGGTTATAAATTTTAGAAGATAAGGTTCAGGAAAGATAAACTAAAAAGATTATGTTCTATGTAAAAATGGTTGACTGTTTTGAAACGTTAAGATGGTTGTTGGGTGAGATACCTGGCTTGGAACACACTACCAGTTTCTAGATGTATGATTGATGACTACCTAGTGGTCTCCTACATCCACATATTAGAGAGTAGTGCAAGCCATTAGAGCACATCTAGATTATGAGGGAACCCTGGATTATCATCTTGCATTTGATGGACTAACCGAATTCTAATATTGAAGATATATAGATCGGCCCCATAAGGGAGGCGTTTCTAGGAAAAAGTCAATATTCTTCCAAGCTCTCTCCATCACACTTTTAGTTTGTAGTCATAGAAAGAGTAGGAGATGTAGGAAGCATTATTTGGATCCATAATATAAGTGTGAGGAGATGGATGCATCGTTTTCCCTTTTGTGGAAACTCTAGGAGTAGGCTATGTTTATGTACGCTTTTGAATCCATCTGTATTACCAGACTGCCAATATGCATTGGGGTCTTCATGAAAAGGTGTATGATGAAGGAGGGTTTCTTCGAGCTTCCAACTACTCATGGAGAGGCTACAATAAATGGGGGGCATTTGAACCCCCTTTATGTGGCATTTAATTTTGGATCCTTCCATGGAAGAATTCCCCTCGTCCTAGAGTGCCATGGAGGCCATGCAATAGGGCTTGTATATAGTTCTTAAAGATACCAAGAAGGAATGAAGTTTGGGCAATCCCACAAACCAAATAGGATATTGACACAGCCTAGAGAATCTAGGCAGAACATTCTCCACTTGAGGAGGCCACAACCTGTGAGAACAACCCCAACTTTTAGTTCTCACACAGTCTATCACAGGGTGGAGATGCTACCTTGCTGGTTGGATGAGTAGGCCTGAAGCCAAGCAGAAGGGAAGCTAGGATGTAGACCATCCTCTTCACTGGATGAAAGGCCAAGGCATTCAAGACTGCCAAAGATGAACGCTGGTGAAAGTCCTCTATTATCACGAAAGATGAAAGGATCTACTTCACTCAGATAGTTTGGGTTATGATTAGATGCCTTTGTTGGATCCACGGAGATACAAAGGAAAGAAGGTAAATTTTTGGATAAATCCAAAGTTTGTTGGATCCATGAAGATACAAAGGAAAGAAGGTAAATATGTCGATAAATCCAAAGTATATACTAAAGTATTAAAAAAATCATAAAAAATTTGTATGTTAGAAAAACACAAATAAGGAACCATTAGTAATATAAAAATGTGTTTTGTCACTCCATGAACTTTTGTTTTGTATTTGATGCTCTTATTGAAATTTAATCCACATAATAAGAAATGCATGTACCAAATGAAAGTGTATCATTATAGATTTTAATCAATGATTAAGCAAATCCATTAACGTGCATCTAGACCTTTATAATGATGTATATCCCTGTGTCTGAACTTAATTTGAATTGTACTACTTTGCTACTTGGTTTTGTGCTAGAAAATCAAAATAGGGCTAGAAAAACAAAATGCAAGTCTAGGAAATACCTAAATGATTTGGTGAATGTCCAGAACAAATTTTGATACATATGTTATGGTGCATGTTACCTTATTGTATTATCCAATGTGACTAAATATGTTTATATATGGTGTTACATGATCCTAATCCTATTTACATGCAATAAACCCTACTTTAGTTTTAGAGAGATTGCTAATACAAAACAAATCCCAATATCATATGTGCAACCTTTATTGATATAAGAATATAAACGTGAGTTCTTTGATCAATAATGGTGGCTAAGTTTGATGAGTTAATACATGTTACCTAATTTAGTATTCTAAACCCAAACATAGTGGTGAAACTCGAACTAATGTGTAATGGGTGTGGCGTAATATTTATCAATGTTTATGGTCTTTCAGACCAATATAAGAGAAATGATTGTTTAGAGAATCACTCAGTATAGATGCAGTATAATACTAGATTTAATATTATATTAAAACATGAGTCATAACCCATTTGACCTAAGATATAACCTAGAAGGGAAAATTGGAAAGCTAATAGACAATTGGTGTGTTTCTACAAGAGATTTACATTCAGTATCAGTTTCTCATCCCAAGTTATTGCACACTCAAGGTAAATAGAATATCATCATTGACACGATTCAATTACAATTCCTATGAAGTACTTTGAGATTAAGCTACTTTTAGACTTCAATATTTCATCTTTTTTATATCCAGTAATGCTTTGAGCAATCATATTTCATTCAGATTGATTCATGTCGCCCGATTTTCAAATTTCAAATATTTAATATTTATATTACTTTTAGATACTCGATATGTCTATGCTCGGTTCAGATTATTTTCTCAAACCTTTAGACTTAGATGTCATGTATCTAATATCAAAATTAAATTAAGGCATCCTATTAAAATCAGAGCTTCATACTAAGATTTATCCAGACAATAAAAATATCCTATTTCATAATCAGATTGGATTAAGTTCTAGATTAAAGATCTAAGATACAAACTCATAGGTAAATTAAGATTAAAACATATGAAATTAATAATGTAAATAGTAAAATGACATCAGAATATTAACTCTATATATTATGCGATAAGTCATCACCAAAGAGTCTCATGATGATTTAGATAGTATGGGTGTCATAGAGGGCACATTGTATCAAAAGAGGGTGTGTTGCATCATAGAGGACACTTCAGTGCTAACAGAGGGCATGTTGTGCCAAAAGAGGGTCTGTTGCACCATAGAGGATATTATAGTGTCACCGAGGAAGTCTTATTGTTTAATGGCGACCGTTAATGGATAAAAGATGAAAATAAAATATACATCAAATAATTTGAGATTAAATCTTTCAGTTAATGTTTTTTTGCTTTTCTATTACTACTAGAAATTTAATGCCACTTACTCTAACATAGATATTCCTACTTGTCCATGGTTGGGGTAAGATCTCCATATATTCTGAGCTTCAAGAAGACCTATAAAGATAGGAACACATCCATAGTTTTAACAAGTTTGTTTGGTGGGGCACCATCTACACAATCCAACATCCTAGGATAGAATAAAAATTGTATGCGCCGTGTATTCAAAATTTCTTTTAGAATTTGATGTTTCGAAATTTCTTTCCTAATCATTTACAAGAATATATTTTACAAAACTAGTCTATTTTGCTTTCTTTCTATCATTATTGTAATGAGTATCACATTGGTGACACTCCCCAAACAAAAAATTGAAGATTGTTTATGCTTCTACTAAAACATTTTGGGTGTTACAATATATAAGAGCAATAATGCAGATGGATACCATGTGAATTCTCATGTTCTTAGTTTCAATTACCAACTAGAAGCCTAGTGAGGCTATGATACATATTTAAAAACATAGTTGGTAGCCCTATCACGCAAGGAATTCAAGAATGATAGTGAGTTAGTGGTCTATTCAGATGATAGAAGTTGAGCTATGAATCACGATTAGGTACAAATTTGCTTCAAATATTATGTCATAACTCCAGGTTTTCATATATCATTCCCTTTATCTTTCCAACATGTTTGGTATTAAAAAAGCTTATGGGGTATTGCAGAGGGAATGATATGAGCATAGAAATACACCTATGATGCTCATCTAACCCTTTAAGGAGCTTGTGGTATGAAACATGTGCAATAGTGAGGTGTTAAGATAAGTATGATGAGACATACCACCTTCAGATATATGGCCAACTGACATATACCAAGAGGTGAAAAAAAGTCAAAATAGAAAATATGAGGTAGGTGGCCACCAAAACCTAATTTCATACTAGTTTGAACCCTCAAATACATGTCAAGGTCTCATTCTTGACATATACTAATGAATATAATATCAAGGTAGAGCTAGAACCCCAAGGTGGACAGTACATGGAAATTTAGAGGAAAAACTTCTATAAGGTGGTTAGAATACAAATATCTTGATTTCTAAGGTTTTATACCTCAATATAGACTTAATGATATTATAATATTAGGAAAATTTTATATATTGAAACCCTATACGGAGTGAAGTGACATAAATAATGGGCCTTAAAATTCTAGAGGGTGATCTTAGTGATTTTTGAAATAGAAAATTGTATAGTGGTGAGTGATGGAAGTAATTCAGTTCTATAACATCTTATGTTATAGAAATTCATGTTTATGTATCTTCAAAAGTGATTAAGTGATCCATTTAAGTTATTAGTACATTATAAAATTTCCAAAAATGATTTTGGGTTCCTTACAAGCCTAGTTGGTGTACAATTGTGTTTTGCTTTGATCATTTTCTTAAGTAGACCAGTTGGCCCTATCTAGTGCATGCATGTGCCACATAAGTGTAAGAGGAGATTCACGATGTATATTTGTAATAATTAAACATTGTTGAGGATTTTCAGGAATTCTTAAGTAATCAATTTTAGTTTATATGATTTTAAATTGAACTTTCATGTGTTATTTAAGTTAACTAGTTTTATAATTTTATTTTGATATTGTTTTTGAGAAAGATCTAGATTTAGTGTTACTATGTTACTATGCTCTATCCAAAATTTCATTTACTTTAGATAATTGGTTTCAAATTAATTAGTTTATAAGATAGGGTCAAAAAATATTATCTAAAATATTATGTTCTTTGTAAAACTGGCCAACCAATTTGGAAAGCTAGGATGGTTGTTGGGTGAAAGACTTGATGTGGAATATGTTATAGTTTCTAGTTGTACAATTAGTATCTGATACCCAATGGTCTTCTACCTCCACACATTTGGAAGGAGACCAAGTCATTGGAGCATGTCTTGATTGTGAGGGAACCCCATATTTCCCTCTTGATTTTTTTTGAAATAATCGGATTCCAAGATTGAAGATAAATAGATCAACCTCTTGCATGAGTGTTTCTACAAAAAGAACAAGGGATAAAGGCCATCTCTTTATAGGCTATCTCCATTGCATTTTTAGTTCATAATCATAGAAAGAGTAGAGTCTGAGAAGTTATAGGAAGCATTAGGTGGGTCCACAGTATGAGTTTGATTAGATAGATGTATGATTTTTTCTTTTATATTAAGTCTAAGGAGTAATATGTGTCTCTATAAGCTCTGGAATCCACCTACATTTCCAATAGGACGATAGGCATTGGGATCTCTATTAAGAGGTGTGTGATGATCGAAGTTTCTTTGAGACTTCCAACTTCTCATGCTGAGGTTGTAGTGCATGTGGACATCTGAACCCTCTTGTTGTGGCATCTGATTATGAACCCATCCATGGAAGAATTCCCCCTCGTCCTAGAGTACCATGGTAGTCCTATAGCAGGGATTCTAGTTCTTCAAGCTACTGAAAAGGCATAAAGTTAGGGAAATTCCATAACCCAAACATGATATGGACATGGCCTAGAGAAGTCACACAGAGCATTGTCCACTTGATAAGGATACAATCCCTAGGAATAAACCCTCTTTTTGGTTCCAACACATGCTAGCTCTGGGTGGAGGTGCTACCCTACAGACTGGATGAGAAAGCTTGAAGACAAGCCATGGTAGCGGGGATGTGGGACACCCAATTAGAGGGAAAGGGACTATCCTTATTGCTGGAATAAGGGTAAAGGCATTATGATAGACAAAGATGAACTCTGGTAGAACTCCCCTATTTTTACAGAAGAATGGAGGAGCTACGTAAGGAAGCACATGTTGGTATATATGACCGTAGAATGAATCATTTGGTGATTGTATGAGGCATCATATACTCGATTTGATAATATTAATATTGGTAATTTCATCTATTATGCCTATCTTAGGTATGACATAATGACACAAGCATAATATATGTCAAAAGAATGATGTAACTTGATGATATATGTCTTCTGGTTGAGGACTTGAAGAATGAGATCATATGTATCCTAAGAGTACATACATTCTTGTTATCTCCCTGGTCAGATATTACTGTTAGCAAAACATATGACAATAATACATAAGACTAAAATGTGGCTTGACTGGTGACAGAGTCTCATTGGTCATGACATTTGATATCAAGTCAAACACAAAGGTATGTGTTAAAGAACTATATATTAGATAGTCCCACCTTGAGAGTTATACATCGAAACCATGAAATGATAGTTAGAATCATCTCTGAAAGTGATAGTGGTGATTTTGGCTCTTAGACCTAAAGGCACTACACTCATCACATGCCATTCAATGAACTTTGATACCATCCAATGTGATCATGAATAAGGGTTTCCATAAAGGTGGTGACCGGGTACATTGTGACACATGGATATTGATTGTGAGTGATGTTGATGGGATTTGTCCCTCTCATTGAGAACTTGGTATCATGGACCCTTGATAAGTGTGATTCATAAATAGATGTCCCTACTAGGACGAGTCAACATGTGATATCAAAATTCATTGTATCTCAACAATCTTCTCTAGTTAAACAAATATAGATTTAGTATTGAGAGGATGAAAATTCCATGCCTCAGATTTAATCTAAATATTAGAGATAAAGGAACTATACAATCATGTTAACACTAATCATGGATTGTAGGTTGAAGTTGTTCTCTAACTTTGTAATTAATTGGATAGAAATGATGTGTTTCTAGATACCACTCATTGACTTGTGTTGTCATAATGGTTATGGACTTCACTGCCAAGGTAGGACCTATAGGGTCACACACCTACGATTCACTTGGAATATGAGTTTGCTCATGGATAAGGTTTAACTTAGTTACTAAAATTGTTTAAGTAATCAACTTAGACAACAATGGTTGTCAGTCGATCGAATTGATGTCTACTCCACTAACTAGTCTACTAGATGATATAACCATCCAAGCAACCATTTATAGTGTCCAACTGACCGACTAGATGATCAATATAATTAGGTCAAACAAAATATGAAAAATGATCAATTTGACTAGGTCAAACAATTAGTAATATTGCAATAATACATTTTTCATCACATTAAAAGACAAACTAATTGGTCATTGATCGCAAGCCAACTGACTGAGTGGATAGTCCAGTCAATCGAGAGTGTGTGCACCAATTGAATGACTGGATGGTCAAGTCAATTGACTGGCCATGCTCATCAGCTATCAAACAATGAGATCTGACTTTTCATAACCCCTAGGTTTCAGAAGCCTTATCCCTTCACTCATATATAAGGAGGGGGTGGTCGAGGCTCAAAATGCACAATAGACACAAAATCAAAGAGGAAGTTAAGATATTGTCTCAAGATTTACAATATTGGTAGCGTATGAGAGAGCCTAGAAATCTTACCAAAAAGGGAGAAAAAGCAAGGGGAAAGGGAGTTGACGCTAGCATGATGACAAATGGAAGGACATCACTTTCACATTGGCTCTAGAAGCGCAATGTGGAGTTTCAGGTGATCTGCTTAGATTATGTAGACATGTGGAAGATTTTGTTCCCATGCAAGGAGGACATCATCAACCATCATCTGTGTGTGCTACACCAGGAGGATGTATATGGTTGTCATCTGTGTGCTACTTGAGAAAGAAGCACATCTCCCTTCAAGAATATCCGCTAGATGCTAGACTTTCTCCAAGACATGATATGTCTTGTACCCTCTTTCCTAATATGCTATTGTTTACGAGATTTACTCATTTAGGAAATATGGGAAGCAATTTTTTTATTTCCTATGCGTGATATATTCTTATATTTCCCTACTTTGGTATCAGAGGCATGCCAATTTACGGTGTATTGGGATTTAAATTGATATGATCATATTTAATTTTATTAGTTTTATGCCATATGATGTGAATATTTAAATAGTCAGTGTGTATATCTAATTAAATACCACATACACTAGGAAACTTCCACTACATCCTATTCATATATATATATATATATATATATATATATATATATATATATATATAATATCACATTCATTCAATACCCACTTGGGTAGAGTGGAATTCGCTACCCGTCAACCAAAAAATTAACTATACGGTCAAAAAAGTAACTCACTGGAAAAAAGTAACTATATTGGTAAAAAAAGTAACTATATGACTAAAAAAGTAAATCTAGGTAGAATACACAGGAAATATATATGTAATTGTATTTTTTAATATGTTATTGCAAATTTAACTAACTCTGAATGAAAAGTAACAGTCTACAAGGTAAAGTAACCCTCTACTCGCCAAAAGTAAGAACTCAAAAAAGTAACCAAAATAGGAGGCGGGTAACTACCTGGTGAAGGTATTGAATATGGGCCCATATATATATATATATATATATATATATATATATATATATATATATATATATATATATATATATATATATATATATATATATATATATATATATATATATATATATATATATATATGCCCGCGTGGTTATCTATCCACTACAAACTGGGTTACTTTTTTGGAGTTTCTTACTTTACACATGTAGAGGATTACTTTACCTTGTAAACCATTATTTTTAAGGTATAAACATTTACATTTGTGACATCTATAACAAATATACAATAACATATTTATTCTAGAATTTTTGTTGTGCTTGTTGCACGCTTTTACTTATTGAGTCAAATAGTTTTTTCAGTCAACATAGTTATTTTTTTCCCACATAGTTACTTTATGACCAAATAGTTACTTTTTAGATGACACGAGTAGTAAATTCCAGGCTAACCACACAGGTATTAATGATAAGCCATATATATATACATATATATATACATACATACATACACACACATATATATACACAATCCATGAATGTCATCACAAAATGATTTTGGTGGTGGATGTATGCGTGGTTATGGCCAATACCTCTTGGATTCTTGTGTGCTTGGATGGTTTATTTTTTTCTTGTAAATTAGGTTTATGTTATGAGCCTTCCTCATTATTATTTAAATATAGTTAATGCCTAATGCCTATGTTTCCCTCGAATGTAACTCGATGTATTCATATGAAACAATATAATATGTAGATAAGATTAGTATTAGTTTCCCTTTTGGCAAAAAGAAGATGTTCAACTTAGGTGAGTTGGCTGACTGGGAGTCAAGTCAATCAACTGTGGTACTTCAAGAACCAACCAATCATCTACAGGCCCAACCGGTTGACTAGAAGAGTCCAACCAATCGCGTGACCCATGATCCAGTTGACTGACCAACGAAGACCATCCGGTTGACAAGAGGATGAACCGATTGACTGGATGCTCCAGTCGACTGACCGTCCTATTCCAACACAAGATGTTTGAAGACAAGAGGATAGATGTTATGTATGACCTTAAGTGGACAACAATTCTTATGGATCCAAAGAATTGCATTAGTATGCATAACCATCGCTCATATATTTGTGATTGCATGCTTCCCTTGTGGATAGATAATGATATGATACATTAATGAGAATGTACATGCATTTATAACTGAAATCCATCAATTTATATTAAGTCTTAGATGCTTTCTATAAGTAGCACACATGAAAGGATTAAAAAGTTGTATAGGTTACGCCAAAGCATGTTAAGTCATTCATCTCATAAAAGTGTGATGCCAGATATGTAGGTTCTGCCAAAGAAAGGTTAATAGTCTATAGTGTTGGCTTCTGGGTCAGGCTTAACTAGGTCATCTTAATGAGATTAAGTGCCCAAAAGAATACATATAGGATATGACAAAGAGTTATGCACACCATCTATCCAATAGTTACATTAGAAGCAATTGAAAAATGTTGTCTAAGATGTGGGAGATCAGCTAAAGCTGACTCATGATTTGATAAAATGCGGATCTTGGATCACTACAAGATTGTAAATTACAATCTTCCAAATGGATGGGAGGGTCATTAATTGAACAAAATAATTGGAGTGATAATTAATTAAAAGCATAATTATGTCGTCAATAATTTTAAATCAAATCAAGTGTTTTGACAAATGCAAATTTTTTATCATAAAAACAAATGGCAAACACCAACGCTTTTTTGTTGTGATTGTTCTTGATAAGGAAAAACTAAAGGGTAACAACGTCCATGACTGATTTAGGACTATGAGAATCATTCTCACTTAAGACTGCAAGCGCTATGTCCTGGGGACACCAGACCACTCCCATCACACCTAAGGATGAAAGAGATGCTTACAAAAACACTCTGAGGATGTTTTAGATGTCAGATGTCTAATGTTATGCTCAATGAACTATGAGATGTAGAGACTCATGAGAACATGGAAGTTATTGAGATGGGAACACATCTCAAGAATATGCTTTAGGATCAGGCAAGACAAGAAATATATTATATCTCAAGGGTGTTGTTCAAGCGCAATATGGTAGAGGGAGATCCAATTAGGCCCCATGTTGTTAATATGATTGGGTACGTGGAAAACCTAGAGAGACTAGAATTTTCTTTAGGCCAAGAGTTAGCAACATATGTTATTATGTAATTGTTGCTTGAATCACATAGCAGTTTGCCATGAACTACAACATGATCATTTTGTTAAGCCGATGTCTGAATTGATTGTCATGTTGAGAACTTCCAAGATACACATGAATAAGAACAATAATAAATCTATGATGATGATATATCGAGAAAAGGGGAAGTCCAAGGGCGAAGGCAAGGCAAAGAACAGTTCTAAGTCTGTCCAGAAGCCCAAGTCTTCTTCACTTAAAGTGAAGGGAGGCATGACTAAGGAAGGGAACTGCACCATTGCAACCAAGTGGGACACTAGAAAAGGATTTCCCTCTTTACATAGAGGAACTCTGGTAGAAGAAATGAGGGAGAGACACCCCTACTTCATGTACATACGCTAATGAGATAAATATTACTACTTCATCATCTTAGATATTGGATACCTGATGAGGTTCTCACATATGCTATAATGTGCAGGATCGGAGAAAGCCTTTAAAGAATGGTTAAGGTGGAGCAGATGGAGAAAGAGTTGTTGCTGTTGTAGTTAGAACCTATCATTTATCTCATCCCATTGGGCTTGTAATAGAATTAGATAATTGCTATTATGCACCTGCCATTTATAGAAACACCATTTATCTTGTTTAGATAAGAGTGGATTCATTTTCATATAATGGATGGTAGATGTTTTCTTCTATGATAGCACCCAAATGTCTCATGATTTACATTTATTAGGTCTAGAGACAAGTGTATATGATGTAAATATGAAAAGTCTAAAAATTTGATAAATCAAATGAGACATACCTCTGACATTGTCGTTTAGGACACATAAAAGAGAGACACATTTCTAGATTCCATAAAGATGGTTATCTAGAATCTTATGGTTTTGAATCTATAGAGACATGCAAGTCTTGTTTATTGGGCAAGATGACAAAAGATCCTTTCACTTGGAAATAATGACAGAGAAAGTTATCTATTAGAACTCATACATACTAATGTATGTATATCCTTTAGAACAAATGTTATAGGTGGTTTCCAGTAGAAACTTCTATATGATCGATGTGGAGGATACTTGAATGAAATGGTTTGAGGACCATCTAGGAGACCATGGTATTGTACCAGAATGGACTCTAAAAAGAAGTTATCATACCTTTTTGGGCACAATGCAATTATTGATGATTCTAGATGATCTTCCAACTTCCTTCTTGGGGATATGATTTAGAAATCATAGCTTACACAAAACTATGTATCATCTAAATTGGTTCAAAAGACACCATATGAAATATGACTTGGAAAGTGTATCGATGAGTCTTTTATGAAGATTGGTAATGTGAATCATTTCAGAGAAATAGTTTCTTGAAAAGTATGGTCTCAAAACAAATAAATATTATTTGTTGGATATCCCATGGGATGCAATTTTTTGAATCCATCTGACAACAAAGTGTTTGTCACTAGGATTGATTTGTTCCTCCAAAGTAATTTGATTCCAAAGGAAAGAGTGTCAGAGAAGTAGAACTTGAAGGAGTTCAAGACCAACAAGAAACCATTAAAGCTATAGAGGTATAGTAGGAATAGGGAGAGTTACAAACTAATGTCGAATACCAAGTTCCTCACGTAACACATGAACCTCGTAGATGTAGTAGGACACACTTTCATCTTGTAAAGATTTTGATATCTTAGAACTCAAGAAGGAAATGGGTTGGCCATAGATGATGAGCCAACAACCAACCTAGCAGCTATTGAGGTACCAAAATCTAAGAACTGGCTTGAGGCCATGAGATCTAAGATGGACCCTATGTACGCCAATAAGGTATGGACCATGGTGGATCCACCTAAAGGGGTAAAATCCATAGGGTTCAAGTGGGTTTTCAACAAGAAGAAAAACACTGATGGTGTCCATTAGGATCATGCTTTCTATTGCAGTTTAGCTACAAAGATCAATCTTGGCATTGAAGCAAGCATCTTGGAGATGGGATCTTTTATTTGACAAGACAGTCAAAGAGTTAGGTTTACTCAAAATGATGATCAAACCTGTGTTTACAAGAAGGCTAGTGAGAGCATAATTGTATGCCTCGTATTGTACATAGGAATGACATCCATACCCTATAGATAGTAATGACATGGATGGAAAGTGCCTTATATATGAAGGGTTTAAGCAAAGCATCATATGGGATATGAATCAAGATCTATAGAGATAGATATAGAAGGCTTCTCGGCCTAAGTAAGAGTACATATGTTGACAACATGGTGAAGGGATTCATCATGTAGGACTCAGATAGAGTAAAGTTACCCATGTGCCATGGAATTAGTCTCTCTAGAGCCCAATGTCCCAGTTCCTTTAGAGAATGTGAGATAAAGAGTAATATGCCATATATGTCCACAAGTGGATCTATCATGTATGAGATGTTTTTTACTTCTCCTAATGTCTTGTATGCTTAGGCATGATGAGAATATATCAATAAGATCATGGTGAAGGCCACTGGACTACCATAAAGAACATACTTAAGTAGCACTAAGGATCAGTTCCTTGATTTTGGTGATAAGGAAGAGTTGTGTATAAAGGGTTACATTGATGCAATCTTATGAATTGAAAAAGATATCGATCATAATTTATGTTTTTCCTTAACAACAAAACTATAAGCTGGAAATATTCTAAGCAAGAGATAGTTAGTATTGACTATAATCAAAGCTAAGTACACTGCTACTTTGGAAACAACAATGGTATTGTATCGATCAAGGAGTTCATTGGTGAACTTGGGGTGGTTCCAACCATTAACGATGCAATAGAGATGTTACAACAACAATGGAGCTATTGGATAGGCTAAAGAACCCAGATCACATTCTACATCACTCCCATCCATAGGAAAGATTGGACATCGAGGAGTTGTGAAGATTCACATCAACTAGAAGCAAATGTTGTTGACCCGCTGACAAAAGTACTTGTGTAGTAGAAACATGATGGTCATGATGAATCACTTGGAATTGGATTCATAGGTGATTGTCTCTAAGTGGAAGTGGGAGTCTATTGGTATATATGTAGGTAGAGTGAATTATTTGATGATTGTATGGGGCATCATGTACTAGATTTGATAATATTAACAAAGGTAATTTTGTCTGTAATGTCTGTCTCAATTATGAGATAATGACACAAGCATAATAGATATCTAAAAAATGTTGTTACTCAATGACACATGTCTTCAGGTGGAGGACCTGAAGAATGAGACCATATGTATAATAAGACTACATACAATCTTGTTATTCCTCTAGTCATATATTATCATAAAAGAAAAATAGATGACAATAATACAAATACTGGAATGTGTGTTGACCGACGACAACGTCTCATTAGTCATGATATTGGATATCAAGTCAAACACATAGGTGCATGTTGGAGAACAATGTTGCAGCTAGACCCACCGTGAGACTGATACATTGAAACTATGAAATGGTAGTCAGGATCAACTCTCAAAGTAATAGCGGTAATTGTGGTTTTTAGTCCTGAAGTCACTACACTTATCACATGTCATTTGAGGAACTTTGAAACCATCCAATGTGATTCTATATAAGGGTTTGTATAAAGGTGGTGATTGGATACATTGTGACATATGGGGATTGACTGTGAGTGATGTAGATGAGATTTGTCCCTCCTTTTGAGAGTTTGATATCCCAGACCCTTGACAAGAGAGAGTAAGAGATGCATTGACATGCTCGTTTGAGTTAATATGTGATATCCGGACTCACGATATCTCAAAATTCTACTCTAGTTCAAGAAACATAGATTGAGTATTAAGAGTATGATGATTATGTGCCTCAGATTCAATCTGGATATCATAAACAAAGGAACAATATGATCATTATAACACTAATAACATATTGTGGGTTGAAGTTGTTCTCCAACTTTCCAGTTATAGAGTTAGAAATGATGTGTTTCTAGATACCTCCCATTGCTTGTGTAGTCATAATGGTTATGGACTTCACTTCCAATCTACTATGAGATCTATAGGGTCACACACATAGGATGAACTTGGAATAGGAGTCCACTCATGGATAAGATTTAACTTGGTTACTAAAATTCTTTAGGTAATCAACTTAAACAATACTAGTTTTCAGTCGATCAATTGGAGTATCCAGTCAAATGACTAGGTTGTGGGCCAATGGAACCAACCAGTCGACTGGTAGAAGTATCCAACTAACCGAATAGATGACTAGTTTGACTGGGCCAAACAAAAGATATGAAATGGCCAGTTTGAATGGATCAAACCATTAATGATATATATAACGACATGCATTAATAATTACATTGAAATACATTTTTGTTTCACTAGTGAATTCAAGCCAAATGACCAACTGGATAGTCCTTTTAATCGACTAGGATTGGCAATCAACCTACAGAATGGTCCATTTGATTGACTAGCCATGCATAACGCGGTCAATCCATGAGATATGACTGATCTTATCTATTGGGTTTTTAAAACCCTAGCCCATCTACTCCTATATAAGGAGGGATATCCAAGGCTCAATGCTCACAATAAATACAAAGTCTAAGAAGAAGTCAAGAGATTGTCTCAAGATTCCTCATCTCACAGTTTTGGTAGTGTGTGAGAGAGTCTAGTAGTCTTATCTGGAAGGGAGATCTGAGATGGGGAAAGGAAGTCAACAATAGCACATTGACAAATTAAAGGACAAATCCTTCATGTTGTCTTTGAAAGCGCAACGTGGAGTTCCCAGCGATCCATTGGACTGCATAGAGAAATGGAAGCTTTTGTTACCACACTAGGAGGACGCCATTAACCTTCGTATGTGTGTGTTGCACTAGGGGGACGCCTATGTTGTCATTTATGTGTTACTTGAGAAGGAAGTACATCACTCTGTGTGAATAGTCACTGGACTTACTCCAATACAAGGTATCTTGCACCCTTTTTCCTAATATACTATAAATGACGTAATCTATTGATTAAGGAAAATCAGGGCAGAATTTTTTTGTTTCCTCAACATACTCTATCCCCATATTTTCTTACAGTGCAGACCTGGTAGTATGAGATAGAAAGGGTTTTTTTAGGTCAGATGGATTGAGTTCTAAATGGATCACTTGGTCCACCCACATAGATATAAGTAAATAAGGTAATTGTTTAGCTAAATCCAAAGTTTATACTATAGTTTTACATAAATCATATAAAAATCATCATATGCCATAAATATGCAAATAAGGTACCATTGGAAAGATAAAAATGTATTCTACCACTCCATGAACTTTAATTTTGTATTTGATGCTCCTAGTAAACTTATATCCAAATGAGAATAAATTCTTGTACCAGTGTTCAGAAAATCGGCCTAATCGGCCGAATAATCGGTTTTGGGGGTCTGTCGCTCCGAATATGAATAATCGGCCTATAATCGGTCCAGGACCGATTAATCGGCCTTTCAGGGGAATAATCGGTCGATTAATCGGCGCTTTTCAAAATCAAATGCTAGTAATAATTTTTTACATTAATTTTTTCTAATGCTACTATTGGTCATTACAATTACATTCTCATATTTTGCCTTACATATTTGGTTTTCTCCTCATATTTTCTCAATAAGTTTATAGTTAATGTTTATTGAACTGATCCATATCGTTGATGTTTTCTTATCTAATTTCATCAATGTTTCTAATTACTTCTTAATTCAATATTAGTCTATGAATTATCAATGTTTCTAATTACTTATCAATATTTCTTCTCTAATTTCATCAATGTTTCAAGTTACTTATTAATGCAATATTTGTCTATTACTTATCAATGTTTCTAATTACTTATTAATGTAATATTAGTATATGACTTATCAATGTTTCTAATTACTTATTAATGCAATATTAGTCTATTACTTATCAATGTTTATAATTACTTATTAATGTGATATTAGTCTATGACTTATCAATGTTTGTAATTACTTATCAATGTTTGTAATTACTTATCAATGTTTTCTTCTCTAATTTCATCAATGTTTCTAACTACTTATGAATTCAATATTAGTCTATTACTTATAAATGTTTCTAATTACTTATCATTGTCATTATTATATGGTCAATATATAATTTACATATGTTTATGATTAATATTTACAAAAAATCAATACCGATTAAAACCAAATATTCTCCCTCTTATACTCCTGCATACCGAATATACTCTATTTGATACCCTCTCCGCCCGTACACCGATTACTGCTTTTCAGAACAATGGATTGTACTAAATGAAAGAGTGCCATTACATGTCATAAAAATGCAAATAAGGTTACATTGGAAATATAAAATGTGTTCTACCGCACAATGAACTTTAATTTCATATTTGATTCTCCTGTTGGACCTATATCCACATGAGAAGAAATGCATGTTCTAAACAAAATAGTACCATTATAAATTAGTAATGAGTTACTAGACGTATATAATTATGTATAGCACAGTGTCTGAACTTAATCTGGATTATACTTCTTTTTTACTTGGTTTTATGATAGAAAATCAAACAAGTATAGAAAAGAATCAATGGAAGTCTCAAAATAACCTAATGATTAGTGAATGTCCAGAACAAATTATGATAAGCATGTTATAGTGCATGTAACCTAATTGTATTATCCAATCTGAGTAAATATGTTGATACATAGTGTTACATGTTCCTAACCCTATCTACATACTATAAACCATACTTTAATTTTAGAGAGATTGGTAATATCCAAAAAAATCCCAATATCATATGTGTAACATGTTGACTTGAGAGTTATGCATTGCCCATATTTTGATAATGACTTAAACATTCCATTCCTATGTATCTAATATGTTTGTTCAAATTGATTTCATGCTTTAGGTACATGTAAAGGATCAAATTACACAAGCCCTATGTTGTTCAAGTACAAGTCAAAAGCAAAGCAAGTGTGTGTTTTAGGAAATCACTTCACATGACCTTTGATGATTTTTGTAATCACTTGTATTGATGATATGACTTGTAACTATGATGAGAAAAATCGGGGACACTTAATTCCAACGTTTGATCACTCAAATGTCAACTTAGAAAATTTGTCACAGGTTGTTTATCGACCGAGTTTGAAACTTGACCAATCTAGTGATGGATTTTCTGGAGAGACCAATTGGTCGAGTTACACACTCATATAACTCGACTGACTGATTCATGGAGAAAAACTGATTTTGGCTCATCGGTCGAGTTTCCCAGAACAAAATCGATCAATAGTTTTAAAATTAGCTTTGTCATTTAGTGGATTGGTCGAGTTTCCTTTATTGAAACTTGACCAAATGTACTGCATGGAAAACACAGAAAAGTGATTATAACAATTGGTGAGTTGTTATGAGCAATAATAGATCCATTGCAACTTGAAAAATGACTATAGTTTTCCCTTAAGTGATCCCACACTCAAGGGAACACCGCAATCTATAAATAGGACATCTTGGAGTTCATTCCAAGTTTGCTCCTTCATGCTATTCTAAGTATTTGCTATAGTTGAGTGTATTACAACTCCTTGAGCCCCTTTCTCTCTCTATTTTACACAACATTTCGTGATTATGAGTGAGTTAGGTCATTTGTAAGAGAGATACTTCCTTGTACTTGTAAATCTCTCATTCCATTCCATCTTCCCTACCCCTTTCCTCAAAAGAAGAAAAGGTGAAGCAAGCTACTCCGAGTGAAGGTGGGGTTGTTGCTATTCTTCTTCAAGGTTGAAGAAGAGGTAAAGATCTTCTCCAAGAGAAGGAGAAGGAGAAGGAAACGGTTGAAGATCTAAGGAGAATGGATAAAACCTTGTCTATGAGTATGTAAGTCCTTAGAAGAAGGCGGAAGACTCTTATAAATTGGGTAAGTCATTGGTAAGGTTGAAGACTCTTTGTATTGGATAGGTAAGTCCCTCGGTGGTCTTGTGTTGTAACTCTTATTGGTGAATATACAGAGAAAAACACTTACGAAGTTCTAGAGGTTAACCTCTTTAGGTAGTGGAATGACTCTCTCCTAGTTTGGAGAGTGGAACCACTCTAAATGACCTTGTCAAGTGCTTGTTCCATTTTCTCTCATCCTTTCAATTCTTGTTAGTTAGGAATTCAAATTGTACTTAAGCTATTGGTTTTGATTGATATAGTTTGAAGGTCTAATCTATCTTGTAAGAATTTTTTAAGCTCTATTCAACCCCCCTCTAAAGACCTAGATCCAACCAGTGGTATCAAAGCCAAGGATCTTCTTCAACAATCTCCCACGAGACGAGAAAATGGGCGACAAAATACTTGGTTCACTCAACCTAGAGGGAGGCTTCTCCATGCATCCTCCAGTCTTTGATGACACCAACTTCCTTTATTGGAATGAGGTGCATGCAATTCTACATTCTAGGCATGAACTTTGACATGTGGATGGTGATGGTCACACCATACAAGGAGCCAACCAGAGTTGTTGTAACATGGAGTGAAGCTGCACTTAAAGAAGCCTAGCTCAATGCCAAAGCCGTAAGTAACCTCCATGCAACCCTTAACCCAATGGAGTTCAACCACATCTCATCTTGGGACACTGCCTATGAGATTTGGGATAAATTGTGCATCACTTATGAGGTCACAAAGCAAGTCAAGGAGGCTAAGATCTACATGTTAAACAATCTTCTAGAGAACTTCAAGATGGGGAAGAAAGAAGGGATTGCAGAGATGTACTCAAGACTCAATGTCATCATCAATGGGGAATCTGCTTTAGGCAACACTTTGGATAGAGGTTTAATCAACTCCAAGATCTTTAGGACTCTACCAAAGAGATGCTATTTAAAGGTGACCTCCATTGAAGAAGTGAGGATCCTTGGTGACATCCCAACCAAAGTGCCCATTGGCAACCTCCAAGCTCATGAGCCAAGGCTTGACAAGCAAGAAGAAGCCAAGAAAGAAGAGAAGGAAGCCAAGAAGATCAAAGATATTTCTTTCAAAGCACAAGTGGAGGCGGTCATCCTTCAACAAAAACTTGCTTGCTGGACTTCTCCTTCCTCCTCTAGTGAAGATGATGGACCAAGTTATGATGAATCAAACTACATCATGGGCAAGCACTTTAAGGGAAAGAAATCCTCATCCTCTACTCCTAGATGCTACAAGTGTGGACAAAAGGGGCACTACAAGAGTGAATGTCTCAAGTAAAGAAAGTCACACCACAAGGGTAGCTCAAAGAAGGAGGAACAGTGCAAGAAGGAAAGCAAGTACAAAAGGAAGGACACGAAGGAGAAAAGTTACAAGAATGTAGCTCATGCATCTTGGGAAGCTTCATCCTCAAGTAGATCAAGCTCCGAAGAAGATGGAAAGTGCCACCTTGCACTCATGTCCTCTACTAGTGAAGAAATTGGTGAGGTAAGTAAGGTAATACAGGTAAGATTGCATGAGTTATCTAACGAAGCTATTATTGATATGCTTATTTTTGCCCGTTCTTTTATTGCTAAATGTAAATCTAAAAGAAAAAGGTTAGGAAAACTTATTGATGATTTGTATGCTAAACTTGAAATTCTTGTGCTTAATGAGTAAACTCATCTTGATAGCACTGATAACTTGTAAGTATAATATCTTGATCTTAAACTCCAATACAATGGAGTTGAAGTAGAGAATGGTGTATATCATAAGAACGTTGAAACTCTTAAGGAAGATAACCAAAAGTGCCTAAAGGAGCTTAAAACTCTTAAAATTGAGAATGCTAAATTTTAAGCTTCTTGTTGATGCTCGTTGGGATGAGAGAGATGTTTATCTTAATGAAATTCAAGTGCTTAAATATGAAAATTATAGGTTTCTTGGTCAAGTTAATGATTTATCTTCTAGACCTATCTTTCCTAGTAATGATATTACTTCTATTTCTCTTGAGAAAGATTCTTATTTGACTAAATCCCTCTGTATAGATTCCAACCTTGTTCTTGCTAGAGATGATATTGCTAGTTTGTATTCTACTATCATATCTCTTAATGATGATAATCATAGACTAAGGGCCTCTCTAGAGAAATTCCTCAAAGAGAAAAACTCCCTAAATGAAATCTTTGACCATTCTACCAAACAAAGTGGTACTAGTGGTTTGGGATTTGTAGGGGGTCACCAAAGGGAAAGAATAAAGGCAAAGGTAAGAAAAGGAGAAAGGAGACCTTGTTTCTTTATTGGAGAGTCCCCCGGAACTAAGAATCCTATGGTTTGTTCTTATTTCCAATGTGATGATCATTATTCTACATATTGTCCTTACAAGCCTAAGGGGACCAACCCTAAGATGAAATGGGTCCTCAAGCTAACTCTAAATCCCAAAGTTTGAGTTGGGAATCTACACTCTCCTTTATTGTAGAAAAAAGGAAGATGGATTGTTGATATTGGCTGCACTAAGCATATGACAGGTGATATAAGCCATTTCAACAATTTCACCAAAAAGAAAGGAGGTTTGATCACCTTTGGGGACAACAAGAAAGGTAAAGTCAAAGATGCGGGTGATGTAGGTGAATCCTTGTGTGTCAAGAATGTTCTTTTTGTGGATAGACTACATCACATATGTGGAAACACATCCCACTATCACATAGACAGCGAGGTGTTACGCAAAAACATGCAGAAAACCCCATAAGCCACTAATTACCAAAAACACAGGCTAACTAAAACCTATTTCAGAAAGCAGATAAACCAAGAAACTATTACATTTAGGTCCTCATCCTGCAAGGAAACATGTTATATAAACATTTACAAGGCTTGATACGTGTCCACAACTTAGGAGATCAGTTGTCTTGTCGTCACATAAGTTCATCACCTGTTATTATATACAAATTGACCCACATCTGGCCAGTAGCAGGATACACAAAACGTCAACGGCTATACATCGTGAAACAATGTCAAAACGCCTCCAAGGACCTGAGAGTACAGGGATGACTCTAAGACTCTACTATGAAACAACCCAAACAACAGCATGTCCATCGCTTGCTTCTACTGCTCGTCTTGCTGCTCAGCCGCAACTCTGCGACCACCACCATGTCTAGCTCAAACACCTAAAAAGGTTATAAACCAGCGCGGTGAGACACACAGTCCCAGCGAGAAATAAGACTCCCCTCTGAAACCATAAAACGATGGAAGGATTAAAGCAATAATAGGACATAACTGGTAAAGCATAGAAATAAGAGCAGTCTATAGAGAAAAGCTATTTATACCATCAAGCTAACCAGAAAGTTCGGAATGCAGATAACCAAGTATTTCTTTATGGAGCATGATTGACAAGATAAGATTTATAAGATCTTACCACATAACATAAGGAACGTATAAGTAACTACAAGTACATCGAGATCAACTACACAAGCAAGGCCTCAAACAATGTTTTGTGTTTTGCCTTAAACAATAAATATTATTCGGCTGGATTATGTGTTATTATGCCCTGAGGAAGTGAGTCGTAACGCTCAAATCCAACCTTCGATTGCAAAACCCAAGCCGGTGCCATACAAGGTCAATGGAAGAGCCAGACTCCATGACCTCCCACCTCGTGGTCAGTGCACGATAACCAAAGCAGGACCGCAGTCTCATGCTTAAGTGGCCTCAGCCATAGGGTCAGCTCTATAGGCTACCCTTCCTCCAGCCTACCTCAATACAGGTCTCGACACTAGTATATCTGAGCCACAGGCCAGTTCACCGTGCTCCCTGAGCCATGAACGTATTCATGCTCTATCACACAGAGCCATCGGCATGTTCACTATGCTCTTACATATATCCTGAGTCTGCAACCACAGTTGCACTCGCGTCCTCTCTATTTCAGGCTAGGAGAAACCACACATATTCAATAATATGTGCTTCCAGGTTAACCCATAGGAGAACCTGTTTCACCATCATCAGCTACTAACAATGATGGATCTATGGCCAGGGCAAAGTACATGATATGTTCCATTGGGATGCATTAGTATATTTTAAGTGAATTATTGAGGCAACCAAGTTGTAACACATGCTAAAACATAAAGTTACATTATTGTTACCATCATCAAAATATTCTGGGATCTCAATCCCTCATCACAAGAAACCACTGCCTCATTTCTCATTACTTGGGATAACAATCCCAGATCATCATCAGAAGATAACACCTCAAATAGGCACTTCAACCAAACTCAGGTCCTCAGACCAAGACACATCATGCATGTTATCTCATCACTAAGAGTAACCATCAGAACAGTGTTACTCAAACATATATATACCTCATAGCCCTTACCTGGCTATCCATATGTAAGAAATACTTGCATGGTTAGTATACACAATCATCATGGATTAATAGAAGAATCATATTATCCAACGTAAGGTGATATTAATGATCATATGCTTTATCATACATGTCTCAATCCTGTGATCATAACATTATGCAAAGCACCTTATATGCTTACCATTCCTCAGAATTATACATATAATTCAAATGATCATAAACACATGAAATGTCACGTCAAGATACATAGATGTTATCTACTATATCAAGCATATCAAGGGTCACTATTATAAACCAAATGTGATTGCATGAACAAGAGCTAAGATATAGGTTTTACAGAAGGAACAATACCCTCACTAGAAGTGTCCACTACCTTCACAAGAAGTGTGATGGGTAGGGCACCCTCACTAAAGGTAGTATCAGGCAGGGCACTTCCTCATATCACCCAACACTCTAGCCCAACAACGGCCAAGCAAACCACCAAGGTGTATCGGCTACAACATCAAGATGTATCGTGCAACAAGAGCCCAGGGCATAACATGAACAAGCATATCGTGTAGCATGTGTATCAGACACCTCTGTATCGTGCAACACTGTGTCGTGCATCATGGATATCGGGCATACATATGCAACGTGCAGCTCATTCTATATCATGCAACGCTGTGTTATATACTAGATTACCATCTCGGATTAAGTGTATCGCCCAGCATCACTCACAAGGTATGACGCCCAAAGATACAACTCAAATGGCCTCAAAGAAACCTGTCGTCCAGCTAGCCTACCCTCATCCTATCAGCCAACACACAAGGTAACACAGGTCCAGATCACAACGCCCCATCGTTCAAAGTGTAACGGCGTCGAGCTACCATCTGAACTAGGCATGCTGGGTAGGGTATTCAACCATGTGTGATGCCCGACACACACACATAGGGCAGGAACCAGGTGTAACGCCTACCACCAAACAAGGTTGAGTGTATCAGGTAGGGCATTCAGCATAGTGTGACGCCCGACACACAAAAGGTCAAGGACCAGGGTTGAGATGTCTGTCACAACTACAACATGTCAACCAAGGCTCTAGGACAAAGAGGGATGTCGGGCAACACCAACTCCAAAACCGTATCGGTCATGATGCAACCCACAACAAGGTCGAAATCAACCTCAAGAACAAGGGCACCAAAACCCTAGTGGATCAAGAAGACGGCTCACCTCTCAACACTCAAGAGAGAGGGGTCTTGCACGCCTTCTTATCACCGATCAGGCATTACAAGGATCAACTGTAACAAAGGTCTACATCCACCACAAAGCTCACCTCTTGAATCCATGGTGAGAGAAGGGTGTTGCTCAAGCAACTAGAACATAAGCTCACCTCTGAACTTTAATGATAGAGGAGTATTGCTCATATCACTAGAGTTCAAGCTCACTTCTCTAGACCAAGGAGGGAGAGGGGTATTACTCAACAAGAAAGCCCTAGAAACATGGTTCGGCCAACAAGGTGCAACTAAACAAGACACTAAACTACCAACATGTATAACCGATTATGATCATAAGAAACATACAAGAACATAGAAGGTAGTATAGTTAGGTAGGAGTTATGTAACCTACCTTAAGAAAGCTCTAAGCTCCTAGCACCAAGCTCCAAGCTCCACCACAAGAAGAAGAGCAAGGCACTCTAGGGTTCGGCCACCACTAGAGGAAGAAGGAGACTCCAAGATAAGGATCGGCCACCAAGCTTGAAAAGGAAGAGGGTGATGTGCACCAAGGGAGAGGGATAACTAAGGAACTAAAGGGATCTTTAGAAAGAGAAAGGGAACACATATATAGGAGAGGATGGAGGAGAAACCAAGGTAGAACAAGGCAAGGTGTCGCCTACCTAGGGACACTTGTCCATGAGCAAGGCCACCACTCTAACATGCCCTAAACACAAGTCCAAGGCCATTGCCACATGCAAGCATCAAGCACCAAGTGTCCACTAGTGGTGACACAAACGAGGTCAAAGAGGGTCAAAGAGGTCCATGGGCGACACACCTCCACACCACCATGCCCGACACCACACCCTTGGGCGACACACCTCAGGCCAACACACCTAGGCCGACACAAGGCTCACTTGCCCGACACAAGGTCTAAAAAGGCAAAGGCAAAGACACAAGTCCCACCAAGGCTCAACCAAGCCCAAGGAACTCAAGCAACGGGCCCAACTCTTCCTCTCAACACTAGAGGAAGCAAGGAGAGGGAGGAACACCTCACAAGGTGACAAACTTGCACACAAACCCTAGACTTGGGATAATTGCAAGTAGCACCTCCAACTATCATCAAAGAACCAACAAACTCTAATTACCACTAAAGGTGATTAGCAAGCAACTAAGCATCAGGGTTATGCAAAGCAAACAGGATAAACCCTAAACGGAGGTCAGGGTCCTTACAAGCTAGAACCCCCTACAAAGGGATTTTGTCCTTGAAATATGAAGAGAAAAGCAAGGGATACTTCCTCCTCATCTCTTCCCTTACTCGGAGACCACTGTGACGATACACTGGAACCTCTCATCTCGGAAAGTGCTAAAAACCTTGGATTCTTGAAGCCACCAAACCTCTGTCCTTGGAACTGAGCAGGCCTCTTCTTAGACATGGATTCTCTTTTCTCCCTGACTGACCGTTCGATCCTCCGGACAGATTCCACAAATGTGGCAAACCATTCACGGTTCTCCAACCGAGAAGCAGGTGTTGTCAGCTCAACACTTAGGCCTTTCTCAAAACGTCTGATTCGCTCTTCATCCGTTACTACCATGTGAGGATAAAACCTCAACAAGTTCATGAACTTGGCCTCATACTCGGTGATGTTCATCGTTCCTTGGCACAGGCGCTCGAACTGACTGATCTTCTCATCCAGATACGTCTTCAGAAAGTATCTGGTGACAAACTCACACTGAAAAACCTCCCAATCGATCACCTCACCAGGTCACTTCTCCTCCTTGATGGTCCACCAGTGACCAACACTACCCTTTAGAAGGTAGACGGCGTGCTTGACCTTATCTGCTTCGAGGATGTCGAGGATCCAGAAAGCCTTCTCAAGACTTGTCAACCACAGTTCTGCATCCGCTGGATCAGCCGTCCTAGCATAGTCCGAAGCTCCGACTCAGTGAAGCCGCTCAAAGGTCTTCCCAATACCTGATGTTTCACCATGGGGAGGTTGTGCTCTTGGCGGAGGCACTGGAAATATCTCTACCATGATTTTCATCATAGCCATTATCTGCCCCATAAGATGTTGATAGGCAGGGTGTTCAATAATGGCTGGGTCAGGTTGGGGGACCTCAGGCACCCGATCTTCATGTGCCTGACCTATAGCTCCATCAACTGATGCAGCATCGCTATTCTCGGCAACGTGTTCTTCATGGCTTCCAGACATCTTAGCTTTGCTTCCGTTGAGGGCAGAAGATGATGGTAATAAAATCTAGAAATATCACAAGAACCGACACAACCTAGTCCTAAATCCCTGTAGACTCAGCAAACCTAGAGCTCTGATACCAAAAACTTGTGGCAACACATCCCACTATCACACAGACAGCGATGTGTTAGCGAAAACGTGCAGAAAACCCCATAAGCCACTAATTACCAAAAACACAGGTTAACTAAAACTGATTTTAGAAAGTAGATAAACCAAGAAACTATTACATTTAGGTCTTCATCCTGCAAGGAAATAGGTTATATGAACATTTACAAGCCTTGATACGTGTCTACAACTTAGGAGATCAGTTGTCTTGTCGTCACATAAGTTCATCACTTGTTATTACATACAGAACGGCCCACATCTGGCCAGTAGCAGGATATATAAAATGTCAATGGATATACATCGTGAAACAATGTCAAAACGCCTCCAAGGACCTGATAGTACAAGGATGACTCTAAGACTCTAGTACAAAACAACCCAAACAACAGCATGTCCATCGCTTGCCTTCTACAGCTTGTCTTGCTTCTCATCCGCAACTCCGCAACCACCACCACGTCTAGCTCGTACACCTAAAAAGGTTATAAACCAGCAGGGTGAGACACACAGTCCTAGTGAGAAACATAACTCCCCACCAAAACCATAAAACCATGGAAGGATTAAAGTAATAATAGGAGATAACTGGTAAAGCGTAGAAATAAAAGCAGTCTATAGAGAAAAGCTATTTATACCATCAAGCTAACCAAAAAGTACGGAAGGTAGATAACCAAGTATTTATTTATGGAACATGATTGACAAGATAATATTTATAAGATCTTACCACATAACATAAGGAACATATAAGTAACTGTAAGTATATCAAGATCAACTAAACAAGCAAGGCCTCAAACAATATTTTGTGTTTTGCCTTAAACAATAAATACTATTCGGATGGATTACATGTTATTATGCCTCAGGAAGTGAGTCGTATCGCCCAAATCCAACCTTCGGTTGTGAAACCCAAGCCGATGCCATACAAGGTCAATGGAAGAGTCAGACGCCATGAACTCCCACCTCGTGGTCAGTGTACGAGAACCAAAGCAAGACTGCAATCTCATCCTTAAGTGGCCTCAGCCACAGGGTCAGCTCCATAGGCTACCCTTCCTATAGCCCGCCTCGGTACAGGTCTCAGCACTAGTATATATGAGCCACGGGCTAGTTCACCGTGCTCCCTGAGCCATGAACGTATCCATGCTCTATCACACTGAGCCATGGGCATGTTTACCATGCTCTTACATATATCCCGAGTCTGCAACTGGAGCTGCACTCGCGTCCTCTCTATTTTAGGCTAGGAGAAACCACACATTCAATAATATGCGCTTCCAGGTTAACCCACAGGAGAACTTTTTTCACCATCACCAGCTACTGACGATGATGGATCTATGTCTAGGGCAAACTATATGATATGTTCCACTGTGATTAGTTAGTATATTTTAAATGAATATTGAGGCAACCAAGTTGTAACACATGCAAAACATAAAGTTACATTATTGTTACCATCATCACAATATCCTGGGATCTCAATCCCTCATCACAAGAAACCACTGCCTCATTTCTCATTACTTGGGATAACAATCCCATATCATCATTAGAAGATAACACCTCAAATAGGCACTTTAGCCAAACTCAGGTCCTCAGACCAAGACACATCATGCATGTTATCTCATCACCAAGAGTAACCATCAGAGCAGTGTTACTCAAACATATATATACCTCATAGCCCTTACATGGCTATGCATCTGTAAGAAATACCTGCATGGTTAGTATACACAATCATCATGGATTAATAGCAGAAACATATTATCCAACATAGGGTGATATTGATGATCATATGCTTTATCATACATGTCTCAATCCTTTGATCATAACATTATGCAAAGCACCTTATATGCTTACCATTCCTCAACATTATACATATAATTCAAATGATCATAAACACATGAAATGTCACATCAAGATACATAGTAGTGATCTACTATATCAAGCATATCAAGGGTCACTATTATAAATCAAACATGATTGCATGAACAAGAGCTAATATATAGGTTTTACAGAAGGAACAAGACCCTCACTAGAAGTGTCCACTACCCACACAAGACGTGTGACGGGTAGGGAACCCTCACTGAAGGTAGTATCGGGAAGGGTACTTACTCATATCGCCCAACACTCTAGCCCCAAAACGGCCAAGCAACCAAGCAAGGTGTATCGGCTACAACCTCAAGACGTATCATGCAATAAGAGACCATGGCATAACGTGCACAAGCATATCGTGCACCTTGTGTATCATGCACCTCTATGTCGTTCAACATTGTGTCGTGCCTCATGGATATCGGGCATGCATATGCAACGTGGAGCTCAGTCTATATCGTGCAATGGTGCGTTATGCACTATATTACCATCTCGGATTAAGTGTATCGTCCAGCATCACTCACAAGGTATGACGCCCAAAGATACAACTCAAACGACCTTAAAGAAACCTGTCATCCAGCTAGCCTACCCTCATCCTATCGGCCAACACACAAGGCAGCTCGGGTCCAGATCGCAATGCCCCATCGTTCAAGGTGTAACGGCATCGATCTACCATCTGAACTAGGCGTGCCAGGTAGGGTATTCAACCATGTGTGACGCCCAACACACACACACAGGGTAGGAACCAGGTGTAACGCCTACCACCAAACAAGGTCGAGTGTATCGGGAAGGGAATTCAGCATAGTGTGATGCCCGACACACAGAAGGTCAAGGACCAGGGTTGAGATATTAGTCAACCAAGGCTCTAGGCCAAAGAGGGATGTCGGGAAGCACCAACCCCAAAACCATATTAGTCATGATGCAACCCACAACAAGGTCGTCATCAACCTCAAGCACAAGGGCACCAAAACCCTAGTGGATCAAGAAGATGGCTCACCTCTCAACAATCAAGAGAGAGGGGTCTTGAACGCCTTCTTATCACCAACCGGGCAACACAAGGATCAACTCTAACAAAGGTCTACATCCACCACAAAGCTCACCTCTCGAATCCATGGTGAGAGACAGGTGTTGCTCAAACAACTAGAATACAAGCTCATCTCTCAACTTAATCGAGAGAGGAGTATTGCTCATATCACTAGAGTTCTAGCTCATTTCTCTAGACTAAGGAGGGAGAGGGGTATTGCTCAAAAAGAAATCCCTAGAAACATGGTTCGGCGAACAAGGTGCAACTAAGAAAGAAACTAAACTAGCAACATGTATAACTGATTATGATCATAAGAAACATACAAGAACATAGAAGGTAGTATAGTTAGGGTTCGGAGTTATGGAACCCACCTTAAGCAAACTCCAAGATCCTAGCACCAAGCTCCAAGCTCCACCACAAGAAGAAGAGCAAGGCACTCTAGGGTTCGGCCACCACTAGAGGAAGAAGGAGACTCCAAGATAAGGATCAGCCACCAAGCTTGCAAAGGAAGAGGGTGTCGTGTACCAAGGGAGAGGGAGAACTAAGGAACTAAAGGGATCCTTTGCAAGAGAAAGGTAACACATATATAGGAGAGGATGGAGGAGAAACCAAGGTAGAACAAGGCAAGGTGTCACCTACCTAGGGACACTTGTCCATGAGCAAGGCCACCACTCTAACATGCCCTAAACACATGTCCAAGGCCATTGCCACATGCAAGCATCAAGCACCAAGTGTCCACTAGTGGTGACACAAACGAGGTCAAAGAGGGTCAAAGAGGTCCATGGGAAACACACCTCCACACCACCATGCCAACACCACACCCTTGGGCGACACACCTCAGGGCGACACACCTAGGCCGACACAAGGCTCACTTTCCTGACACAAGGTATTAAAGGCAAAGGCAAAGCACACAAGGCCCACCAAGGCTCAACCAAGCCCAAGGAACTCAAGCAATAGGCCCAACTCTTCCTATCAACACTAGAGGAGGCAAGGAGAGGGAGGAACACCTCATAAGGTTACAAACTTGCCCACAAATGCTAGACTTAGGTTAATTGCAAGTAGCACCTCCAGCTCTCTCATTAAAGCACCAACAAACCCTAATCACCACTAAAGGTGATTAGCAAGCAACTAAGCATCAGGGTTAAGAAAAGTAAATAGGATAAACCCTAAACGGAGGTCAGGGTCCTTACAACAATTTAATTAGTGTTAGTCAATTATGTGACAATGGTTACCTTGTGTTATTTACTTCCTTTGAATGCTTGATTCTAGATTCCCTCACCTATCAAGTTATATATAAGGGAACTAAAAGTGGTAATATTTATGTTATTGTTCTTGACTCTATTAATCCTGTTGTTGCTAGATGCCTAGTAGTCAACTCAAATGATATTTCTCTTTGGCATCGTTGGCCTGGTCATGTAGATAAGCATCAGTTGAAGAAGTTGAGCAAAAAGGACTTGGTCGAGGGACTTCCCAAATTGGATTTTGAAAAGCATGAGGAATTCCAACCTTGTACCCAAGGAAAGCAAACCAAGTCCTCCTTCAAATCTAAAGAAAAGAAAACCAAGTTTTCCTTCAAATACAAAGGAGTCCTTAGTATCAAGAGAGATCTTGAACTTCTTCACATTGATCTACTTGGACCAATCAGAACTCAATTGCTTCATGGTTCCAAGTATTTCCTTGCTATTGTCGATGATTTCTCTAGATATACTTGGACCTTCTTTCTCATTTCCAAAAGTGATGCGCTTGATGTTTTCTTGAGATTTTGTAAACAAGTTGAGAATGAAGCCTCTTGTCACATCGTTTGCATCGGTAGTGATCATGGGGGAGAATTTGAAAATTATCTTTTTGAATTTTTTTTCAAGAATCGTGTTATGCACATAACTTCTCTTCACCTTGAACACCTCAACAAAATGGGGTTGTAGAGAGGACAAAGACGTCACTATAGGAGATGTCTAGGACCATGCTTTTAGAGTATGATACTCAAAAGAAGTTTTGGGCCAAAGCCAACAGTTGCTCATGTTTTGTGCAAAACCGAGTTTTTACACACACTTCTTTGAGGAAACCCGTTATGAGCTATGGCACAGGAGGAAGCCTTCTACCGAGTATTTCCATGTTTTTGAATTTCCTTTTTTCATTTTGAATACGAAAGATTCTCTAGAAAAGTTTGATCTGAAATCATACAAGGTTTTCTTTCGTGGATATAGCACTACTAGTAAGGCTTATACAATATTTAATGTTGATCTTGATAAAGTAGAAGAATATATAAATGTTAAGTTTATTGAGACTAACCCCTCTATTTCCAAAGATATTGCTCCATATGATGATGTTTTAGGTGAAGTAATTCCTACTCCAAAAGTGCTCAACATCACCCAAAAGGGAAAAGAGGTGGTCACTCAAGAAAGAAGATAAAAATGAAGAGAAGAAGGATCCAACTCCCCGATTTGTAAAGAATCATCCAAGAGTGATGATTTTAGGTGATCCTTTTAAAAGAGTGAAGACGTGGGCTGCATTCAACAATGAAGAATCCAACAACACCTTCATCGCAAAACTTGACCCAAAGAATGGCAAGGAAGCTCTTGGGGATGATGAGTAGATCCTAGCTATGCAAGAAGAGTTGGAGAAATTTGAATAGAACAAAGTATGGACCCTAGTTCCAAGACCAAGTAATAGAAAAATCATTGGCACCAAGTGGGTCTACTGCAAAAAAAATTGATGAAAGCAGTGAAGTGGTAACGAACAAACCAAAGTTGGTGGCTCAAGGCTACAATTAACAAGAAGGTATAGATTTTGATGAAGCATATGCACATGTAGCTAGACTTGAGTCAATTTATATGTTACTTACCTTTTCTAGTTATAAAAACTTCCTTCTGTATCAAATGGATGTTAAAAATGTATTTTTGAATGGTATAATTGAGGAGCAAGTGTATGTTGCACAACCCTCGGGCTTTGATCATGATAGTTTACCTAACCATGTTTATTTGTAGAAAAAAGATCTCTATGGACTCAAACAAGAACCTAGAGCTTGGTCTGATATATTAAAAAACTTTTTATTAAATCACGGGTATATCATGGGCAAAATGGATACTATCTTATTTCTAAAGCACACTTCTAACAATTTTCTTATCATTCAATTATATGTTGATGATATCATTTTTGGCGTAACTAACCTTGATCTTTGCAAAGAATTTAGTAATCTTATGAAGAGTGAATTTGAAATGAGTATGATGGATGAGATCACATTCTTCCTCAACTTTCAAATCAAGCAAACAAAACATGGGAACTTCATCAATGAAGGCAAATACACAAGTGAACTACTTAAGTGCTTTGGGATGGAGAACGCCAAGCTGATGGACACACCCATGTCAGGCACCTCCAAACATGATAAGGATGAAGAAGGTGAAAAGGTATATGAGAAGCTCTATAGAGGTATGTTGGCTTCACTACTGCATTTTTAGAAAATAACATCATTGCCAAAAGCGTCACTTATATTAGAATCGACTTAATAAGCTAAAACCAAAACAACAAGTCATTAGGAAAAAAATATGGGTACCGGTTGAAGTACAAGGTCAATGATGTTTAAGATAATCGATGCTACAAATGACCCACAAAATCAAAATTTCACTACATGCATAAACATAGCATTGGCTTTATTTGAAAATCGACCCAACATGTGTAAGGACCCTGACCACCGTTTAGGGTTTATCCTATTTTCTTTGATTAACCCTGATGCTTAGTTTCTTGCTAATCACCTTTTGTGGTGATTAGGATTTTTTGGTGCTTTGTTCAGAGATGGGGGTGCTACTTGCAATCTACTGCAGTTTAGGGTTTGTGGGCAAGTTTGTCACCTTGTGAGGTGTTCCTCCCTCTCCTTGCTTCCTGTAGTGTTGAGAGGAAGGGTTGGGATTGTTGCTTGTGTTGCCTTGGGCTTGGATGAGCCTTGGTGGGCCTTGTTGTGTGTTGCCCTTGCCTCTTTGGACCTTGTGTCAGGCAAGTGAGCCTTGTGTCAGCCTAGGTGTGTCGGCCATGTTTGTGTCGGCCTAAGGTGTGTCTCCTGATAGTGTGGTGTCGGGCATGGTGGTGTGGAGGTGTGTCGCCCATGCACCTCTTTGATTCTCTTTGACCTCATTTGTGTCACCACTAGTGGACACTTGGTGCTTGATGCTTGCATGTGGCAATTGCCTTGGACATGTGTTTAAGACATGCTAGAGTGGTGGCCTTGCCCATGGACAAGTGTCCCTAGGTGGGCGACACCTTGGCTTGTCTTAGTTGGTTTCTCCTCCATCCTCTCCTATATATGTGTTTCCCTTCTCTTGCTAAGGATCCCTTTAGTTCCTTAGTCTCCCTCTTCCTTGGTGCACGTCACCCCCTCTTCCTTTACAAGATTGGTGGTCGATCCTTATCTTGGAGTCTCCTTCTTCCTCTAGTGGTGGCCGAACCCTAGAGTGCCTTGCTCTTCTTCTTGTGGTGGAGCTTGGATATTGGTGCTAGGAGCTTGGAGCTTTCTTAAGGCAGGTTACATAACTCCTAACCCTAACTACACTACCTCTTCTATGTTCTTGTATGTTTCTTTTGATAATATCGGCTACGTATGTTGTTAGTTGAGTTTCTTGCTTGAGTTGTTTCTTGTTGGACAAGCTATGTTCTAAGGTTATCTTGTTGAGAAATACCCCTCTCCCTCCTTGGTCTAGAGAAGTGAGCTTGAACTCTAGTAATATGGGCAATACTCCTCTCTCGTTTAAGTTGAGAGGTGAGCTTATGTTCTAGTTATTTGAGCAACACCCTCCTCTCACCATGGATTCAACAGGTGAGCTTTGTGGGATTGTAGACCTTTGTTAGGGTTGGCCCTTGTGTTGCCCGATTGGTGATAAGAAGGTGTGCAAGACCACTCTCTCTTGATTGTTGAGAGGTGAGCCGTCTTCTTGGTCCATTAGGGTTTTAGTGCCCTTGTGCTTGAGGTTGGTGATGACCTTGTTGGGTTGCATCTTGCCCGATATGGTCTTAGAGGTGATGCTGCCCGATATCCTCCTTTGGCCTAGAGCCTTGATTGACATGATATGGTTGTGTCAGGCATCACACATCTGGTTCTTGCCTAGTTGTTTCGGGCGTCACACTATGCTGAGTACCCTGCCCGACACACATAACCTCCGAGGTGGCATTTTGTCGTTATACCTTGATGTTGTGGAAGCATTGCTAGCTAGTTTTGTAGTGGGCGTTACCCCTTGGCCTTAGCCCTGTGTGTGTTGGCCGATAGCACAAGACTAGATGGGCGTTATACCTTGGTGTGTGTGCTTCCCGATATCCCTAGTGCGCGACGTAACATTGGATGATATACTTCTCTGGCTGAGCTACACGTCTTGGTTGCCCGTTAGCAGTTGGTTGCGCGACACGCCTGGCTCAAGTGTTGTTATACCTTTGATGATATAGAGCTCAGTGGCTAGCTTTTTGTAGGGCGTCATGGTGTAGTAGTAACCTTAGCAGTTGCACATGGAAGCACGTTACACCTGTTGCTCGACACCTGTTGCTCGACACGCCTATGGGCTCAGCTGCACAATAGGTTTTGTGGGTGTGCGATACTCTGTGGTGCACGACACAGCGTTGCACAATGTACCCTAGGTGCTGCCCATTATCCTTGTTGATTTCTTGACCATTGTGTGGTTTGTGGTTTGGGAGATATGAGGAAGTACCCTGCCCGATACTACCTTTAGTGAGGGTGCCCTACCCATCACACTTCTTTTGAGGGTAGTGGACACTCCTAGTGAGGGTCTTGTTCCTTCTGTAAAACCTATATGTTAGCTCTTGTTCATGCAATCACGTTTGGTTTATAATAGTGACCCTTGATATGCTTGATATAGTAGATCACATCTATGTATCTTAACGTGACATTTCATGTGTTTATGATCGTATTGATTACCAATGTAATGCTGAGTAAATGGTAAGCATATAAGATGATTTACATGATGATATGACCTATGTCTATGGTCACAGGTTGAGGCATGAATGATAAAGCATATGATCATCAATGTTGCCCTATGCTTGATAATACAAGATGGGCTATGGTCACAGGTTGAGGCATGAATGATAAAGCATGCATATGTTTCATACAAGATGGCCTATGAGGTATATATGTTTGAGTAACACTTCTCTGATGGTTACTCTTGATAATGAGGTAACATGCATGATGTGTTTTGGTTTGAGGACCTGAGTTTGGCAGAAGTTCCTTGATGAAGTGTTATCCTCTGATGATGATCTGGGATTGTTATCCCATGGTGATGATGTATAACTTGAGAGGCAGTGGCACTGTGTGATGAGGGGTTGAGATCCCATGGCAATGTAATGATCCTTGAGATGGATCTAGATGATTGGTAAGAGGCTAAGTGGTAACATGTGATGCTGGATCCTTGTGATGGATCAGGATGATGTCGATGACAGTAAAAGAATGATATTGAGTTTCATGTTGTTTATTCTTGTTATAGTTTGCATGTTATATAACTTGGCTGAATCTTGCAAACCACTTAAAATATACTAACTAATCACAGTGGAACATATCATATAGTCTGCCCTGGCCATAGATCCATCATCGTCAGGAGTTGGTGATGGTGAAACGGGTTCTCCTGCAGGTTAACCCGAAGCGCATATTGTTGAGTATTTGATATTGCTCCTAGCGTAAAATGAGGAGGTAAGAGTGCAACTTCAGTTGTAGACTCCCGAGTGCGGATTCAGGCCCATAGCTCAATATGTTAAGAGCATGGTGAACAGGCCCATGGCTCAGGATATGTGATATGGGAGCATGAATTCATTCATGGCTCAGAGCACGGTGAACAGGCTCGTGTCTCAGTTTCTCTAGCGTTGATACCTGTACCGAGGCGGGCTAGGCAGAGGGTAGCCTGACCCTGTGGCTGAGGCCACTTAAGCATGAGACTGCGGTCCTTCTTGTGTTGTACTCGTGCACTGACCACGAGGTGGGAGGTCGTGGAGTCCAGCTCTTCCATTGACCTTGTATGGCACTGACTCTGGGTTTCGCATTCATCGGTTGGATCTGAGCGGTACGGCTCACTTCCTCAAGGAATAATTATACGTAATCCAGCCGAACAATATTTATTGCTTAAGGCAAAACACAGAACGTTGGTTGAAGCCTTTCTTGGGTAGTTAATCTTGTTTTATCTTTTAGTTGCTTATACTTTCCTTGTGTTATGTGGTAAGAACTTATAAATCATATCTTGTCAATCATGTTCCATAAAGAGATACTTGGTTATCTGCCTTTCGTACATTCTGGTTAGCTTGATGGTATAAATAGCTTTTCTCTATAGACTTCTCTTATTTCTATGCTTTATCAGTTATCTCTTGTTATTGCTTTAATCCTTCCATGGTTATATGGTTTCGATGGGGAGTTATGTTTCTCGCTGGGACTGTGTGACTCCCTTGCTAGTTTATAACTTTTTTAGGTGTCCGAGCTAGACGTGGTGGTGGTCACGGAGTTGCGGCCGAGCAGCAAGACGAGCAGTAGAAGGCAAGAGATGGACATGCTACTGTTTTGGTTGTCTTGTAGTAGAGTCTTAGAGTCATCCATGTACTCTCAGGTCCTTGGAGGCATTTTGATGTTGTTTCACGATGTATATTCATTGACATTTTGTATATCCTGATGTTGGCCGGATGTGGGCCTATCTGTATGTAATAACAGGTGATGAACTTATGTGATGACGACAGTTGATCTCCTAAGTTGTGGACACGTATCAAGGCTTGTAAATGTTTATATAACCTATTTCCTTGCAGGATGAGGACCTAAATGTAATAGTTTCTTGGTTTATTTGCTTTCTAAAGTCAGTTTTAGTTAACCTGTATTTTTTGTAATTAGTGGCTTATGGGTTTTTCCGCACGTTTTTGTGTAACACCTTGTTGTGTGTGTGATAGTGGGATGTGTTGCCACAAGTTTTTGGTATCTGATCTCTAGGTTCGCTGAGTCTATAGGGATTTAGGACTAGGTTGTGTTTGTTCTTGTGAGTTTTCTAGATTTTCTTACCATCATCTTCTGCCCTCAGTGGAAGAAAAGCCAAGATGTTTGGAAACTGTGAAGAACATGTTGCTGAGAACAACAATGTTGAATCATTTGATGGAGCTGAAGGGAAGGTGCATGGAGATCGGGTTCCTGAGGTCCCCCAACCTGACCCAGCCATTCTTGAACACCCTGCCTACCAACAGCTTATGGGGCATATGATGGCTACGATGAATCTCATAGTAGAGAGATTGTCAGTGCCTCCACCAAGAGCACAGGCTCCCCATGGTGAAACATCAGGTATTGGGAAGACTTTTGAGCGGCTTTGCTGAGTCGGAGCTTCAGATTATGTTGGGACAGCTGATCCAGTGGATGCAGATCTGTGGCTGACATGTCTTGAGAAGGCCTTATAGATCCTCGACATCCCCAAAGCAAACAAAGTCAAGCATGTTGTCTACCTTCTGAAGGGTAGTGTTGGTTACTAGTGGACCATTGAGGAAGAGAAGAGACCTGGTGAGGTGATCCGTTGGGAGGTTTTCCAGCATGAGTTCGGCGGCAGATACTTCCTGAAGATGTATCTGGATGAGAAGATCAGTCAGTTTGAATGCCTATGCCAAGGAACGATGAATATCATCGAGTATGAAGCCAAGTTCATGTACTTTTTGAGGTTTTGTCCTCACATGGCAGTGACAGATGAAGAGTGGATCATACGTTTTGAGAAAGGCCTGAGTGCTGAGCTGACAACACCTGCTTCTACATTGGAGAACTGAGAGCGGTTTGCTACGTTTGTGGAATCTATCTGAAGGATCGAACTGTCAATTAGGGAGAAAAGGGAATCTATGTCTAAGAAGACGCTTGCTCAATTCCAGGGACAGAGTTTTGGTGGCTTCAAGAAGCCAAGGTTTTCGGCGCCTTCTGTGATGAGAGGTTCCAGTGCACCATCATAGTGGTCTCCTAGTAAGGGAAGAGGTTATGTTTGTTCACCATCAAAGGCACACAGTACAACTTCTGTGGTAGTGATAGAGCCATCTAGGCCACGGTTTGAAGATAGGGCATGCCATCTGTGTGGTCAGATCAGGCATTTCAGATCGAATTGTCCAAATAGAGATGTTGAAGTAACACAATAGCTGAGGAAGAATCAGCAAGGGTTGAATAGACATCAACCCAATAGTAGCAGAGGGCGAGAATGCGGTCAAGCGTCGCAAGTGGGATCGTCTACTCAAGGAAGCAGAGGACGTGGACAACAAGCAACGACTCGATTCTATGCCATGAGTCAGCCGGAGGTGATAGTCAACCCACGAGTGGTGGCAAGTCAGATGGAGTTATTTCATTCTGATATGTCTTCTTCTTACTTTATATCTGTTCTTGTTGACCTGGGTGCTACACACTCTTTTATCACCTATAGTATGCTTGAAAACTATTGTTTACTTGTTAGCTGTAAGAAGGATAGCTTGTTGTTAGAAAACCTCTTGATGGTTCCTCGATGCTCCGAGAGGAGTGTCCATCTTATGTCTTATCTTTTTTAGGACACAGTATACAAGTGGATCTTATACCACTTGATATGCGTGGTTTCGATGTGATCCTTGTAATGGATACCTTAGAGAAGTATAAGGTTGTTTTGAACTATGGTTCCTAGCAAGTTGTGTTTGATGATGATGGAAAGAAGTGGATCTTCCAAGGATATAGGAAGATTCTTGCGACGTGTCTAGTAGCATCTTTGGTGGCATAGAAGTTGTTACAAAAAGGATGTAAGGCATTCTTAGCTCACATTGTGGATACCAAGGCGAAAGGTCCTAGCCTTGAAGAGGTGTCGGTTTGCAGATCATGTGTTTCCTGATGAGTCCCCCAGTGTTCCTCCCCCCTAAGAGATTGATTTTGAGATCAATCTAGTTCCATCAACACAGCCAGTTGCAAAGACACCATATAGGATGGCTCTAGTAGAGATAGCAGAGCTTAAGAAGCAGTTGCAAGAGTTGTTGGAGAAAGGTTTCATTCGACCGAGTATGTCGCCTTGGGGTTCTCCAGTGTTGTTTGTTAAAAAGAAGGACGGGTTGATGAAATTGTGTATAGATTACCGAAAGTTGAACAAGGTCATGATCAAGAACATGTACCCATTGTTGAGGATAGATGATCTGTTCGATCAGTTGCGTGGTGCTACAATATTTTCAAAGATCGATCTGCGGTCCGGATATCATCAGTTGAATATTAAGGTGGATGACATACTAAAGTCAGCTTTTAGGATGAGGTATGGTCACTTCAAGTTTGTGGTTATTCCGTTTGGACTAACCAATGCACATGTTTCTTTCATAGACCTGATGAATCGAGTGTTCCGTCCATTCCTAGATCAGTTTTTTGTAGTCTTTATAGATGACATCTTGATCTATAGTTGGGACAGGCAAGAGCATGAGCGACATCTTCGCCTAGCGTTGACTCTTCTTCTCCAAAATCAGTTGCATGCCAAGTTCAGTAGGTGTGAGTTCTGGTTGGAAGAAGTAACTTTCTTGCGTCATGCGATATCTGTCGAAGGAGTTAAAGTGGACCCGAAGATGGTGGAATCTGTTGTAGAATGGGAACAACCAAAGATGCCGATAGAAGTTCGTAGTTTCCTGGGATTAGCATGATACTACCGGAGGTTTATCAAGGACTTCAGTGTACTTGCGTTGTTGATGATGAAGTTAACTAGAAAGGATGTACCTTCTGTCTGGGATTATTATTGCCAGCAAGCTTTCCAAAGTTTAAAGGAGAAGATGACTAGTGCTCTAGTACTAGTGCTGCCAGAGATAGGGAAGGGCTATGGTGTTTTCTCTAATGCTTCCAAGAAAGGTTTAGGGTGTGTGCTGATGTAGGAAGATCATGTGGTTTCTTTTGCTTCACGACAGCTTAAGAAACATGAGGAGAACTATCCGACTAATGACTTGGAGTTGGCAATCGTGTTTCATGCGTAAAAGATTTGGAGACACTATCTGTACGGGGAGGTATGCCAGATCTTTACAGATCATAAGAATATGAAGTACATCTTCTCGCAGAATGAGCTAAACATGCAACAGCGCCGATGGATGGAGCTAATCAATGATTACGACTGCACCATCGAGTATTATCCTGGTAAGGCGAATGTGGTAGCTGATGCGCTTAGCCGAAAGTCTTCTTCTCTCTCTATAAAGAAGACACAGTTGAGTTCCTTGGTATGCCATATACGGGATATGTTTGTCTCCTTGCGACAGATGAATGTACAGTTGGGAGTTTCCTTGTTAGTTGTACTTTTAACACATATGCAAGTCAAGCCTACGTTGAGACAGTAGATCCAAGATGCACAACAAACATATGATACATTTCAGATGATCAAGTCAGAGTTCGGCAGTAAAGGGTGTGATGGGTTCCATGAGCCCGAGGATGGACTAGTTTGCTATCATGATAGGATGGTGGTCCCCGATGTTGATGATCTAAGGAATCTAGTACTCAAGGAAGCACACACATCAATGTATGATATGCATCCAGGAGTCACCAAGATGTATTACAATCTGAAGGACTTGTATTGGTGGCCCAGCATGAAGAAAGATGTAGCTGAGTTTGTGGCTAGGTGTGCGATATGTCAGCAAGTCAAGGCTGAGCATCAGAAGCCAGCAGGTACGTTACAACCCTTGTCAACACCACAGTGGAAATGGGATCATATAACCATGGATTTTGTAGTTGGTCTACCCAAGACAACTAGAAATCAAGATTACATTCAGGTAGTAGTGGACAGATTGACGAAGTCTTCCCATTTCATACCCGTAAATACAACGTATAAAGCTGAGAAGATCGCTCGAGTATATGTGGATGAGATAGTACATTTTTACGGGTGCCAACAACAATAGTTTCCGACAGAGTCCCTCAGTTCACAAGTAGTTTCCGGGAACAGTTGCACAAAGTGTTGGGAACGTAGTTGAGGTTCAGCACCGCTTTCCACCCGCAGATAGATGGACAGTCTGAGAGGACTATTTAGACTTTGGAGGATCTCCTTCGAGCTTGTGTTTTGCAGTTCCTAGGCAGTTGGGATGTACATCTCAGTCTGATAGAGTTTTCCTACAACAATTGTTATCAGCAGAGCATTGACATGGCTCCTTATGAGGCCTTATATGGAAGGAAGTGTAGATCTCCGTTATGTTGGTATGAGTCTGGTGAATATCAGCTTTTGGGTCCTGAGATAGTACAGCAGACAACAGAAAAGATCAAGGTGATACAACAATAGTTGAAAGCGGCACAGGACAGACACAAGTCTTACACAGACAATTGTCGATGACCTTTGGAGTTCTAGGTAGGAGACAAAGTGTATCTTAAAGTCTCTCCATGGAAAGGTGTGCTAAGGTTTAGCCAGAAGGGTAAGCTAGCACCCTGATATATGGGGCCATATCCAGTCATAGCACGTATGGGCAAGGTAGCCTACAAGTTAGAGCTGCCGCCAGAGTTGCACAGGTTACATCCAGTGTTCCATGTCAGTATGCTGAAGAAAAGTCATCCGGATACAGGAATAGTGAAGCAACCAATCGAAGTTGAGCTTGATGAAGATGTGACCTACAAGGAAGGTCCTGTGATGATCCTTGATAGAAGGGTTAAGAAACTGAAGAGGAAGGACCTAGTCCTGGTTAAGGTTCTTTGGCATCATCGTGGCGTTGAGGAAGCCACGTGTCAGCTTAAGGAAGGGATGAGGAGGAAGTATCCCTCGCTTTTCTCTTTGGATTTCGAGGACGAAATCCCTTTGTAGGGGGTTATATCTTGTAAGGACCTCGACCTCCATTGAGGGTTTATCCTGTTTTCTTTTCTTAACCCTGATGCTTAGTTGCTTGCTAATAACCTTTCGTGGTGATTAGGGTTTTGTTGGTGATTTGTTGAGATATGGAGGTGCTACTTGCAATCTACCCCAGTTTAGGTGTTCCTCCCTCTCCTTGCTTCCTCTAGTATTTAGAGGAAGGGTTTGGCTTGTTGCTTGTGTTGCCTTGGGCGTGGATGAGCCTTGGTGGGCCTTTTTGTGCATTTCCCTTGCCTCTTTGGACCTTTTTTCGGGCAAGTGAGCCTTGTGTCGGCCTAGGTGGGTCGGCCATGTTTGTGTCGGCCTAAGGTGTGTCGCCCGAGGGTTTGGTGTCGGGCATGGTGATGTGGAGGTGTGTCACCCATGGACCTCTTTGACCCTCTTTGACCTTGATTGTGTCACCACTAGTGGACACTTGGTGCTTGATGCTTGCATGTGGTAATGGCCTTGGACATGTGTTTAAGACATGCTAGAGTGGTGGCCTTGTCCATGGACAAGTGTCCCTAGGTGGGCGACACCTTGCCTTGTCTTACCTTGGTTTCTCCTCCATACTCTCCTATATATGTGTTTCCCTTAGCTTGCTAAGGATCCCTTTAGTTCCTTAAACTCCCTCTTCCTTGGTGCACGTCACCTCCTCTTCCATTGCAAGCTTGGTGGCCGATCCTTATCTTGGATTCTCCTTCTTCCTCTAGTGGTGGCCGAACCCTAGAGTGTCTTGCTCTTCTTCTTGTGGTGGAGCTTGGAGCTTGGTGCTAGGAGCTTGGAGCTTGCTTAAGGTGGGTTACATAACTCCTAACCGTAACTATACTACCTCTTCTATGTTCTTGTATGTTTCTTGTGATAATATCGGCTATGTATGTTGTTAGTTGAGTTTCTTGCTTAAGTTGTTTCTTGTTGGCCGAGCTATGTTCTAGGGTTTTCTTGTTGAGCAATACCCCTCTCCCTCCTTGGTCTAGAGAAGTGAGCTTGAACTCTAGTAATATGGGAAATACTCCTCTCTCATTTAAGTTGAGAGGTGATCTTGTGTTCTAGTTGTTTGCACAACACCCTCCTCTCACCATGGATTCGAGAGGTGAGTTTTGTGGGGTTGTAGACCTTTGTTAGGGTTGGATCTTGTGTTTCCCGATTGGTGATAAGAAGGTGTGCAAGACCCCTCTCTCTTTATTGTTGAGAGGTGAGCCATCTTCTTGGTCCATTAGGGTTTTGGTGCCCTTGTTCTTGAGGTTGGTGATGACCTTATTGGGTTGCATCTTACTCGATATGGTCTTGGAGGTGATGTTGTCTGATATCCTCCTTTGGCCTAGAGCCTTGGTTGACATGATGTGGTTGTGTCGGGAATCACACATCTGGTTCTTGCCTTGTTGTGTTGGGCGTCACACTATGCTAAGTACCATGCCCGACACACATAACCTAGGAGGTGTCTTGGTGTCGTTATACCTTAATGTTGTGGAAGTGTTGCTAGCTAGTTCTGTAGTGGGTGTTACCCCTTGGCCTTAGCCCTGTGTGTGTTGGCCGATAGCACGAGACTAGATGGGTGTTATGCCTTGTTGTGTATGTGTTGTCTGATATCCCTAGTGCACGACGTACCGTTGCACGATATACCTCTCTGAATGAGCTGCACGTCCTGGTTGCCCGTTAGCAGTTGGTTGCGCCACACGCTTGGCTCAAGTTCCGTTACACCTTTGATGATATAGAGCTCAGTGGATAGCTTTGTACTAGGCGTCATGGCGTAGTAGTAACCCTAGTTGTTGCACATGGACGCACGTTACACCTATTTCTTGACGCCTGCTGCTCAACACACCCATGGTCTTAGCTACATGATAGGTTTTGTGGGTGCGCGATACTCTGTGGTGCACGACACAGCATTGCACGATGCACCCTAGGTGCTGCCCGTTATCCTTGTTGGTTGCTTGATGGTTGTGTGGTTTGTGGGTTGTGCGATATGAGGAAGTACCCTTCCCGATAATACCTTTAGTGAGGGTGCCCTACCCGTCACACTTCTTGTGAGGGTAGTGGATACTCCTAGTGAGGGTATTGTTCCTTCTATAAAACGTATATGTTAGCTCTTGTTCATGAAATCATGTTTGGTTTATAATAGTGACCCTTGATATGCTTGATATAGTAGACCACATCTATGTATCTTGATGTGACATTCATGTGTTTATGATCATCTTGATTACCTGTGTAATGATGAGTGAATGGTAAGCATATAAGATGCTTTCCAAGATGATATGACCTATGACTATGGTCACAGGTTGAGGCATGAATGATAAAGCATATGATCATCAATGTTGCCCTATGTTGGATAATATGATCTTATGTTAATCCATGATAATTTTGTATACTAACCATGCAGGTGTTTCATACAAGATGGGCTATGAGATATATATGTTTCAGTAACACTACTCTGATGGTTACTCTTGGTAATGAGGTAACATGCATGATGTGTTTTGGTCTGAGGACCTGAGTTTAGCTAAAGTGCCTTGATGAAGTGTTATCCTCTGAAGATGATCTGGGATTTTTATCCCATGGTGATGATGTAAGCCTTGAGAGGTAGAGGCACTGTGTGATGAGGGGTTGAGATCCCATGGCAATGTGATGATCCTTGAGATGGATCTAGATGATTGGCAAGAGGCTAAGTGGTAACATGTGATGTTGGATCCTTGTGATGGATCAGGATGATGTCGATGATAGTAAAATCATGATATTGAGTTTCATGTTGTTTATTCTTGTTATAGTTTGCATGTTATATAACTTGGCTGAATCTTGCAAACCACTTAAAATATACTAAAGAATTACAGTGGAACATATCATGTAGTCTGCCCTGGACATAGATCCATCATCGTCAGGAGATGGTGATGGTGATACGGGTTCTCCTACAGGTTAACCCGGAGTGAATATTATTGAGTATGCGAGTTTGCTCCTAGCCTAAAATGAGGAGATAAGAGTGCAACTTTGGTTGTAGACTCCCGAGTGCGGATTCAGGCCCATAGCTCAATATGTTAAGAACATGGTGAACAGGCCTATGGCTCAGGATATGTGATATGGGAGCATGAATGCGTTCATGGATCAGAGCACGGTGAATAGGCACGTGGCTCAATTTCTCTAGCGCTGATACCTTTACTGAGGCGGGCTAGGCAGAGGGTAGCCTGACCCTGTGGCTGAGGCCACTTAAGCATGAGACTGCGGTCCTGCTTGTGTTGTACTCGTGCACTGACCACGAGGTGGGAGGTCGTGGAGTCCGGCTCTTCCATTGACCTTGTATGGAACCGGCTCCGGGTTTCGCAGTCGTCGGTTGGATCTGAGCGGTATGGCTCACTTCCTCAGGGCATAATAATATTTAATCCAGCCGAATAGTATTTATTTCTTAAGGCAAAACATGGATCATTGGTTGAAGCCTTGCTTGTGTAGTTAATCTTGTTATATCTTGTAGTTGCTTATACGTTCCTTATGTTATGTGGTAAGAACTTATAAATTATATCTTGTCAATCATGTTCCATAAAGAGATACTTGGTAATCTGCCGTCCATACATTCTGGTTAGCTTGATGGTATAAATAGCTTTGCTCTATAGATTGCTCTTATTTCTACTCTTTATCAGTTATCTCTTGTTATTGCTTTAATCCTTCCATGGTTTTATGGTTTCGGCGGGGAGTTATGTTTCTCGTTGGGACTATGTGTCTCACCCCGCTGGTTTATAACCTTTTTAGGTGTCTGAGCTAGACGTGGTGGTGGTCGCGGAGTTGCGGCCGAGTAGCAAGACGAGCAGTAGAAGGCAAGAGATGGACATGCTACTGTTTTGGTTGTCTTGTAGTAGAGTCTTAGAGTCATCCATGTACTCTCAGGTCCTTGGAGGCGTTTTGACGTTGTTTCACAATGTATAGCCGTTGACGTTTTGTATATCCTGTTGTTGGTCGAATGTGGGCCATTCTGTATGTAATACCAGGTGATGAACTTATGTGATGACAAGACAGCTGATCTCCTATGCTTTGGACACGTATAAAGGCTTGTAAATGTTTATATAACCTATTTCCTTGCAGGATGAGGGCCTAAATGTAATAGTTTCTTGGTTTATCTACTTTCTAAAATCGGTTTTAGTTAACCCGTGTTTTTGGTAATTAGTGACTTATGGGGCGTTTTTGCGTAACACCTCGCTATCTGTGTGATAGTGGGATGTGTTGCCACAACATGTTTCCTGCGAAGAAAATTGGCTACATTTTGCCTTCGTGTGTCCATAAGTGTCGAGCTATAGGGTCGGTTTTTTTTTTCAAATAACTAACCTAGGAGTGTACAAGAAAATTCGGGTACCGCTTATATCTGTTGGGTCAGTTTTCTCAAATAACCAACCTTGTAGGCCACCTCTAGGAGTTGGTTTTGACCAATAACCGTCCTTAGAAGTTGGGTCTATTGGGTCAGTTTTTTCAAATAGCTAACCTAGTAGCTTAGAATAAAAAATTTGGGCACCGTTCACCTATTGGGTCAGTTTTTGCATATAACTGACCTAGTAGCATGGGACCTTTAGGGTCGGTTTTATTTAATAATCATCCTTAGATGTTGGTACCTTGAGTACAACTTCTTGGGTCGGTTTTCTGCCCAGAACTGACCTAGCAGCATGCAACCACTATGGTCAGTTTTCATATACAAGGGTCCTTATAGCTTGGATCTCTAGGTTGGGTGTGTGCAACTTTTTGAGACCTATTGGGTCGGTTTTTTTAAATAACCATCCTTATAGATATGGATCGGTGCGACCTCTAGGGTCAGTTTTCCTAAAAAACTATCCTTACACCTTGGACCTCTAGGGTCAGTTTTCTTGTTTAACCATCCTAGTAGGTGAAATTTGGGCACCTCTTGGTTGTTGGGTCATTTTTCTCCGAATAACCAACCTTACATGTCGACACTTAATCTAAGGTGTGTCGTCCCATTGGTGAGGTCGCCCAAACAACCCCTGAAAGTTGTTTCTATGAAGGTGCTACTAGATGCTGTCTGAACCCTCCTCGCCACCTTCCGCTTTCGTGTCGTCACCCCCAAGCCAGCCACCACTTCCGCGCCCGATCCCGAGGAAGAGGCAAACTGCCGTCACAGCATGCCTGATAGAAGGTCTCCGTCTTGGTGTGCCCTCGAAGGTCATCGTCGTGTCATGTCCATGAGAAGGTTGCCATTGTAGCATGCCCATGAAGAAGCTCAAACATTGTCGTCAAAGGTTGCTCTCAATTCTTGGCCTAAAAGGTAATATTTTCTCTTTTTCCTTGAAATCATTTCTGGTGTGAGCGAGCACTACTACCTTGGGCGTGTATGCGGCGGGGATTCAGAGGGTTTTTGGAAGGCGGAACCCTTGGGTGTGGTTGTTCCCAAGGTCGGGGCGGCGAAAGTTGCATCGGGTGACTGGGAAGGTGGGGTAGCATCATCAGGTGGGGTGGGAACTGGTTGGGGGCAGTGGTGAGCGTGGCGGGTGAGGCGGAAGTTGGTGGGGTGGGAGTAGTGAGAAGCTTGATGACCTTATACACTTGTATGTTGTAACTAGGTTTTGGATGACATGAATCTGAACCCTAGTTCTTACAAGCTCTACTTTTTGTGATAAGATTTTTTTTTCTGTTAATGGCTACTCTTTGGCATGACCTTTAGTTTATATTTGTCAAGAACAACTAATTGATTCTTCAATTCAGTACATATAATGCATGCTTATCTATGGAAGTACTCTTGGTTTGCCCATATTATTCATGACGGTCATCCTTTTGCTTGCAGAAGCTCCACTGCTCGGCAATCATTCTCTTACTCTTTGGCTCATGAGCACCTTCCACTACCCACAGTCTTCTCTCATTTTCATCTCGGCACCTCAGGTCAATTACATTGTTCATCCATTTTATATGACTAGCTAGTAACCCAACCAATAACAAAAACATGTATTTTTTCATATCTACATTTTATTATCAGTCACATATGTAATCATTGTATAAATTCTAGAATATGAGATTAAACATGTGTACTCCCAGTTTGACACTTTATGGTTTATAGATGAGATCATCGATGCATGATGTTTAACTTAATATATAAATATGAAAATAATAAATTTACATATAAACTTAGAAACCCGTTCAAAATTTACTCAGTAGGAGTAAACTTTGTCCTCGATACGGGACTATTTTTGGATATTTAATCTCACTTAGGATGTAATTTTATATTGTATGTTTAGTTTTGAAGAAAATTTTAGTAGGATTTCTTCATTTGTTCTCTGGGTACATATGTGAGTGGTTATTTTCCATTTACATCAGTGTACTTAGAGAACTTAGGGGAAATGCTGCTGAAATTTTCTTTAAAACTAAACATACACTATATAGTTACTAGTGAGATTAAATATTTAAAAATGGGATAGGTGGTACACTTTAGTATAAATGTAATTAACTTCCTATCAATAAAAACTTATAGCATATAGTATCAATATTAAATGCTTAGATTTATAATTAATTTAATGTGATCTAGAAAATGGATCAAAGTTGGATGTCTATTAAGAACTGTTGTAGTCTAGAGTTTGCCATAGGTCTTAATGAATTTATCAGATTTGCTGAGGAAATAAGGAAACTACCTACATATAGGTTATATTGTCCATGTAGAAATTGTAGTAACAATCTGAAAGTTGATATTGTTGAGTTAATTAAGAATCATGTCATATGCAATGGGATTATACAAGGTTATAATGAACAATATTGGCATGGAGAGAAATTTAATGATGGATAAAAAATTTCGATACTAATAGTTTTTTCATAGAAGATGTATATAATGATGATAATGTCAATGATGAACCAATTATGGATGATATGGTTGATGAGATGCTACATAGTTGTCAGGACAATGTCATTGATCCACCTTATTTATTTGCAAACATTTTCCATGATGTTGAAAGACCATTATATAAGGGTTTTACTAAGTTCAAGAGGTTGAGTGTTATGATATGATTATATACTCTTAAAGCTCAAAACTGGTGGAGCGATAAGAGTTTCACTTCACTATTATCTTTGTTAAAGGAAATTCTTCCTGAAGGCAACGAGCTTCCAATTTCAACATATCAAGCAAAGAAAATAATGTGCCCAATGGGAATGGAGGCTAAGAAGATTCATGCATGTCCAAATGATTGTGTGTTATTTCAGAAGGACTATAGTGTAAGGGCCCTGAACTTGATTAATGAGTTAAATGAGCTTAATAACTATAATTGAATACATATAACCCTAATCTAACCTTTTTATATGTTTTGAAATCAAAATACAAGCTTAAGTTTCACATTTGGTCCAATTTGGACACTGTTCGAGCAAGTTATTCAATTTTCTATACATTTTGGATGTTTCTACAATTTACCCAATGGGGGTTTTCTTTGCAATTTATCACATACATTATGTTCCTTAGATTTTATATTATCATTATCGAGATTTATGAGCCATTGGGCTCCTGGTTGAGCCATGGTTTGAAGGTATTTTCATCAAGGGTATTTTAGGGTTTACCCCTTCATGGATGAGCTACCTTTAGTAGCTATCAACTAAGGAATTATGTGATTGGCTGGGAATTTTGACAAAGGAAATCTAATCAGGTCTAGAGAGACTGTGGGAGAGCTTCTTGTGTGTGTTCTTATGTATTCTTAATAATTTAAAGCCATGGACACTTGGATATATGCTAGAATTTCAACTTTTGCTTTTTCTTAATATTAAAGTGTCATATACTTATCCCCAAGCACCAAAACGAGCCACTTTCTCTCCACCACCTCTATCCTTGTCCCAGATTCGTTCTCCCTCTGTTCAGTTGCGAATTTTTCTTCCCAAGGAAGAAGAATGTGGGGATCTTCTTGGAAAACAATTCTAGGGTTGCAATTGATTCCCTTTTTGGGTCTATAAAGCATCTTCCTAGTGATCTTGACCTAAAAGTGTAAGTTTTACCTTACTCCTAGCTTTATCCAGGTTGGAACCTTGGTGTTCCATGATAGAAATTGCTCTAAAGCCCTAAAACCCTACCTTTCTTGCTCCTTATGCTTAGGGTTTCTCATATGATGAAGAAAGGTGCTAGATGGACGAATTCATAGATTATTCTTGGATTTTATCCCCTACCTGCTCAAGATTTCTTCTGTTTGGGGTTTCATATTATCATTAGAGGAAATTTTTTATAACTTTCTCCACGTTTATTGCTTACCATAAGCATTCAAGATCATCTTCTTGCTTGAAAATGATGATCCATGCACTAAAAAGCCATGGTTGACTTGGATTTCAATTTTTATAATGTTCCATGTTCTGATTTCAGTTATATATGAACATGTGATCATGTATATGTTATTCCTAAGGTATTACATGAATTATATCAGGTTGTTTTGATAACCTACGGTGCTAAGCACCTATTAAACTATGATCAATTTTAGGGTTTAAAGATGATTTCTTCTATAAATCATGACCCGATTATGGTACCATTGCAATAACCCTATGGTGTTGTCTTCATAACAACTGATGTTTGTGATCAAAGGTGTCAAATGATGGTGAAAACCTATGGTCACCCCCTTAGGTCAGGTTTGGGATCAATTAGAAGTTTAATGATCAACCATTAAGTACCCTACTGATGTTATCAATCAATGACGACATTAGCTTAATATTTGATGTTGATTAATGAATATAGTGTTGATCTAACAAACTATGGTGATTTATTGGTCACTAATGTTGGTGTATCAGGTCTCTAAAACCTACTTTGAGTCAAACATTGTATTTGTATCATCAACTAAGCCTTAGACCAATGGTCTTGAGTCACTTGATGCAATGGTCGGACCTATACTGTAAGTGATGGTTTTAACATGTGAACTTGACCCAATGGTCGAGATCTATTGTTTATTCCTCCATTAATGTGGAATGATGTCTAATGTAATATGTTGGTCCTAATAATGTTATTTAGATTGTTTCCTTTATATGATCAACTTAAGGAGCTTACTTGTTGACAATGGATGGCTTGTTTTAACTGAACAGTCAATTGTGGGTTTTACCCTACTCCCAATGGAACTTTCAGTGTTGTTAATCAAGGAATGTCTAGGGTTAGATGGTGACTATTTCTATAGCACAAACCAAGGACTTTATAGGCGGTTTATCTAAGGTGTTTACTTATGCAAACATCCAAAGGTCTTACCTTATAAATATCCAATGGTTCTGGGTGACATTATGGTATGGTGATACGGGTTTAATAATGATGGAACAAATGGAGGGTCACCCTTAATAAGTTAGTCTTACCTATTCACTCTATGAATAGAAGGGATGATAACCATATTGTGTTGATATGTAACCCTAATGAGGTATATTTTGTTATACCTAGCTTTAATAGAACTAAATAATGGTAATTGGGTATGAATAGTCTGTGAATGACTAATACAATCATGGAGTACTCTATTATTGTTGAAACCCTAGTATGCTATAACCTAATGTTTACACCTTGATTTATGTGTGGGTTCATACTTGAGAATAGTATGGAATGTGATGGTGATGTTTCTCTTTATGAATCAATGATCCAATGGGGATGTTATGAGTTAGGGTTTGGGTATGAGTGTTGATTAGTAACATTGATATAATTTATCATGTTGAACCTAACTCTAATGCAATTAGATAAAGATGAGCATTCATGTTTAACATTCTTATCTGATGGAATGATGGTGGAATAACCTCCTTAACATGATCATAACCTTAATGTGTTAATTGGTGGTTATCATAGCGACATGGTTGATACTTTCATATGCTAAACGTGTGCATTATGAATATGATGAGTGTTAATCATATCTAGATTCCTTGCATGTTGATGTAATAAAGGAATGTTCTTAATGTTAATATAACCCTGCTATGATTGTTTATGAATACTCCTAGCTCATTATTGAAAGATTGTGTTGATCTGGTGTATTATATGTAAACGATGTTTTTGAGTCGTGTTGTAAAGCATGGAAAGATAATAATGATCTTGCAGGGAATAGTATGATGGTCTTAATGACCTTTGGGCATGGTTGAGTCCTGAATGAGGTGTAATCGTCTTATGTTGATAAGGTTTGATACCCTATGATATTGTGAAAAGGATTTATATCTTATGATAATATGATGACTAGTTTAGTCTCGTGAATGGCAAGTGAATATTACCATGTGATGATGAGATGAGAAATTATGTTTCATAGATTTTATATATTTTCAAGTTTTGATATTTATATGCTTGCTAGAAGTGAATTAGGGTTTGTATGTCCACTTGTTTGATGCAGCCTTAATTCGCCCAATTGGCATAACTAATCAAGTGCAACTCTAATAATGTAGTTCCCTGTGCCATAGATCCTTCTGAGTGTCAGAATTTGCCAGATGGTGAAACAAGTATTCCCAAGGGAAACTCATAGTACATACTGATGAGTATGCGGGGTGCTTATCATCTTGAATTCAAGTGTTTAGGGAGGATAACTGTGGTCATACCTAGCCCTTAGTTTGAGAATGGTTGTGGTCATATCTCGGTGATTATATATGTGATGAGATTGGAGGACAACTACAGTCGTACCTCGGATGGTAGGGTATGTGTACCCACCTCCTTTCACTAGTGTTTTAATGCGATGATTTTGAGTCGCATTTATAGACCTATTTCATATGTGTTTTGTGCTCTAATTACTCATTTTTATGGATAATATTGCATAATTCACTTAATTCGGTCTTTGCCATCATATTATATCAAATCCCCTTTGTTTTACTATTTTGAGCATTATTTATCATCTTATTATAAATTGTGTGGATTTACTTGGTCTTGTTGTGAAATTTCAGGAAAAACAAGTATCTGCTTCTGTCGATACCATCGACGGAAGTCGATACCATCGACCAAGCCACAGGTTGTCAGCCGAGAAGAGCAATACAGAGTCGATACCATCGACACCTAAGTCGATGGCATCGAGATCACTTTAGGTTATTGGCAAGGATGCAGTCGATACCATCGACGAAAGTCAATGCTATCGACACAAGGAGAGCTACAGCGTCGCTAGAAGACAAAACCGACGCTACAGGAGTCGATACCATCGACACCCAAGTCGATGGTATCGAGATCACCACAGGCGCTCAGAATAAAAGAAAAGAAAGCTGCCGCAAATCCGCTGGGTCGATACCATCGACCCGCGTCGATGGTATCGACGCCGGCAGATATGCGTTGGATCTGTTTTGATCTCGATCGGACGGCTGTTGTTATTTGACGACCTAATTAGGGACTTATACCTAATGACGGCCGCCCACACGAGAAGAGGATCTCATTTTGGATTGCACGAGTGCCAAGGAGGAGAAAAAGGAGAACGAAGGCCGAGAAGCTCATCCTGGGTGATTCGGACGCTGCCGAAGACGATTTCCACCACCGACAGGCGGGGAAGCTCGTGTTCTACGCCAAGGATCCACCGGTTCTTCTCCGTTCAGGGGTTTTCCCGTTTATTTCCCATTTTTCTTATGAATTCCCCAATTTCTACCATGTATTCGTGTGAGATGAACATGAGAGGCTAAAACCCTCAATCTTTAGGACCGGGAGTAGCCCGGGAATGCATTGTATGACATTTTTATATCAATAATTCATATTTCTCTCTCAAATCCATGGTATAGATTCGTTTTCTCCATTTCTATTGTTATGCTTGATCACCATAATAATAATTTAACACCCTTAATCACTTCGACAGAAGGATTAACGGTTGAAAAGAGACGAATTCTACATTAATCAATAAAACCCTTGACAAAGGAGTTGTAAAATTAATGGTGGGAACTGAGGGACCGTTTATAATGCACTTAGTTTAGGGGAATGATTACTACGACGGTGGAATCAACCTAAACCTAAGTAGTGAATTACACCACGACAGTGGGTAATTCTCATTTCAGGCCACTACCCGGATAGAGAGAGAAGTGTGAGGAATTATATGAAACCTAATACAATGTTGACCCGCGGTGAAACCGCCATCCTAAAGATATCCCTTTGAATTGATTAAATTAACCTTTAATCGATTGTTTTCTTTGTTTGATTTTTATTTTCTTTTTAATTTGAACAACAAAACCCTACTTTGTTAATCGGTCTAGCTGATTGCGATTAGTTAGTAAAAGTCCCCAATAATTCACGTATCCCTGAGTTCGACTCGGGCCTCACAAGGCCTATATTACTCGACGCGTATACTTGCGTTTAAGCGCGTAGTAAAATACACGTCAAGTTTTTGGCGCCGTTTCCGGGGATACGGCGAATTATTGGCACTTTGAGTGCTAAGAGCGGCCACTATAGGCCACATTTTTTTTATTTATTTTAAAACAATTTCAAAAATTCCTTTATTTCTCTATCATTGTGTTGACTCGTTCAAAGCATTGTAATGAACCCCTATTTCCATATTTCAGGTACTTTGCATGGTGCACACACATAGTCGAGACTACGTGAATCGCACACCTGAGGTTCCATCTGCGGGACCAGAGGATGAGGACTACTACGAGGAGGAACACCAAAGTGATATAAATTCTGAATCTGAGCAAGAACAAGAAGAAGACATGGCTGAAGAACAGACAATATGGGAGAAGATCAAGGCGTCTTCTTCCTCGGCATCAAAGGGGCCTATAAAGAAACAGGGGCTAAACATTCCAACCTACAAGATCGATCCAGCATTGATTAACCTGGTTAAATCAAACGCATTTTACGGACTGAAAAATGAAGATCCAGTGGCACACATTAGTCAGTTTGTTGAAAATTGCGATATGGTGAAGATAGATCGATTTCCACAGGATGTGCTCTACCTCAAGTTATTCCCGAGTTCCTTGGCTGGAGTAGCAAGAGAGTGGCTTCATAACCTCGACGACGAGTTTGTTGAATCATGGGACCACATGGTGGAGGTTTTCTTCGAGAGGTTCTTCCCTCCTGAGAAGACCAATGATATGATCAGGAAGATTCACAATTTCACCCAACAGGCGGGTGAAACTTATTCTGAGACTTGGGAGCGATTCCAGGTCATGTTGAGGAGATGTCCACATCATGGATTGGACAAGGAAACCCAAGTGAAGATCTTCTACTTTGCTCTCTCCGAGAATGATAGAAGCAACCTGGACTCGGCTGGTTCCGGATTTTTCTTAAATAACACCGATACCAGATGTTGGGAGATACGGAAAAACATGGCTAGGAAGCAGTCATGGGGTGACAAAGGTGCCGTGGAACATGTCAAGGCTGCTGGTGAATCCAGAATAGTGAGGGAGCTGAATGATAAGTTAGATCTTCTAACCAAGAAGGTGTTAACTAAGGAGGATGCATCTGATGATGGGGAGGCCCAAGTTAAATTCATGCAACAACAGGGCTATAGAAACAATGACTATGCATGGAGGAAAAATAAAAAGTTTTCATGGAAGGATCCGAACAATTTTCTACAGGATCCGGATGCCAAGCCACAGTAGAAAGCCGAGGACAAGAACACTGAATTACTAACTCAAATGGTCCAGCAAAACCAAGAGATGATGGCCATGTTTGGAAAACAATTGCAATCTCAAGGTGATATTCTAACCAAGTTTGGGCAGACGCTGCAAAGCCATGGAGCACAAATATGGCATTAGAGACCACCGTGGCGCAGATTTCGAGTGAAGTGGCGGCCATCAAGCACGCGAATCAACAGAAACCAGCTGAGAATGCAAATGTGGCTCAGGCACACCAACAAGTCAAGTACATATCTGTGGTAAGCACTGAGGAGGAATCTCAGGTGCAAGAAGTTGTAGAAGAAAGAAAAATGACTTTCAATGTGAATGCAACAATGGCGATACCATATCCACGCACGTACTATGGATTGCCGGGCAGAAACCCTTTCTTCATAAAATCACAAAGAGTTGTGAATATTGTATCTCCACCTAGGCAGGAAGAACAAGTGCAAGTTGTTTGTGCACATGTGGAGACATCTAAGGCGAGAGAGGAACCACAACAAGCTGCCGCTATTGAGGATGTCTTGCCAAAGCCCACGCCGGAGGGAGTAATTGAAGCAAGCTTAGGGGAGGTACCCCCGGAAAGCTCTTATGTGCCACCTCATAGGCGTGTTGAGGCAGTAGATGTTTCAAATGTGGTTAATCCTAAGTCAAAGAAAGAGCATCGTCACTTTAAAAAATTCCTGGAGATATTCCGAAAACTCCACATCAATATTCCATTAGTGGAGATGATCGAGAAAGTACCTGCCTATGGGAGGTTCATCAAGGAAATCATTAATAAGAAGAGGCGGATAAAAGACGATGAAATTTATTGGATGAATGAGACGGTGAGCTCGATGATTCACGGGAGTTCACCAAAGAAGAGAAAGGACCCAGGAGGTTTTTATATTCCGTGCTCAATAGGTGGTCAACATTTTCCTAAAGCGCAATGTGATTCTGGCGCTAGCATAAATCTCATGCCTTTGGCTACATTTCAAAAGCTGGGGTTAAAAGAGATAAAGAAGTTGGCTGCAACAATTGAATTGGCGGATGGGTCTACAGTGAAACCCTATGGAGTATGTGAAGATGTTCTAGTCAAAGTGGACAGATTCATATTTCCGGTGGATTTTGTTGTCATGGATATGCCACCACTCCAAAGCTGTGAAATTCTCCTAGGAAGACCGTTTCAAGCAACGGCAGATGTCGTGACTGCCTTAGGGAGAGGTACTTTGTCTTTGGGCATTGGAGGAGATCGTGTTGAATTCAAATTACCGCATGATCCTCTAAGTGCAGTCCCCAAGGTGAAAAGATGATGACTGTCATACGTCTAGCCTAAGACGTTAAATAAGGGCGCTTGTTGGGAGGCAACCCAACCATCGGTACATTAGGATAGTTTAATTTTAGTCATAGATTGCTTTTATTTCATTTAAATTTTAGTTTAAAAATGATACCTTGATCCGTTTGTTGAATGTGCAGGCACAGGCAGGGTCGATACCATCGACACACTCGTCGATGGTATCGACATGGGTTCAGGTTGACACCAGCAAAAATCGCACTGCGTCGATACTATCGACACCCCCGTCGATGGTATCGACATGGTCACAGACAGGTCGCAATAAAAGTGTCGATGGTATCGACAACCCAGTCGATACCATCGAGATCTCTGGAGATATTCAGACGAATTTTGCTCAGTCAACTCGATACCATCGACGGCCTCGTCGATGGTATCGACATCATCACAGGTTGAATGCAACACAACGGCGGTGTCGCAATAAAAGCAAGTCGATACCATCGACATCCATCGATGGTATCGACGGACATGTCACCGATCCGCCCACAGACATCGACGACGATCGCAACAGCCACGTCAGCGATCCGGGTGCTGCGTCAATACCATCGACTTCCGTCGATGGTATCGACCCGTCAGCAATCCGGGTTTCTCGATCCAGCAAACGTCAGCCGTCGATACTCGCGAGGGAGGCGGCTACCCGCGAGATGTGTCGATACCATCGACCCGCGTCGATGGTATCGACGGGTGAACAGGGGCGCCGATCAAGCCTATTTAAGGGGACTTGCAACGTCATTTGACGTCACACCTTCAGAGCAAGCATCATCCTTTGCGCCGAGCACTCCCCTGAGCCCTCCAAGACTGAAGAGAAGTGTCATCGAGCGGAGATCTTCATCGAGCAGAGAATTTCTTCTCCATCTTCACCGAGCTCTTTTCTTCTAATCCCATCTTCTCGCAACCATGGTGCATGCCGCCGGAGCGTCGTCATCGAGCGCACACCCTATGGAGATCGAGGAGTTCGTTCCTCCCCCAACCGCTTCCATCCCTCGTCCACGCCTAATTCATGCCAACATGGATGTGAGGAAGGTCTACGAGGAGATAATGAAGCGAAAGTTCGAGCCAACCCGGTATGTGGACCGGGGCATGATCCAGGAGTTGGGATTCGAGGCCAACTTGGCCTATGTGCTTCATGGACAAGCACGCAACACCAGCAGAAGCCTACGCCTTGACGAGCTGCAGTACCATGCGGATGGGCAGCCGTTTTTTGGCAAATGGGCCACATACAAGGAACTGGTGGCTGAGTTCATGGAGTCTCTTGACATCTGCGTCGTACCAAACGACGTGGTACCATCGGACCAGGCGTGGATCAAGGGAAGGGTGTCCTTCCGACTCTTCAACAACAATTACAACATCACGTTGAAGCAGTTCAACGATATCTTCAACTGGAACCATGGCCGCAATGATCACCGAAGGCCGGACTCCCGCACCGACTACGACAAAATCTTCGCCGAGCTAGGTACAGTGTCGGCAGGAAAGAGTGTGAGCTACCATAATGCAGCGGTAGCGGATTTTGAACACCCGTTCGTCCGGGTCTTGCATAGGATGTTGAGCTTGACTTTCTTCGCTCGAAGCGATCTTGCTTTGAGCAAGTTTCAGGAGAGTGACCTGTTCTTTCTCTACGCACTCCTGAAACGTCAACCATGCAACTGGGGGGCGTTCTGGCTACATCGCGTCCTGGCGGTGAAGAGGAGCACAAGGAAGGCTCCAATCCATTTTGGTGGTCTTGTCACCAAGTTGGCGCTTTACTTGGGGCTGAACCTTCAGTCCATGACTCCGATCTCTACGAGGAGCAAGGTGAACGTGCAACACTTGCACCGTTCAAACCTCATTCTTTTTCGGGACGGGTTGGCGTACGCTCATTGCCACATCAACCAAGCTTATCAGGAGAGCTCCCTACCGGACGACGTCTTCAATATAGAGGGCAAGCAGCACTTCCAGTGGCCAATCATAGCCATCGAGTCCTCCGAGGAAGAAGGCGGAGGTGACGAGTAAGAAGGCGAGGCTGTAGAGGAAGAGGAGGCTTTCACACCTCTTCGAGCACGTGTGGCACCACGGAAGCGTCCTAGGATGCATCCGGGTGCTTCTTCATCATCTCAGCCCCCGCCGCCATCACCACAGCACGAGCAGCCAACCGAGGATCCCTACTCCATGCAAGGGATGTACACCATGCTGCAGGACATCCAGCAGACTCAGCAGCAGCACATGGGTATGTATACCGGCATTCATGAGACTACGAGCCGGGTACTTGACAACCAACGGGCTATGTTCGAGAACGAGCGGCTCATCCTCGCCAACCAAGAGCAAATGCACACCCGGTTGCAGCGGATAGAGACGCAATAGGATCCTTTCTTCGACCATTACTGGAGTCAAGACTACTTTGGAGGCTATCCACAGCCTCCACCGAGGACCCAATATGATCCAAGCTTCCAGGGGGAGTACCCGTCTTGGGATCCTACGGCACCGCAATACCCACCACCGCCTCCGCAGGATTGATCAGGGTATCACTGTTCCACCCTTAAGTTGGTTTTTGACTATGAGGCCATAGTCGAATTCAAGCTTAGGGGGGTGGCTGGAACAGCTCTATCTTTTATCTTTTCTTTAGTTGTTTTTAGTTTTTGCTTTGTTATTTGTTCTTGCAATTTTAGTTTGTTTAGGATCCACATCTATCTAGTGTAATCGTGGATGTCTTAAAAATTGTCATCTCGCTGTTTTCATGGGAAATTTAAGGAAATTTAAAAATTTCTGTGTCTTTTGGGATAGCTTAACTTGGTTGTCCTTGGGGAACTTGTCCTATGAAAATGATTGATTATGTCAACTTTGAAGCAATATGTCACACCCACACCCCCATTGACTCATGAAAAGTGGATAGTAACGGTTGTTTGAGCCTAACCTAATCAAATGGTAATGAGACCTTAATTGGATATAAGAGAAAGAACCCTTTGAACTACTACACATGTCAGTAAGGAGGGACACATGATATTTTTCTAAGGTTCAGTAACTTAATCTTGTGATCATTCCACTTCATATTTTTCCATAATCTACCAAAGAATTGGAAGTAAAGTACAGTTTTAATTCCTTCTTGCGTGCATAGCATGTAGATAGGATTTTCATTGTTATTTTCATACTTTTGCATAAAATGAAAAAAATGTATAGTGATTCATGCACATTACCTTTAGGTGCATGTCATGTAGTTGCACTCATAACTTTCATGATTTTCATGCATAAGTGCACAATGTACCTCAGGTTGTCTTAAAAAGTGATCTAAATTGTTCCATACCCTCGAAATAGTACAAAGATTTCCAATCATGAAGAAAATATCCTAACACATGTATCTCTAAGCAATTATGGATATGTGGGCTAAGAAAAAAAATTCTGAAAATCTGAAAAAATTGAGAAAAGAAAAAAAAAGAGAGATTTAGAAGGAAATGGAATAAGAGGGAGAAAGGAACATGATATCACTTGCATAACAAGGAAATTGAGTACATGATGTGGCTTAATTAGATTTCTATCTCTTTTTGAGGTGGAAGGTTAGTGCATGCATCATTCCACCCAATTATAGGCATTAGGGCATTTTCAATGTGCATTTGCATCATTTAGGGCATTTTGTTTTATGCATTTTGAAATTGTGTAATACTTCCAAATTCTTCCATGAACCACCCATTCCATCCACCCGTTGCTCGGATTGGTAGGCCACCGTGTTTTTCTCCTCACTCATGTTTATCAGGAGAACTGCTTCCATGTAGATGGTAGTTAGGGCGAGCAACGTAGTGTAGGCGATTACAAGATGCACCAATGCTGAATCGGCGAACCTTATTATGTTAACTGCCTTATGTGATAGTGTTCATTGGTTTGAAGGATAATTTCTTTTATTGATGATTATTGTCGCCTGTAGGGTAATTACTGTTCTGTGATTAGGAAAGGCCGGTTTGAGAACGTCCAGTGGGAGTCATGTGGAATGTGGGGTGATGTGTTGATTTTTAGTTGACATCTGCAATCCTATTCTAAGGATTAGTTGCTCGAGGGCGAACAATGTTTAAGCTTAGGGGAGTTTGATGCGATGATTTTGAGTCGCATTTATAGACCTGTTTCATATGTGTTTTGTGCTCTAATTACTCATTTTTATGGATAATATTGCATAATTCACTTAATTCGGTCTTTGCCATCATATTATATCAAATCCCCTTTGTTTTACTATTTTGAGCATTATTTATCATCTTATTATAAATTGTGTGGATTTACTTGGTCTTGTTGTGAAATTTCAGGAAAAACAAGTATCTGCTTCCGTCGATACCATCGACGGAAGTCGATACCATCGACCAAGCCACAGGTTGTCAGCTGAGAAGAGTAATACAGAGTCGATACCATCGACACCTAAGTCGATGGCATCGAGATCACTTTAGGTTGCTGGCAAGGATGCAGTCGATACCATCGACGAAAGTCAATGCCATCGACACAAGGAGAGCTACAGCGTCGCTAGAAGACAAAACCGATGCTACAGGAGTCGATACCATCGACACCCAAGTCGATGGTATCGAGATCACCACAGGCGCTCAGAATAAAAGAAAAGAAAGCTGCCGCAAATCCGCTGGGTCGATACCATCGACCCGCGTCGATGGTATCGATGCCGGCAGATATGCGTTGGATCTATTTTGATCTCGATCGGACGGCTGTTGTTATTTGACGAACTAATTAGGGACTTATACCTAATGACGGCCGCCCACACGAGAAGAGGATCTCATTTTGGATTGCACGAGTGCCAAGGAGGAGAAAAAGGAGAACGGAGGCCGAGAAGCTCATCCCGGGTGATTCGGACGCTGCCGAAGACGATTTCCACCACCGACAGGCGGGGAAGCTCGTGTTCTACGCCAAGGATCCACCGGTTCTTCTCCGTTCAGGGGTTTTCCCGTTTATTTCCCATTTTTCTTATGAATTCCCCAATTTCTACCATGTATTCGTGTGAGATGAACATGAGAGGCTAAAACCCTCAATCTTTAGGACCGGGAGTAGCCTGGGAATGCATTGTATGACATTTTTATATCAATAATTCATATTTCTCTCTCAAATCCGTGGTATAGATTCGTTTTCTCCATTTCTATTGTTATGCTTGATCACCATAATAATAATTTAACACCCTTAATCACTTCGACAGAAGGATTAACGGTTGAAAAGAGACGAATTCTACATTAATCAATAAAACCCTTGACAAAGGAGTTGTAAAATTAATGGTGGGAACTGAGGGACCGTTTATAATGCACTTAGTTTAGGGGAATGATTACTACGACGGTGGAATCAACCTAAACCTAAGTAGTGAATTACACCACGACAGTGGGTAATTCTCATTTCAGGCCACTACCCGGATAGAGAGAGAAGTGTGAGGAATTATATGAAACCTAATACAATGTTGACCCGCGGTGAAACCGCCATCCTAAAGATATCCCTTTGAATTGATTAAATTAACCTTTAATCGATTGTTTTCTTTGTTTGATTTTTATTTTCTTTTTAATTTGAACAACAAAACCCTACTTTGTTAATCGGTCTAGCTGATTGCGATTAGTTAATAAAAGTCCCCAATAATTCACGTATCCCTGAGTTCGACTCGGGCCTCACAAGGCCTATATTACTCGACGCGTATACTTGCGTTTAAGCGCATAGTAAAATACACGTCATGTTCTGACATGTACCAAGGACGGATTAGGTTGTTAGCAGATTGACCTTATGTGTCGTTGTGACGGACCCATACTGACTGGGGCGGAGAAGATCTTAGGAGTCTGGCTCTTCCTAGATCTTGTATGGCAGTGATTATGACTTCACAGTGTTCATTTGGATTTTGAGTGGTATCCTCAATTTCCTCAGGGCATATTAGAATATGTATACAGCCGTGTAGCATATTTGCTTAGGGTTATACACAACGTTTCACATTGGATGATAATCCTTATTTGTTCTCTTTACATAAAGATGATTCTTAATGCAATTAAGAGATAGTAGATATACTTATGTTGTGGATATGCTTAAGATTTTAGATGCATACATACAGTAGCCATGATTATGTTGATAACTATATTGCTACTGTTGATTATAACCATGATGCTAGATATCTCATGTTGTTAGTTATGTTTATCATGCTAGCCATGCCTTTGTAACTAGAGATGCATATACTACTAGTCATGCTTATCCGGGTAGTTGTGCTTATGTTGCTCGCTCTTATTATAATGTTGAAATGTTCAACTGATTAGACATGCTCATGTTGTTAGCTATGCTATGTTACTAGACTTGCTCATGATGCTAGAACTGCATATTCTACTGAATTACTTATATTGTCAACAAGATAAAGGATGATAATCTAGCTAATGATGATAGTTATTATCTGCACATTTATGTATTTTGTTAATCATCAATACTATTGATCTTATTTGTTGTATCTTATTAAACTACTTAACTTTTAATTACTTGAAAATGTTGTAATAAATAAACGTTGTTGGAGGTTATATCTCTTATTGGGAGATGGGTCTCACCCTTGTGGTTTGCCACATTTTTTTAGGTAATCGGAAGTGACAAAAACAAACATGTGTCTACAAATAGGAGCTATAGTAATGAATATTTGATAAAGCTGATTAGATGTCTAGTTTGTCCTAGAGTCATCCCTGTACTCTCAGGTCTGGGCAGAAAAAGTTTGTATATGGTGTTACAAATGAATTGGGATTTTGTTAGCATGTTAATTCTTGTTTGTGTGATATATTCAAATATTGTTCTTCTGTGTATATATGTTGTGGCTAAGGCAATTGAACATTTGTATCAAATTCTTGGCCTAGTATGAACAAAAGAAAGATATTGGGGTCTTATGGAAATGTTTCTGAGAAGGTGCTGACATTGAAATCGGTTTTAATTTACCCATATTTTTGGGTATGTGATTAATTAGTGATTGATTTTTTTTATGTTTTGAGTAGTTTCGTTTATTGTAACGGGTTCTCACATATAGTAATTTGATAAATTGTCCAAAATGTGGTGCGTCAAGGTACAAGACCACAAATTTAGCTAAGGCTAAAAATGGCTCTCCTGCTAAGGTGATGTGGTATCTACCAATAATACCATGATTTCAATGCTTATTTGCTAATACAAAAGATGAACAAAATTCTTCTTGGCATGTGGTGTTAAAGGCCAATGATGATGGTGTCCTACAACATGCATCTGATTCACCACAATGGAAGAAAATTGATTTATTATACCCTCAATTTTGTAAAGAAACAAGGAGCTTAAGACTTGGACTCTGTACAGATGGAATGAATCCTTATGGTACATTAAGCAGCCAACATAGCACTTGGCCTGTTATGATTGTTATATACAATCTTCCTCCTTGGTTGTGTATGAAAAATAAGTATGTCATGTTGTCAATATTGATATCAGGGCCCAAGCAACCTGGAAATGACATTGATGTTTACCTTCAACCTCTATTTGATGACCTAACAAAACTGTGGGAAGAAGGTGTTATGACATATTATGCTTCACATGAAGAGATCTTTACTTTGTGTGCTATGTTGTTTTTGTGATGACCTAGTTACAAATCAAGCCATCACCAGTAATAATCGTGGAATAACCATAAATAGAGGAATTAACAAAAATCAATAGGAATTTAAACGATTTTGCACATAGATCCTCTTCCAGGAAACTCTTATGAAAGAACCTGTTATGACCCCACCTCCCGATAATCCCCAATTAAGGGAGACCGAGAGGTCGAAGCCGCATCCATGACTTCTGGATCAAAGGTTCAGCAATTAACCAAGAATAATTATCAAATTTTAACATACTATACTGAAAGTTGTAAGAAAATAAATGCTTGCATACCTTTTTGAAAACTTGGATATCTAAACTTCTATCCACACAGATACTAATCTATCTAATCCTCCTTTGCACTTTAATTCTCATATAGTACCACATGTGCCACTTTACTGTTTGTTCTTTTCATTGTACCTAAAATGTCGACAAACAAAATGTCGGTCAGTCGAAGCCGGTATGTGGGGGAAACAAATAAGCATGCAACTATGATAACAATGTAATCATTCAATTAATCATTTAACAAACAAGATTATGTTTTAAGCCAAACTACTCCATCCATACCTATCCACAACTCTGTGTTGTCCCTGTAAGGACTTATATGGTACCTCTATAAAGGTAGAGTCGCATGGAACCACCCAAAGGTAGCCAAATATCTAACTCACTGTGACTTGATGGACCTACCCTCTAGGTAGCCATGTACTAAGTCATTCCACGACCTGATGGACCTACCCTCTAGGTATCCATGTACTAGGTCAGCCGTTACAACACAGAGGGGACCAGAATCTGAGCTAGTAGGCACATATCTTATGTCATAATCGTAGTCACTTTATAGTTGCAAGAAATAAATAAACATCCAACAGTTTAGTTGCATTCAATATGATTAAACATTCAGAAATCCATCAGGAAACTAAAGTAGTTATTCATAATCGTAACCACATACCTGTCTTGGAGATCTCAAGCAACAATTTATCCAAATCCAACTAGATGTCCAATCAAACAAGCCAATCATTCAATCAAGCAAACATTGATCCTAAAAACATGCATAATGTCTAATTGTCACAAGCATATCCCAAACAATTCCTTATTGACTTGGGACACCTTTCTAAGGTTTCCAAGTCTCATTAGGTTGCATTAGGGTTTCTTAGATCAATTTCTCAAACTTTATCCATTTTAGGTCAAAAAACCCTAAAATATTCTTTTCCATTTTTATGAACCTTAATTGCTTAACTATTCATTTTAATAGTATTTTATACCCATATTGACTTAGGATCATCATATCCCTATTTATTCATGTATTTGAACATTTAAACAAATAAAAGACATATTCATCTAAATTAGGGTTTTCAAGCTCATTAGTGCATAACCATGCACGAAACCCTAAATTAAGCCAAATATATAAAAAGATCATCTTTTTAGATCCTATTTTCACTTTTATTAACAACAGGTTAATATAACCTTGAATTATCCAAATAACATCATCAAGTCCATCTATCATCAAATCTAAGGGTTTTTCTTTAATTAAATCATTAAAGATGATAACTTTATGCCCTTTTCAAATTTCATGCATATTTAAGCACTTAAATTCTAAATTAGACTAATCATGTGCAAGTTATTCCTTTTTTAACATTATGTACCTTTTTACATTTAATAGGTTAACATCAATTCTAATGACCCATTAAACCCTATTAAATACTTTATTCATTTCAAAATAGGGTTTCTTAATCATCATTACACTAAAGTTAATAACCTCTATTACTTTTCGAATTGCAAACATAATCAGGTTTTAGTTATATTTTTAATGGATTCCTCTCATTTTTCTGAGCAAAATTCATGCATTATATGTTCTCATCGGAGCTACCAATTAGGAGTTATGATTTTTGTAACACTTACCACAACCAATAGCAAGCCGCCACATCACCCTACTCCCATGAAAGGCGCATCGCTGGTCTTGGAACATGACTGGGTTACCCCGTTAAGTCAGTCCGCGCTTCAGCCCACAAAATGGGATAACCGTCCAACGGACTTTCTTCTTCTTCTTCCTCACGCAGCTCTGCTGCGTCGCCCTAGCCGCGGGTTGTGTGGCTCCTTCTCCATCATCCGGACTTCGGCGGTCACCAAATTCAGTAACTCCAGGTCCGACGGACCCCATGGTGCCATCTCCTTCCTCCGTTGTGCCCCACGCAGGAGAGGGCGCCTCCAGGATGGTCGGGAACAACCCAGTTGGTTGCGGCCAACCTGTAGCCAACCTGTCGCCCTCTGGCAGGCGTCGCGCAGGTGTGGAATGCTAACAAATCAGTCTCCCGGTCCTCTCAGGCTTTGTAAGAACGTCGCAACCAACTTAAACCAAGGTCGAAGTGGATCGGGGTCAGGTTGCGGCTGCTCCTTCATTGCTGACCTTGCAGTCACGTTGCAGGTGGTTGGAGTGAGAGCAAGCACCATAAGATGATGACCAAGCCTCTCCTGGTTGTGGGAGAAACAATGTGCCACCCTCGTATCCCATCACAGAGCCTGAACGTCCCCAATATCGCTCCACTTTCTCCTAGCTAGGTTTCATGTGGAAACAAGAAGAAACGGAGAGAGATTCCCGAGATTTCTTTGGCTCGAGGCCCTGGATCCAACCCTTATATAGGGAAGGATGGCAGCATCCCATTGTGTTTATCCACATGGAAAACAAGTCCCTTTTATCTTACTTTCCTTGTTTAGGTGCAAACTCTCTTCTTTAAACTATTCCTTGTTCATTAGTATATGCTTTGGTTATAAGGAAATTTGAGAATTACCTCTTTCCTTCTCTTTGTCTTGGCTTTTTAAACCATTAATCACGAAATTATGTTTTCCTTAAGTAGAAAATACCTCTTCTTTAACAAAGCTACAAAAACCATTAATAATATATCATATTATCTTCTTATTTTGCAATTTTGGTATTTTCTCTTTCCTCTTTCTTCATTGGGACTCCTTGGATCCCAAGTAACTCAAATAATTCTAAATTCCTTTTTAAGGAATACTCATTATCCTTCTAAATACATCAATATGCATTATTTCACATTATCTTGTTTATTTCTTATTAAAACTATTTGATTTTTGAGGATTTCCCTTTATTTCTCTACTATTTTCCTCATTGGTATTCCTTTTATCATTGCCAATCCTTGGGATACGAAATTCCACCAAGGATAACCCAAATATACCTTTTTCCACTTATTTTCAACATTTTTAACATTAATTTCTTTCTTACTAAAGAAATACTTAATCAATCTTTTCTTTTCTTTTTGCAACTTTGGACTCCTTGGAACCCAAGGAACCCAAGAGGTACGAAATCCTCTTTGGATTTGCCTTCTAGAGGTTTCCATCTTTTTCTTTTCTCAAATATTCAATTACTCATTTACTAATTGAATTTTCATATTATTTTCTTGTTATTGGTCCCTATAGCGAATAAAGGCCACAACACAAACATCAAGGCTATTGTAAACAAAATCCATGTATTCAAAACATATTATACCATTATTTGTTCAATTATCTTAATATGATAAATTCCATCTCTCACCAAATGAACCCAAAATTTGGGGTTATAACATCCTTCCCCTCTTACAGGAATTTTGTCCTCAAAATTCTATCAAGCAAACAAACTATTCAGGATAAGACTTTTCCATGTCCATCATTGGCCCCTATGTGGCCTTACCGTACTCATGGCGCTTCCACAGAACCTTTATCATCACATATTCTTTTCTCTGAGTCCTTTCATCCCGGAGTCTATAAACTGCACAGGTGACTCAGGCCATGTCAGCCTCCCTTGGGGCTCACTAGGTTCATTGCTCAGCACATGGTCGGGTACCTCACATAGTGCTCTAAATTGGACACATGGAACTCATAACACATTACTTTATCCTGAGGGGTAAGGCCAAACTTAACCTTCTCCACCAAACCATGTCAAAAGAACCCATGCATCGGGGACTCAGCTCCCTTAGTTATAACTTAGAGGGGTCGGATTTTCATGTCACATATTCTCCCACAGTAACTTGTATGTCATTCTACTTTTCATCTGCTCACGACTCTCATCGTCTCTAAGCTCCTTTCAGCCCTTGCACAATCAAAGTGACTTCATCTACACGCATTGGGGTCCTTTTCTAACCATCATGTGGTCCCTTTTCTAACTATCACGTGGTCCTTTCACCAACATCACCTTACTGAAGTGGTGATCGACACAACCTCCCTTATAGAGCTTCTTATAAAACTCGATACTGGCTATGGTGGTCATTGTCACATCTTTCATAGGACAAGAACTATCTCTAGACCATTTAGTTTGTATCATACTAAACTATACTAACATTGAGTTCTTCATGTACCTACTTCCACTTTATGGAAGTGAACCTCTAGGTCAAACTCAAGATCCTTCGAACTCACATCGTGGTGTAGTTGGACCATCTCTCCCATTGATAGTTCAACTAGATCTGTCCCTTAACAGAGCTCTTTCTTCCTCATGTCGTCTAGGTAAGGTGACTTACCATAACCCATATTGCATCTCGACCTTCCTTGGTCCCGGGGAGACCTATCACAACATCCATGGGGTTGAGCTTCCATTCCCTCTCAGGGACTCTTTTGTCCTCTATACTGATACTCTGGGTTATTGGGATTCGTTCTTTACCTCCTGGCTTTCATGGCCATAAACCACATGTAACTTCATCTTCGGCATTCAAAGTGCTATTTCCATTTTCCACGGTGTATGGTGATCATCCGAGAGGTCGAAGCCGCACCCATGACTTCCGGATCAAAGGTTCGGTAATTAACTAAGAATAATTATCAAATTTTAACATACTATACTGAAAGCTGTAAGAAAATAAATTTTTGCATTCCTTTTTGAAAACTTGGATCTCTAAACTTCTATCCACACAGATCTTAATCTATCCAATCATCCTTTGCACTTTAATTCTCATTTAGTACCCCATGTGCCACTAGACTGTTTGTTCTTTTCATTGTACCTAAAACGCCGACAAACAAAACATCGATCAGCCGAAGCTGGTATGTGGGGGAAAAAGTTAAGCATGCAACTATGCTAACAATGTAATCATTCAATTAATTATTTAACAAACAAGATTATGTTTTAAGCCAAACTACTCCATCCATACCTATCCACAACTCTGTGTTGTCCCTGTAAGGACTTATATGGTACCTCTATAAAGGTAGAGTCCCATGGCACCACCCAAAGATAGCCCAATATCTAACTCACTGTGACTTGATGGACCTACCCTCTAGGTAGCCATGTATTAAGTCATTCCACGACCTGATGGACCTACCCTCTAGGTAGCCATGTACTAGGTCAGCCATTACGACACAGAGGGGACCAGGATCTGAGCTAGTAGGTACATATCTTATGTGATAATCGTAGTCACTTTATAGTTGCAAGAAATAAATAAACATCCAACAGTTTATTTGCATTCAATACAATTAAACATCTGGAAATCCATCCGGAAACTAAAGAAGTTATTCATAATCGTAACCACATACCTGTCTTGGAGATCTCAAGCAACAATTTATCCAAATCCAACTAGATGTCCAATCAAGCAAGCCAATCAATCAAGCAAAAATTGATCCTGAAAACATGCATAATGTCTAATTGTCACAAGCATATCCCAAACAACTCCTTATTAACTTGGGACACCTTTCTAAGGTTTCTAAGTCTCATTAGGATGCATTAGGTTTTCTTAGATCAATTTCTCAAACTTTATCCATTTTAGGTCAACAAACCCTAAAATATTCTTTTCCATTTTTATGAACCTTAATTGCTCAACTATTCATTTTAATAGTCTTTTATACCAAAATTGACTTAGAATCATCATATCCTTATTTATTCCTAGATTTGAACATTTAAACAATTAAAAGACATATTCATCTAAATTAGGGTTTTCAAGCTCATTAGTCCATAACCATGCACGAAACCCTAATTAAGCGAAATATATAAAAAGATCATCTTTTTAGATCCAATTTTCACTTTTATTAACAACGGGTTAATATCAACTTGAATTATCCAAATAACATCATTAAGTCCATGTATCATCAAATCTAAGGGTTTTTCTTTAATTAAATCATTAAAGATGATAACTTTATGCCCTTTTTAAATTTCATGCATATTTAAGCACATAAACTCTAAATTAGACTAATCATGTGCAAAGTTATTCCTTTTTGAACATTATGTACCTTTTTACATTTAACACGTTAACATCAATTCTAATGACCCATTAAACCCTATTAAATACTTTATTCATTTCAAAATAGGGTTTCTTAATCATCATTACACTAAAGTTAATAACCTCTATTACTTTTCGAATTGCAAACATTGCCAGGTACTATTTATATTTTTAGTGGATTGCTCTCAATTTTCTGAGCAAAATTCATGTATTATATGTTCTCATCGGAGCTACCAATTAGGAGTTATGATTTTTATAATATATCACTTACCACAGCCAATAGCAAGCCGCCACGTCACCCTACTCCCATGCAAGGCTCATCACCGGTCTTGGAACATGAAGAAATGACTGTGTTACCCCCGTTTAGTCAGCCAACGCTTCAGCCCACAAAAGGGCATAACCGTTCAACGGACTTTCTTCTTCTTCTTCCTCACGCAGCTCTGCTACGTCGCCCTAGCCGTGGGTTGTGTGGCTCCTTCTCCATCATCCGGACTTCGGCGGCCACCAAATCCAGTTCCCCCAGGTCCTACGGACCCCATGGTGCCCTCTCCTTCCTTCGTCGTGCCCCACGTAGGAGAGGGCGCCTCCAGGATGGTCGGGAACAACCCAGCTGGTTGCGGCCAACCTGTAGCCAACCTGCCGCCCTCTGGCAGGCGTCGCGCAGGTGTGGAACGCCAAGAAATCAGTCACCCAGTCCTCTCTGGCTTTGTAAGAATGTTGCGACCTCCTTAAACCAAGGTCGAAGTGGATCGAGATCAGGTTGCGGCTGCTCCTTCATCGTTGACCTTGCAGTCACGCTGCAGGTGGCTGGAATGAGAGCAAGCACCACGGGATGATGACCAAGACTCTCCTAGTTGTGGGAGAAACATCGCGCCACCCTCGTATCCCATCACAGAGCCTGAACGTCCCCAAGATCGCTCCACTTTCTCCTAGCTAGGGTTTATGTGGAAACAAGAAGAAACGGAGAGAGATATTCCCGAGATTTCTTTGGCTCGAGGCCCTGGATCCAACCCTTATATAGGGAAGGATGGCAACGTCCCATTGTGTTTATCCACATAGAAAACAAGTCCCTTTTATCCTACTTTCCTTGTTTAGGTGCAAACTCTCTTCTTTAAACTATTCCTTGTTCATTAGTATTCCATATGCTTTGGTTATGAGGAAATTTGAGAGTTACCTCTTTCCTTCTCTTCTTCTTAGAATTTTAAACCATTAATCACGAAATTATGTTTTCCTTAACTAGAAAATACCTCTTCTTTAATAAAGCTACAAAAACCATTAATAATATATCATATTATCTTCTTATTTTGCAATTTTGGTATTTTCTCTTTCCTCTTTCTTCATTGGGACTCCTTGGATCCCAAGAAACTCAAATAATTCTAAATTCCTTTTTAAGGAATACTCGTTATCCTTCTAAATGCATCAATATGCATTATTTCACATTATTTTGTTTATTTCTTATTAAAACTATTTCATTTTTGAGGATTTCCCTGTATTTCTCTTCTATTTTCCTCATTGGTATTCTTTTTATCATTGTCAATCCTTGGGATACGAAATTCCACCAAGGATAACCCAAATATACCTTTTTCCACTTATTTCCAACATTTTTAACATTAATTTCTTTCTTACTAAAGAAATACTTAATCAATCTTTTCTTTTCTTTTTGTAACTTTGTACTCCTTGGAACCCAAGGAACCCAAGAGGCACGAAATCCTCTTTGGATTTGCCTTCTAGAGGTTTCCATCTTTTTCTTTTCTCAAATATTCAATTACTCATTTACGAATTGAATTTTCTTGTTATTTCCTTGTTATTGGGCCCAATAGCCAATAAAGCCCACAACACAAACATCAAGGCTATTGTAAACAAAATCCATGTATTCAAAACAAATTATACCATTCTTTGTTCAATTATCTTTAATATGAGAAATTTCATCTCTCACCAAATGAACCCAAAATTTGGGTTTATAACAGAACCAAAACTTTATATACATGTGATTCAAATCGTACATATTTTGTATTGTCTCATCTCGAGGATAATAAGTACTAGTTGCTTTACCTTAACATATACATCAGCAACATAAAACCTCTAGGTAAGCAAACCAAAATCTCAAGCCATTCATAAATACCACTAAGAGCTATCTCCTAAGGACTTGAGAGTACAAAGACGACACCTAGGACTTCTATCTACAAGATACGACAGATAGTGTACTCAACCTAAGCTACTACTGTTTCCCCTGCTAATGTGATCTTTCCTCTGCAGTCTGGTTCCTAGTCCTTTATCCACGTCCACCTAAAAAAATTATGGATCCCATGGGGTGAGACTATTATCCCAGCGAGAGATATAACTCTCTACCAATAAGATTATTATCATAAGAAATAATATAAAATTGAACAGAGGATATTCTATGAAACTGGCAGGTATATTTATTGATAACAGAATTATAAGTCATCTATTTGCTTTAAAAGGAATATGAAGAACATGTATAACATCTATCTACTAAGATGTATAAAAGTCATGAAACATCAATGAATGTTTTCTGTATTCAATCCTTAAGAAAATACGCGACACGATCAATTACATGTTCACATTCACATTTATGCCTAGAGGAGATGAGGTATACCGCTCATACTCCAACCGAACACTAGTCAGTCGAAATTGGTACCATACAAGGTCAGTAGCAGAGCCGACTGTCAAGACCTCAGTTATCTCAGTTAGTACAAGACCACCTAGACTTTAGCATGACATCTTGTGTCAGCTGTAATTAGCTATGTCGGGGTAAAGCGGCATCTTTGCTATAGAGTTACAGCCGTAGCATGTACTCTCTTCAGGAGAAGACCACTTAGCTTTCCTGGATTATTTGTCATCAGGATGACCATTGAGCGATCCTAGTTTAGTTTCATTAGGAAGTCCACTGATCAACCTGGTGTATTTAGGGATTCCACTGAGTACCCTTATTTAATGATCACATATTCAAAAATATGCATACTGAGTAAAACTCATTTCACCATTAAGAAACTGCTAACACTGAATGGATCTATGGTCTTGGAAACTACATGATAATATTTAACTTGCTTAATTAAGTACATTACAGTATCTTTTACCATCAATTAAGTTATACATAAGAATTATATTAGATGCTACAAATAAAAGCATAAATGTGTTCATAAGTACTTTCATATTCTTTGAAACACATAGATCACTTAGAATCTCAATCTTTTATCATCATGCTTGGGTATTTAAACCATTAGTTCATCACTAAGTACTGTCGCCACTTAGTAGATAACCATTACTTCTAGGTCATCAGACTAGGGTATTTATTCACACAGTTCACATAGCTCATTAGATTCGTATCATATAATATCATAGCTCTTTCATAGCTATGCTCAATATCTTATGATACCTGCATGGTTAGTATATCATGTTATCAACAATTTCAAACACATGTCATAACCATATAATATAAAAGAACATATTCTCCCCCATTGAATTAGGGTTAGGATCCCCTTTTATCAACCGTTAGGGTTTTATGATTTCTTTACAAAAGATTATGCCTTAATTCATTCTTCATATTTCTTGGGAGTATCAACATATACATATTGCATAATCAACTTTCAAGTCTTAGTTTCTCCCTCATCCACACTAGATTATTCATTTCTTAATTCACCTCTTAAGGTCTATTTTCTCCCCATAATTTAATAAAATTAAACTCATTGTATCTCAATGTTGCATTAATCATACAACATATATCACTTAGAAAAATGTATTGGAATAAAACATACCTATCATATCGAGCATCATGGTGTATAATGTTATCTTATCGTGCTTCCATCATATCATGTATCCATATTAGTCATGTGGTAAAGCCACATCATCATATCGGGTTTCGGGTGTATCCCCTAACATTATATCATGTAGCCATGTAGGATTAGCCATCACTTAGCTTTTATCATCTTGAACCAACCTAATATCGTGTATAGGTTAGACTCTTGACCTTGTATAAGGTATAGAGATATGTTGGGTTCTCATATGTGCACAAGATTGCACCATCTCGGGTATTGGATGTATTACCTCATCATGTATTGTCTAAGTGCCATATCGATTTCCTCTAGTGGATTTACCATATCATATTTCCTTCTTGGGTTTACCATATCGGGTTCCCATCTTGGGTTTTACCATATCGGTTTGAATGTTGGATATCATATTAGGTTACCTATATTAGATAATCCCTTAAACTCTTATCCTTTATATATGTAACACCCCTAAAATTTCAGTCCAGAATTAAATGTGACTCGTAATATTAAGTCACAACAATAATTTTTTTTCAATGATATAAGATATTAGAATAAGTCTAACACATGATGATTCAACCCTATAACACATATTGGTTTAGTGATATGCATAAATCATCCATAAATGCATGGTAATGAATAACACAGCTTTAAATAGTAAAAGAAAACCCTATATATGTCCGCAATATCTTTTGCCTTCTTTGGTATACGAAAAGTTATGAGATAATAAAGTTTCTAAAGTTTTGGTAGTCAAACCCTTTTTAGATATCTACCAGCACACTAATTTCTATAAGACTTTAATGATAGGAATAATATAATGGTGTATGTCAAATTTAGGAATTAAGCACATATTTGAACTCCTTATAATTGAATTAGATAGGTCACATAATTTTGTTAGGTTGGATGATCCTAGTTGTGCCAACGAATGTTAAGAAGAAAGGGAGAGATTATCCTATTCATTAACCCATTAGTCTTCTCAACACATCTGATCTATTGGTACATACACGTATTAACAATTATCAGTGTAGGTCTATAAGAGACCATTATTTTATCATTGGCTTAGCCAAAGTAAATATGAACAATGGTTTACATGTTGATATGAGTATAATACTCTCATCTCACAAATTCTTGCCGAAGACGGAGTCAAGGTTAAACAGAACCCCGGAGGTCCCGGGCTATTAAAGCCCCCCGACCCCTTTATCTCTTCCTGTGATGATCTGATCAGTTAGAATCTCAGGACCTCTCCTCCAACATTAGTCCTACGCAGCAGATTGACCCTTTCCCAGAGCATGTCGTAGTCCCAGAATCAGTTCCTTGCCGCCAGTCATCTCCAGATTGCTTCTCTGGCTGCTGTTGGTTTGACCCAGATGTCGAGCCTCCACGTCTTCTTCCCGCAACGTCTAGAGTCTCTCAATGAGGTCTCTTTGATCTTCCGATATGTAGAATCGTAGCCCATATACTGATACTTCTTCTTCTTTTTCATGTTCTCCTACATTGACATGCAAACAAAATAAAATATTGTCCACACGATCAGGAAAAGCTAGAATTTTCTTCAGTCCGATCTACGTATTACACCTCCAAACAGTTCCAAGTTTGAGATATACGAATCGTCACTGTTTCCCTTATTCTTCATGTCTTCCTGGGAGCCATGAACGATGGAACTAGGTTGCTAAATTGCTAACATTACTTCCCTTCTTCTTTGGCTCATCATGGCCGGAATATAATGGGGGAGCCGAACAATATACATTGCCAATATCAGGATCCTTTGTATTTCTTATTTTTGAGTCTCATCTTAGATGTTTAATGTTCTGCTCGTGATAGTTCAAGAAGTGAGTATGCCTACTTTTTCTCTGTGTTATCCCTTTCTGGACTTTGTTTGTAGGCCTACACGGGCATTTATGCCCTTTATGTGTTATTTGATAACAACAATGTAGACTATGAGTATGCAAAATTACTAATCATTACCATATACTATGCATAAATTTCAATACATGATGCAAGGGAACCTTCAAGCCGAGTTTTCTCTGATTTCCTTATAATCTACCACAGCTGCTTTTGAGTCTTTATCTCGCTACGTGATTGGTAAAAACCTATATAACCCATAACTAATTACCCTAATGTCAGCAAATTACATGTAAATGCTAATTGGAAAGGTCTATCCCTGACCCATTTCCAGACCATGTTTCGAAACCTAACTTCCCCTATTTTCATTAGAAGCTCCAAACTTATGTTAAAAATGTGTAACTAATTCATGGTTATGCTAAAATATAGGAAATTAGGATTTGATCAGGAATTATGCCACAATTAGCATCCTCCTCAAGCCAAGGTGAGTGGATATGCACACTGAGTATTATTTAGGGTTCAGGGTTTTATTATTCGCATATTTACTTATAGTGTTTCATTTAAGCACACTTATGCTACGTCTCATTATATGCTTATGGAAATATTGGTCATGCTTAGAAATCAAGATTTATAATGTTATTAGTATTTATGCTTTCAAGTGAAATGTTATGTATCTTTGTCATGTTAATGAATCATGAAATCATGATAATCATGTTCAAGATTAAAAAATCATGTTATGTTAATATAGTCCTCTCAATCATGTTTAAGTAAGCCTTAATTGGCCTTATGAGCTTTGTGAGAGCATTATGTGAGCCTTAACCGGCCTTATGTGAGCCTTAATCGGCCTTATGTGAGCCTTAACTGGCCTTATGAGCATTGTTGTGCATTCAGGAGAGTGACTATATTAACTCAAGATAAAATACATGTGTTCATGTAATTATGTCAATTTAGTTAAGTCTTCAAGTAATCATGTTAATTATGTTAAGTATTCCTGTTATAAGTTATTTTCATGTCACTTTAAGTATGGGTTATTTTCATGTATAACTACTCAGTGTCACTCACAAGTTTTACGTTGCTTTGCATGGCTGGGGACGAGATGTCCACAGGTGATGAACAAAGAAGGACCAAGATATCAGGCTAAGGATGATGATGGTAAAATGAAAGACTAGAGTGCCTTGGTGGGGTGCCATTATCCACCTCAGTTTAGTTCTATGTTATGATATAGTTTTTTTTTAATCTAAATCTTGGAAACATGTCATAAGATGTACTCAGTTTTCCTCTTTGTAAACGTTTGAGAATGAGAATGAAAAGTATGTCCTGTGTTGGTTACATTTCAATTGTTTCTTGTATTTGATATTTAATGTATGTGACACCCAATCAATATTATGAGTCGGGAATTGATGCTTCCACTCATGTGCATGTGTGAAAAATTTGGGGTGTTACAACTTGATATCAGAGCAAAAGGATAATTGGCCACCAGGCACTCTCATTTTTCTCAATGAGTTAGATGACTCTTAAGTCTACTAGGTAAATATCTACTTATTACCCCAACATTGAGGAAATCAAGTCATGAGGATGGATATCACTATTATATGAGGAGTGGTTGTAGATAGAAAACCTAGTTAGTGATATCAAGTCTAGAGTTTCATGTGTAATAGGTTATGAGTATTAGGGATAGATTTTTGTCTAATTTGGACCTTGTATATTAACCTCCGCATATGACACACCCTCTCATTTCTCAGTTGTTTGGCCAACCAATTGAAAAGTGTAGAGGGTATGCCACAAGAATAAGGACTTATTGTGCGTCTCAACTATACTTACTAGTGCATGTGGTATGGGACATGTGCACTAGTGGGTTAGTGGAGAGTTGCATAATGAGGTCTGACGTCATTGGGTATCTGCCTGATCAACACATACCTAGGGATGTCAAAGATAATTAATATAAGCGACCTAAATTAGAGAGACACCTAAACTTAATATGTTAGTTAGTGGAAAACCATTATTTATGCTAAGGTTATATGCTAAGTAAATAATTTAAGTTACGAGAAAAAAATAGTTAATAAGATTAATTTTAAGAAAGTAATGTTAATCAAGTGTTTCTCCAAGGTAAATGAGCACTTTAGTGCAATGAGATCTTGGGAGCAATGAGCACTTTGGTGCAAGGTCATGTGGAGAACTCATCTTAATTGACTCATTGAAAAAATTAAGATTATGCTAATGATAAGGGTATGTCAACGCTTTTTCCATTGTATATGGTGAAAGTATGGTTAAGTTTCAAGTTTGATTAGTTAAGTCATGCACATGTTAGATTTGTTATTTACAGTTGATACACATTAGTATATCATGGACATGTTTGTGAAACTTATGAAAAGTGATGACAAGAATTATGTGTTAGTGTACATATATGTGAAACCCTAAGGTGGGTAGTGTCCAAATAAGAGTGAAAAATTTTGAGGACAAAATTTTCTAAGGTGGGTAGAATTGTAACACCCCTAAAATTTCAGTCCAGAATTAAATGTGACTCGTAATATTAAGTCACAACAATAAAAAAAATTTCAGTGATATAAGATATTAGAATAAGTCTAACACATGATGATTCAACCCTATAACACATATTGGTTTAGTGATCTGCATAAATCAGCCATAAATTCATGGTAATGAATAACACATGTTTAAATAGTAAAAGAAAACCCTATATATGTCTGCAATATCTTTTGCCTTCTTTGGTATATGAAAAGTTATGAGATAATAAAGTTTCTAAAATTTTGGTAGTCAAACCCTTTTTAGATATCTACCAGCACACTAATTTCTATAAGACTTTAATGATAGGTATAATATAATGGTGTATTTCAAATTTAGGAATTAAGCACATATTTGAACTCCTTATAATTGAATTAGATAGGTCATGTAATTTTGTTAGGTTGGATGATCCTCATTGTGCCAAAGAATGTTAAGAAGAAAGGGAGAGATTATCCTATTCATTAACCCATTAGTCTTCTCACAGCACATCCGATCTATTGGTATATACACGTATTAACAATTATCAGCGTAGGTCTATAAGAGACCATTATTTTATCATTGGCTCAGCCAAAGTAAATACGAACAATGGTTTATATGTTGATATGAGTATAATACTCTCATCTCACAAATTCTTGCTGAAGACGGAGTCAAGGTTAAATAGAACCCCGGAGGTCCCGGGCTATCAAACCCCCTAGACCCCTTTATCTCTTCCTGTGATGATCTAATCAGTTAGAATCTCAGGACCTCTCCTCCAACATTAGTCCTACGCAGCAGATTGACCCTTTCCCAGAGCATGTCGTAGTCCCAGAATCAGTTCCTTGCCGCCGGTCGTCTCCAGATTTCTTCTCTGGCTGCCGCTGGTCTGACCCAGATGTCGAGACCTCCACGTCTTCTGCCCGCAACGTCTAGAGTCTCTCCATGAGGTCCCTTTGATCTTCCGGTATGTAGAATCGTGACCCATATACTGATACTTCTTCTTCTCTTTTATGTTCTCCTACATTGACATGCAAACAAAATAAAATATTGTCCACACGATCAGGAAAAGCTAGAATTTTCTTCAGCCCGATCTACGTATTACACCTCCAAACAGTTCCAAGTTTGAGATATATGAATCGTCAATGTTTCCCTTATTCTTGATGTCTTCCTGGGAGCCATGAACGATGGAACTAGGTTGCTAAATTGCTAACATTACTTCCCTTCTTCTTTGGCTCATCATGGCCGGAATATAATGGGGGAGCAGAACAATATACATTGCCAATATCAGGATCCTTTGTATTTCTTATTTCTGAGTCTCATCTTGGATGTTTAATGTTCTGCTCGTGATGGTTCAAGAAGTGAGCATGCCTACTTTTTCTTTGTGTTATCCCTTTCTGGACTTTGTTTGTCAGGCCTACACGGGCATTTATGCCTTTTATGTGTTATTTGATAACAACAATGTAGACTATGAGTATGCAAAATTACTGATCATTGCCATATACTATGCATAAATTTCAGTACATGATGCAAGGGAATCTTCAAGCCGAGTTTTCTCTGATTTCCTTATAATTTACCAGAGCTACTTTTGAGTCTTTATCTCGCTACGTGATTGGTAAAAACCTATACAACCCATATCTAATTACCCTGATGTTAGCAAATTACATGTAAATGCTAATTGGAAAGGTCTATCCCTGACCCTTTTCCAGACCATGTTTCCAAACCTAACTTCCCCTATTTCCATTAGAAGCTCCAAACTTATGTTAAAAATGTGTAACTAATTCATGGTTATGCTAAAATACAGGAAATTAGGATTTGATCAGGAATTATGCCACAATTAGCATCCTCCTCAGGCCAAGGTGAGTGGATATGCACACTGAGTATTATTTAGGGTTCAGGGTTTTATTATTCGCATATTTACTTATGGTGTTTTATTTAAGCACACTTATGCTACGTCTCATTATATGCTTATGGAAATATTGGTCATGCTTAGAAATCAAGATTTATAATGTTATTAGTATTTATGCTTTCAAGTGAAATGTTATGTATCTTTGTCATGTTAATGAATCATGAAATCATGATAATCATGTTCAAGATTAAGAAATCATGTTATGTTAATATAGTCCTCTCAATCATGTTGAAGTAAGCCTTGATTGGCTTTATGAGCTCTGTGAGAGCATTATGTGAGCCTTAACTGGCCTTATGTGAGCCTTAACCGGCCTTATGTGAGCCTTAACTGGCCTTATGAGCAATGTCATGCATTCAGGAGAGTGACTATATTAACTCAAGATAAAATATATGTGTTCATGTAATTATGTCAATTTAGTTATGTCTTCAAGTAATCATGCTAATCATGTTAAGTATTCCTATTATAGTTTGTTTTCATGTCACTTTAAGTATAGGTTATTTTCATGTATAACTACTCAGTGCCACTCACAAGTATTACGTTGCTTTGCATGGCTGGGGACGAGATGTCCGCAGGTGATGAACAAAGAAGGACTACGACATCAGGCTAAGGATGATGATGGTAAAATGAAAGACTAGAGTGCCTTGGTGGGGTGCCATTATCCACCTCAATTTAGTTCTGTGTTAAGATATATTTTTCTTTATCTAAATCTTGGAAACATGTCATAAGATGTACTCAGTTTTCCTCTTTGTAAACGTTTGAGAATGAGAATGAAAAGTATGTCCTGTGCTGGTTATATTTCAATTATTTCTTGTATATGATATTCAATGTATGTGACACCCAATCAATATTATGAGTCGGGAATTGATGCTTCCGCTCATGTGCATGTGTGAAAAATTTGGGGTGTTACATTATACTTTCAAGTATCGGTTTTATCATTTCAGTTACACAACCAGTTAGATACCTAGTTACTCTTCAGCCAGTCACAATGCAGTAGGGTTTATCGGGTTTCAAAGGCATATCATCATGGGTTCCCTTTCTTCATCATATCGTGTAGAGTTTATCATATCGTGTGGAAGGTATGACCCTATCCTTATATCATGTGTACGGTGCAAGTAGGTATCTCCATAACATCCATAGGACATGCCTTATATCATGTATGAGGTATTACCCATTTCCATATCAGGTGAACCACCGTCGTGGGTTCCATATTAGATTTCAAGATTCTTCAACCCATATCGGGTTGTACCATGATGATGTCATCATCATCAACCTCAAGACCTTTGTCTTTCTATTCCAAATCATGGAAAACAGTCCTAACTACTTATTGGAACTCATGGTCTAACAATACTAAAAAAATGGATAATAATATAGATGGGTACAAGTTATATAACCTGCCTCTAAAGAAACTTCCTAGCTTCAAGCTTCAAATCCTCACGTTCCAAGGTTGAAGATGAGCTGCCACAAAATCAAAGACTTGAGCTCCTAGCTTTTGCACGATATCTCTACTCCCAATGGCTGATATCACATTTGCTATGTTAGTATGACCTACTTGGCTGATATCTTTACCTTTGACCATTACCAAGCTCTACCACTTAACTCTCCTCACTTATGCACAATACAAGAGAGGCATGTACGATATCTAAGGAAAGGTTACTAACAACATTTCAAAAATTCTACTAACAAGTGAAGGGTAGGGTATTTATACTTGGGATTTATGTATAAGAGTGTAAGAGGTGTCATTATCTTCAGCTACTACATGCCACTTAGCCATGCATGGTAGACACATCTATTTGCATGCATCCCATTATTATCTTGCCATGCAAAAATAAAAGCTCAAGGATAAAGCAAGGAATAAGGGTCGGGATCCTTAATTATCTTCTAGAGCAATCCTTCTTCCACTCACTTCATTATTATATTCAACAAAATCTTTTCCAAGGAAAAGTTGCAAGATGATACATATCACTTCATATAAGTTCCTTTCCTGTCATGGGAAAAACCAAGACTCCACAAACCAATAGGAGACTCCCTTTATGGCTCCATGATCGATAGGGACTCTTACATCAAGTCTACAACTCAATATAACTTTCAACTATGCATTTTCTTGGTCTTTTCATTACTAAGAGTGGCATAACTTTGGGATGATTCAAACATAGTGTCTCCTTCTTTCTTTTTCCTCTAAATGATACTAGGAAAGGGTAGAGACAATTTTGATGTAATAATTTACACATAAACACTATATTTTGAATATATTACAATTTGTACCATATTTGATGCACCAAGCACTTAGCATTTGTCAACAAGTTCTCACTTAGAATTTAGGATTTCCACAAGACACCACTTAGCATCATTCTCTTACTTATGATGTTAAAATATTCAACATGTGACATTTGCAATATAACCCCTCATCTTGGGTAACTTGCACCTTACACTCAAACTATCATATAATGCACACATAGTTTGCAATTGAGCTCAAACTTGAAAATAAACTTCACAAAGAGTCTTAATTACTTTTCAAGAGATTAGAACCAATTTGTAAGTAACTTACTTTAAGTAAAACTTCTAGGGTTAGGCCATAACCCAAGTCAGGGGTGTTACAGTTTTGCATGATTAATGACTTTCCAGCTTATGGGAATTTGTCTGGATACAGCATAAAAAGATACAAAGCATGCCCTATTTGTGAGGAAAATATTGATTCAATTCGACTGAATGATGGTGGTAAAATTGTATATCTTGGTCATTAGAGATTTCTGCCACTAGTGCATCCTTATTGAAGGCAACACAAAACCTTTAATGGATCAATTGAGGAACAAAGTGCTCCTAGACCTATACCAGGAAATGTTCTATATGATAGGGTGAAAGATATTGTTAATGAATTTGGAAAGAGTTCAAGTAGTCATACTCTCGCATGTTACAAATATCTATACAAGAAGAGGTCAATATTCTGGGATCTTCCTTATTGGAGACTTTTGTCAATTAGACACCACATTGATGTCATGCATGTTGAAAAAAATGTTTGTGATAGCATCATTGTTACGCTATTGAATATACCAGGAAAGACTAAAGATGGCATCAAATCTAGAAAAGATTTAGAATTAATAGGTATAAGAAAAGAATTATTTGTGGAGATCAGGGGTCGCCGCACATATTTACCACCATCTTGTTACACTTTGTCAAAGTAGGAGAAAAAGACTTTCTATGAGTACTTGTATAGTATTAAGGTTCCACAAAGATACTCTTCTAATATTCATAGATTGGTATCAAAGAAGGATCTGAAGTTGATAGGTCTCAAATCTCATGATTGCCACACCTTAATGCAACAAATTTTACATGTGGCTATTTGATCTATATTGCCGAAGCATGTAAGGTTTGCAATCACAAGACTCTGTTTCTTCTTCAATGAAATATGCAACAAAGTGATACATCCTGATACTCTCAATAAATTACAAAAAGATGTTATTATTACCATGTGTCAGCTTGAAATGTACTTTCCTCCTTCATTTTTTGATATCATGGTTCATCTTCAACTATTTGAATCACCGAATAATGTTGATGAGAACATAAAATGGCTAGCCTTTAAGCCAAAAATGGATGTCATGTCATATGAAGGATATGACATAAAAGGATTTTCATACTACACAAAGCATCAAGATGAAAGTAGTGTAGTCCAAAATAGTGGGGTCACTGTTCAAATTTGTTCGTTGGATTCTGCTAGTGCCAAAGATAAAAGACCACGTGAAGTTGAGATGTCTATTACGGTGTCATTAAGGACATATGGGAATTGGACTATACAAATTCCAGAGTTCCTATCTTTGGATGTAATTGGGTTGATAACAAAAAAGGAGTTTTAGTGGATGAGTTAGGTTTCACATTGGTGAATTTGGAAAAGATTGGTGAGAAATATGAGCCATTCATCATGAGAAACCAAGACAAACAAGTATTCTATATTGATGACCTGACAAATAAAATTTGGTCTGTCATTCCTCATGGAAAAAGACAGTTTACTGTAGATCTTATAAATGAAGAAGAATACTATGAAAAGTATGATGATTCCAGCCCATTCTCAGTTGTTTTGTCAAGTGTAAATGTTGAAGTTAACACCGATGAATATTATAAATGTCAAGACCATGCTGAAGAAATTTTACTGGACTAACTACTCAACCAATACTAGAAGCATGTATTCTTTGGATTATACATTTTATTATCATTTAAGCACATAATATTTTAAATATACATCACATCACCACTTGTGCTTTTATTATCACTTATGTTTATTTTATTGTGTATACTTGGAGGTTGTTCTAAAATGGCAAGTGAAGATGAATATTATGAGCATGAGCACCACGAGGATGGTAGTGGTGATGCTAAGAAATGTAGAGGTCCCACACTTATGTGTAGGCTGTAGGAGCTCAAGGCCAAAGGGGAGAAATCGCCAATCCAATTTGATGTCACACGAGCACCTATTGGGGAAAATGCTAGTGCTTTCAAGCATTATGTAGGGGCAACTGTGCGTAGTAAGGTGGTAATAGATATAGAAAATTGGCATGATGCTTATATTGCCTTGAAAGACCTCCTATAGAAAGATATATATGTGAGTTGAAGTGATATTATATTAATATGTTTTTTGTTTATTGATTCTAATATAATTTTATTGGAAATACATACCCTTTTTGAAATAACATTATTGCTTCTTTTGTATGTATAGGGTATTTTTCATCTAAATGAAAAATATCACAAGGAAAAAGTGCTACAACATTGTGGTGTACGATGGAGGGCTTTTAAGACCTATCTCATATAGGATTATATAGATAATCCTAATCAAAAGAAGAAAGCAACCGATCAATATGTTTTTATAGATCCTAATGTGTGGGAAAGATTTATTACATCTATGAAATCAGAAGAGTTTTAGGTAATAAAGATTGTGATGTATTATATGAATATTTTATACAATTAATGTATATATATGTATATGTTTGCCAAGTCAAAATTATAATACATCATTTTAAATGATCAGGCTATTCATGAGGCCGTAAAGGAAAGACGGGCCAAAAATGTGTTTGGCCATCGCTTGGGGGTGATGGTTATGCCTTCTGCCACCAACTACAAGATAAGCAACTCTCTTCTGGAGAAGAGTCTAGTACAACTCAAGTTGAGTGTCCACCCTGTCACTTGCAGTGCATTGATGCTAGAAAAATTGAGCAAGGGAAATTCCCAACCCTATAAATAAGGAGGTGGAAAAAATATGGTAAGTTCATCCCAACTAAGTAAAGAGTAACTCACACAAACTTTGATTTATTTATATTTAATTCACTGTGATTTAATATTTTTATTAACTATATATGAATAGATTGATTTCCATGAGCAAAGGAAGGAAGGAAAATTCAAGCCAATTGGACACATGGATGAACTATCAGTTGCTCTTGGTACGAAGGAGCATTTTGGCCGCGTTAGGGCATTAGGAGTTGGAATAGGATTCAAGTCTTATTTTGCCCCTTCGCAATCTAGAAGAGGTCGTACAGGACATCTTACAAAAGAGGAGGTTGAAGCATTAGTAGCATAGAAAGTAAAAGAAATAATGTCTTCATTTCATCCTAGTCAACCTTCTCAACCTCCTCAAACTATGTGTCTCTTAGATAATGAGGTACAAGCCCATGCTCTAGTTGTAGAAGGCTGTGGGAGCACTCCCAACGACCCACCACAACAATGTGTAGTAAGTTTGTTCTATATGTTGTGTTATTGGTATGATATACAATATAGTAGGTATCTGGTTTACCGTTTTGTATATCACTTATATTATTTAAATTCTAGGTTGGTATGAACTGTAAACTTGCAGTGGAGGTTCCAGAATATAATGTTGTGGCAGCGGGTAAGGTATACAACCTCGGTGGTACATTGCATTGCCAACCAATTACCGATGACATTTGTCGTGTGTCCATCCATCTTGTGTATGACGGAATGGGGGACAAACCACTACCCATATATAATCCTGAATATAGTACAGTTGAAGAAGTAGAGGTGTAATATGGTAGGTTGGCCTAGACACTTGGTTATCAATGACAAGGTATACCTGAATTCTACCATGTTTTTCATATTTGACTACATATATGAACTCATGTAATATAAGTATGTAATTTAACTAACATGTTTGTAAACCAAAAAGTAAAAATTCTACAAGTCATCCTCCTATGCCCAAGCCATCTTTCATTCCAGAATCCAGATTCGAAGATTTGATAACTAACTGTAAATGTTTGTATCGGTAATTAGCCAACCAAAGCTCGGGATCACATATGTTAGTCAATTTAACAGAAGACGCAACTGGGAGGGACTTTGAGAATTATGTTTTTCTTGATGATATTATAAATTTGTTTCAGTATGGTTGGCTAAATACTTTGATTATAAGTATGGATAACGTAAGGATCCATCAATATAGAAAATTCTAATATACAATTTTAACTTATTTCTATATATGAAATGATTACAAATGTTTTACAGCCATTTATATACTGAGGCCATAAACTTTTATATAAGGAATGTTGGATTCTTAGTTCCTTCAGTCACTAGTCAAGTGGAGACACATATTGATGATGTGAATGAGTACTTTTCTACCACATTCAAATATTTTGCTAGTCTAGGAAAGGAAATTATTCTAATTCCTTTTATTGTCCAGTAAGTATTATTTTTCGATATAATTTTAATATTGACTACATTTCTTTATTTTAATATTTGTTTTATTCTTACTCAGATCTAGACATTAGGAATTAGTGGTGGTTGTCCCAAAATTGATGACTTTTTATTATCATAACCCAATGGGAAAAACAACAAGGGGCCACAAACTAAAATTGCCAACAATGGAGTAAGCATAAATTTAGTCTCTACCACATCAATGTTATGCTTCAACATGATATTTCTACTTAGAATTTCTATTTTGACAACTATTGTAATCATTTAATTGATAGGGGTATAATGTCTTTTCGTAAAGGTGGGGGACAAATACCCACAAACTTAAAGACATTGAGTTTCAAAAATGTCAAGGTAACTACTTTGACGACTTAGTCTTATATGTACAACTCTTATAGTAATGTATTAATGTCAACTCTTATAGTCTTATCTCAACTCTATTTATATTAGTTTACTAACATTAAGTATAATTCTTTATTCGTAGTGTCCTATACAAAATAATGACTGGACTTGTTGCTACTATGTAATGAAATATATGCAAGCTATTGACAAAGGAGCATCACATGACATTCATACTATAGATAAGGTAATAAAGAATAGCATCATAAATTTACAAGTGAGATGTAGTCATTTTATAAAATATTAGCATGTGCATTTTCTATTATGGATCTTTACAACTCAGCCTTACACACCTGATGATTTAAATGAATTTCGAGAAGAGTGGTAGGATGCTTTTCTAAATGAAGTCACTATTACATTGGATTGAATGCATAGCTTCATTTATGTGTGTAGTTTGGAAACTCTTTCAAATTTACTTTTGTATCTAACATGAATTTTAATATCATCTTATACTTGCAATCTATCATTTTGTGAATGTTAATATGTGTTATGTGTATGAATATGTCTCAACTAAATATGTGAATTATTGTTGTTATGAATGTGTGTGGTTTGAAAATTGATACATCAATTCAAAAAGTATTGGACATAAAAGCTAGAAAATGGCTTTGAAATGAAATTTTGGCTTGCATCATTGCATTTGCATGTCTACTTTCTATTACAGGTTTTCAACTTTGTAAAGCAGAATTCTATTATGCAGGTTTCTGTTCTGAAGATTTCTATTCTGTAGAATTTTTCTTTAAAAAAATGTAAACTCTAGGGTCAGTTTTTCAAAATAATCGACTATAGACCTATTGGGTCAATTTTTAAAAATAACCAACCTAATAGCCTCAATGAAAATTTCTTCGGGTCTTTGTATGACTTTTGGCTTAGTTTTCTTCATATAACTGACCTTGTAGACCTCTAGGGTTCATTGTTTTAAAAATACTCGACCTTATAGACTCTAGGATCAGCTTAATTGGGTCTATATATCGGTTTTTACATAAGGCCAACCTTAGAGACCTCTAGGGTCAGTTTTTTTAAATAACCAACGTAATAGCCTCAATGCAAATTAAAACTCCAGGTCTTTGTACCACTTTGGGTCGGTTTTCTTCATATAACTGACCTTGTAGACTTCTAGGGTCAATTTTATATAAATACCCGACCTTATAGCCTTTAGGATCAGTTGTCTATTGGGTCTTTTGAGTTGGTTTTTACATATGCCCGACCTTATCGACCTCTAGGGTCAATTTTTTTTTGTAAATAACCAACCTTAGAGATATCATGATCAGCAGCTCATTTTTTGTACAATTGTTGGATCATTGTTTTTGCTTATAATCGACCTTAGAGAACTATAGTGTCAGATTTTTTAAACATAACCGGCCTTACAGCCTTAGGGGGGAATTTCTTCAGGTCGGTTCTTATAGACATCTAGGGTTAGTTTTTATATATATAACTGACCTTAGAGACCTCTACGATCAGTAGGTTTTTGTACCTACTTCTGGGTCAGTTTTCTACATATAACACACCTTATAGACTTCTAGGGTTGGATTTTTTGTATATAACCGACCTTAGAGACATCTGGTTCAGCAGGTCAGTTTTTGTACCTCTCTTGGATTGATTTTATTTTGATGTAAGTGATGCAACAATGCATCTATTGCCTCGGGTTTTAGTTTGTGCCAACCCGACGCTACCTTCTAAGGTCGGTTTTCTTTGGTTTAAAAATTGAACCTATAGAGCAAATTATATAGTGACGACCACTTAGGCGTCGATTAAAATGTGACGATATAGGCTTAAAAAACTGACCCTACAAGCCAGTATTGTACTAGTGCTTTTGTGCTCGCTTTCAATCAAACCCTAATAAATCATATTTTTATAGGTGTTAAGAGGATTTCAAGGTTCATAGACAAAACCCAAAATTTTGGACTATGGTATCCCAAGTCAAGGGATTTTAGTCTTACTTCTTGTAGTGATGCGGATTATGCAAGGTGCTTATTGATAGAAAGTGCAAAAGTGGCACTTGCTTTCTCTTAGGACCATGCTTGGTGTCTTGGTTCTCAAAGAAACATAGCACAGTGGAATTATAAAGCACCAAGGTTGAACACATTGCATCTAGGAGTTGTTGTGCCCATGTCCTATGGATGAAGCAAATGCTCTAAGACTTTAACATTAATTTTGATGCTTCTCCTATCTATTGTGATAATACTAGTGTAATTAATTTGTCATATAATCCTATCTTGCATAGTAGAGCTAAGCATATAGAGGTTTGCCATCATTTTCTTTATGATCACATTGCCAAAAAGGATATCTATATCATGCATGTGGACATGAAAAATCAGTTGGCGGACATTTTCACTAAGTCTCTAGCTAGAGAGAAATTTAACTTTATTAGATGTAAACTGCTCATAACTACTTTGAATGAAGTTGATATGCCCTCTAGCTAATTGGCATCTATACTATATTTCTGGCTTATGTTTTGATCACTATTGCTTGCTAATATGCTAACAGTCAGTTTGTCATGTTCTTTTGCCTTATTTTTCTCTTATTTTGGATATTTTTCGTAAACACTTGTTTTATCGTAAAATAGTATCCAATGATGAGTGATATGTGCCTAAGTATATCAAAATGAATAATGGACTTGAAAAATAAATTAGTTAGCACTCTAATGACTAGAAATTAGGATTTCTAATTTTAGGTAAGGTTGACCAACGATTGAGTTTCCAACTCGACTGATCAGAGGCCGAGAGCTTTTTTTAAAGAGCATGTCGGTCAAGTTTATTACGCACGGAACTCGACTGATGGTTGGGCTGGAGCAAACTTAAGATAGGTTCGGGCTCTTGATTGGATAAAAGTTGACCGATCCAACCTCGAGATCCCTCAAGATCTCAACTCTAGCCCCGACCTTCCTCTCCCAAGCCATAGTCCAACCTAGCTCGACCTCCCTTGACCTTCTTCCTACCTAACCTAGGTCTATGGATGAGTTTTGGTGGTGGTTCTTTAGATTTTGATCTCTCCTTCCTCTCCTTCTTGTCTCCATGGCATCCAATAGGAGAAAGAGGGCTGCTCCATCTAATGCACCTTCATCTTCATACAACTCATGCTTGATTCCCTTTGTTGATAGTTTCTTCATCTCAAATGAGACTCTAAATAGGTACTAGGAGCTCCTTCCTAGGAATCCTTTTCGCTTTCTTTCCCTATTTGAGCCATGCCCACGAGGATAAGAGGTCATATATCAACTGGTAGAGTTTCTATACGACCACCATCTCTCAGCCTTGGGTGTTGAACATGCTTGCTCTAATAATTCCATCACGAGCACCTAATTCGTTCATGAATTATATGCAATTTTCTTTGCAACTATGAAACCCTTGTGCCCCCACCTAATACTCAAGTTGTCCTCACATCTATGATAGCCAAGAAGAAATTCCTAGTCTCTAAGGATCCCTTGAACATCTTGTTTTCAGGTATTGAAGTGACTGACACCTGACGTAAGGACTATCCATAGTATTTTGACCTTGTTGAGCCTCATGCCTTCTACAAGCAATATGATCTTAATCTCCCTGATATTCACAAGTTTTTGAAAAATCCTCAATTCCCATATAGGAAGAAGTGCACCCTTCCCTCCTCTGCCTTGGACCTCAAGAGAAACATACTAGCCTTAGTCGTTAACTGCAATATTCATCTAAAGAAGAATCAGATTGAAATTACATAAAACACTACAATCATCATGTACTATCTCTTTCCATTGACAATAATGTAACCATTCTTCCATCCACCTTCTCAATAATAGACAAATCGTCCTATAAAAATTTGAAAGAAACATCGACAGAAATCTCATATTCAAGTGCAGCGAGTATGGATGGATACTCAGGTTTTATCGAGTAGCACGCTAAGAACATAGGAGTCAAGTGGGAAAGATATGTTATCCATCATATGACCTACTTTGACTCAGGAAAGAACACCCACAACACCCACCCACCCTACCCTGCCCTGATTTGTAGTCGATTCTAGCTTGTGACTGGCAAATCTCTTTTACATGACCTGTAGTACAAACCTGCCCAGAAAGGAGTTTGAATCAGTGTGACCACTCTTTAGAAGTAAGTGCCTATCCTATCCTCTACCACCCCTTATGCCTCTACCTCTGCCTCTACCTGAGCTCCTCCACCACCTCAACCTACCCAACCTTCTCCTGCCTTGTTCCTTGTATCCAAGTAAACCCTTATGTGCTACATGATGCATCAACATGCATACAACCTTCAGGTTCAGGAGCCCCTACATCAGGACCTCTGTTCCATCATGTCTAACTTGAACATGTCCTATGCACACCCCTACCCTCCCTACCATCCCTACCTAAGAGGTGACTATGCATCCTCTGCATATGATCATTTTTACCCTGTCCCTCCACCTGCATCTTTTGCTGCTACAACATCTGTTGCTGGTGGATCTACCCCTAGTACCCTACCTCTCACAGTTGACCCCTTGGTCACTCTTCTTGCTAGTCTTGGTAGTTATGATCCTTCCTTCCCGAAGGCCAATGAATTCCATGCTCTTTGTATGTCTTGGGATGAGTAGAATGCTTGTTGGCCCAGTCGAGATTTTAGTTCTATTACTAAGGAGAAGATGCTAGACCAGGATGAGGAGGAGGCCGGTGCTGATGAGGATGATGGTGATGCTTTTGATGATGGATTTGATGGCTTTGCCGGTTCCTTCGGTGATGAAGGTGATGTTTTCTCTGTGTTGTACCTTCAGACGGCAATGATGATCATGAGTTGGATGCTTCTGATGCTAATGATGAAGATATTGTGGACATAGATATCTTAGATGTTTAGTTGTTCTCGGTTTTAGTCTAGATGATGATCATATATATCTTTTTAGGTTAATTTGTATTACAAACATCGGGGCACATGTTCTGAGATGAACTATTTTATCATCTAGCTTTCATCATTTTGGCTTGTAGTTGTTTCTAAGAACTTGCTTTCTGGGTTGTAATCTTAATCCTTTGTGCAGTTACTCTTTAGTTTACTATAACTCATGAGTTGGTGCAATGTTTATCATATTTTGATTATGACGTAGATTGTTTGTTTCTCTCATCTCTATTTGGTGTATGCTTTGAGATTGCATGTTGTCGATGTATGTTTGGTTGTGCTTGGAAAAGACCTATTTCTATTTTCTTCTACCCCCTTCCTTTTTGTAATGTCAAAAGGGGGAGATCAGTTCAATGTTTTGAAGCTCAACCATATTGCTTTTATTGCCTATGTGATCCTTTTCTTATTCATTATATGCTTTATCATGTGACTTGCTAAAGGAACATATAGTATATTTATGTCATGCTACTTTGTGTAGATAGACTAATTATGCAGGTAAGAGTAAGAAAAGATTGAGGGGGAGCAATTCACATTGTTCAAATCTTGAATCCCTTTGAAATTCACAAGGAAAAGGTATAACTTTAAATATCCCTTTAAATATGATTGAGGAATGGTTTGTCATTGTCAAAAAGAGGGAGAATGTTGACTTGAGAGTTATACATTTCCCATATTTAGATAATGAATTGACCATTCCATTCCTACATATCTAACACGCTTGTTCAAGATTGATTTCAGGCTTTAGGTACATGAAAAGGATCAAATTACACAAGCCCTAGCTTGTTCAAGTGCAAGTCAAAAGCAATGCAAGTGTGTGTTTTGGGAAATCACTTAAAATGACCTTAGATGATTTTTGTAATCACTTGTATTGATGATATGACTTGTAACTAATATGAGAAAAAATCAGGGACACTTAATTCCAACATTTGATCACTCAAATGTCAATTTAGAAAATTTGGCACAGGTTGTTTATCAGGCGAGTTGGAAACTTGACTGATCCAGTGATGGATTTTCTAGAGAGACCAATCGGTCGAGTTGCACACTCACAAAACTTGACCGACTGACACACTAAGAAAAACTGATTTTAGCTCATCGATCGAGTTTTCTAGAATAAACTTGACCGATAGTTTGAAATTGGGCTTATCATTTAGTGGATCGGTAGAGTTACCTTTATTGAAACTCGACCGAATGTATTATACAAAAAATGTAGAAAAAGTGGTTATAACCGTTGGTGAGTTGTTTTGAGAGTTTGAAAATTGGCTTTTTCATTTAGTGGATCGGATGAGTTACCTTTATTGAAATCGACCGAATGTATTGTATGAAAAATGTGAAAAAAGTGATTATAACCATTGGTGAGTTTTTTTGAGCGAGAACAGATCCATTGTAACTAGGAAAATGGCTATATTTTGTTCTTAAGTGATCCCACACTCAAGGTAACACCCCCAACTATAAATAGGACCCCTTGGAGTTCATTCCAAGTTTTCTCATTCTTTCTATTCTAAGTCCTTGCTATAGTTGAGTGTTTTGAAACTCCTTGAGCCTCTTTCTCTCTCTAGTTTACACAATAGTTTGTGATTATGAGTGAGTTAGGAAATTTTTAGGAGAGCTACTTCCTTGTGCTTCTAAAGCTGTCATTCCATTCTATCTTCCCTACCCTCTCCTCAAAAGAAGCAAAGGTGAAGCTAGCTACCCCGAGTGAAGGTGGAGTTGTTGTTGTTCTTCTTTAAGATTGAAGAAGAGGTGAAGATTTTCTCCAGGTGAATGAGAAGGAAAAGGCTAAAGATCGAAGAAGAGTGGGTAATCCCTTATAGGCTGAAGACTTGTGTAAGAGTAGGTAAGTCCTTGGAAGAAGGTAGAAGAATCTTGTAGAGTGGGTAAGTCCTTGCTAAGGTTGAAGTCTCTTTGTATTGGATAGGTAAGTCCTTTGGTGGTCTTGTGTTGTAACTCTTTTTGGTGAATATATAGAGGAAATCACTTGCAAAGTCCTAGATGTTGACCTCTCTAGGTAGTGGACTGACTCTCTCCTAATTTGGAGTGTGGAACCACTCTAAATGACATTGTCAAGTGCTTGTTTCATTTTCTTGCATCCTTGCTATTCTTGTTAGTTAGGACTTTAAATTTCACTTAAGCTATTGGTTTTGATTGATATAACTTGAAGGTATAATCTATCTTGTGAGAATTTTTGAAGCTTTATTCACACTCCCCTCTAGAGCCCGAGATCCAACAAGTGGTATCAGAGCCAAGGATCTTCTCCAACAATCTCCCACAAGATGAGTAGATGGGCGACAACCTACTTGGTTCACTCAACCTAGAGGGAGGCTTCTCCATGCATCCTATGGTTTTTGACGGAACCAACTTCCTTTATTGTAAGAGGCACATGCAATTCTACATTCAAGGCATGAACTTTGACATGTGGAAGGTTATGGTCACACCATACAAGTTGCCAATCAAAGTTTTTGCAACATGGAGTGAAGCTGCACTTAAAGAAGCCTAGTTCAATGCCAAAGCCATAAGTATCCTTTTTATTTGTGGGTAGTCATCACTAAATCAATGCACTGATTACCTCATCAATAATGACATGATCTAGATTTTAAACGTGCCACTTTTTTTATGATTTTGTTAGGAACATTTCATATGCTAGAATTTTCCCAATATCCTCCACAAGAGGGAGATTGATATGGAGCTTGCTAAAAATGTCCAAGAAGTATTTGAATTTCTCATCCTTATTTCTTGGCTTTAGGTTTGTCCATATATGAAGTATGAGATATTGTTGTGTGAATCATGACCGGAGGTAGAGAAACAATATGCCTATGTGGAGGCATGTATGATTTCTTGGGATTACTATTCACTTTAGTGGTATAGGGAGCTATAGGAATTGGTTGTGCCTTCTCAAACATGGATGTCTTCTTATTTATTTTTATTGTTCCACCACATAATATAACTTTATTTCTTATTGTGGGGGCATGTTTTCTTGAACTGAGGGAGTAGTCGTGAAGGTGGTGAATTCTTTAGGTGCACTCCCATGTAAACTAGATATTGTTGGCAGTTATTTGTTTGTCTTTTTGGTTTCTGCAATGAGTGGAACACTTACTTTTGCAAACGTCACCTCTTCATCAATGCCTCTCTGTAATTTATCCATGCAAGCTTCAAAGTCAAAGGGTTGTGGCTCAAATGTCTACATGCATCCCAAGAAATTTATATCAGGAGTGTACTTTGTAGTACCAACCTTCTCAGATCAAAGGCACCCCCCTTCTCACCGTAGATAGAAATCATCTTATGTGATGTTTTTTGGTGTACCATTTTGATATTTCCTAGAAATCCTCTTACATGATTTTGTTGGTGTACCATTTTGGTATTTCCTAGAAATCCTTATTGAGAAGGTTTCTTCAACTGTGTAACATATGATGCCACCAGTGACAAATGAGTTTCCAAACTCCTAAGTTGAGATTCCATAGTTTGCTTCTCCATGTTTAGTTTCTCAATATATTCACCTATTTTACTAATTAATTTCCCAATAATATCTCTCATGTCATCCTCTTGCTTTGGGCCTTGCCCTACTAAAATTGCCAAGGACCCTATTCTTGGTGCACTAGATGTTGCTACACCTATGACGGGTCATGCCACATTTATCAGGATCCTTATAAGAAAAATTCAAATTGCTCTTCCAGGAGTACTCCTTTCTTCTATTGGTTTGATACAAATACATGAATTCCTCTTTGACTTCTCTAGATGAGAGGGTGTTCTTATTCACTAGTTTCTTTGCCAACTGGGCCATCTCATATCTTGAGTTCCATGACCTCATGTAATTCCTTAGCACTTTTAGATGATGTAGAACACTCATGGTCCATGCCCCAAGACTATTTTATGACCATATTCTTTAATATTTCATGACACTTTGATGCCTTATTATTCATAAAAAATTCCACATCGACACTATCAAGTGTGATCCACTTTCTTATGTACATGCCATAATAGATAGTTTTGTCTTGTATGTATAAGCCAATCCCATGATGTTACCTTCAACATGTTTTGGTATCTTTCCCAATACTTTGAATAGGCTTCATATGCATGTTACTTGAACTCATAAATTTTTCCCACAAATCATTGGTTTCTATAGGGGAAGTACCTCTCAAAGAAAACATCAATCATTTCATCTCCAAAAACTATGGAATTAGAAGGTATAGTAAGAAGCCATGTCTTGGCTCTATTTTCCAAGGAATAAGGGAATAATTTCAAACATATCACTATGGCTAGGATACGGTCAATTCTTATTATGTCTCGACTTCCAACAAAACAATTTATATGTTGTTGTAGTTCTTTGTTGTTGTGCCTGCAGAATGCTTATGACTTGATTAGAGAAAATCAATCTTGTAGCTTCCCATGTTGACTTCCTATTGCTTTATAGGATCCAACTCTGTCATAACATATGACACTTTTATTTTCTCCCATATGTTCTTCTCATCATCTAAAACTACTACGTCCTTTGTTTCTTCCATGTGGTTAGACATCTTTTCAACTTCTTTCACCAGTTCTTCCATAATAATCACCTCCTCTTCCTCAACCTTATCATCCTTAGGTGGTGTAGTCTCTTTGTATCTAGTGGTGTGTGTATGAATGATAAACATGCGCCCAAGAATAAAATCAAATAAGAGAATCACATATTAACTAACCAAAAGTAAAAAAAAAAGATTTTGCAATTAATTTTCTCTAAAAAGAAAATGAACAAGAAAAGAAAACTAGAATAGAGTGGCTAGTTTTAGCAGTCATATCTCTAGCACTGTTAACTCCCCATAAGTGGTGCCAAAAACATTACACGACTTAAGTGTGAGTATGAAATATAAGTGTACATATCAGAGTAGTTAAGGGACTCAAAGAGGTCCAAATGTATATCTCAGATAATTGGCCTATTAGAGACTACTCAAACCAAAATATATCAACCAAGCCTAAAAAAGTGTTGATTGAGTGATTAAACTAAGAAAAAGAATTAGAAAAGTTGATGGAATATCATATTAATGGATTCTTTAGAATATCAGTTTCACCACGGTGCGACCTATACATGCATTCAATTTGATTAACACAAATTATTTTTCTACTTTGGATTAACCATCTATATCTTTTACTACTCACTTTCACACTATAGCCTATTATTTATCCACATTACTAACCGACTTTTGTAGCATCAATATAGAAAATTAAATGACAAAATCTATCTTTGTACAAAAATACTTCATAGCAGTTAGCCCACTTTCATAACATGTAATTGACTGTGATGATAATGGATTTTATAGCTATTAATCGGGTTGTAGCAAAATTAGCAATCTATCACATATTCATGGTGATCCACATAATAAGGAAATAGAGAATTTCTATTATTAAAATTCATAGAAAATGACAACCTATATTGAATTAAACATAAAAAATCATAGAGTTGACATTCATCTACTCCTGGTCTTAAAGAATGGGGGTTTAGGCCCTCATTCTCAACATGGAATCAAAGGAAGGGAAGCATGAATAAAAAGCCATTGAAAAATTCTATAACACGATGCAAGGACAATTCCAATTGAAGATTGCTTCATCCTGACGATGGTTTAGCCATCAAATTACTCCTCTGATGTGACTTGCTCCAGTTCTTTTTGTCTCCTTCCCTTGGACACTGGTCCCTTGTGGAATGTTTGTATGGGATGCTCCAGGACTCTTGGGATGTGCTGCCTTGGGTGAGATGACATTTGTGGCTGCTGTGTTGGTTTTATAAAGGAAGAGGTAGGGCACAACTTATCTAATAGAATGTTGTGTATTTCCTCGTTAAATATTAACTGTTAGGAAAATGTCAGTGTCGCCGACATGGGATTTAGTGGTACCAACTTGTCAATTTAACAATATTAAGGGTTGGTAATCTCGATTCCATTTAGTTGAATCAGTGGTATTGAGATTTCTATCAATTCTCATTATTGTGTTGTTTGTTCTTCTTCTTCTCTTGTCCATTCTTCTTTTTCTTTGTGTTGATGCCACTAAGTTGAGTAAGTGGTACAAACTTTTTCCAATTTATGCTTGTTTTAATATCCAATCAAGAACATAATGAACTAGGAAAGAGTAAAAATTGCAATTTTTCATACCCAGTACGTGTATCATAGATAAATGAGTTAATCTTGGAAATTTAGGTAAAATGGTTGCAGAACACATGAATATGAGAGAAATCCTCATGAAAACCTATGTAAATTTTCTCAAATTTTGGCAAATAAATCATGTGCATTTTAGATTCATTTTGATATACATATCTTATCAATCTTTCAAAATCAAGTGGAAACCATGAGATATCTTTGGGACTAGAACCCTCATGGCCTTCCAATGCCTAATGACCTAGGGGGACGGTCAGATGGTGGTTGGCATTGCCAAAGATACTCCTTCCATAGGAATAGTGTGAAGATACACATAGAAAAATTAAAATAAGGGAACCATAATCAAGACTAGTATTTTGGAAATATTCACCACAGTGTGACAATCCTGGAAACATCGAGAAACAAAATCCCAATCCTTATAAACTAAAAAAATGCCTCTTTGAACCATGTATATATAGTTAGAAAAATAAATTAGGATAAACCAATAAGTATCTTAATCATTATAACTGGCACCACATCAAGCTTCACCAAGGTTATTGAACTCAAACAAAACCCTCACATAGATTTTGCACCACCTAAATATTGTTGTCAAACTCCTTAGATCAAGAACTTGGAAACAGAGATAGGGAGCTATCCGCATGATGGATTTAGAGCACAAAGATGATATATAAAATGTTCTTAGGGTTTAAATATGGTCCAAGGAAGGATTTATATAGGTCCGTCGACCTGAGTGGTTGGGAGTCTTAGCAGAGGAATAACAACGGGATGAAAAGAAACCAAGTTCATTGAGGTCACTATGGAGAATAAATCATAACAAGTTCAGCACCCAAAAAGTTCAAGGGATCATGGGAACTTAACCAAAAGGGAAACAAAGTACAAATAAGAAATATGAGAGAGAGAGGGGAAGTCAAGATCAAAATGCAGCACAATCAGGGGCTCACAAGGCTTTGAATTAGGGATAAATTGACGCCACATATTTGGTGGCTCCCAGCAAAGTCCGCATAGGACACTAGTACAAACAATATATGACACCATCACTATACTTGTATTTATCTGATACAAATATCCAAAACTTTATTTCTAGTTACCCTCTTATTAAATGATTAAGTATTAGCTTCTCCTAACCAAATGAATCCCTAAACATTATCCAAATCAACCAAAATTTGACATCCAATCAACTCTAACCATGTAGAATCAAATTATGAAGTTAAATTAATACAAGATGTTATCTCTTAGGGTTTGTTGGGACATAGGTTTTTTCATTATCATTATTATTTAGGATATGTTGATTGTTATGATATTAACATCGAATTTAATGTATTTCACTGATAATTAATAAATATTTTAGATTTAAAGGAAAATGTCAACAACACACCCTTTAATTTCCCAAGTTTCATATTAGACCCTATTACATCTAAATTAATTTTAGTGATTAAAACTAAACACTAAAGTGTGCCAAAGTTCGTAAACACCTCTTATAGTTTATGTGAAACATTTAAACATTAAACTAAGAGAATCTAGATATATAGTTGATATTATTTAATGCATGAATGTATGATAGAGAAAAAGGAAAACATTCCCAAAGTTGGTTATGTTACATCACTCCACCCATTAAAAATAATTTATTATTAAAATCTCAAGTGAATAATGAGGGGTAAGTTTCTAACAGCACACCCTTGAGCTCCTAGGTGCTTTCATCTAAACTATGATGTCTCCAGAGACTTTTACCAACTCAATTTGCTTATTCTTCATCTTATTTACATGTCCGGGAATCTTCATAGGGAACTCCTCATATGTCAAATCTTCACGAATTCCAAAAGGTTTAATATATAACATATGTGAAGGGTCCTTCACATCCTTCTTCAGTATAGTACATGAATGACATTATGCATTTAAGTAGGAGGGAGTGCAAGCGAGAAGCACATTTACCTATGTATTAAAACCTAAAATGGTCCAACATACCATGAAATGAGCTTTCCTTTTACCTTGGACCATGATATAGACATGATCAACTAAATATTTAAGAATAATAATCAACTACTAGAAAACTCACATCATTCATTGTCTTATAAGTGTACATATTTTGTCTATCCTAAGAAGCAATCATTCTCTTCTTCATTCACCATATCAAATCAATCATCATCTGCATGCCATCACTCTTCACCAACATACATGCTCCCACGTTATCCCAATACAAAGGAGAATGACAATGTTGACCATACTATGCCTCCAAAGGTGGCATCCTAGTACTGCCTAGAAATTGTTTCTTATAAGAAAAAGCAACCAGGGGAAGATATGTATCCAAGAACCTTCCAAGCCATTACACAATCACAATGCAAATCATCTAGGATCTATACTCTTTAATCATATTTTTTGTATGTTTGAAGATTTTAAGAAATGTTGAAAAGAAGATCAATACCCATGTCATCTTGAATCTGTTTCCACAAACAGGATGCAAACTTAGGATCTCAATCTGACACAATCACCTTGGGTACTCCATGCAACTCTTAAATTCAACCAGTGTAAATATCATCCATGTCACAGCCTTGTAATTAGATTTAAATGGGAGGAAATGCATAAATTTGGTCAAATGATAGTAAGGAACCCAAACTGCATCATACCCACTCTTGGTTCTTGGAAAAATAGTCACAAAATCCATTGCTATCTTTTCCCAATTCCACTCAAGTATCTCAAGGGAATTAATAAGACCACTCTTTGATTCTCAATCTTTGTTTGTTGGCATGTCAAACACTTTGCCAAAAATATAGAAATATCCTTCTTCATATTCTTCCACTAGAAACTCCATTGAAGGTCCTTACACATTTCATTCGTACATGTATGCATTGTATACTTTGTCCTTTGAGATTCACTAAGAACCCTTTTTCATAAATAACCAAAATTGGGAATCTAAAACTAATGAGGGAAGAAAATTTCTCCATCTACTCCAAAAGAAAATTATGATTTTGTCTTTTTTACCAACTTCGTCATGTCTTCTAGCTCGTGGATTGATAGTTTTGTAGATATCACCTCAAAAATCCATGAACGAGTAATAGTCAGACTAGACATCTACCCACTTGTCCATAATCCTCAGAAACCTTTCCATCATCATCATCAGGTACATTAGGTATCCAACTAAAGAGATAATCCAGTTCCTTCCATATTGAGCATTGGACTACAGTGCACACAAAATCTTTTCAGGTGATGACTTAAGTAGAAGTGCCTTTTAGGAATGGAACACATCCCTTGAGCCTTAACTTGTTTTTAATATGATGGATGTAATCCATCAAGATGAGGGAGAGGGAGTAACCTAACTCTAATAGTTTAGGGAAAGGCCTAACTCGGAACCTAATGATAAAAATCTAGTATTATATAAAATAGCTAATCAAAACAAATATAATTCATTTAATGATTTCAATAATAAAATATTACTTCTAAATAGGCTTACATAGCCTATATATAGGCCTTTAAAAGAGACTAACTAGAAAGGTAGTGATGTAGGACAATCATAGTGTGGTGGTGGTTGTGTGATCGTCCAAAAGGTGTGTTGGCAAGGTAATAGACGGGTGGATTGTGCGGTTGAGCAGAAGGTTGGGTCATTGTGGTACATTTTTGTAAATGGAAGATCGAGCACAAGGAACTAAGGCAACAACATGAACTTAATGTTGGTATGTATTCCCATAGAACCAATCATATGATGATTGTAATGGTATATATTATAAATGATGTGATTAATTATAAAGGAAATCATCATATTTATTATATTTTATTCAGTTATGAGATAGTGATGTAACATAATAAGTGTCTAGAGAATGACGTTACTCAATAACATATGCCTTTGGGTTGAGGACATAAACAATGAGATCATACAGATGTCAAGATTATATACATTCTTGTTATGTCCCTAGTCAGATCTTTTTGTGGAACATTGATAGACAATAATAACTCATAAGACTAGATTGTGTTTTGGTTGATGATAGAGTCTCATTAAGTCATGATATGTGATATCAAACTAAACACATAGATACTTGTTAAAGAATAGTGTATATGACAGATCCACCTTGAGAGTGGTGCATGGAAACCATTACTTGATAGTGATAATCATATCTCATAGTGATGTGGTGATTCTGGTTCTTTGACCTAAAATCATTACACTTATCACATGTCATTCAATGTACTTTGACATCATCCATTGTGACCTTGAATAATTGTTTTCATAAAGGTGATTCTTGGGTGTATTGTGACACATGGGGATGAATATGAGTGATGTAGATGGGATTTGTTCCTCCAACAAGACTATGATATATTGGGCACTTGATAAGTGAGACTAAGAAATGCATGGCCATGCTCATGTGAGTCAATATGTGATATTGAGATTACATATATCTTAGATAGTCTACCCTAGTTCAATAAACATGGATTGAATGTTGCACAGGATGACGATAACATTCCTTGAGTTCAATCTGGACATTAGTGATAAAGGGACTATACAAATATTGTAATACCAATCACATATTGAAGGTTGAAGTGGTTCACCAACTTTCCAAATTGCTTGGGTAGCAATGATGTGTTGCTAGATATTTCTCATTTCTTGTGATGTCATAAATTATTTATGGACACTCACTACCAACATAATTTAGAACCTATAGGGTCACACACATAGGATACACCTGGAATAGGAGTTTAATCATGAATGAAGTTTAAACATGATTACTAAAGAGTTAGGTATTCAATTTAAACAACACTGGTTGAAAGTTGACTAACTAGATTGTGAACCTACCGATTCAAGTGTTAAACTGATCGATTAAGTTGTCAGGTCAATTGAACCAAAATTGGCAATCAGAACCATGAGACGACCAGCTTAGTTGGTGAACTGATCGGCTCATGTATGTGAGCTGACCGTGATTCAAGTTGTGAACTTACTGATGAATCAATTTGATTGGATCACAGATTAGTATGGTTATCATGTTATGCATTAATCATATATTAATTGTCAATACAATTGTGATTAGGAAATATGTTGAAATGAATGATTCAAGGGTTGAATAAATCGACTTACATGTCAACAATCAGTTCAACCTTGAACTGACTATTTCACCGTTCGTCGGATGTGAAAAGTTGTGATATTCCAACCTCTTTGACTCTCGCTCAGATTGGGAACCCTGACCCTAATCGTCCTATAAATAGAGGGGTACTGGGGGCTTCTCATATACATCAATTAGCTTTTATAATTATTGTATTCTCTGATTGTGGTAAGTGAGAGAACTTAAGAAAGTTCTACTCGATAAATAGAGGGATAGCAAGGGAGAGACAATTATGGAGAGAAAGTCGATCATAGTACACTGACTAGAAGGTATAACTCCTTCTTGTTTGTTCATCTAGAATGATAGGAGTTCCTGATGGTCTGTGTGGGCTACTATAGAGGCAAAGAGGTTGTTGCCTACCCCTTAGAGGATAAAGTCAAATTGCTGCCTGTGGTGAGCAACCAGGAGGCCAACACAAACATTGTCTAGGTGCAACTTGAGGAAAGACATATGCTACAATGAGGGAATTGTCGTCGGACTTGCTCTAGGACCGTGTATAACTTTGTAACCATCCTTCCCATTACATAGTTGTTGATGAAATTTATTGTCTTATGGGGAATATGGTAGTTAAATTTTTGTTTCCTCTACCTTCTATGTGGTCAATTTCTCTGTAGTGGTATCAGAGCCACGTCAATTTACTATACTTTGGGATTTAATCAATATGATTGGATTTTGGTTTTTGTTATTTATTTATTGCATACAATGCAAAAATTTAAAAATTATTAATGTGCATATCCAATTAAATACCACAAAACTTTATATATATATATATATATATATATATATGTGTGTGTGTGTGTGTGTGTGTGTGTATGTGTGTGTGGCAACGATCCAGTGAGAAACATATCTGGTGAGAGCATGAGAGGCATTTGAATAACTCTCCACGTAGATCGATTTTTCATAATCAATCGTATAGATTACAAGTATACCTTAATATCTACCTTCCTATAAAATTTTATCACCATGTAATTTGTATATCATTCACAAAAACCAAATATTTCGACGCTCTATATTAAATTTCATGCTGACCATTGGATGAAAAAAAGTGTATATTGTATATATGGACATGTAAACAAGGTCTAATTGCAATGATTTTTTGTGACAAGGTAAATGAAATGATGCTTTTTCCATCTATATGGTTGGATTTTAAAAAATAGTTACTAATTTGTAGTTATTCAAATGCCTCTCATGCGCTCACCATAGGATGTTTCTCACTGGATTGCTACCATATATATATATATATATATATATATATATATATATATATATATATATATATATGTATGTATATATATATATGTATATATATGTATATATATGTATATATATATATGTATATATATATGTATATATATGTATATATATGTATATGATATAAATGTAATTTACATGCGTCGCCCAAAAAGTTGGTTTTTATGGTGGACATGAAGCATGGCTATGGCCAATAACCCTAACCTATGGTTTTTATTCCTATTTATATCTCAGTTCACTACTGAGCTTCTGTCTTCTCTTCCATATGTAAACGTATTATTATCTCCTTCTTATGCTCCCCTTGAATGTAACTCAAAGTTTTCTATTACTTTGTACTATTTTATATAACATTATGATAGTTTTAATTGTTTTTCCAACAAAAAATATGTTCAGCATCAGACGAACTGCCTATTCCAGATGACAAGCCAATCACATGGAGGACTAAGGTGGACTGATAATAAGAGGAGTTTAACCAATTGGCTGGTCACGCAACCAATTGACTGGAGGGGTCCATAAGATGTTGGACCAGAGAGCATACGACCATTTTGACAACCAACCAGGAGGTGAGATGACCATTTCTAGGTTTGAACAGATCAATCCATATTGGTTCAAGCTCAAATCTTCCTCAACAACAGATTTCTACATGTGATGTTGACCTTAGGTGGTGGTAGTTCCTTTTGGCTCCAAAGAATTAAAATAGTATGTCAATAACCATCGCTTATTTTTTAAGTGGATGTTTATGTTTGTGGGATATAGCATGTATATGATACTTACTATAGGCATGTGGTAATTAAATATGTATATGTATTTATAAATACAAATCCTCAATATAATATTAAGTCTTAGATGTTTTTCATTAGAAACACACATGAAAAGCTTGATTGACTAAGCGTGGGCATGCCAAGTGTGGTGTGTTGTCCATCTTGTGGAAGTGTGATGGTTTTTAAATGGGCATGCCAAGAAGAATGCATTACCACCGTATTGGGTTTTGGATAATGCTTAAATAGGTGAACTTAATAAGATTAAGTTGCTAGAAGCATGCATATGACTATGGAAAAGAGTTGTACAGATCATCTATCCAAGAATTTCATAAGATGCAATTGGAAAAAGTTGCCTACCTTTATAATCGAATATTGTCGCTAATGTTGGCAGATAATAACACTATTGTTTTGGATCTTGGCTGGCTAGAAGGTTTTACACTACAATCTTATGAATTTCTATGTAAGGGCTATCAATTTGAACAAAATATTAGGAGGGATAATTAATCAAAAGCCTAATTAAGTGTCATCAAATTTTATCAAATCAAATCAAGAGTGTTTTAAAAATGCATTTTTTCTCTTGTAGAAACAAATGGCAAACAAATCGTCATTGTGATTTGTCCTTAGGAGGGACAAACTTAATGGGACACAACTGGCTTTGGACTTTGAGAAGGTTTCTCAATGACGAGCATAAGATCTAGGGCTGAAGTGGATGCATAATGAAAGCATACAAACGATTCTTTAGACATACAACACCTTATGTTAAGTTGCATGAGCTATGAGTTGCACGAGTAGTGTAAAGATATGGGGATCCTTGAGATGGTAACACATCTTAAGAATGTTAACCATAATCATACAAAGAAATAAAGGTACAATGTCTCAAAGGTGCTCTTTGAGAGTAAGATGACAGAGGGAGATCCACTAGAGACCCATGTGCTCAATATGATTAGACATGTAGAACATCTAGAAGAACTAGGATTCTCTTTGAGCCAAAAGTTGGCAATGGATATGATTCTACAATGATTGCCTGAATCATATATCCATTTTTTTCGAGTGTTACCACTTATATAACATGGCCAGACCATTTTTAGATTTTCTTGGCATGCTGATAAATGTCAAAGCAAGAATGAAGAAGGACAAATCTATGATGGTAACATGAGAATGGATTCCAAGGATGACAGAAAAGACCAAAAAAGTTCTGAGGCCAAGCACAAATCTAGATCTTCAACACTCAAGATAAGGAGAAAGAAAAGTATAGGACAAATATTTCCTTTGTAGTTGAAGGGATTAAGGAAGATGAAGATGGGGATAGAGATCTCCACATTAGATGTATACATTATTGAGATAAATTTGTCTACTTCTTCATCATGGGTACTAGATATCGAATGTAGATCTCATGTATGTCTGAATATGTTAGATCTAAAATGAAGTAAGCCTTTAAGAAAGGGTGAGGTCAGACTGTGATTCATAAATGGAGTAATAGTTTCTTCCATTGCAGTTGGAACATATAATTTATCTCTTCCCACAGTGCTTGTAATAGAGAAAATGAACTGCTATTATGTACCTGCCATAAATAAAAACATCATTTTTATATATTGTATGGACAAGTATGGATAAGAATTTCATATTAAGAATGGTCGATGTTCTATTTCAAAAGATGAGATCTTTTATGGTAGTGCCCCAATGTCTTATGGTTTTTATTTGATGAATATAAAGGCAGATGTTTATAACATAAATACCAATAAATTAACACTCGATAACTCAAACAAGACATATCTTAAACATTTTCATCTAAGGAACATAAATTAGAATCACGTATCTAGACTCCATAAATAAATTATCTAGACTCTTTTAATTTCGAATTAATAGAGACATGTGAGTCTTGTTTGGGCAAGATGACAATGACTCCCTTCTATAGAAACAGTGAGATGGCTAGCGATCTATTTGGACTCATACATATTGATGTATGTGGCCGTTTTAAAACAAATTATAGAGGTGGTTATCAGCAATTCATTACCTTTACAGATGACTTCAGTAGGTATGGTTATGTTTACCTAATGAAACATAAATTGGAAAATCTTGAAAAGTTCAAGGATTTCATGAATTAAATACAAAAAAACTTGCTAAAAGTATTAAGGCACTTCATTCTGATTGAGGTGGAGAGACTTGATCCAAGAGTTTAAGGACCTTTTGAGAAACTATGGTATTGTATCACAATGGACTCCACCTAGAACACCTCAACATATTGGTATATTAGAAAGATCGAATCACACATTGTTGGATATGGTGCGATCAATGACGAGTTTAGTTGAATTTTCGACTACCTTCTAGGGTTAAGCTCTAAAAACTGTGGTGTTTAAACTAAACTATGTGCCATCTAAACCAGTTCAAAAGACACCATATGTGATATGGTATGTGAAGCGTCCCAATGTGTCTTTCATGAATATTTGGGGTTGTGAAACTTATATGAGAAAGTAGTACCTGCAAATCTTAGACCCTAGTCATATTAATGTTATTTTGTTGGATATCCTTAGAAAACTAAAGGATATTACTTTTATTCCCTATCTGACATCAAAGTGTATGCTTCCAGAGATGTTGTACATGAGAAGGAATTCATTTTTAAAGGAATTTGTGGGAGGAAAATAGATCTTGAAGAAGTTTGAGACCAATAAGAAAGCATCGAACCTTTAGAGGTACAAGAGAAATATAGAGACTCACAAACTTTTGTGGAATATCAAGTTCCTCATGTAGCACAAGGACCCCATAGATCTAGTAGGACACATCTTGAACTTTAAAGATTTGGTTATCTTTTGAGTCAAGAAGGCGGTGAGTTGTTCATAGATGATGAGCCAACAACCAATCTAGAAGCTACTAAGGGATCAAAGTCTGAGAAATGGCTTGACGCTATGAGATCTGAGATGGAATCCATGTACTTCAACAAGGTATGAACCTGGGTGGATCCACATAATGGGATACAACCTGAAGGGTGCAAGTGGGTCTTGAAGAAGATGACCAACATGGATGGTAAAATACAAAGTATAAGGGCATATTGGTTGCAAAGGGTTTCAGAAAAGTTCAAGGTGTTAACTATGGTGAAACCTTTTCCCCAGTTGCCACAATTAAGTACATCATTATCATGCTTTCCATTGCATCTTATCATGACTATGAGATTTGGCATATGGATGCTAAAACCTTTTTTCTCAACAGGAATCTTCTTGAGTATGTTTACATGACACAACCTGAGATTTTTATAAATCCAAAGGATGCAAATAAAGTCTTTAAGAGACAAAGGTAAATCTATTGATTGAAGCAAGCATCTCTGAGATGGAATCTTCATTTTTATGAGATAGTCAAAGAGTTTGGATTTAGTCACAATGAAGATGAACGTTGTGTTTATAAGAAGGTTAGTAGGAGCATGATTGTATTCCTCATATTGCATGTGGATTACATGCTATTGATGGGGAATGACATTCGTACTTCATCAGTGGTAAAGACCTATCTAGGAAATACATTCTCTATGAAGGACTTGGGCAAAGCATCCTATATATTAGGAATCAAGATCTATAGATATATATCTAGAAGGCTTCTTGGACTAAGTTAGAGTACATACATTGACAAAGTGTTGTAGAGGTTCAACATTGGGGACTCAAAGAGAGGAAACCTACCCATGTCTCATGTTATCACTATCTCAAGAGCTCAATGTCTGAATTATTGTGAAGAAAGGGAATACATGAGTAGTATTCCATATGCATCTGCAATTGGATCCATCATGTACATAATGTTATGTACTCATTTTGACATTTCATACGGCTTGAGCATGATGAGAAGAAATCAGTCAGATCCAGGGATGCTTACTGGACAATTGTAAAGAACATTCTTAAGTACTTGAGAAGAACTAAGGATTAGTTCCTTGTCTACAACAAAGAGGAAGAGTTAGTGGTAAAGTGTTACACCAATGCACACTTCCAGACTGACAAAGATGACTACAAATTACAGTCTAGATTTGTGTTATGCCTCAACAATAGAGCTATGAGTTGGAAGAGTTCCAAGCCAAAGACAGTTGTAGATTCTACAATAGAGGTCGAGTCTATTGTTGCATCCAATGTTGTAAAGGAGGTTGTTTGGATCAATAAGTTCATTTCTGGACTTAGGGTAGTTCCAAGCATCGATGATGCAATTGACATGTATTGTGACAAAAATAGAGCTATTACAAAAGCTAAGGAATCCATATCACATCAACGTTCCAAGCATATACAAAGGTGGTTCTATCTCATATAAGAGTTCATATAACAAGGAGATGTGAAGATTTACAGAGTACCAACTGAGAGCAATATGGTTGGCCCTTTAACAGAAGAACTTTCACAACATAAGCATGATGGTCATGTTAGATCACTTGGGATTAAGTTCATGGGTGCATGGTTGGCTCTAAATGCAAGTGGGAGTCTGTTGGTGTGTATGCCCAGAGAGACAATCATATGATGATTGTAATGCATATGTTGTAAATGATTTGATCAATAATAAAGGCGATCTTCCAATTTATTCTATTTTATTCAGTTATGAGATAATGATGTAACACAATAAATGTCTAGAGAATGACATAACTCACTATGTATGTCTTTAGGTTGAGGGCCTACAAAATGAGATCATATGGATATTAAGACTGTATACATTCTTCTTTTGTCCCTAGTCGGATGTTATTGTGGAAGACTGATAGATAGTAATAACACATAAGACTAGAATGTGTGTTGGTTGATGAAAGAGTCTCATTAAATCATGATATGTGATATCAAACTAAATACATAGATACTTGTTAGAGAATAGTGTATCAGATAGACCCACCTTGAGAGTGATGCATGGAAACCATTACATGGTAGTTAGAATCATCTCTCACAGTGATGGTAGTCATTGTGGTTCTTAAACCTGAAATCACTACAATCATCACATGTCATTCGATGTACTTTGACATCATCCATTGTGACCTTGAATAAGGGTTTCCATGGGTGCACTCGACACATGGGGATGATCGTGAGTGATGTAGATCGGATTTGTCCCTCCAATGGGAGTATGATATCATGGCCACATAATAAGAGAGACTCAGAAATGCATGGCCATTCTCATGTGAGTAATATGTGATATTGAGCATATATATATCTCAAACGGTCTTCTCTATTTAAATGAACAAGGATTGAATGTGAAAGAGGATGAATATTCTATGCCTCAAGTTCAATCTAGATATCAATGACAAAGGAACTATACAAACATTATAACACTAATCATAGATTGTAGGTTGAAGTTGCTCTCCAAGATTCTAAATTACTTGGGTAGCTATGATGTGTTTCTAGATACTGCTCATTGCTTGTGATGTCATAAATTAGTTATGGACATCCGCTGCCAACGTAACTTGGAACCTATAGGGTCACACATATAGGATACACTTAGAATAGTATTTTATTCATGAATGAAGTTTAAACTTGATTATGAAAGAGTTAGGCATTCAATTTAAATGGCAATGGTTGAAAATTGATTAAGTGGACTATGAACCAACCGGTTCAAGTAATGATCAATTTAAGTGTCAATTAAATTGAACCAAAATTGACAATCGGAACTATGTAACGACCGGTTCATCTGGTGTACTGATCGGCTCAAGTCTGTAATATGACTGATTCAGGTTGTGAACTGACCAATTGGTGGATCAATTCAATTGGATCAAGGATTAGTGCTAACGTGATATTATGCATTAATTAGATATTAATTTCCAATACAATTGCAAATGGGAAACATGTTAAAATGATTGGTTCAAGGGTGAACCAATTGGCTCACATGCCAACGACATAGTTTGCCCCTAAACCGATTGTTTCACCATTCGCAGGATGCAAGAATTTGTGATAATTTGTCCCCTTTGAATCCTACTCAGAATGGGAACCTTCACCCTAACTCTCCTATAAATAGAGAGGCATTGGAGGCTTCTCAGATACATCAATTATCTCTGATAATTGTTGTTTTGTCTATTTGTGGTAACTAAGAGAACTCAAGCAAGTCCTACCCGATAAAGGGAGGGATAGAAAGGGAGAGACAATTGCAGGAGCGCAAGTCAGTGCTAGTACACTAACTAGAAGGGACAACTCCTTCTTGTTTATTCATTTAGATTGACAAGAGTTCCCAATGGTCTGTTTGGACTACTATAGAGATGAGAAGGCCAATGCCTACCACTCGAAGGACAAAGTCAAACTGCAATCCACGGTGAACAACTAGGAGACCAACATAGAAATTTTCCAGGTGCAACTTGAAGAAAAGCGCATGATACTATGAGATAATTTGTGGCATCCAACTTATAAAAATGAGACTTACTTAAGAAGAAGTGAATCATTTGCAGCGGATTACTGAAAATCACTAAAAGTTAAAAATTTTTGCAAAGAGATCCACACATAGGAAATATTTTTCATCAAAACCAAAGTAAAATATTTACATTCTGTTCTATAAGTACACAATCTGTACTATCTCATCTTGAGGATTATAACATCAGTTGTCCTATTCAACATTATATACAGACAGCATAAAATCTCGAGGCATCAAGCTAAAATCTCAGATCAATTCAATAAAAACACAGACTACTGACTCTGAGGACCTGAGAGTACAGAGACGACACATAGGACTTTCTAACTATCAGACTAGACAGGAAGTATCTCCACATGAGATATTACTACTATCCTCGATGATGCTACTGATCTTTCTCTGCTAAAATTTTATTGCCTCCTTGTCCACGTCCACCTAAAAATATTGGATCCCACGGGGGTGAGACAATTGTAAATTGTCCCAGTGGGAGATACAACTCTCCGCCAAAACATTATTATTGCATTGAAAGATATAAAACTGGGCAGAGGATAAGCAGTTAAAGAGTTCTCATCTTAAAGCATTGTAACTATTTATGATAGAACAATAGATCAACTAATATCTTAATAAGGAATAGGAAGAACATGTATATCATTTATCTTTCATATTATACCATCATGTCAAACTTCTCTTGTGACACTCATTATTTTGATATGTCACCCATGAGACATTCTTGCTTCAACTTATTGGCCTTAGCCAATCTGTTAAATAGATTTTGGTTATTTTGAACATGAGAGTGTACATCATCATGTCTTATTGAGGCATTGGTCTGTACCAATCCTATATAAATATTACAGGCATTGGGTTACACCAATCCTATGCAACTAGTACAAGCATTAGACTTATATTATTCATGTGTATCCATTCCAAGTATTGAACTATGTCAATCCTGTGTAACCATTCCAAGTATTGAACTATGTCAATCTTGTGTATCCGTTCCAGGTATTAAACTATGCCAATCCTGTACAACTATTCCAGGTATTGAACTATGCCAATCCGGTGCAACTATTACAAGCATTGAACTATGTCAATCATGTCTAACCATTCCAAGTATTGAACTATGTCAATCTGGTGTATCCATTCCAGGTATTGAACTATGCCAATCATGTGCAACTATTCCAGGTATTGAACTATGTCAATCATGTGCAACTATTCCAGGTATTGAACTATGCCAATCCTATGTTATTGTTCCAGGTATTGGGATTTAACAAATCCTGTGTTATTATTCCAGGTATTGGAATTTAACCAATCATGTGTTATTATTCCAGGTATTGAACTATATCAATCCTGTGGCATTATTCCAGGTATTGAACTATTCCAATCTTGTGTTATTATTCCAGGTATTGGGATTTAACCAATCCTGTGTTATTATTCCAGGTATTGGAATTTAACCAATCCTGTGTTATTATTCCAGGTATTGAACTATATCAATCCTGTGGCATTATTCCAGGTATTGAAATTTAACCAATCATGTGCAGTTGTTATTCCAGGTATTAGACTATGCTAATCATGTGCATCTATTCCAGGTATTGAACTATATCAATCATGTGATATTATTCCAGGTATTGAACTATATCAATCATGTATAACCTTTAAAAAAAGTGTTACCTCTCACTAGGCAACAACCATCCTTATAGCTCATAAGGCCCATAAAACACCTTGTCACTTCTCACTAGGCAACATCTAACCATATAGCTCATAAGGCCATTACACATCTTTAGAATTCAGTCATGTTCATTACTCTTAACATTTATCATTAAATGATTCTCAGTACAAGGTATGAGTTCATTCTCATCCTTATCATGGTATGATTACATCATACTCAATATTTTGGCTTACCCGTATTCTCAAGGTATACTAGCTTATGCTTGTCAAGGTATATCAAACTCATTACATTCTTTTGTAACAAATTACATAACACACTTCATATGTTCCTTACCCAAATAGATTGGATTTGAAATGCATCAAGGTCTATCACTTTCTTCATCACCTCTAACTTCCTTGAGTTATTAGCTTGTCTTGTATTAAGGCACTACCCATCTTAATACTTCCATCCATTAACCTATCACTCTCCTCATGAAGTGCATAGGTCACACACAAAAATGGTCCAACTACCTTTAATGGTATGGACTCATTTTAGGTTAAGGCATTTCCTATAATAAGGTTGCCTATACTCAATCATTTAAGGTATTTCACCTTTATAAGATTTCATCCACTACTTTATTATCAGGGTTCTGGTTTGTCATCATATTCCACAAGGTTAGGGATTTAAATATTATAACTCTATTTAGAATTTCACCTACCTTTACACTTTATTAGGTCTTTGGGGTTTCACTTACTATTTATCCCAACTAGGGTTTCTCATGACATCACCCTCAATTAGGGCTTCTCATGGAATCACCCTTAATTAGGGTTTCTCATGACTTCACCCTTAATTAGGTTTTCTCATGCAATCACCCTCAATCAGGGTTTCTCATGACATCACCCTTAATTAGGGTTTCTCATGGCATCTCCCTGAATTAGGGTTTCTCCTTTCCTATCAATTAGAGATACTCATCCCAATTAGGGTTTCACTCTTTATTCCCATAATTGGGGTTTTACATTATGTTACCCTGAACTAGGGTTAAGGTTCATTAACCTACTGGATTAGGGTTTCATGATCTCTTTAGTAAGGATCATAACCTAATCATCACATGATCAATACTCATATATGAATTCCTTTGTATCATATTCCCAACTTGATTAGGTCACATCAACCCTTCAATCAAATTCGTACAACTATGGTTAACACTAAGACATTACTCTCATAAACTATTAGGGTTAAATAATTTAAAGGTAATGATCATCTAGGTACTTTAAGGTTTCAACCTTTGTACCTAACCTTAAAAATCATTATTGGAACAATGGATCAATCATTATCTTAATTCTCAAGAGATTCAATCACATTGGACCTCCATTACATGAGGTATCCAAATAAATTAACCAATTGGATCTTCAATTACAATAGGTATCCAAGTGGATTAACCAACTGAGTCCTCAATTACATTAGGTATCCAGAAGGATTAACCATATTGATCCTTAAACAATTTTGATTACTTGGGCCCCAAACGGTCTTGGTCTTTCAAGTTCAAATGATTTGAAACTATTTGGTAAATGTGACCTTCAAGATCGTTTGCTAAATGTGACCTTCAAGATCGTTTGCTAAAGGTGGTCACTTGAAACTGTTTGCTAAAGTACCTATTTGAAACTACATGAAGTCAAATGGTTTGGGATCATTTGTTCCCAAACGGTCTTGAGACCATTTGGTCCCAAATGGTCTTCAGACCGTTTCGTCCAAACCTCCTCAAAACCGCATGGACCAAAGATTGTCTCAACCACTCCAAACGGTTTAGGGTTCCCAATGTTGATTCCTTCAAACATTGTATTCATGTAACCAACCCTCAATAGGTCAACCTTCAACTAATTTGACCCTCAATTGACCCTCAATTGGTCATCAATTAGGGTTTGAATCAATTGAATTAGGGTTTGGAATCGATGATCCTTCAACATTAATCAATGTGTAACTAGTTACTTTAAAACTATTGGACCATGATCCAAATTGGACATGACCTGACCCCAAACGGTCTTGAGGTCATTTGGATGACCTCCAAACGGTCTTTAGACCGTTTGCCCATGTAAACATCAAAATCCAAGTCAACCAATGAGGGTTTGGTTCATTGGATTGATCACCAAATCAGCATTTGAATGTACTTCAACTTAGTACCTTTGGATCTTCAACCACCTAATCATACTCAAACCTAGACCTCCAAACGGTCTTGGGTGACCACCAAACGGTATTGAGGCCGTTTGGGTGATCCCCAAGTGGTTCTAAAACCGTTTGGGTCAATCAACCCAAGTTTCAAACTCAAACACTTATGAAATCAGCACTCAACCCGATTAGGGTTTTGGTGATTGTTGGACCTTCAACTCATGAACCAATTAGAGTTAATCAATTATAATTGATGGGTCATTAACCCACATTATTTGAACAAATCCCCAAATGGTCAACCCTGGTCAACCTCACCAAATGGTTTGAAACCGTTTCCCTCCATGTCGTTTGATGAAACCATTTCTTTCCAAACGGTTTGAAACTATTTGCTCCCAAACGGTTTGGGAAACCGTTTGAGCAACTAAGGAGACCGTTTGACCTGGGATTTTTCTTGGATAAACATCTAAGATGATGTCATCATCGTCCTCCTTAGAACAACCAAGAACAGCAACCATTTTTCATGGGAATTTCAGCAATGAACCAAAAGAGTATCAAATAGAAAAGAATAACCAACGATTATTATAGAAATGGATGCAATAGCAATGATTAAGGGTTTGAGTTATAAAACCCACCTCTAGAACTGATCCCAAGATCCAGGCTCCACGGCTCTAATGGTGGATGGAGTTCCAGAAGTTTTCCAAGCTCCATCCTTGAGCTTTTGGATGAACAAGATGGCTAGGATTGGAAATCGGGTCAAGAAAACTAATAATCAAGTATTGCTTTAGGGTTTTCACCATGAATCCGAGGTAGAAGATGATCAAAACTTACCAACAGGTTATAGTAGTCCCTCACCTGCTCCTGAGATCTCCTTCGGTCAGCCAAAGCAAAGATGGGAAGAGGAAACTAAGGAAACGATCCTGAGTGTATTGGAAAAAGGACATGTATAAGGGATTTTCAAGGAAATAGAAAATGGATTATTTTCTTTTAATTCCAAAATAATTTCCATCAAATCTCCCTCCATTTCTTGTCCACGAAAATATCTTAATTTTCTTGCAAAACCTCTTCATTATACAAGAATTAATGGAAAAGAAATTAAGCACCTTAAAGAGTTTTATATTACTATCCATCCTTTTAGTGGATATTACTTTTTATTATGATATTGTGAGTGGCTTCCACTCAACCAATATCTTTTTGTGCCATGCCAAGGCACAAGATCGTATAGAAATATTGAAAACACATCCTTCAACTTTTTTTTAAAAGGCACCTCAATTAATTTATTTCTTTATGCATTAAATTAAATTAAAGTCTCATTTATTCTTAAATCTTGATTATTTTAATGTCAATATTCTCTTTCCTCCAAGATAATTCAAATGATGCACCCCTATCATTTTCTTTGCTCCAAATGATGTAAATAAACATTAGGGACCCTCTAGAGGTGATATTTTTCATATTTAACCCTAGGTTTTGGGTAAATTGCACATTACCCAAAACTAGGTTTTAATGTACAAACATTGCTTTATCAGCTCTTCATTGGTACTCAGGCTACCACAAGCCATACCCCTACATCATCTTCATTCTCATGATGCTTCAACGCATGAAGAACATATTTTCATGCAACATTTGCAATTTAACCCCTCAACTTGGGTAATTTGCACTTTAGTTTAAAATAAGCAAAACATTGCTTCAACATTGTTCAAACACGACCAAAATTGAAACATAAGTTTCTCATGATCCCCGATTACTTTTCACAATATAAGATTAAGCATATAATCATCTTTCATAATCAAAACACCTAGGATTAAAGCATAACCCAGGTTAGGGATGTTATAAATTATAAACCCCTAATAAGGATTTCGTCCCCGAAATCCCAGATAGAGGAGATTGATATTATTCATTCATCATACTATCAGTTCTCCACATAACATCTCATTGTTGTGGAGACATCATAGAGGTTTTATTATCACAATGTGTTTCCATACAAGATTCTCATAGAATCAAACACACAAGGCACATGCTCCACTGTCCTTTCATTATCGACTGTGGAGTTAAATTCTGTGTTAGGTAATACTTTTCTTATTTATATATAGTTACTTGTTGATTTAATTTGGTAAACTTTTCTTACAATAATTTTACAAGTATTCCTTCAAATGGTTCATTCTCATTAATGTTATGTTTATGTAAGGAATAAACCCCTAACAAGTGATGTTCATATTATTTTGCATGATTAATCTGATTTCATGGTTGACCATCTCACAAATTCAACCATCTGATATTTCTTAGATACCAGAATCTCTTACCTTGGTATCTATCACATGTTTTTAAATACACAACACATATTTATCTTCCTTTCATCTTGGGGACTTTACTTATTACATATATATTTTCTTTGGAATCCAATTCCAAGGTAAACTGATACTTTTCTAAATAATTGTCACATGAACATTTTTATCTTATACACATCAAGTGTCCTAAAACCCACTTGATTGCCATGTCCCTGAAAGGAAAGAAAATAAGGATTCGTATTACTCTTATTTATGCCATATTTTTTATTTCATGATACTCATTAGATTGTTTCAAAATGACTACTTGATTAGAGTAATAAAAAAGATAACAATCTAAGAGTATCCATACTCACTTTGTCATCAATAGTTGTATACCTGGCCAAGGTATATAAATACTGAGATCAAGTAGTATGCACTTACTTTATTCTATGTTTTTCATCTCTTTAGATTTAATATACTTAATATCTCAGATTTCTTCTGAGTTCCTTTTTCATCTCTTCCCTTTCTTAATGAAGAAGGACAAACTTCAAAACATATAAAAGAATATGAAAATGAACACAAGTTTTCATACTAATATCTCTTCCTCATATCCTTAAAGGATTATAAAGATGAACTAAACAACTACTACTTTTCTTATAGTAGGAAACAGAAGGTAACTCAAAATAGAAAGTTCTATCTTGACAAGTCTACCTTTTACAAGATAACTAGCATCTTATCTAACCCAGAACATGGACTTAGTTGTTATTTGTTATTACCTTTGTCCTCTACTACCCGAAGTAGATGGACTAAACTGTGACACTTGTCTTTGTCCTCTACCATATGCTCCACTAGACTGAGGTCCTTGTGGGTTTTGCAGATTATGCCTTGACTGTTGGGTCATCTCACTGTTTCTCCTTGGGCATTGTTGTCTAAAATGTCCTAGTTGTCCACATTTATGACATGGTCGACCCCAACTTGAAGACCCTTGCATAGGTGCATTACATTATGGTTGGATTGGTGAAGATTTTGGTTATCTGCTGCCACTACTCATTAGTCCATGTGATTGTGTAGAATTTCTTTTGAAGTTTGTCTCATGTTTCTTTATCGTAGATCTTTCTATCCTCCATATAGACTCCACAAATGTGGAAAACCTCTCCCTACTTTCTAGGGCAGATGTCGGAATGGACATCTCAGCATTCAATCCTTTCTCAAAATGTCGAATCTTTTCCTCCTCAGTAGCAGCCATCTGGGGGCAAAATCATAAAAGTTCCATGAACTTAATCTCATATTCACTTATTGACATGGCTCCCTGTCGTATTTTCTCAAACTATGAGATCTTTATATAAACAAGTCTTTGGAAAATACTTATTGACAAATTCTCGACAGAATTCCTCTCATCCAACCTCTTCATCATTCCTTTTTATTTCTTCTATAGCCCACCACTGTCCAGCACTACCTTTCAAAAGGTACACTGCATGTTTAACTTTGTCAGCCTCTGGGATACTAAGGATCTTAAAGGCTTTTTCTAACTCAGTGAGCCAGAGATCAGCATCTGCTGGATCAGATGTTCTAGCATATTCAATGGCTCTGACACGATGTAGTCATTCAAAGGTCTTACCTGACCCATATCCCTCATTGGAAATTGGTGCCCTGGGTGGTGATGCTGGCATCCAGTCTGCCATATACCTTAGTGTGGTCATGAGTTGCCCAAAATAATTATGAATATCTGGGTTTCCTCTCATGACTTCATCAACATGGGGATTTTCAGGCACTGGTTCCTCCCTTGCTTGATCCCTTGCACCTCCCACTGGTGCAGCACCATTGCTCTCAGCAACGTATTCTTCATGTCCTTCAGACATCTTTAAGTTATATATCTTCTTCTGCATAAGCATAAGAGACTATAAGATACATTGAAGTACGCTTAGAACAGACTCGATACCTTAGTCCTATGTCTTTGTAGACTCAGCAAACCTAGAGCTCTAATACCACTAAATTGTGGCATCCAACTTATAAAAATGAGATTTACTTAAGCGGAAGCAAATCATTTGCAGTGGATTACTAAAAATCACTGGAAATTAAAACTTTTTGTAAAGAGATCCACACATAGGAAATCTTTTTCATCAAAACCAAAGTATAATATTTACATTTTGTTCCATAAGTACACAACTTGTACTATCTCATCTTGAGGATTACAACATCAGCTGTCCTATTCAACATTATATACAAACAACATAAAATCTCAAGGAATCAAGCCAAAATCTCAGATCAATTCAATAAAAACACTGACTACTGACTCCAAGGACCTGAGAGTACAGAGATGACATATAGGACTTTCTAACTATATGACTAGACAAGCAGTATCTCCACCTGAGATATTATTGTTGTCCTTCATGCTGCTACTGATCTTTCTCTGCTAAAAGTTTACTGCCTCCTTATCCACGTCCACCTAAAAACATTGGATTCCACGGGGGTGAGACAATTGTAAATTGTCCCAGCGGGAGATATAACTCTCCGCCAAAACATTATTGTTGCAGTGAAAGATATAAAATTGGGTAGAAGATAAGAAGTTTAAAGCATTCTCATCTTAAAGCATAGTAACTATTTATGATATAACAATTGTGATGGGGTGGACTTTTAGAACCCTTAAATGTCTAATGACATAAGTGAATTCATGTGTTTGAGTTATTTAAGAGTTTGCAAGTGCTTTTACAAATACAGATTCTTATTGGTGTTGATATCATTATTAAGATCCATAAGTTTATGCCTATTTGAGGAATTTAATTGATTGCTCACATAGTTGAGTTTTGACACCAAAGTTGGATGGGAGATAGCTTGGATGATAATAAAGCTATGAACAAAGTTGCATGAGGTTTCGATGCTCCTAGAAGGAGTTACTTAGGTATAGATTTGTAAAATGATGTACAAGCTTGATGTAGCTAAGTAATGACTTTTGATCTAGGTGTTGGATGTCATACAGTGTCACGACCCTATTCATTATGGTCACAGCAATACCCGAAAGAAGCCACAGATCAAGAAGATAGTAGGTTGATCCAGGTGCGTGCTTATGATCTAACGGTGGAAAGTATATCACCTACTTCTAAACGGTTCCAATATCATGGAGCCATGAGGTATGCACTTAACTAGAGAAATAACGTGAGTGTTTCTCCACTCCAGCCATGATCAGTGTTTGTGGGGTGAGTGGAGAGCGAGACCTCTTGCCTCGTCAAGAGATGCAGTTCAAGGTCTCACGAGACTGCTACATCATGCCTCTAGCCAACCTCTCCATCGGCAGTCGTAGGGAGAGTACGAGAGCAGTGGTGAGTATCAATATCTGACCATGGATAGGAGACAGAGGTTGAGGAGCACAAGACTCCTTGCATTCATTCTGTCGTGAGGCAGCGCTCTAGCCTGCAGTGTCAGGCGGGGAGGAGCCATGCGGCTGTGGCTCCGTGACGCAGAGAAGCTGAGGAGGTCCAGGAGGAGGAGATCACAATAGAGTGCTGGCCAGAGGTTAGAGACAGCGGTGGTAGTGTGCGGAAGAACCCCGTCTCACATAGGTTGTCGTAGAGGAGGAGATGCGGTACTATAACGACCTCGAGGAAGGAAGCAATCATGGTCAGAGTTGTTGTCTGTAGAGGTACTAGCATGGAGAACAGAAACCATAGGTTTTTCCTTGTCGGAGTTGTGTAACGGCGGCGAATTCTAGGAGATGACGTACGCAAGCATCAATCGAGCTGTAAGGAGGAGACATCCACGGTGATTCTGAGAAGTCGAGGATGGCCAAATAAGGGCGCCGCACCTACAGCGAGAAGATAGACCTGAGGAGAAGGTGTAGTGCTTCATCTCGACGGAGTATCAGGATGTGATGGTTCTCTTCAGCCAAAAGCTTAGCGGTGGGAGGCAGTGTTAAAGAACGTGGGAGATCCTCACAATGACAGACACAGACAAGTGTCATGCGGCTACAACACATAGATGGAGGAATACTGGGAGGTGGCCTATTTATTGCGGAAGCAACCCTCACGGCGGCGGCGCAGGATTAGGAGAACGCGAGACAAGACGCTCGCGTGTGAGAGAAAAGTCCCAGATCGGGTCCATTACCCAAAGAAGACCTTAAACCGACCCAACCGCTTGAACCAAACTGGCTCAGATGAGAAGTAGCGTGCCAGCCCCGAGCCACATGGTGCATGCCCATTGGCCAAAAAAGGTAAACACCCAGATTTAGTCCAAATCTTTTATAATTCGTAGAAAATAGCATGTTGATCAGAAAATTATAAACAATATACCAAAATGTTCAGAAAAAAGAGTAGAACGCAATGAAAGCATAATATCCATCTTTTGATGCTCAAATCTCAATGATATCATGAAAGATGTGTAATACTTGTTTAGTGGATAATAAATAGTAAGTGATGACATAAAATTATGGAAAAATGTATGTAACTCCATAATAATGTTTATAATGCACCTGATGTCAAGGATGATCATGTTGATGTACGAAATTACGTAATTTGATTAATATGTCTAATTAAGGCTAATAACACTAAAGATGATGCAATAAATACACACGTGCTCTATAAATAATGAAATTTACAGAGTAGGTTCATATCAGTAACGTGAGTCTAATATGGAACTTTGATATCAGTTAGATGCATAGAATTCAGGTTACATGAGGATGACCCTTAATGCATGGGTTGTAACCCTAATTTGAATATTTTATATAATCAAGAGTTAATATGTGCACAAAAAGGATATGGAACCTAATGTTCAGATGATGAACTTTGATAATGAGATGTAATTTGGAAAATAACATCAGTAAGATAATTCCAAGACAAGAAAGCAAGTAATGATGAGAATATCCTAATGAGTTAATTAAACCATAAAATGGATATAATTAGGGTTAAGAAGAGATGTATGATGATGACAACTTGATGATAGTATATGATCTTGTCTTAATCAGGGTTTGACCAAGATATAGATGACATGAGGAACATGTGATTAGGTTTCTCTTGATCAAGGTATGCCATTACCTCTTACTTGGATTATTATACAATACGCTTGTGTTATATGGTAGTAAAGACTTGGCATATGATATTTGATTGAAATAATTGTTCTTGTACGATATGTTGCATGATTTTCCATACTTATTGCTATGAACACATGAAACATAATATATTTGTTCCATTATATCTAAGCACTTCAACTCTTTGGTAGTAAAGTGTTGGAAGTAAGTACTTCAACTCTTTGGTAGTAAAGTACTTGGAAGTGATCCAACTCTTTGGTAGTAGATCACATTGTGAAATGATCCAACTCTTTGGTAGTAGATCATAAAGGCCTTAATGCATTTAACTCTCAGGTAGTAAATGCATGGATGATATAATGGAAAATGTGCTTAAATATGTGTTCTCTTTTGTTAATGAATATCTTTGTGCAAGTATACGCATTTATTATATTCTTTTGTTACTGCCAAGTATTAGTTTTATCTTATTGCCAAGATACGGTGAGAGGTATATAAAAGACACGTAGGCGTACTCAGTACAATATTCTTGAAATATAGTGCTGACGTGTACCACATGTAATCTTTTGTTTAGGTTTTGGTTATGCTCTTGAAGATCCAGGATAGTGAGAGTTGTATGGCGAGCTGATGTATAGGTGGACATGTTGTCTTAAGATCCTGTAGTTTAGTGGTAGAACGTGTATATGCTTAAGTTTGTTGTTCAATATGTAATATCAAATGTTGTAACAATTCATGTTGTAATTATATGTTGAATGGTGAACATGTGTGTATGGTTTTATTATTGTTCATGTACATGTGCTACTGTTTTTCCTTTTGACTTCCTCTTATTTTCTTCATCTTAGCCTAGTGTGGGACGTTTAAATTGAGATTCTCGCTGAGGTGAGGGTTTCAATTTTGACGTCACACATCAGATTAAGTTTAAGAAAATTCGGGGATGTCACAGGTGGTATCATAGCATGAACAATAGCAAAACTTGGCATATGCTCATTATGCAACTCAAATCTAAAGAACCTTGAACTTAATACTTTTTAGGGTTAGATTAGTTGTCTTTTAGAGACTAGATCTGACCTAGCCTCTAGGTTAGTACCTAGATGTCCGAGAACTAGGTATAGACTGGTTCTTGTTGAGTAGCAAGTCATTAGATGTCGTTCTTTCCTTGTAGTGCATCGGTATGGGACGTTGCACTATTTGGAAATGACGTGCATAAAAGGAAGAGAAACCCTAGACATATTGCGTACGTTGTCTAGAGTAGATACACTAGTCTACACCATGTTCACACCCTTTTCAGTAGTTTTTATGACACTAGACTCTCTACTATGTGTGGGACACTTGTTTCTGGTTTTGGTTTTTTATTCCAAATGGATCGAACCTCAATAGTTTTCTCTGACGCTTATTTTATCGGAGAAAAACTATATCATATTTTAGTATGTATATGTATTACAAAAATGTGTCCCCACACATGTATGCATAGGAGGTGGTCATGCAACCTAAGTGAAAGTGAATGACATCAGTCTAGAAGAGAGAGTAGTTCTAGATTAGATGTCTAGAGCCTTGTTGAAATATATGATAGATGGAATAGATGATATAAGTTTTGATGATATAATGTAAGTCTTATATAGAAGACATAAGATGTTTATGATGATATATGTTTGCCTTTTGAGTACTTAAGTTCAGTTTTGAGGATTTGAGATAAGTTTTGATGATGCAAGTATGCATTCTTTTATGAGATAAGATAAGTTAAGTTAAGACCAGGTTGTGAGTCATCAAGAGCCTCAATCTCTTTTACGAAGGAGGACCTCTAGTGTTAGGACCAGTTTGGGGGTTAGCTCAAGAGAGAGTGAGACCCACAGGGAGAAGGTCAGATAACCTAGACTCCATGATATGAGAAATATGTGATATGATATGTCTTAAACTAGAATACTCCTGAGTGATTGAGTTGAGTTGCTTTATGCATGATTCCTATAGTCTTGTTGAACCCTAGATGTCCTTGGGAGGACCAAACCCTAGAGATAGAGAGAGGCTGGTTAGATATGTGCATGTGAACATGAATATGAGTGCCTACCATCTGGGTGAGGGAGAGAGAGCCCAAGACCCTGGAGGAAGTAGCTATGTTAGTTTCTGTGAAGCCTCATGCTCGAGTTGGTGGTTTCCCGTATAGGAATCTAGTGGTTGCATGTATAAGAGAGTCTTGGGTAAGCATGTTTTGTGGGTAGAAGACATATGAATAGTATGTTGTAGCATGTTTTGGTTTGTGCTTATGTGGCTAGAACTAGTAAAGCAATCGACTAGTACCAATGAGGTAATCTGAGGACCCTAAACTAAGAGGAAAGATAAAGTATATGTATGTGAGCTACTCATAGAGTTGAGTTAGCTCAAAGAGTTTGAGCATGACAGTACCCTCATGATATGGGTTAGGAGAATCTCAAATGGGCTAGATAAAGTTTTGATATATGTTTAATAAGCCACTCACATAAGTTTGTTTAGCACAACCATAATATATTATATGTAAGGATGTGATTTAATATCGAGACGTGATATATAGACATGATAAGATGGAAACCTAGAGATGGCTTAATAGATGGCAATGCATAAATGATTAACCATGTAAATGAATAATGATAATATATTAAAGATGGTTAACCTTGTGATTCAATCATTAATAAATGTTGCAATTTATTATGAGCAATGAAATAAGGTCATGTGAATGAAACATGTTACATGAGTTGTTAATCTTAGTGTCTAATAAAGATGAATATATATATATATATATATATAGTTTGGCATCTAGTACAACATAATGGTTTTGACACCTTGATGTGTGAGTTAATCTTAGTTAACTCCTTTAGAACATGGTAATATTATGTGGGAATCCTAATGCATGGCTAAAGATAAGGACGCAAATCTAACATATGAGTTATATGATGACATAACCTAAGTTTCTAAACCTTAAGTTTAACCTTGAATGGAGTGTTTGTGCACCAAGATGGTTGTAAAACCTCCTAATAGTGCTTTGGATACATGTTTCTAGGTACCTTTGTGGATATGTTACACATAGAATAGTGCCTACACGTGGATGAAGGCAAGATAAGGTTTTCCCTAGAGGTATGAGTATGGTTTACTTTCGAGGATGGAAGTTCTTTTAAGAAGTATATGATGTGACAAAGTGGTTTCTGGCTTAATTCTGAGGACAGAATTTATTTAAGGTGTGTAGGATGTGATGGGGTGGACTTTTAGAACCCTTAATTGTATAATGACATAAGTGAATTCATGTGTTTGAGTTATTTAAGAGTTTGCAAGTTCTTTGACAAATACATATGCTTATTGGTGTTGATATCATTATTAAGATCCATAAGTTTATGCCTATTTGAGGAATTTAATTGATTGGTCACGTAGTTGAGTTTTGACACCAAAGTTGGATGGGAGATAGCTTGGATGATAATAAAGCTATGAGCAAAGTTTCATGAGGTTTCGATGCTCCTAGAAGGAGTAACTTAGGTTTAGATTTGGAAAATAATGTACAAGCTTGATGTAGCTAAGTAATGACTTTTGATCTAGGTGTTGGATGTCATACAGTGTCACAACCCTATTCATTATGGTCACAGCAATACCCGAAAGAAGCCACAGATCAAGAAGACAGTAGGTTGATCCAGGTCCTTGCTTATGATCTAACGGTGGAAAGTATATCACCTACTTCTAAACGGTTCCAATATCATGGAGCCATGAGGTATGCTCTTAACTAGAGAAACAGCGTGAGTGTTTCTCCACTCCAGCCACAATTAGTGTTTGTGGGGTGAGTGGAGAGCGAGACCTCTGACCTCGTCAAGAGCTACAGTTCAAGGTCTCACGAGACTGCTACATCATGCCTCTAGCCAACCTCTCCATCGGTAATCGCAGGGAGAGTAAGAGAGCAGTGATGAGTATCAATATCCGACCATGGATAGGAGACAGAGGTTGAGGAGCACAAGACTCCTTGCATTCGTTACGTCATGAGGCAACGCTCTAGCCTGCAGTGTCAGGCGGGGAGGAGCCATGTGGTTGCGGCTCCGTGATGCAGAGAAGCTGAGGAGGTCTAGGAGGAGGAGATCGCAACAGAGTGCTGGCCAGAGGTTAGAGACAGCGGCACATAGGTTGTCGTCGAGGAGGAGATGCAGTACTGTAATGACCTGGAGGAAGGAACCAATCACGATCGGAGTTGTTGTCTGTAGAGGTACTAGCATGGAGAATGGAAACCATAGGTTTTTCCTCGTCAGAGTTGTGTAACGGCGGCGGATTCCATGAGATGACGCACACAAGCATCAATCGAGCCGTAAGGAGGAGACATCCATGGTGATTCTGAGAAGCTGAGGATGGACAAATAAGGGTGCCGCACCTACAGCGACAAGATAGATCTGAGGAGAAGGTGTGGTGCTTCATCTCGACGGAGTATTAGGATGTGATGGTTCTCTTCAGCTAAAAGCTTAGCGTCGGGAGGTAGCGTCGAAGAATGTGGGAGAGCCTCACAATGACGGACACAGACAGGCGTCGTGCAGCAATAACGCATAGATGTAGGATTACTGGGAGGCGTCTGATTCATTGCAGAAGCAACCCTCGTGGCGGCGGCACATGATCGGGAGAACGCGAGACAAGATGCTCGCGTGTGAGAGAAAAGGCCCAGACCGGGTCCATTACCCAAAGCAGACCTTAAACCGACCCAACCGCTTGAATCAGACTGACTCAGATGAGAAGTAGTGTGCCAACCCCAAGCCACGTGTCGCATGCCCATTGTCCGAAAAAGGTAAACACCCAAATTTAGTCCAGATCTTTTATAATTCGTAGAAAATAGATTGTTGATCAGAAAATTATAAACAATATACCAAAATGTTCATAAAAATGAGTAGAACGCAATGAAAGCATAATATCCATCTTTTGATGCTCAAATCTCAATGATATCATGAAATATGTGTAATTCTTGTTTAGTGGATAATAAATAGCAAATGATGACATAAAATTATGGAAAAATGTCAGTAACTCCATAATAATGTTTATAATGCACCTGATGTCAAGGATGATCATGTTGATGTACGAAATTATGTAATTTGATTAGTATGTCTAGGATCCGAGGTGTTGGAATTGGGCACAAAGAGATAGGACATAGGGGAAAAGCTGCCCGTATAAGATATGAAATGCTTCTTGAGGAAAGCAATGCAAAGGATGTATGTTGGATTATAACTAAACTTGAACTATTAGTTACAACTAGTCTATTAGATCGATGTTTGTAATTTGTTTTCTATTTTAGGATAAACTTAAGGAACTTGAAGAAACAATAAATGGATTGAAGAACTCTGTCTCCCAATTAATGACTTGGTATAATCAATCACAGGTAACTCAGAGTCACTTGTCTATGTCAATGTAATATATAATTTTTTTTTGACATTGTTGATGTATTTGTTATAGGATGGCAATATTAATGTTGATTGTGCAGCTGAATACCCCAATCAGAATACTACAGGTGTCTTACACATGCAAAGTGGCACAAATAGGTCGGATGTGGGTTCTTTTCACATACAAGACAATACAAGTAATGTTGTAGATGTAGGCATGTTTCCCAGGCAAAATAATTCAAGCGGGGATGACTTAGGAAGACTTTCTAGACAAAGAAATTCAAGCAATTCAAGGGAGACTGTAGTAGGCATGCTTTCCATACAAGGCAATTCAAGGGAGAATGGAGTAGGCAGGCTTTCCATACAAGGAAATTCAAGGGAGAATGGAGTAGGCATGCTTTCCATACAAGGCAATGGACATCCACTAAGATTTCAGCCACAGGTACCTCATAACAGCTATAGATTATTTTCAATATTCATACACATAAGAATATTAACATGTACACTTTATTAAAGGCTGTAGTTGAAAGTTGGTGCCCTTCTTCTGGTAATAATCGATAAATTCATCCTCAAATGCAGAACACACCAAGCACATCTTCATCAGTGTCTTTCACACCAAGAACTCAGCGTTTAAATCAGGTATTCAATACGTGTTTGATTAAACTTCTAGTGATCTGAATGACATGATTTTAAAAAAACTGAAGGCTTTACATTTTTCATGTGTTTAAGATATATTCAGTATTGTATATGTTTTTCCTACCTATGACATATTTGAATTTGTCACAAGACATCCAGAGTTTCAGATTACAGTTTGTATTTTTTAAGTTTTAGTTGTTTTGTGTGAATGGACTTTATAGAGTTCAAATTTTATGTTTATGTTTTTATAGAGTTCTGTTGTACAAACTATGTGTCATTCTCTTTTTAGAATACAATATGTCATAGAAGATGATTTTGATTATTTCTTAACAGGTTGTTAATTGAACACATGTATTGTGTTTCAAAAATTTATTTATGTGCTCTCTTTGTATTTTTGCAGCCTATATGTGTGCCAATCTGTCCAATCTTTTTGTGCATTTATAGGTGGAAGGGACCTGTTCGATATTAACTGAGCAGTTCTTTCTCTTTGAGTGGGTCATATATAACTTAAAGATTGAAGGAAGTCAACTAACTATTTATCAAGTTTCTCTCGCTTAGTAGGTTTATAAAAATAATTGTGCCACAAAGCAGTTAAGTCGTTATAGCTTCGTGGTTATACTTTAATAATGACACATCATATTGGTGGGAACAAACTGGTTGTTAATCGATTATATGTATGTGTTCCAATAATTTGACTATGTGCCCATTAGTCCATTCAATCATTATATTTGAGTAGGATTTCTATTTTTTTGCTGTTGCTCGCAGCTTCCACCATGTTTTTTGCTACTGCTCGCAGCTCTTTGCTGCTATTTGTGCTGCTGGCAGCAGCTGCTGCTCGCATTTTAGAGTAACAACTGCAGTAGGAAATCAGAGAGAACATACCTATAGGTGTAAATTCTGACTAAATAATGAAACATGATACTCACCCTATTAGGTAATCCATTTGAATGTTGACATGGATACTCACCCCATAGAAAGCAGTGGGAGTGGGACAGTAGATCCGGATCAGAGAGATGGTCCAGGATAATATCCAATGTGCGAGATTCTCCTTGCTTTTCTTGAGTCTCAGCCTAGCATTGTAGTTAACAAAATGGCATATCATGTCAGTTTAAGAAAAATGAACCAAATTACTCTTGACTTGCCTAGTGTGTTTAGAAGTGAGTGGGAAACAGTCACAGGTTCAGAAACAGAAAACCAGGGCTGTTTTGAACTGTATGAGCATATTGGATTGAATCTATAAATATTAAAAAAAAGAAGAATTGTATGAGGCATGGACTAAGGCATTGATTAACTAGTCTGCTGTGCCCATCAGTTAGAACAAAATTAGACCCACCCAACCAATTACATAAGAATCTGAAGTGACTAGAAGGAAAAGGAAACACTTTGTTGGAGAGTTTATTGTTTCTTCTAATGCGTAATTATTATTATTTGTTTACGGGTGCATGTTGTTGCTATGTTGGTTATTATTATTTGTTTACGGGTGCATGTTGTTGCTATGTTGGTTCACTTACATTTATCTCTACTTCACGCTCACTCTGATTCCTTTTTGTATTTATATTGATAGTGTAGAATTATTTTTAATGATGAATTTTGACGGACAATGCACCTTGGAGTAGACCGAAACCGAAATATAAGGGTAAGTTATTTGTTGTACTATGATTTATGTATAAAATTTAAGTTTTATTAATATAATGATTTTTCATTTTTAGGAGAAGAATATTCAAGTACCTAACCGTATGAGGCTTGACATTGATGAAGAGCACCACACCATTTGAAGGAATATGGAGACATTATAGATCTTATAAGAGTTTCTAGCATGATATGTTGATTGTCATCAATCTCAAAATTTTGAACCATATGTACTCTTTATTTATATCAACGTTGAGCATGCAATGTATGGATAATATTTTGCTTCAATAAAAAAATTTGGTTTGAGGTGATTTAACATTTTTATGTGTCATTTTGGTGTTGAATCTTCTTATGATGTCATGTGAATTAGTATAAAATTTTTGCTTGAGGTTATGCATACAAAGTTTTCATTTAAAATTTGATATTCACTATAGTAACAATTAATTATCATTTAATAAATCATTCAATTATCAATAAAAAAATCATTTACAGTAGTCCCTCATAAATATATTGATGAAGGTCTAGATTGACCATCAAAATTGCATTGATGACGACCACATAGCCCCTCAAAAATAATATTAATGAAGGCATTATCCCTTCAAAAATATATTCTCCAGGACGATCAAGTCCCTCAAAAATGTATTTATGAGAACTAAATAGTCCCTCAAAAATGTATTTATGAAGGCTAAATAGTCCCTCAAAAATGTATTTATGAAGGCTAAATAGTCCCTCAATATAACATTCTTGAGGGTCAGTAGGTCTGTGACAATTGTATTTGTGAGGGCCACTGGTATTTGTCACGTGAGTTCTCTTCACGGACCATTTGTGAGGGCCGGTCCCACAACCGCCCCTATTTCTGAGGGCATGTAGAGAGGGATTTGTGACAGGACTCACTCGTGAATAATGGACCAATTTTTAGTAGTGATAACTACTGGCTTAAGCTCAAAGTTAATAGAATTGAATCAAGGAATGACAACTGGACATCTAGATTCATTATCTTGTATAGAAGAAAACTCTCAAAGAGAAGGGCCTTCATCCTCCTCATCACACTTGTCTTTTTCTTTGTTGTTTTTGTATCTTCTGTCACCACTAGGTGGAGCATCTTCAGCCTCGTGGTAATGTTCTTCATCCTCTTCTTCCTCGTGGTAGTCATCCTTATGATCTTCATTGCGTTCCTCGTAAATCTCCTCCAGCCTAGAGATGGGGATAAATGGTGGCCTACAAGGAGGGATGATCCTTGTAGTTGGTGGTGGATGTATTCCAATTTACTCAAATTTCTTGAAAAGTCACGCACATGATTTAGATATTGGACTAGTGATATGAAATATTCAAGAAGGTAAGAGCAATCAAATCTAGTATGAGAGTTCAGGACTATTTCTAGAGTTGAGGAACACATGTATGCTAAGTAGACTTAGGTTCTCAACAGTATTGGTTGCCTTATCCATGAAAATGGCGCCAAAAGTTGATCTGCCTCAAATCGTACGTCCAAAAGGAGAGGATCTAGACTAGTCAAACTTCACATTTTTAACACTTGTAACGTTTATAACAGGGCATGTTGTAGTAAATCTAAGTCGAACGCAGGGAGAAGGGTGGTAAGTGTCAAGATCCCTAAAGCCTTCTCTTAGTTGCACCAATGAAAAGGGAAGGGAAGGTATGTATGTGTTCCTTATGGAATAGTGATTCTTCAACAAACAAGTAAATTAAAATGAAAGGTAAAATATAAGGATAAGAATGTTGAAGGATTTAGAAAATGAGGATGGAAGGAAATTTGGATTGGGTTTCACCATCTAAGATCTGTCACAAACAAAAAATACTCAACCCCTCATACACCCTTACCAAGTTTACAAACAATCACCATAAGTGTATGTTCTGTCCTCTCTTACGGAAGGCTAGTCAGTCGATGGTCTTTGCGGAGGGACGAATAGGATCATCAGTTTTGGGAAATGATGGCGTGTCAAATTAGCAAATGTGTGACTCGATGGTTCAGTTGGAACTTTGAAAGTAGACCAAGAGCATCAATCAATTGTGGAAGCCAATAGGAATTCTATCCAAAGCTGCCTCTGGGTTAGGACCATCTCTTGATGAATTTCCTGCATGGAAATGAGTACTTAACCACGAATCGAGTTGAGATGTCCTACCATGCTTGCACGAAATTTGTGTTACCTTGATAATAATGTATATATTAGGAGGAGGGAAGTTTCAAAGCCCCCCATATAGGACTAAATCACTCCCTTTGATATATAAATACCATTTAAATACAACACAAAACTAGGATTGTAAATTGGTCCTAGTGTATATCTGGACCCACAAATCCGGACTTTTGAAAAATATGTCACAAATCTAAATTTGTGTACCCTCGCACCCATGATCCCACATTTCCATACCCGAGGACCGGGTAGGGTTATGGGTAGAATTTTTCAAACCTGTATACCCACCTAACTCATAGCGCTACTTAAATGTGTGATAAAAAAAACTCCAACATGCTCCCAACAAGGATGATGTCATGACGTGATGTTGTATGAATTGGCACTCAAATCTGTTGTTACATAATGATGTTTTGAATGTAGCATTCTAGTTTTAAATTCATCTCAAAACCCCACCCCTAAAAAAGATAAAAGAGGGTTTCAACGACAGAGATTGATTGCAACAGTCTCAAACAACATTTTCGCAAAAGCAAATCTAAGACTAGATTGTTCGGCTCAATCCACGTAGTCCAAAAGCAAATCTAAGACTAGATTGTTCGGCTCAATCCACGTAGTCCAAAAGCAAAGCTCAGACTAGATTGTTCGGCTCAATCTACGTAGTCCAGATTTCCTGTTGAGCAAAATACTTCGCCGGACTATTGCAATTAACAAGAGGGGCCAGTTCGAAAATTAGGGCATTTATTGCTAACTTTCCATTTCCCCTCAAGCTATCCTCTTATCGTTTCTTTATTTAGGTAGATGTGGGTAAAGACAAGGGTATCAACAAATTTTCATTTTCGGATTAGTCAAGTAAATATACAATTCAATAGGATAGAAAGACGGGTTGCTTTGACGTTCACTTCGCTGCGAAATCAACGTGGGCAGGGTGAAGGAGAAAACTGCCAAATTGTACTGGTTTGGATAATAAACACCTTTCTTTTTCCAATGTTTCCCAAACAAAAATTGCTACACTTGCTCTGTCACGTCATCATTATTCACATGGCTTCCCTATCTTTACTCCCCGCTCGGCTCTGTTTCCATTACACTGCTCTTTAGTTTGGTTAGGTGTAGTAGGGTGCAATTGTGTGAGTTTGCAATATAAAAATGTACATCAAACACGCACTTTGTCATCCGGTTACACCCTACCAAACAGGCTAGTATCAGGAATATCTGCTATTGCTTCACGTTTGAAGCCCGTTGTTGCCGGAGCCAAATACGGGAATGTCTCTTCCCGTCCGTCTCTGTATTAATCAAGCTCCGTGTTAATTGAAAATTCCTTTCTTATACTATCGGTCCCCTTACGATCCTTATATCTCCTCTTCAAGGCGCAGCAGCAGCGCGCGCGGCGGTAAATTAGCGGAATGTTTCTCTCCCGAGCGGTGGCGGTGGTCGCCGCTGCCGGGATGTACCTCACCTTTCTTCTCGTCTCTAACACCACCAGCAGTGGCGGCGGCGGTGGTACACACTCTGGTCTCACGGCGCTTCTTGTCCGAGATGATCGTTATCACCTCAAGGCTCAGCCCTCGATTCCCGCCGACACCAGCGTTATTGTCCAACCAGGAACAACGAGCGGACAGGATGGGGCAGAGGACGTCCTCCGCCGGGTGGTCTTCGCAGTTGTCGGATCGCGGAAGCCCCGCCAGCGCCGCCCGTTTGTTGACCTCTGGTGGCGTCCCAACCACACACGAGGCCTCATGTGGCTCGATCAGTCGTCGTCGTCGTCGTCTCCAAAGGATGATGACCACTCAACGGCGGCGGCTACTTCAACCCCACTGCCATCCCGCGTCCTCGACTCCAACGTCCCTATCCCGCTCCAGCTGGGTCGCATCGTGCTCGAGACCTTCGACGCCGACGACGGCGGGCCCGAGCCGTGGTGGGTCGTTGTCGGAGACGACGACACCGTCTTCTTCCCCGAAAACCTTGCCACAGTCCTTGCCAAATATGACCGTAGAAGGTACTGGTACGTGGGAGGGAACTCCGAGAGCGCGCCGCAGAGCGCCAAGTACTACGGTATTGCCTTTGGGGGCGGCGGGTACGCGCTCAGCTCCGGGCTCATCAAGGCGCTCAGGCCGATCTTGAACCGTGAGAAAGGCGGGTGCTTGGAGCGATACTGGAAGTTTAGGATCCTCGACCAGATCATGTACTCTTGCATCGCCGAGCTCGGGGTCGCCGTCACCCATGAGGCAGGGTTCCATCAGGTATGTAGTACGCGTTTCACTAATCAATCCGCTAAATGTATCACATCACTAACGAACCACTAGCGCGTTGCTGTCTTCAGCTCGACCTACGAGGCGACATCTCCGGCTTCCTCTCGGCGCACCCACAAGCACCACTGATCTCCCTCCACCACGTTGACCTCGTTGACCCCATCTTCCCCACCGCCGCCTCCCGCGTCGACGCCCTGTCCCGCCTCATGACGGCCGCCGCCTCCGACCCATCACGCATATTGCAGCAGAGCTTCTGCTACGACCGCCCACGGAACCGTACCTACTCCGTGGCCTTCGGCTACTCCGTCCACGCGTACGGGCCAGAGCAAGGGTTACTGCCGCCCAGTGTCCTGCACGTTCCCTTCCGGACATTCAAGCCTTGGAAGCCGTGGGGACGGCCGGCATTCTCATTCGACGTCAGGCCGGTGCCGGTCAACGGGTCCTGTGACGGCCCCGATGTTTTCTATTTCCAAAGCGTGCCGGCGACGCAATTGGGGGACCACGACATTGTCACCATCTATGTCAGGCATTCTGATGCTGCTGATGGTAGTGGTGACGGTGGTGGCGGCGGTCTCACGTCTAGGCCGGTCAAGTGTGGTGCTCATACGGATTCCTTCCCCGCCGGCGGCGTCCAACGGATTCGAGTCGTTTCGCCGGCCAAGAGATTAGAGTGGGTAAGTAGGCGTAACTCTGCTTACTTTCTGGACAGAGTTTGGTCTTAATTCCGTAATAAACTCAATCTATTCCGTATTCTGACCTGATGTTAGATCTGAAATATCTAATCATCTCAACGATGGCTTAATTGTGCAGCCTGGTAGCAGACGGGACTGCTGCGACATAATCAATAATCCTTCCAGAGCTGACGAGATCGAGCTACGCCTTCGGTCCTGCCGGGAGGGCGAACCGCTTTACTGAGCCTGCAGAGTTGACTACATAGATTAATTCCCACTGACCTTTTTGCTATTTCTTTTTTCTTTCTTTCGGTCGGGTGACTGCAAATTACGTTTTGGACTATTGTGATGTGTTTTGTAAATTAGGTTTCTGTCCACACCAATTTCTCTTTAGATATATAAACAAACACCTTCCTGACGGGTTGCAGTTGCGGTACAAACTTTTGTTTATATTATGCAGGAAGCTGCTCGTGTTAAACAGGGTCCAATACATCTTGCCTGAAACGATTTTTATGATGTTCACGTCTTTATCAATACCTGACAAAGTTGTCGGTCCTTCGCGACGACCTATAGTACCACCTAAATGTACATAATGCCATACAGTTGATGGTCCTTTGTCTCCTGTTTAGCCCCACGCGTAAACCTGATAACTGTTCCAATTACCCGTGGGCGCTCGTGGGCTGTAAATTAAAATGATCTTATTAGCAATCTAACTGATGCTACTTAGCTTTTATTGTATTCTTGTACTACAACATTGACATGGAATATAACGCAACTCAAATTCCAAAACATCGTACATTTGTTGGGGGCATAATCAAATAATAAATTGATCATTTAGCACTTTTTTATCCATTTAACAACATTTGAAGAATTTCAAGAAATACACAGTTGTCTCACTTAATGATGTTGATTGTTTGGCATGTTTTTTCCTTCTCAGTAATGGTGTTGACCTACCCATGACCAGTTGAGTCGACCTTGTTACCCATTTAGAAGCAATTTCTTTTGACCCGCAAAAGCATTGACCCGATCCAAATCCGAACCGCCACCCTAGTGGCATGTTTATTAACGGTATGTGATTCAATACATATCATTTTTTTTGGTAAATATAAATTTGTGAACAATCTATGGTGAAAATTTACCTTATGCAGAAGATGCTTTTAATGTTACGATTAAGAAAATGCTTACATTTTATAAGTCAATATGTTTTTGTTATCGCAATATACAAATGATAATGAAATCTTTATATTTGACAAAAAAGGGAAAGATACAAAAGTAAAAATATCGTGAGCGACATTTTTTGTTAGATGATGATTTAATTTTCTGCTTATTTTAGTAGAGAACTCTAGAACGATCTTGTATATAGAGTCTGATTAAGCCAATAGAATTCCTCTCCTAGATCTACAAGAAATCAATCAAGAAGAACATAAAAAGGAACTCAAGTTCTTGAGAATTCCATGCAATTTATAACAAACCGGCCAAACCCTTTGATGAAAAGATGTGGATAAGAATGGATTTTATTTCAATGCAATCATCAACCTATCTCAATGCAAGAAAATAAGCTAAACACAAGCATATATAAATAAAATATAAAGCGTTAACAAAGACTCTCAACTTGAACATACTTACAAAAATACATGTGAAGTTCATGTAAAACATTTTTTTTCATGTATATCTTATATTAAAAGGTAGGCATATTATGTTTTTAAAATGTTGTTAAGTTCACTTTTCTACACGTGAGTATACTTTTTGGTATCACATTAGGTATGGCTTTTCTTTGTCTAAACAGGTTTAAAGAAAATAAAATCAAAATTTTGGTCTAGTCTTAATCATTTAACATTTTATTATATTTAATGTCTTTTCAAATTAGGCATGAGTTACGTTACAATACAATATATCATCGTCCAAAAGCTTCATTTTTGTGACATTATAAACAACAAAACAACTAGATCAATATTTTCAAATATGTATCAGAAAACCTAGTCTTAGATGAAACCATGTTGAATTGGATTTTTTCAATCAAATTTTTTTTGACTAAAATTGATTTTGTTTTCTTTGTGCAACCTTCCAGCTATGCAAACCCTTCAAGTGAGTGATTGCTCTTAACATTGTTCCATCAATCATTTGTTTGAAAATGAATAGGGGTATGTAAATCAAATAGTCTCTAGAAGGGGTTATAAATTTGAGGCACATAGAACAGTTGTCTTGATTTGTAACTCACAACACAAATTTTAGAATAATATAGTTATAACTTAATATGTAAAAACAATAAGAACATCAAATTGAACTACAAGAGTGCACAAAAGAAGGACATACTTTTAGAATGGCTCATACTCTTGTGTATCAGTAGGTCTATCAACCAGATAAGTCCAAACCAAAGTTTCAAAATTCCTTATATACACTAGTAATAAAAGTCACATCTTCTTGTTGTGGCTACATGATCATGGAGTCGTGCCTTTTCCACCATATGGAAGGTGAATAGACTCTTCTTTTTGGGCATCATAGTCAATTGCCATCATCATCACCGTCATCATCTAGGACTCAATCACAATCATGTTGGGGTCATCTACATGGATCCTTCTTTTCCAATCAACTTTATTATAGGTCACATTCTAATTTATATGTAAACTTTTAAAATCTCTCTTTATAATCTCTTCCCAGGTTAATTTAGACATGCCACTTCTTATTTTTGTTGTTCTTGACTCAATAACATTGCATTGTGTAGGTTTGTTAGTCGGTCTGTGTTGCACATATTCACACCAACTCATTTGACCCTCATGCAACTTGTCCTCAATACTCACCACCCCCACTTTGTTCAAGATGTAGTCATTTACTCAAGTAATATTTTCTTGTTTTCCCATACTACCATCTCAGTATACACATTTTAGCCACATTCATCTTGTTGAGACCTTATTTCTTCTCTACCTAATATTCACTCCCAAAGAGTGTGGTTGATCGTATAGTTGTTCAATGGAAACTTAATTTTTAAGCTGAGAGGGATCTTCTAGCCACAAATACTCCAGTTGCACTCCTCCATTTCAACCATCCTACAATGATCTTATGACAAATATTATCTTGAACATCCTTAATCATTTGAATAATAGAACCCAAGCAATGAATTTATCACATTTTGGTACATACACTCTGTCCAACTTGGCCCCATCATTCACATTTGTAGATTGCTGAAATTGCAAGGCGTATACATAGTTTTGCTCCTACTAATTATCAATCTATTCCAGCACATTTCTCCAGGGTTCAACTTTATCATCCAATCCATCTATAGTTTATCAATCAACACGACATCACAACAAATAACATGTAGAAAAGAGTATCATCCTAAAAATTCTTTGTCAAATCATCCATAACAAGAATGACTATATATGGGCTGAGGGTTGATCCCTGATCTACCCAAGTGTGATATGAAATATCTATATCTCTCCTCCAAGAGTCTTAAAAATTGCAATTGATCTATCATACATGTCTTTAATCAAGTTAATGTATTGTATCAGCACACTCGTTTTCTCCAAAACATCCACAACACTTCACTAGGTACTCCATCATAAGAATTTTCCAAATAATTAAACCAAATGAAGATCTCTTTCTCTCCCTTTCTCTCTTTCATAAGCCTCATTATCTGAAACATTGCATTTGTTGCTGATCTTCTAGGCAGGAAATCAAATTGGTTGTTTGATATCTACATTCTAGATCTTAATGTTTTCTCAATAATCCTCTCACAAAGCTTCATACTGTGACTCGTCAACTTGATCCCTCTGCAGTTTTTGCAGATTTGAACATCTCCTTTATTCTTGTAGATGGGGACTATGGTACTATTTCTCCACTTATCAAACATTTTCTTGGTCTTCATAACCTTATCAAAGAAACTTGTCAACCACATAACTCTTTCATCACCCATACTCATCATACATCAATGAGAATAACGCCTCTACATGCCTTTATCATTTTCATCTCTTTCATGAATTCTTGACTTCAAATAGCTCAACTCGGCGTGTGTACATGATATATCTTGTATTCATGTTACACGAATCTCTTGCATTATTCACAACGATTCAACTAAAATTCTTATGAAAGTAGTTTCTCCATTGATCTTTAATATATCATCCTTCACCAGCACTCTACCATCTTCATACTTGGTAGATTTTACTTGACTCAAGTCTCTTCCTTTCCTTTCTCTTATACAGTCCATTTTATATATATCTTTTTGCCTTCTCTTGTATCCAACTTCTTATAAATGTCTTCAAAGTATCTAGACCTTGCCTCTTGAAAACCCTTTAGTATCCATATCATAAAAATAATGACAAAGTTTTATGATTGGAAGTAAACCTACCATCAATCCTCTTCTTTTACCTGGAACTGGGAATGTCTACATTTACACCAACCCTCCTCCTTTTTGGACATGTATTACTAAGTATCAAAACTCTTATTTTCTATACTAATACATTTTTTCCTGTGATGTTGACAGTGTTGGTATGTATACCTAGAGAGCCAGTCATACGATGATTGTAAAGTGGCATCATGTACTTGATTTGATTAATAATAAAGGCAAATTTTGTCTATTTGTTTGTTCAAATATGAGATGATGGTATAACATGATACATGTCTAAAGAATGATATTACTTGATTACATATGTCTTTATGTTGAGGAGATGAACAATGCGATCATATATATGATAAGAGTATATACATTCTTATTATGTTCCTGGTCAGATATTATTGTGGAAATCATATAGACAACAATAACACATAAGACTACAATGTGTGTTGACCGATGACAAAATATCATTTGTCATGATATGTGATATCAAGCCAAACACATAAGTACTTGTTGAAGAACAACATATAGACAACATATAAATACATAAGTACTTGTTGACTGATGACAAAATTTCTCTTTAGATATATAAACAAATACCTTCCTTGTGTCAATGATCCTGACAGTTTGTTTATAAGTGCAAGAAGCTACTTGTGTAAAATAGGGTCTGATACATCTTTCCTGAAACAATTTTTATGATGTTCACGTCCTTATAAATACCTGACAAAGTTGTTGGTCCTTCACGAAGACCTATAGTACCACCTAAATGTACATAATGCCATACAGTTGATGGTCCTTTGTTTCCTATTTAGCCCCACGCGTAAATGTGTTCACTATTCCAATTACCTGTGGGTGCTCTTGGGCTGTAGATTGAAATAATCTTATTAGCAATCTAACTGATGGTACTTAGGTTTTATTGTATTCTTGTACTACAACATTGACATGGAATAAAATGCAACTCAAATTCATAAACATGGACATTTGTACATTTGTTGGGGGCATAATCAATTAATAAGTTGCTCATTTTAGCACTTTTTCATCCATTTAACAATATTTGAAGAATTTCAAGAAATAGATTAGTTGTCCACTTAATGATGTTGATTGTTTGGGATGCATTTTTTCCCCAATAATGGTGTTGGCCTACCCATGACCAGTTGAGTCGGGTATGGGGTGACCTTGTTACCCATTTAGAAGCAATTTCTTTTGACCCTCACCAACATTGACCCGATCCAAACCCAAACCGCCACCCTATTGACATGTTTACTAACGTATGTGATTCGATACATAACTTTCTTATTTTCGTAACTATAAATTTGTGAACAATCTATGGAAAAAATTTACCTTATGCGGAATATGCTTTTAATGTTCCGATTAACAAAATGCTTACATTTTATAAGTCAATATCTTTTTGTTATAAATGATAATGAAAATTTTATATTTGATAGAAAACAGAAAGATACAAAGTAAAATATCATGAGCGACATTTTTTGTTAGATGATGATTTAATATTCTTCTTATTTTAGTAGAGAACTCTAGAACTATCTTGTATACAAAGTCTGATTAAGCCAGTAGAATTCCTCTCCTAGATTTACATGAAACCAATAAAGAAAAACATAAAAAGGAACTCAAGTTCTTGAGAATTCCATGGAATTTACAACAAAATAGCCAAACCCTTAGATAAAAAGATCTGAGGGAGATATAGCCATCTACCTTGCTAAAAGGAGTAGGACGATAAGGATGAATTTTTATTTTAATGCAATCATCAACCTATCTCAATTCAAGAAAATAAACTAAAAACAAATTTATATAAATGAAAGTTAAATTGTTAACAAAGACTCTCAACAAAATAATACTTATGAGCACACATGTGAAACTCATGTAAAATATTTTAGTCATGTATATCCCATATTACAAGGAAGGAATATTGTGTTTTTGAAATGTTCTTAAATTCACTTATTTGCACACAAGTATGTTTTTCGGTATCACATTAGGTATATCTTTTCTTTGTCTAGATAGGTTTAAAGATAAATATAATCAAACTTCCGTTCTAGTCTTAATCCTTTAACATTTGATTTGTCACTTTAATTTATGCATGAGTTACTTTGGAATACAATATATCATCATCCAGAAGCTTCATTTTTGTGACGTTATAAGTAACAAAATTTCTAGATTGATATATTCAAATATGTATCAAAAAATCCAGTCTTATATGAAATATGTTGAATTTGGATTTCTTCAATCAATCTTTTTTACTAACATTTATTTTGTTTTCTTTGTGCAACCTTCCAGCTATACAAACCCTTCAAGTGAGTGATTGTACTTATCAATGATCCATCAATAATTTGTTTGAAAATGAATAGTGGGACATGTAAATATAATAGCCTCTAGAAGGGGTTATAAATTTGAGGTACATAGAATAGTTGTCTAGATTTGTAAATCACTACAAAAACTTTAGAACAATATAGTTTAATTAAATATGTAAAAACAATAAGAACGTCAAATTGAACTACAATAGTACACCAAAGAAGCACATACTTTTATAATTGATCATACTCTTGACAATCAAGATGTCGATCAACCAGATAAGTCCAAATCTAAATTTCAAAATGACTAATATACATTAGTCTTAAAAGTGACATCTTCTTGTTATGCCCACATGTTCAAGGAGTTGCACCCTTTCTACCATACATAAGGTGAGATAGACTCTTCTTTTTGGGCATCATAGCCATCATCCTCATCCTCCACCTCCTCCTCATCATCATCACCATCATCATTATCATCTAAGACTCAATCCCAACCATGTTGGGGTCATCGACATGTATCCTTCTTTTCCAATCAACTTTATTATAGGTTATATTCTAGTAAAGATGTAATGTTTCCAAATCTATCTTTATAATCTTTTCCCAAGTTAATTTAGGCATGCCTCTTCTTATTTTGATTGTGATTGCCTCAATAGAATTGCATTGTATATGTGTTCTAGTTGGTCTGTGTTGCACATGTTTGTACCAACTCAATTGGTCCTCACACAACTTGTCCTCAATGCTAGCCACCCCCACTTTGTTTATGAATAGTCATTTACTCAACAATCTTTCTTGTCTTCCCACTGCCATCTCAGCATACACATTTTAGCCACATTCATCTCGTTGAGATCTTGTTTCTTCTCTACCTAACATCCACTCCCATATAGTGTGGTTGACCATATAACTATCCTATAAAAACTTACTTTTTAATATGAGAGGGATCTTCAAATAACAAATGCTCCAATTGCACTCCTCCATTTCAGCCATCCTACAATGATCTTGTGACAACCTTCATCTTTAACATCCTTAATCATTTGAATAATAGAAAATTTTATCACATTTGGTACATCCACTTCATCCAACTTGGCCCCACCATTCACAATTATAGATTGTTACAATTGCAATGCATATACTCAGTTTTGCTCCTACTTGTCATCAATCTATTTGATTCTAATGCATTTCTCTAGAGTCTAACTTTATCATCTGATCTATTTTTAGTTTAATCAATCAATAAAATATCACAACAAATAACATGCCCCAAGGACTATCATCATGAAAATTCTTTGTCAACTCATCCATAATAAGAATGACTAGATATGGGTTGGAGGTTGATCCTTGAGGTACCTCAACTATGATAGAAATATTGGCATATCACCTTCAGGAGTCTTAAAACTTGCAGTTGAACTATCTGATATGTCTTTTCTCAAGTTAATGTATCGTATTAGCACACCCTTTTTCTACAAAACATCCAAAACACTTTCCAAGGTACTCCATCATAAGCCTTTTTCAAAACAATAAAAACCATATGAAGATATCTTCTTCTCTCTCTTTATACTTCTCTACAAGCCTCCTTGTCAGAAACATGGCATTTGTATTGATCTTCTAGGAAGGAAACCATATTGGTTGTCTGATATCTACGTTATAAATCTTAATCTTTTTTCAATAATCATCTCCTGGAGCTTTATAGTGTGACTCGTCAACTTGATACCTATGTAGTTTGTGCAACTTTGAACGTCTCCTTTGTTCTTGTACATGGTGACTATGGAACTATTTCTCCACTTATCAGACATCTTCAATGTCTTCATAACCATATCAAAGAAATTTGTCAGCCACATGGCTCTTTCATCACCCATACTCCTCCATACATCAATGAGAATAGCGTCTCTGCATGTCTTTCTTATTTTCATCTTATTAAACTTGACTTCAAATAGTGAAACTCATTGTGTATAAATGATATCTCCAGAATTCATGTTGCACCAATCTATTGCATTATTCATAATGCCTCCATTGAAAAGCTTATGGATGTGGTTCCTGCATTGGTCTATAATATCATCATCTTTCACCATCACTCTAACATCTTCATACTTGGTACATTTTACTTGACTCAAGTCTCTTCCTTTCATTTCCTTTGTACAAGCCATTTTATACATATCCTCTTCCCTTCTCTTGTATGCAACTTCTTATTAATTTCTTCAAAGTATCTAGACCTTGCCTCTTGAAAAACCTTTAGGATCCATATCATAAAAATAGTGACAAAGTTTTACTATGGATAGTCAACCTACTATCAATCCTCCTCCTTTACCTGGTCTTGGGAACATGTACATTTATACCAACCATCCTCCATTTTGGAAATGCAATACTAAGGATTAGAACTCTTATTACATGTACTAGTATATTTTTATCCTATAACGTCGATAGTTGTAATATCAGGTTCAAATAAAATCAACACGATAGGACTATATCATCAATTTTTGCAATGTAAGCATCATAATAAATAGGAAGGGTCATTGAAGCAAAAATTTAGCTACCACTTATGTTACTATGTCATTTTATGAAGGGGAAACTGATTTAAGACATCGCTCATAGAATTTATTTTCTTGGAAAATCTTGGGATAATAACATATCACATCAGTTTTTGGTAAATTGACATTGTAATGTTCCCACAATGCTCTCCACAAAATAATATTTCCTCTAAATTAGCCTTTTATGTTGATTTCAGATGAAAAATTAACATGTAAACTTTTGAATATATAATTTCCCCCTCCAATATATATATATATATATATATATATATATATATATATACTCCGTCTAATTATCTTCTATGTGGGTTTCACAACAAAAAATTGCAGTATATCTAGATTTATTAATTATAATAGTTCCTCAAAATAACCTTGTATTACAGTTTTTGTTGTTCAATTGCTGTTGAAAGTTTGTGTTCTACCAGAAGATAAAGATTCATTGTATCCTCAACTTTAGGACCAAAATTGACATCATAAAACTTCACTATAATTTCTATTATCGAAGCAAACTAACGTCAGACCAAAAAAACTCGGGTTTCATTTTGACTTTGTTGTCGTTTCATCCTTTAAATTGAAGTTGTAGGTGTTTAATAATATTAAAAAAAATTCTTTGGATTGTCTCTGCTAATACAATTGGGAGAACCCCCTCTCTTATTCCCTTACCACTAATCATCCCCAATTCCAACATCACTTCATTCCCTGGCAATGTCTATGTCAGTCATAGTCACCGCCACCACTGTCCTCTGTTGCTGCTATTGTTGTTTTCATGATCAATTGTAGTTAGTTGTTGCTATTGTTGTAGCTCATTGCAGAAGGTCATTTCATTTTTTTTTTGTCTTTTTTACTTTTTAATTTTGTATATGGTTCACCCTTTTTTTAGCTTTTTTTAGAGCTTACACTTTTTTGTTTTTTTTGCACACCCTATTGTTTGTATAATTGTTTGCTTGATTTATTTTTTACTTCTATTACATTTAGTTTTTATACAATTAGAATTCATGATGAACGTCCTGGTTTGTCTAATTAGAATGAAAAATACATGTATAATTTTTTTTGGATTTATCTAGATTGTATAATTTATGATGAAAATCTTCCTTTATTGTCTTTATTGGGTGGAAATTCAATCTAAATTTTATAACTAATCACACCTAAAATTTAATACACTGAATTGATATGAATTTATCTAAAATTATATTAACTTTCTTATACTGAAATTGTAATGCATGCATTTACCTAAACTCTAAACCCTAAACCCCTAATCCCTAAACCCTAAACCCTAATCCCTAAATAAACATATTTTGTTTTCCTAGAAAACCGTCCAAGATTTACCCATTAGGGAATAAATCTTGGATAGTATGAAGTTCAGGACTATTCTTAAACACCACATCTCACTTAGGTTGTGAGTGTATAATGTGTGTTTTGTTTTCAAGAATATTCTCCTATTTATTCTTGGGTTACACATTTAGGTGGGAATTTATGCATGTGCATCGTTGTACTTAGATAATTGTGGGGAAATGCTACCAAAATATATATCAATGAGATTAAGTGTTCAAGAATGGATTAGGTGGTATACATTCTTCAACATGAATGCTAAAGACATGTATCCTGTTTTTCTAGAAACCCATCCAAGATTTACTCATTATGAGTAAATCTTGGATAATCATTGATTTAGGATAGTTCTTGAATACTTAAATTCACATAGGATGTAAGTGTACCATGCGTGCTTGGTTTTAAGAGTAATTTGACAGTCATTTTCATGTTTGGCCTCTAGATCCATACGTAGGTGGGTATTTTCTTGTGTACATTAGTGAATTTGGAGATCTATGGAGAAATGCTACCAAAATATTCTTGATATTCAAACATGCATAATACACTAACTAGTGAGTTTAAGTGTTCAAGAATGGGATAGATGGTATACATTAAAAAATATGAATGCTAAATATTTTTGTAATTTGGTCTCAATTCGAAGTTTTATTTAAAATACTCAATGCAGCTTCCATTTAGGGCCAGAATGGATCAACGTTGATGTCCACTGAAAATCGCTGCACTGAAGAGTTTAGAACTGATCTTGATGAGTTTATTAAATTTGTAGAGGAACATTGGAGATGACCTGGAGTTTGTTTCAGTAAAGCAATTATAGTAACAACTTGAAGTTTGACCTTATTGATACACTGAAAATTCATATCATGTGCAATGGGATTATACATGGATATATAGAATGGTACATGTATGGAGAGGTTTCTACTATAAGATCAAAAGATGTCGATAGTGGAACGTGTGTGGAAGAAGAAATGGCCAACAATGTTGATGTGAACTAGCCAATTCCAAACAAGATTGTTCATGTGATGTTGGATGTTGGGGTAAATCTAATGGATCCACCTTCCTTATTTGGAAACATTATACATAATGCTGAGATAATATTATACTTAGGTTGTACAAGGTTTCTTTGATGAGTGTTGTTGAGATTGTATACCCTAAAGGATAAAAATAGGTGGAGCGACAAAAGTTTCATGTCTATGTTGGCTTTGTTGAAAGAAATTCTTCTTGAAAGGAATGAGCTTCCAATCTTGACATACAAAGAAAAATATTGTCCCCAATGGAAATGGAGTCTAAGAAGATACATGCATGCCAGAATGATTGTGTCTTGTTTCAAAAGGACTGTATTGATTTGAAAGATTATTTAAAATGTGGGATGTCAAGGTACAAAATGACGACTTTGGGTAAGACCAAGACCAACTCTCCTATTAAGGTGATGTGGTATCTACCTATAATAGCATGGTTTCAATACTTATTTTCTATTTCGGTAGATATGCCAAATTTATCTTGGTATGCAGAGGCAAAGACAAACAATGACGAATTCCTACAAGATCCTTTTGATTTCCCAAATTGGAACAAAATTGATTTATTGAATCTTGAATTTGGTGGAGAATTTAGGATTTAAGAATTGAACTTTGTGTTGGCAATATGAATCTATATGATACATTAAGCAGCCAAATAACACTATGCATGTTATGATTGTTACATACAATCTTCCTCAGTGGTTCTGTTTGAACAATAATTATGTCATGCTATCAATCTTGCTATCACGGCTGAAATGACCTAATATTGATGTTTACCTTGAACCTTAAATTCATGACTGAAAGAAACCCTAGGAAGAAGGTGTTATGAGTTATGATGATTCGTGTGGAGGGTCCTTTAATTTTCATGCTCTATGTTTATAATGACTAATGAATTTTCTAAAAGAACAACTTTAGTAAAGGTTGAGAAAAGCATTTAATGGCCCAACTGAGAAATGAAGTGCCCCTTAACCTATGTCCGGGGTGTGTTTGTAGAAGAGTAAGAGAAATTGTTAGTGAATTTAGTATAGACCATGTACTACCTCCACATGTGATATATCTTTATTCATGAAGAGATCAATATACATGTATCTTCCTTGTTGGAGTTCTTTTACAATTAGACACTACATCGATCCAAGCATGTTGAGAAAATTGTATGTGACAACATCATTGGTACTCTATTGAATATACCAGGATAGACTAAAGATGACATCAAATCTAGAATGGACCTACATAAAATGGGTATAAGGAAGGAGTTAACAACAATGGTAAACATGTCACTACACATATTTACCTTCTACTTGTTACACTTTATCTAGATAGGAGAAATGGACTTTGTTTTGAGTGATTGATTAATGTTAAAGTACCATAGGGACACTCTTCCAATCTTCATAGATTGGTGTCAATGAAGGATTTGAATCTAATAGGTCTTCATTCCCATGGATGTCACACCCTAATGCAATAAATATCACATATGTATATTCTATCTATATTGTCGAAGAATGGAAGGTTTGCAATCATCCGGATTTGTTTCTTATTCAACACTCTACACAACAAAGTTATAGATCTTGAGAATATTGACAAGTTGTAAAGAGAAGTGATTGTTAAGTTATTCCATATGGAGACATATTTTCCTCCTTCATTCTTTGATATAATGGTACATGTTACTATTCATTTGACTAAGGAAGTGAAGATGTTGGGTCCAGTTTTCTTTAATTGGATGTATCCTTTTGAACGGTACATGAATTTTTTTTAAGGGTGATATTTGAAATCTTTATCTGCTTGAAGGTAGTATTATTAAAAGTTATGTGGCTAGGGAGCTGATGGACTTCTATAATAATTTTTTGACCTATAATGGACTCATACTGATACAAAGTCTCATCAGATTGATGCTTATTATGACAAAGGGACTTTAGGATCATGAACAAAAGGAATAGTGGAGAGTTGTGGGAATAAGCACACTTGTATGTTTTACACAACATTGATGAAATGAATATTTATATCACTAAACACACTAATTTTACCAAGATAAAATATTCTCGAGCCAGTTCGATGTGGCTTGAGAGCATAATTGAAGGTATATTAAGAGGTTTGAAGATAATGTCTTCAATCAACTATCTCAAACACCAAATGATGTTACTGAGAATATTGAATGGCTCACTTATAAATAAAAAATGTATGTTTTATTTTATGAACGGTTTGACATAAATGGATTTTTGTACTACAAAAAGCGTCAATATGGTAAGAGTTTTGTCCAAAATAGTGGGGTCACCCTTCAGGCATCTTCATTGTATTTTCTAGTGCAAAGGATAAGAGTCCATGAGTGGATATTAAGTCTTATGATGGTGTCATTGAAGACATATTGGAATTTGACTACATAAAGTTTAGAGTCCTTCTTTAGGTGTAATTGGGTTGGTAGCATAGGATTTTAAGTGGATGATTTGGGTTCTGCATCAATTAATTTGAAAAATATTGGGAAGAAGTATGAGTCATTCATCACAAAATCATTGGAGAAGAAAGTTTTCTATATCGATGACCCTAAAAATGAAAAATGGTTTGTCATTCATTACAAATCTTGTAGATGAAGAAGCGTACTACAACAAGTATGATGACTCCAATTCATTCTTAGTAGGCTTGGCAAGTTTAAATTTTGAAGCTAACATTGATGAATATATGTGTCAAGATCACACAAAAGGAATTGAAATTGACAAGCAATCCAATAAATACCAGAGGCATGCTTTTACAATGCAAATAATACATTTTATTTTCTGCTAAATATTGTGCATGTTTCTCAATCATTTATAGTTTTACATGCTATATTTCTAACACTAATTATTTACAGATTATTTTGTAGATTGCTACAACATGGCTTAGTACCATGAAGATGTTGGGCACCGTGAGGATGTTGAGCATGGTGATCAAGTTGTTCAGCTCCATGAGGATGAGGTTGTAGCTGAGTATACTACCTCACGTACTAGAGGAATCATGGTCATGTGTAGGTTAACAATGTTTAGGGCCAAAGGTGAGAAGTTGACCATTACTTTTGATACTAACAAAATTCTTGTAGGGGAGAATCATAATATCTTTAGGAACTATTAAGGGTTTACTATTCGCAACAGATTGCCAATAGTCACAAAATCTTAGCATAAAGTTGATGATTATATTAAAGGCCTTACATAGAAGGATATAGTTGTGAGTTATATCATTTAAACTAAGATTCTAAATTTCCATTTCAACTTTTCTTTCTCATTTCTAAAATAGTATAAATACTTTTATAGGGTATCTTTCACCTTGTAAAAGCACTTCATAAAAATGTTCTACAACATTGTGGGAAGATTTGGAGGAATTTTAAGACTAATATGAGGAGAGAATACATGAATAGAGATAAGAGGAAGAAGGTAGGAAATAAGCAACAACTATCTTGATGCTACTGTGTGCAAGCAATTTTTTGCTTTGAGGAAATCTGATGAGTTCAAGTTATTAAATAATTTAATATAACCTTATGATTAATTAGATGATTTCAAGATATAAAATAATTAACATATATTTTGGATTAACCACACTATACATGATGCTATAAAATAAAGGCTTGCAAAGAATGTGCATGACCATCGAATCGGTCCTGGTGGTTATGCCTTCTTCCACCAACACATGGAAAAAAGTGCAATCATTTGGCTAAGAGTCAAGTAGAACTCCAAGTCCATGTTCACTACTCATGCATGAGGAGTAGATAAATGCTAAAACAAACAATTTAGGGGGGGTGGCTTCGAAAATAATAAAATTCAATGCTTACCATTCATATTTATTTTCATTGTGATAGTCAAGTTTTACTACCTAATTCCATTGATGATGATTAGTAGGAGATCCATGAGAAAAGAAAATAAGGTAAATTCATCCCTAAGGACTGAAAAGGTAATTCCATTGATGTTTTCTCTCCTATTTAGCCCCTCGTGTAAACCTGTTAATCTCAATTACCCATGGGTACTCGTGAGCTATAAATTGAAATAATTGTATTGCAATCTTAATCAATACTACTTAGGTTTTATTTTATTCTTGTACTACTACATTGACATGAAATACAATGCAACTCAAATTTAAAAACATAGAAATTGTACATTTGTTGGGGGCATAATCAACCAATAATTGCTCATTTTAGCACTTTTACATATATTTAACATCATCAAAGAATTTCAAAAAGTAGACAATTGTCCACTTAATGATGCTGATTATTTGGGATTCCCCCCCGCCAATGATGTTGACCTACCCATGACCAGTTGTGTCAGATATGGGGTGACCTTAGCTGTTATCCAATTAGAAGCAATTTCTTTTGACACACACCCGCATTGACCCGATCCATACCCTACCCGACACCCAATTGACACGTTTACTAATGCATACGATTCAATACATAATTCTCCTATTTTCATAAATAGATATTTAGGAACAATCTATGGTAAGATTTACCTTATGAAAAAGATGCCTTTAATGTTAAGATTAACAAAGTGCTTACATTTTATAAGTCAATATGTTTTTGTTATCACAACACATGATAAAAAATTTATTTATGTTTGATAGAAAATGGAAAAAATACAAAGTAAAATATCATGAGTGACATTTCTTGTTAGATAGAAATTTAATTTCCCACTAATTTTAGTAGAGAACTCTAAAACTATCTTTTCTACACATTAACAAAGCCAGGGAAAGCTAATAGAATATCTCCACTAGGTTTTGTACACATTAACAAAAAGATAAAGTGTTAACAAAGACCCTCAACTTGAACATACTTACAAACATGCATGTGAAATTCATGTAAAATATTTTAGCCATGTATATCCCATATTGCAAGGTAGGCATATTGTGTTTTTAAAATGTTATTAAGTTCACTTTTCTGCATGTGGGTATATCTTTTGGTATCACATTAGGTATGGCTTTTCTTTGTTTAGATAGGTTTTAAAAAATTAGAATTTTGGTCTAGTCTTATTCATTAAACATTTTATTTATGTTTAATGTCACTTCAAATTATGCACGAGTAATGTTGCAATGCAACATATCACCATCCAAAAGCTTCATTTTTTTGACATTATAAGAAACAATATTACTAGATTGATATTTTCATATATGTATCAAAAAATTTAGTCCTAGATCAGTACATGTTTAATTTGCATTCTTCAATAAATCGTTTGACCAAATTGATTTTTTTTCTTAGTGCAACAATCCATATGCAAACCTTTCAAGTGAGTTGTTGTACTTAACATTTTTCCATCGATAATTTGTCTCAGAAGGAATAGGGGGACATGTAAATCAGATAGCCTCTAAAGGGGTTATAAATTTGAAGTACATATGATAGTTGTTTAGATTCGTAACTCACTACACAAATTTTAGAATAATATAGTTATAATTAAATATGTAAAAGCATATACAAACATCAAATTGAATTGCAAGAGTGCATCAAAGAAGTAAATACTATTACAATGGCTCATACTCTTCACTATTTGTATTTCTATCAACCAGATAAGTACAAATCAAAACTTCAAAATTCCTAATATATAATAGTCTTAAAAGTGACATCTTCTTGTTATGCCCACATGATTAAGGATTTGCACCATTTCTACCAAAAGGAAGGTCAGATAGACTCTTCTTTATGGTCACCACCACCACCACCATCACCATCATCATCATCATCATCATCATCATCCTCATCATCATCATCATCATCATCATCATCATCATCATCATCATCATCATCATCATCATCATCATCATCATCATCATCATCATCATCATCATCATCATCATCATCATCATCATCATCATCATCATCATCATCATCATCATCATCATCATCATCATCATCATCATCATCATCATCATCATCATCATCATCATCATCATCATCATCATCATCATCATCATCATCATCATCATCATAATCATCATCATCATCATCATCATCATCATCATCATCATCATCATCATCATCATCATCATCGTCATCGTCATCGTCATAGTCATCGTCATCGTCATCGTCATCGTCATCGTCATCGTCATCGTCATCGTCATCGTCATCATCATCATCATCATCATCATCATCATCATCATCATCATCATCATCATCATCATCATCATCATCATCATCATCATCATCATCATCATCATCATCATCATCATCATCATCATCATCATCATCATCATCATCATCATCATCATCATCATCATCATCATCATCATCATCATCATCATCATCATCATCATCATCATCATCATCATCATCATCATCATCATCATCATCATCATCATCATCATCTATGACTCAATCCCAACCATGTTGAGGTCGTATATGTAGATCCTTCTTTTCTAATGAACTTTATTATAGGTCATATTCTAATTAAGATGTAAAGTTTCAAAATCTATCTTTATATTCTCTTTCTAGGTTAACTTAGGCATTCATCTACTAATTTTAATTGTGTTTGATTCAATAGCATTGCATTGTATAGGTGCATTTGTTGGTCCATGTTGTACATGTTCATACCAACTCAAGTGACCCTCACGCAACTTGTCCTCAATACTCACCACCCCCACTTTGTTCATGATATAGTCATTTACTCATGTGATCTTTTCTTGTCTTCCCATACTACCATCTCAGCATACACATTTCAACCACATCAATCTTGTTGAGACTTTATTTCTTCTCTACCTAACATTCAATCCCATTTAGCGTAGTTAGCCGTATAGCTATTCTATGAAAGCTTACTTCTTAATCCAAGAGGGATCTTCCAACCACGTATACTCCGGTTACACTCCATTCCAACCATCCTACAATTATCTTATGATAAATCAAGTTGAACGTCCTTCTCCATTTGAATAATAGAACCCAAGACACAAATCAATAACATTTTGGTACATCCAGTCCGTCCTACTTGCCCCCACCATTCACAATTGAAGATTTCTACAATTGCAATGCATATGCTCAATTTTTCTCCTACTAATAATCAATCTATTTGATTCTAACGCATTTCTCTAGAGTTCAACTTTGTCATCCAATCCATATATAGTTTCATCAATCAACATAACATCACGAAAAATAGCATGAACCAAGGGGTATCTGACCGGCCTAAATCGCGCGTCCTAAAATCGGAGGCGGATTTGAAGTAGTCGAGCTTTTACATTTATAAACCCGAATCCTTCTAGGCCCCCACAACTTTGTTTACGGGGTCGAACACAGGGACAAGGGGGTAGTGTTGAGAACACAGAATCGACACGCTACACTCCGACATGTATAAAGAGATGTAAATTCCCAAAAGGGAAGCAGTAAGATGTCACAAATAAATCAAAGAAAACTATCTCCAAGTGGAGCTATAAGAGAGATATAAGATTTTAGTCATTTAGCAGTTTTTAGGGGTTTTCATGCAACAGAAACAGAAAGATAATGCTCGAGCTAAAGTGAGGTATGAAGGATAAAACTCCATTAAAACAAGTGGCGGTAGAACCAGTCCTGTACCCCTCCTCTCGAAGCGGGTGCCTCTAACAAGGCATTAGCGCCCCTCTCGAGGTCACTGGACTAAAATTAGAGTGGAAAGGTCACTAAAGCAACTCCGTTCCAGGCACTCTCGTACTCCAGAATCGGACCAAACACTAGAGCCACAACACAACTCTCGAAGATGTTGAGATGGGAAAACACAATTCGTTAGCTAAGCGAAACGCGATCCAAACATGCAAGCTAGAGTTCGGATATCAAACATAGCAATCACCCAACAGATTGTACCAAGCACAGAGCATCAAGTAATTAAGCATCTTCTATTTCCATAGCCAAATAAAGGGTCTTAATTACAATGCATAAGTAAGGAATTAAATGACAGAAAGTAAAGATAGGTGTCGCCTCCTTGATGTAGAAGGACGACAAGGTGCTGTAACTCTCCTGCCCGATATCGGTCAGAGGTCTAGCCCGATACAGAGGTGTCGGGCGGCATGCACTGACTGTCGACCGTATCGCTCAAGGACCCTGGCCGATACGCTCATGTCGGGTGGCACACCCTCTCGGGTGGCACACTCGACAAGCTAAGCGTATCGGGTTGATATCGTGTCAGGCTAAGAGCTACACATTGCTGATGTCGGGCACTTGTGTCGCTCATCTACATCGGCCGATATCGGCCCGCAGTGTCACCCCGGACGGTCCTAAGTGAACTGTCCCCTCCCTCTCGGGATGAGGAGAAGCTCACCTAGTGTCGCCCGAGACAAGCACTGGGGCACGACACGTATGCTCTCGTAGACTCCTCAGAAGATGGCTCAACTCCCAACTGTTCGAGTTCTAAAACTCAAACTGACCAAGCTGTCTTTTTGGCTCCCTGTAGCTGCTATTTATAGTCAGCTGGTTGGGGAGAAGACTTGGTGCTCGAAGCGCCACGTGGCCCCCTTATGCGCCAGTCATTGGACGGGCCGATACAGAGGTGTCTCTCAACGTAGATGGTGTCGGCTATCGGTCGTGACGGGCGGCGCGCCTGCCGGTGGGTGGCTGTGTCGCCCGACAAGCTGGGTTGTCGGGGCGAGCCGGGCTCCCTGTCGGGTAGAAGGTGTGTCGTCCGTCAGCTTCTTCTCGCGTGGCACCTCTTCGTCGAGTGTGTTTGTGTCGCCCAACCCCTGTCGGGCAGGGGTTGTATCGGGCGTCAGGGAGGCCGAGACATGCTTGGACTTATTCATGGGTCGGAGCGGCCTTATTGCCCAAAAACGAGGAAACCTCTGTAAAAGATAGGAAAATTGGATTAAGAGCATTGCTTGGCCAATTATTGTGAAAGTGCTTATAAAAGAGAGGAAAATAGCAGAAAAGGGCAGTTTTGATAACAGAAAAATAGCCTAAAATATCACAAAATTTGGTGTTATCAACTCTCCCAAACTTAGCATTTTGATTGTCCTCAATCAATATTTAAACTATATTTTGTGATGCTTCTTCTTGCTTGGGAAAGCTTCTTGTTCAAAAAGTGAAACAAAGATCGTGATGCCTTAAAGATAATGATGTTTCAATACGAACAAAAGACTTAGTTTTCCCTGCCTTATTGTTTAAGTAAGATTTTTCTCTACAGCTTCGTCGAGACTTAGTTGTATGATTCCGAAGTTAGCTTACACACCAAACAACTTTATTTTTGGGGTAGAAAGTTGTGTATAGGGTAGGCTAAGGCTTTTTGGGTTTTTTTTCTTTCATTCTTGTCTCCCATCAGTCCATCCAGGTAAGGGTCCATTAGCGGGCAAGTGGTCCATACAGTCCAAGCCAGTTGGCTTTAGAGCAGTGATTTCACATCCTACGTACCACTGCCCCGGATCTACCATGCCTAAAGATGGGTACTTTTGGAAGACAAGTGTGTATATATATATTTTTTTTCTTTTTATTTTATTGGGCACAACTCTCATGCTTTTATTCACACTCATAAGGCTTTTCTCTCTTTTTGGGATTTTTGTTGGGTAAGGGGGAACAAAAGAGACTTCTGCTGTTTGGGTAGCTTTTTCCTTCTCCATACTCGTCTCTTAGCTGTTTGTGAGATTATTGTATTCTTGAAATTTTTGACATGACAAAACACATTCTTTTGTTCGTTTGAAGCAACATTATCAAAAAGATATAACAAAACTTGTAACTCGTTAAGCATACATAAAGCAAACTTTGCAAGAAGTCACAACAAGTTTTTATTATTATTACAGCAACTTTGTACATATACATAGGGACAAAAATTTGTAAGGGGCAGATTTTTGAAAATTTTTATATGGCATACATGCGTAGATCAGATATATAGGAAGCTATAAGAGAACATCAGATAAAAATGGAACCCTAAGCGTAGAAAGCTTGAAGAGTTAAAAATTTTATACCTCCCTCACTGGCACACGGGTACCCCCCAAACTTACTCCACACTCTGTCCCAGAGTGGTGAAGAAGGCAGGGTAAGGTAATGTTTAGCCAGTGAGGGTTAGCTCGCTGATGTGCTCTAATATGCTCCTACGAAGTTGCAGCATGCCATTGGGAGGTTGTCTAGCGGGTTCGCTGCGGCCAATGAGAGGTTGAGCAGGAGCGTAAACCCTTAAAATTCACTTCTGGCCCACCTTTTCTCCAGATCTTCGTTGTGAACATGAACAAAAGGACTGATTATCGGTCCCAGTTCAGTCCCAGGAATGTGTAGTCAGGGTGGGCCCTCTCCCTTAGGAGGACATAACCGGAATGCCCCGAACTTGTTCGGAGGCCTTGGTCGCCGTACTCGTGCTGTCTCTGGAGATGGTCCTAAACCACCGCAGAGACAGGCTGATAACAAGGTGACCCTCCATTTGAGCTATCACATGAAGAAGAATCCATCCCTTTCTTGTTTGTACCGTTTCTGTCCGACAGTTGTTGCTGATCCCCGCGCTATTCTTGCTGGCACGGCCGGTGGTTTGCTCCGTACGAGCCATACCTGTTATTCAGATTTAAAATTTATTTACACGTTAGGCAAGGAAAAACTGTTAAAACTTGCCTCCGTAAAACCCCGGGTGTCACTAATCAAAAGGGTAAGTCCAGGGCGATACAAGATCGGACGACACGAGGTTGCAGCGCGATATGACTTGCCGCCCGGCACTGGCGTATCGGGCGACAAGGTCACATGAAACAAAAACCCGATAGTGCGTCGTGAAAAGCATGTCGCCCGATATGGTGTATCGGGCAAGCACTGTCGGCCGGCGTATCGTGCGTCAAACATGTCGGGCGATAGGAGAAAAATCCAACTAAGCTCGTCAACCCGACATACTGCGCTCGATACAAAATCTGCGTCGGGTGATAGAAAACGTGTCGGGAAAATGGTGTGTCAGGCTATACCTTTGCTCATAGGAGCCATCGCCCGATACCACGGTGAAGGCAACTGGCCGACACGGGAACAAAAGGGCGGACTACTGCATGCGTTACAGGTGGCAAAAATGAGTAAAGTGTGTTAGCTCGACACGGTAAAACCTCCGTTCTTATTTATAGCCGGCTCGGCCGGGTGCAAAATGGACATCTCTGAGGCGCACGTCGGCCAACGGGTCAGGCAGTTCCTGAGACGATGGTCATATCAGTCTCATTAAGGGCATTTATTCCCATTCACGATAGGGTGCATGCCGCCCGAGAATGCCAACCATCACGGCCGTTGCGATGCCCGAGAGACCAAAGCCCGGTACGGACGGTCCTGTGCGCCAGCAGAAACAACGATCAAAGGGTAAAACATCATCGGCCAAGGGTTAAACCCCTGACCTCAAAGTGCAATACTCTTCAAAGTTTCGGAAAGTTCCGTGATGACCCATAAAATAGAGGAGTCAGCACGCTCGACGCATGCTCTGACTTGGGCCTTATTACAATCCATAAAGTTGTTTTTACTTGTTATAAAAATGCAACCTATTCTATGAAAGGAAAGAGAACTCAGGCTACCTCCCGAGGAGCGCTGGGGTTTGCGTCGCCAGCTCGACCGGTGTAAGATAATCTTGATCAGCCCTCAACTACACCCATATCTTGCAGACTGATCTCTGCTCTCCTGACAAATGCTTCATCTTCGTAGAACCTTTTTACTCTGTGCCCATTCACCTGAAAGGCCTTGGTCGGGTCATCTTTGTTGTAGAGCTCAATCATCCCAGATGGATATATTTTTGACACTGTGAACGGTCCATACCACCTCGTTTGCAACTTCCCAGGGAAAAGACGAATAGAGGACTTAAATAACAAGACCTTATCCCCTTCGCTTACATCTTTTCTCCTGAGATGGACATCATGCCACAACTTTGTCCTCTATTTGTAGATTTTTGCATTTTCGTAGGCATTCATTCTCAGCTCTTCGAGCTCTTGAAGCTGCAAAAATCTCTTTTCTCCAGCTTTGTCGAGGTCCATATTTAGGAACTTGATTGCCCAGAGGGCCTTGTGTTCCAATTCTAACGGTAGGTGGCAGGATTTTCCGTAGATGAGATAGTAGGGGGTGGTTCCAATGGGTGTTTTGTAAGCGGTGCGGTAGGCCCAAAGTACATCGTCCAGCTTCATGGACCAATCTTTCCTTGTTCGGCTGACAGTTTTCTGTAAGATCTGCTTGATTTGTCTGTTGGAAACCTCTACCTGCCCTGATGTCTGGGGATGGTAGGGTGTAGCGATCTTGTGCTTCACTCCGTACTTGCGCAGGAGTGCTTCAAACTGTCTTTCTCCAAAGTGCGATCCTCCGTCGCTAATAACTGTGCGCGGGACACCGAAACGAGGGAAGATGGTCTTCTCGAAGAGCTTGATAACTGACTTGGCATCGCATGTTTGGGTGGCTACCACTTCCACCCACTTCGATACATAATCCACATCCACGAGTATGTATTGATACCCCCGAGATGGGGGAAACGGTCCCATGTAGTCGATCCCCCATACGTTAAATATTTCGACTTCAATCCAGCTCGCCATTGGCATTTCATCCCTCCGCCCTATGTTCCCTGTAAACTGGAACTCTTTGCAAGCCTTCACAAACTATGCAACGTCTTTAAATAAGGAGGGCCAGTAGAAACCTGACTGTCGCACCTTTGCAGCTGTTCTTTCGCTGCCTAGGTGACCACCATAGGGGGAGGCGTGGCATTGCTTTAGGATGTCCACGGTTTCTTCTTCTGGGATGCACCTCCTGTATAAATTGTCGGCGCATCTTCTGAACAGGAGAGGATCATCCCAGTAGTAGTTTTTAACCTCTGCGAAAAGCTTCTTCTTCTGATTGTACGTTATGCCAGGAGGCAGTTCTCCGCAGTCAAGATAATTGCAGATATCTGCAAACCAGGGTAGGCTTTCCTCTTGGGCTTCGGCCAACATAAGAGCTTCGTCGGCGTAGTCGTCGTTGATAGGAGGCCCTCTCTCTTTCTCAATCACGATCCTTGATAGATGGTCTGCGACCACATTCTCTACGCCCTTCTTGTCGATAATTTCATGGTCAAATTCTTGGAGCAGTAAGGCCCACCTCAACAGTCTGGGCTTCGCGTCTTTCTTTTGCATTAAGTATTTTATTGCCCCATGATCTGTGTATACCTTGACCTTTGCTCCGATGAGATACGACCTGAAATTATCAAACACGAAGACGGTCGTGAGCATCTCTTTCTCAGTTGTTGTGTAGTTTACTTGAGCCTCGTCTAACGTGCGACTAGCGTAGCAAATCACATGGTGCTTTTTGTCTTTCTTTTGCCCCAGGACTGCTCCAACCGCGTAGTCGCTAGCGCCGCACATCAGCTCAAAAGGTAAACCCCATTCTGGCGCTTGAAGGATAGGTGGTGACACTAGAGTGTTTTTAAGGGCCTGAAAAGCACTGAGACAATCGTTAGAGAAAACAAATTTAACGTCTTTTACCAGAAGATTGGATAGAGGTTTATAGATCTTTGAGAAGTCCTTGATGAATCTTCGGTAATATCCCGCATGCCCGAGGAAGCTTCGCACCCCCATCACGGATCTCGGTGGAGGAAGCTTGGATATTGCTTCAACCTTGCTTGCGTCCACTTCGATCCCACGCTTCGAGATCTTATGCCCGAGAATGATGCCCTCACGCACCATGAAATGGCACTTCTCCCAGTTTAGAACTAGGCTGTTCTCCTCGCACCTTTGAAGGACCAATGACAGATTCTTCAGACAGCTATCGAAGTCCTTCCCATAGACGGAAAAATCGTCCATGAAAACTTCTACGATGTCTTCTAGAAAATCTGAGAACATCGATATCATGCATCGCTGAAAGGTGGCGGGGGCGTTGCAGAGTCCGAAGGGCATCCTTCGGAAGGCATAAGTGCCGTAAAGGCAGGTGAATGTTGTTTTCTCTTGATCGTCGGGCAAGATGGGTACCTGGTAAAAACCTAAAAATCCATCAAGAAAACAAAAGAAATCGTGATGCGCTAACCTTTCGAGAACTTGGTCAATAAAAGGTAGCGGAAAATGATCCTTCTTTGTAGCCTCATTTAGCTTTCGGTAATCTATGCACATCTGCCAGCCGCTGACGGTCCTTACCACCACCTCATCGCCCTTCTCACCCTTAACCACCGTCATCCCGCCCTTTTTGGGCACTACATGTATCAGACTTACCCAATTGCTGTCACTGATTGGGTAAATGATCCCCGCATCCCTAAGCTTTATTACCTCTTTCTTGACAACCTCCTTGAGCATCTGGTTCAGCTTCCTCTGGGGTTGAACCAGAGGCTTGGCAGATTCATCCAAGTTGATGTGATGCATGCACAGGGTGGGGCTAAGGCCTTTGATATCATCCACTAAATATCCTATAGCCCTCCTGTGGAGCCTTAACTCCTCAAGGAGTCGGTCCAGCTGGTTGCTTGAAAGATCGACATTTACGATGACGGGGTTCCTGTGCTCTTCATCTAAGAACTCGTACTTCAGGCCTTCGGGCAATGCTTTTAATTCTGGCTTTGGCCTGGGTGCCTTCTCATGAGGCTCCTCCTCGAGAGAGGCATACATCACAGACTCAACCACCTTATCCTCTTCCTGCAAGTCTTTGTCAGAAAGGTTGAGGAGGTTGAGGTGCTTCGCGACCTCAGATCTTCGAGGTCGGGATCTTGACAGTTTATAGCCCTCAAGAGGGGGTCTACTGTTTGGATATCTTCCTCTACTTCCTCATAGAATTTATTGTAGCTATCTGCGAAACATGCTGATTCAGAGAGGGATGGGCTTCTCATGATTTCTTTCAACTTGAAGTCCATATGGTCGTTGCCGACCCTTAAGGTGATCATTCCCTCGGAAACATCAATCAGCGCCCTCCCTGTCGCCAAGAAGGGGTGACCAAAGATGATTGGGCAACGGGGGTCTTCAGCTGTGTCGATGACGACTATATCGCAAGGGATGAAGGAGTCACCAACCCTGATCGGTACATCTTCGACAATGCCGACGGGTCTCTTAAAGGTGTGGTCTTCCAGTTGAATCCGCATGTTGGTTTCAACCATGTCGGTCAAGCCCACCCTTTGCGCAAAACTTAGGGGCATGAGGCTAATGCTCGCCCCCAGGTCTGCTAGACCCTTACGCTCGATGTTGTCTCCGATGTCGAACGGGATCGTGAAGGCTCCAGGATCCCTTCTCTTATTTGGCGTTTTGAGCTTCAAGAAAGTGGAGGAGGCGGAAGCTAGATGCACATTCTCTATCCTCCCTCCCCTTTTCTTCTTTGTAATAAGGTCCTTGAGGAACTTGGCATACATAGGCATCTCTTCCAATGCATCAAGGAAGGGGACTTCAAGATGCAGTTTCCTGATCGAGTCCATGAACCTTTCGTGATGCTTCTTCAGATTAGCCTTTATCAGCTTATGCGGGAATGACATCCTTGGAGCATAAGAATTCCTCCCACCAGGTAGCTCATCGGAAGGTTTCTGTGCAGGCTCTTGAGCTTCTGCTTGTCCATCTTTGCCCTCCGCTGGAATGATACTCTCTGACCTCGGTTCAGGTTCTGGTTCGGCATCAGCTGTGTGCTCCACCGGCCTTCCATACCTTAGTACCGCCATTCTGGCAGATTCCGGATATGAGAGTGTCTTTTCTGCAGGGTTCTTTATCAGAGCCGCCATCTGGGCCAATCATTGATTGACCTCCCATTGGCGCATCCGCAGACTCGCCATCTGGTGTTGCATGGATTTCTGAGCTCCAGGGCTGGGAAGTGTACCCTGCACCAGCCGGTTGATGATAGAGTCTTGTCTTTTTATGAAAGCATGCAACTAGCCAACCAGGCTGGGCTGGTGTGATATCTCATCTCGGCCTTGACATTCACCTTCAAACGGAGATTGCTCACAACGAGACATGGCGTCAGATCTCGAAGGAATAGGTCACCGTTCTTTAGGGTTCCTGAGATGGCACGATAAATCAAGGTTAGAAGATAGATTTATTAATTTCAAGCAAAGAATAATAGTAAAGAAGAAAAAGAGCGTTGTCAAGCTCATTACTAAGCTTGAGGCACAAGAGTGTAGTTAGTGGATTCGGATTCGTCAATAGTACCGCTTTTGCCTCGTCCCCGACAACGGCGCCAAAAAGTTGACCGACCTAAAACACGCGTCCTAAAATTGGAGGCGGATTTGAGGTAGTCGAGCTTTTACATTTATAAACCCGAATCCTTCTAGGCCCCCGCAACTTTGTTTACGGGGTCGAAGTAGATATACGGGGTCGAACACAGGGACAAGGGGGGTAGTGTTGAGAACACGGAATCGACACGCTACACTCCGGCATGTATAAAGAGATGTAAATTCCCAAAAGGGAAGCAATAAGATGTCACAAATAAAACAAAGAAAACTATCTCCAAGTGGATCTACAAGAGAGATTTAAGATTTTAGTCATTTAGCAGTTTTTAGGGGTTTTCATGCAACAGAAACAGAAAGATAATGCTCAAGCTAAAGCGAGGTACGAAGGATAAAACTCCATTAAAACAAGCGGCGGTAGAACCAGTCCTGTACCCCTCCTCTCGAAGCGGGTACCTCTAACAAGGCATCAGTGCCCCTCTCGAGGTCACTGGACTAAAATTAGAGTGGAAAGGTCACTAAAGCAACTCCGTTCCAGGCACTCTCCTACTCCAGAATCAGACCAAACACTAGAGCCACAACACAACTCTCGAAGCTGTTGCGACGGGAAAACACGATTCGTTAGCTAAGCGAAACGCGATCCAAACATACAAGCTAGAGTTCGGATATCAAACATAGCAATCATCCAACAGATTGTACCAAGCACAGAGTAGCAAGTAATTAAGCATCTTCTATTTCCATAGCCAAATAAAGGGTATTAATTACAATGCATAAGTAAGGAATTAAATGACAGAAAGTAAAGATAGGTGTCACCTCCTTGATGTAGAAGGATGACAAGGTGTTGTAACTCTCCTGCCCGATATCAGTCACAGGGCCTAGCCTGATACAGAGGTGTCGGGCGGCACACCCTCTCGAGCGTCACACACCGACTGTCGACCGTATCGCTCAAGGACCCTGGCCGATACGCTCATGTCGGGAGGCACACTCGACAAGCTAAGCGTATCGGGTTGATATCGTGTCGGGCTAAGAGCTACGCATTGCTGATGTCGGGCACTTGTGTCGCTCATCTACGTCGGCCGATATCGGCCCGCAGTGTCGCCCGGGATGGTCCTAAGTGAACTGTCCCCTCCCTCTCGGGATGAGGAGAAGCTCACCTAGTGTCGCCCGAGACAAGCACTGGGGCACGGCACGTATGCTCTCGCAGACTCCTCGGAAGATGGCTCAACTCCCAACTGTTCGAGTTCTAAAACTCGAACTGACCAAGCTGTCTTTTCGGCTCCCTATAGATGCTATTTACAGTCAGCTGGTTGGGGAGAATACTTGGTGCTCGAAGCGCCACGTGGCCCCCTTATGCGCCAATCGTTGGACGGGCCGATACAGAGGTGTCTCTCAACGTAGACGGTGTCGGCTATCGGTCGTGACGGGCGGCGCGCCTGCCGGTGGGTGGCTGTGTCGCTCGACAAGCTGGGTTGTCGGGGCGAGCCGGGCTCCCTGTCGGGTAGAAGGTGTGTTGTCCGTCAACTTCTTCTCGCGTGGCACCTCTTCGTCGAGCGTCTTTGTGTCACCCAACCCCTGTCGGGCAGGGGTTGTATCGGGCGTCAGGGAGGCGGAGACAGGCTTGGACTTATTCATGGGCCAGAGCGGCCTTATTGCCCAAAAACGAGGAAAACTCTACAAAAGATAGGAAAATTGGATTAAGAGCATTGCTTGGCCAATTATTGCGAAAGTGCTTATAAAAGAGAGGAAAATAGTAGAAAAGGGAAGTTTTGATAATAGAAAAATAGCCTAAAATATCACAAAATTTGGTGTTATCAGTATCATCCTGAAAATGATTTGTCAACTCATTCATAACGAGAATGATTAGATATGAACTGAGCGTGGATCCTTGATGTACCCCAATAGTGATAGGAAATATTGGCATATCTCCTATAGGAGTCGTACAATTTGCATTTGAACTATCATACATGTCTTTAATCAAGTTAATGTATTGTATTAACACACCCTTTTTCTCTAAAACATCACAACACTTTCCTATGTACTCTGTCGTAAGCCTTTTCCAAATCAACAAAATCCATATGAAGATCTTTTTTCCCTCTCTACACTTCTCCATAAGCCTCCTTAACAAAAACATGGCATTTGTCATTGATTTTCTATGCATGAAACCAAATTGGTTGTCGAATATCTACGATATAGATCTTAACCCTTTCTCAATAATCCACCCCCAATGCTTCATAATGTGACTCGTCAACTTGATACTTGTAGTATGTGCAACTCTAAACATCTACTTTTTTTGTAGGTGGATACTATATTACTATTTCTCCACTTATCAGACATTTTCTTGGTCTTCATAACCTTGTCAAAGAAATTTGTCAACCACATAGCTCTTTCATCACCCATACTCCTTCATACATCAACGAGAATAAAATCTCTACATGCTTTTCTCATTTTCATCTTTTTAAAGAATTCTTGACTTCAAATAGTGCAACTTGTTATGTGTAATTGATATCTTTTGTATTCATGTTACACAAGTCTCTTGCATTATTCATGATGCCTCCATTGAAAAGCTTATGAAAGTAGTTTCTCCAAAGATCCTTAATATCATCATCCTTCACCTACACTCTACCATCATCATACTTGGGAGTTTATTTGACTCAAGTTTCTTCCTTTTCTTTCATTTATACAAGCCATTTTATACATGTACTTTTCCCTTCTCTTGTATCCAACTTTCTTATAAATATCTTGAAACCACCTAGACCTTGCCTCTTGAAAAATCATTAGGATCCATATCATAAATATAGTCACAAAGTTATTCTACTGCCAGTCAACCTACCATCAATCCTCTTGCTTTACTAGGGCTTGATAATGGCTATATTCACACCAACCTTCCTCCTTTTTGGGCATATAGTACTAGGTATCATCATTCTTATTTTATGTACTAGCACATTTTTTGCATGTGGCGTCAATAGTTGTAAAATCAGCTTCACATAAAATTGACGCAATAGGATTACACCTTTAATTTTTGTAATGTAAGTGTCCTAATAAATAGGAAGGGGACATTGAAGGAAAAATTCAGGTATCACTTATGTTACTCTATCATTATGTGAAGGAGAAACTGATGTAACAAATCCTACAAAAAATCTCAACTTTTTTTTGGATAATAATATATCTCATTGGCCTCTAGTAAAATGACATTGTAATGTTCTCACAATGCTTCCGAAAAACAATTCTTCCCTCCAAATTGGCCTTTAATGCCATCTTCAGAGGAAGAACCAACGTGTAAGCTTTTAGAAATATAATTTATCCCTACAATATATATGCTCCCTCTAATTACCTTCTATGTGGGTTTCACAAGCAAAATCAACATAGTATATTGTTAACCTATGGTGTCAGTTTTTATTGTTAAACTGCCCCTAAAAGTCTACGTTCTTCCAAAAGATAATGACTCACTATATTCTCAATTTTATGACCAAATATGACATTGTAAATCTTCACTATAATGTCGATTATCAAAGGAAACCAACATCAGACCAAAAATGTGGGTGCCATATTGGCTTTATTGTTAGTTTTGACCTTTGAATCAAAGTTGTAGGCCTTTTAATAGAACCAACATTTGTTTTCTTTCTGATTTTCTCTGTCTCTAAAATTGTCAAAACCTTTTTCTTCTTCCCCCTAATGATTCCCTTGTTGTTGATCATCATTTTCGACAAATGTCGATATCACTTTGTTCCCTGGCGATGCCTCCTTCACTTGTTAGTGTCGTCACTACTACTTCTAGTTGTTGCCATCTCCGTCCATATATAGTTTCATCAATCAACATAACATCCCAAAAAACAACATGCACCAAGGAGTATCATCCTAGAAATGCTTTTTCAACTCATTCATAACAAGAATGATTAGATGTGTACTTAGGGTGGATCCTTGATGAACCCCAATAGTGATGGGAAATATTGGAATCTCTCCTCTAGGAGTCTTACAATTTGCATTTAAACAATCATACATGTCTTTAATCAAGTTAACATATTGTATTAACACACCCTTTTTCTCCAAAAGATCCACAACACTTCCCTATGTACTCTGTTTTAAGCCTTTTCCAAATCAACAAAAACCATATGAAGATCTTTTTTCACTCTCTCTATACTTCTCCATAAGCCTCCTTACCAAAAGCATGGCATTTGTCATTGATCTTCTATGCATGAAACCAAATTGGCTGTCTAATATCTATGATATAGATCTTATCCCTTTCTCAATAATCCACCCCCAATGCTTCATAATGTGACTCATCAACTTGATACTTGTAGTATGTGCAACTCTAAACATCTACTTTTTTCTTGTAGGTGGAGACTATATTACTATTTCTCCACTTATCGAGCATTTTCTTGGTTTTCATAACCTTGTCAAAGAAATTTGTCAACCACATAGCTCTTTCATCACCCATACTCCTCCATACATCAACGAGAATAAAATCTCTATATGTTTTTCTCATTTTCATCTTTTTAAAGCATTCTTGACTTCAAATAGTGCAACTCATTATATTCACGTTACACACGTCTATTGCATTATCCACGATGCCTCCATTGAAAAGCTTATGAAAGAAGTTTCTCCAAAGGTCCTTAATATCATCTTCCTTCACCAACACTCTACCATCTTCATACTTGATACATCTTACCAGACTCAAGTTTCTTCCTTTTCTTTCTCTTATACGAGTCATTTTATACATGTCCTTTTCCCTTCTCTTGTATCCAACTTTCTTATAAATATCGCGAAGCTATCTAGACCTTGCCGCTTGAAAAATCCTCAGGATCCATATCATTGATATTGTGACAAAATTCTATGGCTGCCAGTCAACCTACCATCAATCCTCTTGCTTTACCAGGGCTTGAGAATGGCTACATTTACACCAACATTCCTCCTTTTTGGGCATGTAGTACTAAGTATCAACATTCTTATTTTATGTACTAGTACATTTTTTGCATGTGGAATCGATAGTTGTAATGTCGGCTTCACATAAAATTGACGCTATAGGATTACACCTTTGATTTTTGTAATGTAAGTGTACTAATAAATAGGAAGGGGACACTGAAGGAAAAATTCAGGTATCGCGTATATTACTCTGTCATTTTGTGAAGGAGAAACCGATGTAACACATCTTGCAAAAAAATTCTCAATTTTTTTTTTGGATAACATTGGCCTCTAGTAAAATAACATTGTAATGTTCTCACAATGCTTCCCACAAAATAATTCTTCCCTCCAAATTGGCCTTTAACGTCAGCTTCATAGGAAGAACCAATGTGTAAGCTTTTAGAAATATAATTTCTCCCTGCAATATATGTGCTCCCTCTAATTACCTTCAATGTGGGTTTCACAAGTAAAATCAACATAGTATATTTAGATTAATTAATTATAATAATTCCTCAATATAACCTATGATGTCAGTTTTTATTGTTAAGCCGCCGTTGAAAGTTTGTGTTCTTCCAGAAGATAATGATTCACTATATTCTCAATTTTATGACTAAAGATGACATTGTAAACCTTCACTATAATGTTTATTATCAAAGGAAACCGACGTCAGACCAAAAATGTGGGTGTCATATTGGATTTATTGTTAGTTTCGACCTTTGAATCAAAGATGTAGGCCTTTTAATAGCACAAACATTTGTTTTTCTTTCTATCTCTAAAATTGGCAGAACCCTTTTCTTCTTCCCCCTAATGATTCCCTTGTTGTTTATTATCATTTCCGAATAGTTTCGATGTCAATTTGTTCCCCAATGATGCCTCCGTCACTCATTATTTCCATCACTGCTACTGCTAGTCGTTGCCACCACCGTCGTCCTCTATTATTTCCCGAAAAGTAAATTCCTAACAACACAACAATAGAAGAGGATGATCCATTGGTTGCATGATTTTGATTTGAGAGAGGGGACTTTACGGGAGAGCATCTCTGCTATTCCCTAATGTTATTGTTGTTGTCATCCTTAGTTGTCATTCTTTGTTTCTAGTACTCCAATTCATTGCCGAAGGTCATTTCCACTTTTTCTTCTTTTTTTGCTTTATTGTTTGTTTATGGCTCACCCTTTTGTATCTTTGTTTAGAGTTTGGTCTTTTTATTTTTTCATGATATATTATTTGTATAATTATTTGTTTGATTTATTTTTTACTTTTCTTTACATTTAATTTTGTATACAATTAGAATTCATGTTGAATGTCCTACTTTGTCTAATTAGAATTAAAATACATGTGTAATTGTTTGTTTGATCATCTAGATTATTTAATTTATGAAGAAAATGTTCCTTTATTTATCTATGTTGGGTGCATTGTTTAATTTGAATTGGATAACTAATCAGACCTAAAAATTAATAAACTAAATTGGTATGAATTTGTCCAAATTTATATTAACTTGATTTATACAAAACTTCTTATGCGTGAATTTATCTAAACTCTATACTCTAAACTCGAAACCCCTAATCTCTAAATCCTAAATTCTAATCCCTAAACATACATATTTTGCTGGCCAATAAAATCATCCAAGATTTATACACTAGCAAGTAAATCTTGGATAGTCCATTGTTTGAGACTATTCTTGAACACTAATATCGCTTATGATGTGAGTGTATGATGTGTGTTTGATTTTCAAGAATATTTTCTTGTTGGTTCTATGGGTACTTATGCATGTGGGTATTTGTCCATCTGCATCGGTGTACTTAGAGAACTGTATGGAAATGCTACCAGAATACTAGTTAGATTAAGTGTTCCAAACTAGCATAGGTGGTATACATTTATCTACATGAATGCTAAAGACATATATCCTTTTTACCTAGAAACTCACCCAAGATTTATTTGTTATTAGTAAATATTGGATAGTCACCGGTTTGGGCTGTTCTTCAACACCTAAGTTCACTTAGGAGGTAAGTCTATAATGCAAATTTAGTTTTCAAGAATATTTCGATAGTCGTTTCCCTATTTGGTTTCTAGATACATATGTAGGTGGGTATTTTCCCATCTACATTGGTGTACTTGGAGAAATCAGGAGAAATGTTGTCAAAATATTCTTGAAATTAAAACATGCATTATACACTTACTATTGAGCTTAAGTATTCAAGAATGGGATATATGGTATACATTTATCAATGTGAATGCTAAGTATTGTTGTAATTTGGTCACAATTCACACATTTATTTAAAATACTCACTACAACTTCAGTTTAGTGTCGGAATGGATCAAAGTTGGATGTCCATTGAAGATCGTTGCACTGAAGAGTTTATAAGTGGTCTTGACGAGTTTATATGATTTGTAGAGGAACATAGGAGACAACACCAATATAGAAATGGTCTGTAGGGTCAGTTTTTTCTAGCCTATAGCGTCACTTTATGACCGACGCTTAAGTGGTTGTCACTATAGAAATAGACCTATAGGGTCGACTTTTTTGATTAACGGAAACTGACCTTAGACAAAAGCATCAGGTTGGCACAAACAGAAACCTGAGGCAATAGTTACACTGTTATGTCACTTGTATCAAATAAAACCGACCCTAAAACTAAATTAATCATGCAAAAAATGGACCCTTGAAACTGACCCTGAGGTCTGTAAGGTTGGTTATAGTAAAAGAAACCAACCCCAGAGGTCTATAAGGTCGGTTGTACTAGAAAACTGACCCAATAGATGTAACTGACCCTGATGTCTATAAGGTCGGTTATACTTTAAAAACTGACCCTAGAGGTCTATTAGGTTGGTTATAATAGAAAAACTGACCCAATAGATGTAACTGACCCTTGCAAACTGACCCTGAGGTCTGTAAGGTCAATTATACTTAAAAAATTGACCCTACCGGTCTATAAGGTCAGTTATAATAGAAAAACTGACCCAATAGATGTAACTGACCCTTGCAAACTGACCCTGAGGTCTGTAAGGTCAGTTATACTTAAAAAACTGACCCTACAGGTCTATAAGTTTGGTTATAATAGAAAAACTGACCCAATAGATGTACCTGACCCTTGCAGGTCTGTAAGGTCAATTATACGTAAAAAACTGACCCTATAGGTCTATAAGGCCAGTTATAATAGAAAAACTGACCCAATAGATGTAACTGACCCTTGCAAACTAACCCTGAGGTCTGTAAGGTCGGTTATACTTAAAAAACAGACCTTAGAGGTCATTAAGGCCGGATATTATAAAAAACCGACCCTGTAGTGTACAATTTTTTTATATAAAGATTTATAAAATAGAAATCTGCAGTACAAGAACCTACTAACATAATTCTAATTTACAAAGATCAAAACCTGCAATAGAAAGAAGACTTGTAATTGCAAATGCAAAGATGCAAGCCTGAAATTCATTCTAAAGTCACTTTCTAGCTTTTATGTTCAATCCTATTTGAAATGATATCAATTTTTCAAACCACACACATTCATAACAAAAACAATTCAAAATATTTAGTTGAGACATATATATACGCATAGGACATCATAACATATGATAGATTTGCATTAACTAAGTCTGAGATGATATTAAAATTCATGTCAGATATAAAAGTAAATTTGAAAGTAAGAGTTTCAAACTACATAAATGAAGCTAACATATGCATTCAGTCCAATGCAATAGTGACTTCATTTAGAAAAGCTACTAACCATTGTTCTCAGAATTCATTTAAATCCTCAAGTATGTAAGGATGAGTTGTAAAGATCTGCAACAGAAATGCACATGCTAATATTTTATAAAATGACTACAACTCACTTGAAAATTTATGATGTTAGTCTTTATTACCTGATCTATAATCTGAATGTCATGTGTTGCTCCTTTTACAATAGTTTGCATATATTTCATAACATACTAGCCACAAGCCCAGTCATTATTTTGTATATGACACTACAAATAAGGAATTATATGTAATGTTAGTAAACTACTATAAATAGAGTTGAGATAAGACTATAAGAGTTGACATTAATACATTACTAAAGAGTTGTACATGAGACTAAGTCGTCAAAGTAGCTACCTTGACGTTCTTCAAACTCAATGTCTTTCATTTTGTGGGTATTCATCCTACACCTTCACGAAAAGCCTTTATACCCTATTAATTATATGATTAAGATAGTTGGAAAAGTAGAAATTCCGAATAGTGATATAATGTTGAAGCATAACAATTGATGTGGTAGCGACTAAATTTATGCTTACTCTATAGTTGGCAATTTCAATTTGTGACCCCTTGTTATTTTTCCCATTGGGTCAAGATAATAAAGAGTCATCAATTTTGGGATGACCACCACTAATTCCCAATGTCTAGATCTGAGTAAGAATAAAACAAACATTAAAATAAAGAAATGTAGTAATTATTAAAATTATATTGAATAACAAAACTTACTGGACATTAAAAGGAATCAGAATAATTTCCTTTCCCACACTAGCAAAATAATTGAATGTAGTAGAGAAGTAGTCATTTACATCCTCAATATGTGTTTCCACCTGACTTGTGACTGAAGGAACTAAGAATCCAACATTCTTTATTTCAAAGTTTATGGCCTCAGTATCTAAGTGGCTATAAAACATTTGTAATCATTTCATATATAGAAATCAGTAAAAATGTGTATTGGAAATTTCTATATTGATAGATCCTTACCTTATCCATACTTCTAATATTAAAGTATTTAGCCAATCATACCGGAAAAACTCTATAATTTCTTCAAGAAAAATATAATTCTCAAAGTCCCTCCCAGTTACATCTTCTTTTAAATTGACCAACATATGTGATCGCAAGCTTTGGTTGGCTAAGTATCGACACAAACATTTACATTTACTTCCCAACTTGTAGAATGTGGATTCCAGAATGAAAGATGGCTTGGTCATAGGAGGATGATTAGTAGGATTCTGACTTTTTGGTTTACAAACTTGTTAATTAAATTACATACTTATCTCACACGAGTTTATGTAGTCAAATAGGAAAAACATGATAGAATTCAGGTATAACTTGTCATTGAGAACCAAGTGTCTAGGCCACTCCAACATAGCACCCTTTGCTTCTTCAACTGTACTATAATCAAGATTATGTATGGGCAGTGGTTTGTCCCCCATTACATCATACACAAGATGGATGGACACATGACAAATGTCACCAGTAATTGGTTGGCAATGCAATATACCATCGAGGTTGTATACCTTTCCCGCTACCACAATATTATATTCTGGAACCTCCACTGCAAGTATGTAGTTCATACCAACCTAGAATTGAAATAATATAAGTTCATACCAACCTAGAATTGAAACCAGATAACTACCACAACTATATATATCATACTAATAACACAACATACAATACAAACTTATTGTTGATTATTGTGGTGGTCCATTGGGAGTGCTCCCATGACCTTCTACAAATGGAGCATGGGCTTGTACCTCATCATCTGAGAGACAAATAGTTTGAATAGGTTGAGAAGGTTGACTAGGTTGAAATGAAGCCATTATTTCTTTTACGTTCTGTGCAACTAATTCTTCAACTTCCTCTTGTGTAAGACCTCCTGTACGATCTCTTTTAGATTTTTGTGAAGGGCCAAAATAAGACTTGAATCCTATGCCAGCTCCTAATGTCCTAACATGGCCAGGATGCTCCTTCGTTCCTAGAGAAACTGTTAGTTCATCCATGTGGCTAGTGGGGATGAACTTTCCTTCCTCCCTTTGATCACGAAGATCAATCTATTCATAGTTAATAAAAATATTAAATTACAATCAATTTGATATAAATAAATCAAAGTTTGTGGGAGTTACTCTTTACTTACCATCTTTTGTGCCACCTCCTTAGTTGCAGGGTTGGGAATTTCACTTGCTCGATTTTTTCTAGCATCAATCCACAACAAGTGTCGGGGTGTAGGCTCAACTTGAGTTGTACTAGACTCTTCTCCATAAGAGAGTTGCTTCTCTTGTAGTGGGCGATGGAAGGCATAACCATCGGGCCCCAAGCGATGGTCATGCACATTTTTTGGCCCGCCTTTTCTTTTGGGCCTCATGAATAGCCTGATCATTTCTAATGAGGTATTGTAATTTAGATCAAACATATATATATATATATATATATATATATATTGTATAAAAAGATTCATACAATGCATCACAATGTTTATTACTTGAAACTCATCTAACTACCTAGATGCAACAAATCTTTTCCACACTTCAGGATCTATAAAAACATATTACTCACATGCTTTCTTCTTTTAATTAGGATTATCTATATAATCCCTTTTGAGATGCCCTCCATCGTATACCACAATGTTGTAGCACTCTTCTTTTGTGATCTTTTTCATTTAGATGAAAAACACCCTATACATACAAAAGTAATAATGTTATTTCAACAAGGATATGTCTTTCAAAGCAAACTAAATTAGAATAAAAAAATAAAAATTTAGTAAAATAATATCACTTCAACTCATATATATATCTTTCCATAGAAGTTCTTTTAAGGCAACATCAACATCATGCCAATTTTCTATATCTATTTCCACCTTACTGCGCATGGTCACCCCTACGTAATGCTTGAAAGCACTAGCATGTTCCCCAATAGGTGCTCCAGTGACATCAAACTATATTGGCAATTTATCCCCTTTGGCCCTAAGCTCTTGCATCCTACGCATCAGTGTGGGACCTCTACATTTCTTAACATCCCCACTACCAGAAGCATCACCAATACCATCCTCATGGTGCTCATGCTCAGAATTTTCATCTTCACTTGCCATTTTATAACAACCTACAAGTATACATGATAAAATAAAAACATAAGTGATAATAATAACAAAAGTGATAATATGATATATATTTAAGAGATTACATGCTTGAATGATAATAAAATGTCGATTTTAAAAAAATGCATGCCTCTAGTATTGGCTGAGTTGCTAGTCAAGTAAAATTCCTTCACCATGATCTTGATGTTTATAGGGTTCATCAATGTTAAATTCAACATTTACACTTGGAAAACCAACTGAGAATGGGCTGGAATCATCATACTTTTCATAGTATTCTTCTTCATTTATAAGATCTACAGTAAACTGTCTTTTTCCATGAAGAACAACAGACCGATTTTTATTTTCCAGGTCATCAATATAGAATACTTGTTTTGCTTGGTATGCCATGATGAATGGCTCATCTTTCTCACCAATCTTTTCAAAATTCACCAATGTGAAACCCAATTCATCCACTAAATCTCCTTTGTTGTTATCAACTCAATTACATCTAAAGATAGGAAGTCTGAAATCTATATAGTCCAATTCTCATATGTCCTCAATGATGCTGTAATACAACATCTCAACTTCGCGTGGTCTTTTATCTTTAGCACTAGCAAAATACAACGAACAAGATTGAATAGTGACCCCACTATTTTGGACTACACTACTTTCATCTTGACGCTTTGTGTAGTATGAAAATCCATTTATGTCATATCCTTGATATGACATGACATCCATTTTTGGCTTAAAGGTGAGCCATTTTATGTTCTCAGCAACATTATTCGGTGAATCAGATAGTAGACTAAAGACTTTCTCTTCAAACCACCTAATAAATGTTCAATTATGCTCTCTTGCAAGCCACATTAAACTAGATTGAGGATGATTTCTCTTGATAAGATCATTGTATTATGTGATGTATCTACCAACTTCATCGATGTTGTGTAAAATATACAAATGTTCTTGTTCCCACAATTCATGACTAATTCCTTTCACTCGTGCTCCCAGCGTTCCTTTGCCACAATAAGATTTAGTGTGATGGGAATTTTTTAGATCGCTAGAAGTTTCATTGCAATTCAAAAAATCATTGCAAAAGTCCATCACCTCCCTAGCCACATAACTCTGAATAATACTTCCTTCAGGATGATAACGATTCCGAACATCACCTTTACAAACACTCATGTAACGTTCAAATGGATACATCTAGTGTAAGAAAATTGGACCCAACATCATCACATCCCTTGTTATATGTACTACAAGATGAACCATGATATCAAAAAATGAAGGAGGAAAGTACATTTCAAGCTGACACATGGTAACAATTACATCTTTTTGTAATTTATCGAGAGTTTCAGGATGTATCACTTTGTTGCATATTTCATTGAAGAAGAAATGGAGTCTTGTGATTGCAAACCTTACATGCTTCGACAATATAGATCGAATAGCCACGGGTAAAATTTGTTGCATTAATGTGTGACAATCATGAGATTTGAGACCTATCAACTTTAGATCCTTCTTTCATACCAATCTATGAATATTAGAAGAGTATTTTTATGGAACCTTAATATTATACAAGCACTCACAGAAAGTCTTTTTCTCCTACTTTGACAAAGTGTAACAAGAAAGTGGTAAATATGTGCAGTGACCCCTGATCTCCACTGATAATTCTTTTCTTATACCCATTAATTCTAAATCTTTTCTAGATTTGATGTCATCTTTAGTCTTTCCTGGTATATTCAATAGTGTACTAATGATGCTATCACAAACATTTTTTTCAACATGCATGACATCAATGTAGTCTAATTGACAAGAATCTCCAATAAGGAGGATCCCAGAATATTGACCTCTTCTTGTATAAAGATTTGTCACATGTGAGAGTACGAATTCTTGATCTCTTTCCAAATTCATTGACAATATCTTTCACCCTATCGTATACAACATTTCCTAGTATAGGTTTAGAAGCACTTCGTTCCTTAGTTGATCCATTAAAGGTTTTGTGTTGCCTTCGATAAGGATGCACTTGTGGGAGAAATCTCTGATGACCAAGATATACGATTTTACCAACATGTTTCAGTCAGATTAAATCAGTATTTTCCTCACAAATAGGACATACTTTGTATCCTTTTATGCCATATCTAGACAAATTTCCATAAGCTCGAAAGTCATTAATCGTGCAAAACAACATAGTACGCAAACTAAAGATCTCTTCACATGAAGCATCATATGTCATAACACCTTCTTCCCATAGTTTCATTAGGTCATCAATTAGAGGTTGAAGGTAAACATCAATGTCATTTCTAGGTTGCTTGGGCCCTGATATCAATATGAGAACATGATATACTTATTTTTCATACACAACCAAGGAGGAAGATTGTATATAACAATCATAACAGGCCAAGTGCTATGTTGTTTGCTTAATATACCATAAGGATTCATTCCATTTGTACAAAGTCCAAGTCTTAAGTTCCTTGTTTCTTTACAAAATTGAGGGTATAATAAATCAATTTTCTTCCATTGTGGTGAATCAAATGCATTTAATAGGACGCCATCATCATTGGCCTTTAACTCCCCATGTCAAGACAAATTTCATGCATCTTCATTATTAGCAAATAAGCGTTGAAATCGTGGTATTTTTTTGATGAACCCAGCGTACCACTTCCATTAACTACCAAAAAAATCATATACAATGTCTATGGGAAGGTCCCAAGACAGAGAACAAAGGACAAAGACAAACTAGCAAAACAAAAGGAAGCCATCTATCAGTACAACAACTACTAAGTATGAATACTAATTGTGTCTAAGTAAATGAGATCCCATCACTCCTTAGGATGTCTTCTAGGTCCTCCAAAAATCCTAGAATTCCTTTCAAGCCAAATTCTTTGTATAGACAAACCAGCCGCAGTCTTTAATTGACCTTGCAGCAGCAGTAGATCTTCGAGCCGCCCAAGACTCCTACCAAACTTTTTACCAAAACTCTTCTAGAACTTAGTACTATAGGGACATTTGAAGAAGATATGATCAAGATCCTCTTCACTAGAATAACAGAGGATGCATCTCAAAGCCAGAGAGAAACCTACCCTTTTTAGATAATCACACGTTGGGATTTTGTTGAGAAAGCATTTCCATAAGAAACAGGAACAACTCCTCGACAAATTGCTTTTCCAGATCTAGGGCGCCCAGTTCAACTTCGAGTGCTTCTTTCTGATTAACTCCCATCCATCTTTCAACTTGAATTTGCTTCCATGCTTAAACAGAACAGAATCATCATTATCGCTAAGAGGATACATATCCTTTAGGAGAGAGTGGATAAAATCAATCCCTCTAATTTCAGGGAGGAGCCATTCCTTATTCAGAACACAAGAGGCAATACGATAGTTTGGACCCTTACCCAGACGAAGGATCATCTGTTCATCACACAAATCCATCAAACACTTCCTATCAGGAAGCCAAGGATCTTTCCAGAAAAGGAACCGAGAACCATTGCCAATATTTAGCTCAATGTTGGCCTTGATAATCTCTCTCATCTCGAGCAACTTCTTCCATAACTAGGTCATATTTGATTTACATCTAATGGACCATAACGACTCCTCCTTAATGTACCACTCGTGCACCCATTTGACCCATAACGACTCCTTGTTGGTGGTTATATCCCAAAGATTTTTCAACAGACCTGCTCTGGACCAGTCATGCACAAGCCAGATCCCTAAACCACGCTCCTCCTTTAGATGACAAACAGACTCCCAGGAGACAGTATGTAAGTGTTTGTTGTTCATGGAATCATTCCAAATGAAATCTCTCATACGCATTTCAATATCAAGAATCACAGTTGTAGGAAGAGGGAAAGCCGCCGACCAGAAGATATGGTAAGAGGAAAATGTAGAGATAACCAAGTCCACCCGACCAGCAAAAGAGAGCAGCCTACCTTTCCAAGAATCAAGTTTCCTCTTAATCTAGTGCACATAGACTTCGTTAGACGATCTGTGAATAGAGGAAGACCAAGATATCTATAACAGGGAGCTCTGTTCTCTCAATATCCAGACAACAAACAATATCCTCCTGGTTGGAGCAGCTGCGACTCAGGAAGAGTTGGCTCTTAGTGTTATTCAAACTCAAGCCAGAAGCATGACAGAACTCATCCAAAACCAACTTAATCTGTTGGGCATTGGAGGTAGAAGCTTTCGAGAACATAAGTAAGTCATCTGCGAAAATTATGTGAGAAATCCCTAATTGATCAGAAGCTTTAGGCGGAGAAATAAGCTCTCTCTTCACAGAATCACCCATAATGGAGGAAAAGCCTTGCATAGCTATGACGAAGAGAAAAGGAGCTAGGGGATCCCCATGATGAACTCCATTAGAATCCTGAAATGGGCAGGAGGGGGCACCATTAATAAGAACTTGAAAAGAAGCAGAATTAAAACAAACCTCAACCCACGAAAGCCAACAAGATGGAAAACCCATCTTAGCCATAAGAAATAAAATGTAGTCCCTCCTAACAGTATCATACGCCTTGGAAAGATCTTCCTTGACACACAACATAGCACCACCTTTTGAAGATGAAAAAGAGCTGGGCAAATCATTAGCTAGCAAGATTGCATCACTTATAGATCTACCTTTGATGAAGGCGAATTGATTCTTATCAATCAACACAGGGAAGATGTCCTTCAACCTATTAGCAAGAATCTTCATAATAACTTTGAACAACACATTACACAGAGAAATGGGTCGGAAATCTTTCAGACTGGTAGCACCTTGAACCTTTGGAATAAGGGTCAGAAAGGACTTGTTACATTCCTTTAGAAGCTTCCCTGTACAAAAAAACTCAACACAGGTTCGGTAACATCATGCCCAACAATAGGCCAGCAGGCTTTAAAGAAAGCATCGTTAAACCCATCCGGTCCTGGAGCTTTGTCTCCATTCAAACCCTTAATGACATCCTCAATTTCCTCCTTGGTGACCAACTTCCTTAGAGCTTGAATTTGAGAAGAATCAAGCTTAGGCAAGGCCCAAGAATCCTTCCACTCAACATAAGAAGAAGGGGAAGAATTGAAAACAGCCTTATAGTAGTTCACAATATGATAAGATATGGCAACATGATCATTGATGGTGGTATCCCCCTCCTGAAGGACATGAATACTATTGTGAATTCTCCTCGTCCTAAGAGTGGCATAAAAGAAGGACGAATTCCTATCCCCTTTCTTAAGCCAAATGGCTCTAGATTTTTTCCTCAGTAAGCACTCCTCATCCAGGATAGCCTTGCTAAGATCCTTCCTCAGAGACACTAGAGAATTATGTAAATCAATGTTACCAAGATCAGCCTCAATATCTTTTTGTAGTTTAATAGCTTCGGCCTCAATCACTTGCACTTTCGAAGAAAAGTTACCCACCTGATCCTTGTTCCATTTGATAAGAGCCTCCCTAACAACACCAAGTTTCCTGTACACTCGAAACATAGGAGTGCCTTCAGGAGAGCTGCCTTCCCATCCAATCTTCACAGTATCAAGGAAATTAGGTTGAGAAATCCATGCATTAATAAAGCAAAATGGTGTGTTCTTCTTCCTGGAAGAAGACAAATGAAGAACAAGGACTCGATGATCACTAACCATGTTTGACACAATCTCACCCCACAGAGAAGGAAATAACTTCAAGAAGTTAACATTACAAAAAGCCCTATCAATCTTGGAGAAAGTACTGAGACCCTTCCGGCTGTGACTATCCCAGGTAAAGAACGACCCTTTAATAGAAATTTCCAAAAGACCAGTAACTTCGAGAGAATTGCTAAAATCCAACATACTCTTAGATGATGGGGGTTGTTTACCCAATCTCTCATTCGAGAAATGGACATCATTGAAGTCTCCTAGAATGCACCAAGGAGAAGAAATAATGGAAGAAGAGACATTATTCAAAGCATCCCACAACACAGATCTGTCTAAATCATCGTTCGAGCCATAGATAGCAGAGAAGAAAATCTTTGAGACATCCCTTCCAACAATCATACTACAATGAACAAATTGCTCATTCTCAAAAAGTTTCTCAATCTCAAAACCAGAATCCTTCCAGAGAATGATGATATGAGTGTAATAATAAAATCTATCATTAGCAAGAAACTTGGCGCCAGACCAAACAACTTCAACAATGTCTTCCACTTCCTCCTTATTTTCCCTCGACTCAAGAATAATATAAACATCTGCCTTTAGTCTACCTATTTCACTACGAATGTGAGAGATTTTATTATGTATTCCTCTCACATTCCAAGCACAGATCAAAAGAGGTCTATCCATTTGGAATACCAGGAGCTTCCTTATCCGTATTGCCTACCACACTGCCATCCACATTGCCATCTTCACCAAGCTTTGCCAACAGAGAGAACTTATTTGGAGACAGACGAATGTTCCTAACAGAAGAAACCAGTTTAGAGGCCACTCTCGGGGGAGATTTTGATCTTCTTCTTTGGATTTCCCATTCTGGAGATGAAAGAGGAGTAATAAGATTCTGACCACGCACCTCCTCAACAACATTTTCTACCCCCCCAGAACTTAAAGACAACTCAGCACCAGCACCAATGTCCTCAATAGAATCACTAAACACTTCTGGATCCTCTTCTGCAGGCATTCTACTTTTCTTTGACACCCACACTTGCTTCTTAGGAGGAAGGTTCTCTGCCATCACTGGAGATTTCAGCTTCTCAGCACACAGACCCGACTCAAGTCCAAATTTCCCACATGACCTACAGATACTCGGTTTCCACTTGTACTCAAACTAGATTCTGTCAACCTGGCCATCGTTTCTCTGGAGCATCAGGTCTTCCGGAAAAGAGAAACCAACATCAACAAGCACTTGAAGCCTCGCATACTCCAAACAGGTGAGGCCAAAGGTTAGTTGATCTGTTCTTAGGGGCTTCCCGAGGAAGGAACCAACTCTCATAAACATTTCATCATCCTAAAACTCTATAGATAAATCAAAGATCTTAAGCCAAATCGGGATCTTAGATAGCTTCACCTTCTCCAAGGGATCCCCCGCTCCCATTTTTTAATGGTAAGCGGTTTTCCAGCGATAAACCAGGGTCCTCCATCCAACACAGTTGTTAGATCCTCTTCATTGGAAAATAGCAACACGAAGAATCCCTTCCCTCTTGATTTGATTTCCAGTGACCCTTTAACCTTCAATAATTGAGCAAGAAACCTCACCAAGGAGGGTCAATGTGGTGTTAATCCGACAATGTAGCCTTCCACCGCCTTGCTCCACTTCTGAAGATTTCTTTCCGCTATGGACTTTGGATACAACAACTTCCCATTCTCCATTTGAACCTCCACCTTCTTCTATGGATTCATCGATAGAGCCTTCTTCGAAGCCACTAGATCTGCCCAGGAACAAGTCTTCGAAAAAACCCAATCGAACCAGTCCATATGCCTTCCAACTTCCCCAGGTCCTTGATCTTTATCACATTACTCAGATCTACCACATTTCCAGCTTGTGAAGCCTCTGGTTGATCAGAACCTCTTACCATACCTTCATCAAGCACTCCCAGAACCTCACTCTCGCTCACCACTGGAATCACCCTCGGATCGCCTGCCACCCTCGGACCGCCTGCCTCCATCTTATCTTCCAGCCTATTTCAGTCCTTTTCCATGAGCCTATAAATTGTGGTATTATTGGTAGATACCACATCACCTTGGCAGGAGAGTCATTCTTAGCCTTACCTGGATTTGTGGTCTTGTACCTTGACGCACCACATTTTGGACAATTTATCAAATTATTATATTCCTTCTCAAATAACACACAATCATTTGGACATGCATGAATCTTCTTAGCCTCCATTCCCATTGGGCACATTATTTTCTTTGCTTTATATGTAGAAATTGGAAGCTCGTTGCCTTTAGGAAGAATTTCCTTTAACAAAGATGACAGTGAAGTGAAACTCTTATCACTCCACTAGTTTTGAGCTTTAAGAGTATATAATCACATCACAACACTCAACCTCGTGAACTTAGTACAACCCTTATATAACAGTCTTTCAACATCATGGACAATGTTTGCAAATAAAGAAGGTGGATCAATGGCATTGTCCCGACAACTACATAGCATCTCATCAACCATATCATCCTGAATTGATTCATCCTAAATTAGTTCATCATTGACATTATCATCATTATCTATATCTTCTATGCCACAACTATTAGTACTGATATTTTTTGATCCATAATTAAATTTCTCTCCATGCTAATACCATTCATTATAACCTTGTATGATCTCATTGTATATGACATGATTCTTAATTTCCTCAATAGTATCAACTTTCAAATTGTTACCAAAATTTCTACATGGACAATAGAACCTATCTGTAGGTAGTTTCCTATGTTCCTTAGCAAATCTGATAAATTCATCAAGACCTTTGGCAAACTCTGGACTGCAACGGTTCTTGATAGACATCCAACTTCAATCCATTTTCTAGATCACATTAAAATTAATTATAAAACTTAGCATTTAATATTGATACTATAAGTCGTAAGTTTTTATAGATAGGAAGTTAATTACTTTTATACTAAAGTGTACCACCTATCCTATTTTTGAATATATAATCTCACTAGTAACTGTATAATGTATGTTTAGTTTTCAAGAAAATTTTAGCAGCATTTCCCCTAAGTTCTCCAAGTACATTGATGTAAATGGAAAATAACCACCCACATATGTACCCATAGAATAAATGAAGAAATACTACTAAAATTTTCTTCAAAACTAAACATACAAATACAATTACATCCTAAGTGAGATTAAATATCCAAAAATAGTCCCAGACCGGGGACTATTGAAAATTTACTCCTAATGAGTAAATTTTGAATGAGTTTCTAAGTTAATATATAAATGTATTATTGTCATATTTATATATTAAGTTAAACATCGGGCATTGATGATCTCATCTATAAACCCTAAAGTGTCAATCTGGGACTACACAATGTCTACCCTCATATTTCTAGAATGTATATAATGATTACATATGTGACTGATAATAAAATGTATATATGAAATAATACATGTTTTTATTATTGATTGGGTTACTAGTCAAATAAAATGAAAAAAATAATGTAAATTACCTGAGTCATCGAGATGACAATGAGAGAATCGTGGGCAGTGGAAGGCGCGCAGGTGGCAAAGAGCAAGAGGATGACCACCGAGCGCTGGAGCTTTTGCGAGCAAGAGGATGACTGGTTGTTGGATTGCTCTATTGATTAGTTAAAGACCTGCAATTGATGAGATGAGGGTTCAGTATATGTGGGTATATGACTGCAATGATGTTTTATAAAATGTGTTCAATAGACTTAAAAAAATACATCATTTATGGGTAAACAACGACAATGATGCCAAAGCCAACGCCATCAAGTATAGGATATCTCCCATGGGATATGTCCCATCAATTTTTTGTGAAACATACATAATTTATGGGTATACGGCTGCAATGACACCCATTTATAGGTCTTGAAGCCACCCTAAAACCCAAGCGATGCATGGAAGCCATAAATCCTAACACTTATATAAAAGACTATAACGACATGTTTGGTTTGTAGGAAAGGATTAGAACAGGATGTGTCTAAGGATGGGATGGTTTAAGTGAGGGATGGGAGATTGGTTAATCTTGCCCTATGTTTGGATGCAATGTCGAATAGGATAGTGATACCTTTACATAAGAATTCCTAGTTAATCCACTAATCATGTACTCTGTTTTGAAGATCAATGATGAGATATGTTCTATTTATAATAAAATGTGTTCAATAAGATTATGAAGCACTTGATGACGTTTTGTGATTGTGAAATCATTTCATAGAAATTGTTTTCAAGAAGAAGAAAGCAAGCACTTACGAGTCAGAGAATAGATGTAATAAGGATTAAAGCAAACACCTTCCTTTCATGATTGTGTGGCAATGTAATTGACACGAATTAATGCTTAAGGAAGAACATATTGTTTAGGAGTTCACAATCGGCTGAAAATCATTATCGTTATCAATGGACGGAGTTGACAAAAAATGAAGATCACTAAACCAAATATATGGAACTTGTAACCAAGATGTGGATGATCTTGTCACCTTATGTGGAAGTAGCTATCGTATCTTGTATGTAGGACAATGAAGACAAAGCCGTCGGTGCCTACAAAAATTGGAGAAAAGATGAGGTCGTTGACACTGCGCACGTCAGCGCCATCAGGGGTATGCACGATGATGGTAGATGATGGTGGTGCGGTGAGCTAGAGGTTGACGGCGATGGGGAGCTCACGGTAGAGGTTGACGATAGACTAAGGCAGTCGAGAGCTTACACAGGAGAAGAATAAGAGTTGGGCGTGGAGATGGTGGTGGTCGGGGTGGCAACCCCCTTACAGGTGCATGGTGGTCGAGGAGGCCCTTGTAGTGGCATGGTGGTAGGGGAGACCTTGCACCGTCATCTTCATCGAAGCAAGAAAGACTCAAGTAGAAACTAAAACCCTAGTAGAGGAGAGTGTCCCGATCATGAGGTTAATCGGACCCTGATCTATAGGGATGGGTATTGTGATAAATCTGACCCAATAGATAAAGCAATCTCCGAACAAAATAGATATAAGGTCGCTTATTATATGAAAAACCAACCCTATAGGTAGTAGTCTCCGAACCACCTGCAAGGTTGGTTATCTGGGAAAAATTGACCCAAGAAGTCTCGTGAAATTGAACCTACTAGGTCGGTTGGGTGCAAAAAATCGACCGAATAGAGGTAAGTGGTACCCAAATTTTTTTGTACACTGCTAGGTTGGTTATTTGGCAAAAACCGACCCTATAGCTCGACACTTATGGACGCACGAAGGCAAAATGGAGCCAATTTTCTCCACAGGAAACATGTTGGGTTGGTTTTTTGATAAAACTGATGTTATGTTTATGTGTGTGGGAAATTTTTTGATTTTGAGGGTCTTTTGTAGCGTCGATTATCTTTAGTATAACCAACCTTGTACCTCAACCGGTACCCAGATTTTTTCTTAATGACTTATTGCTTCAGTTTTGTTTTAAAAGAAATGATGCAATAGCTTATTAGGTCGATTTTTCTAGTAAAATTGACGTTTTTGGCAGTGACGTTATTGGCCAAAAATGTAGTAGTGCAACTCAGAGATCAATTCTATTGCCCCTATAGAAATTGTAGTAAAAATTTGTAGGTTAACATTGTTGATGAAATCAAAAGTCATGTTATGTGCAATGTGATTACATAGGGCTATGCAGAATGGTACTGGCATGAAGAGGTTCCTACTACGAGATTAATAGATATCAATAGTGGAACTTGTGTGGAAGAGGAAGTGACCAAATGTTGATGTGAACTGGCCAATTTCAGACACAATTTTTCATGTGATGCTAGATGTCATGGGGTAAATCTTACTAAGCCACCTTCGTTATTTAATTATATTGAGTAAATATTATATTTAGATTGTAAAAAGTTTACATGGGTGAGTGTTGTGTTGAGAATGTATACCCTAAAGGATAAAAATAGTTGAAGCAATAAAATTTTCATGTCTCTGTTGGCTTTTGTGACGCCGAACTCCACAACAAGTGAGATAACTCAAAACCAAACTGTGGAAATAAAACTAACACCTAGGATACCATTAAACATAAGAAATTAAAATCAATTTCATATATCCATAAGAGTTGCAAAATATTGCACATGAGTCCAAAAAAGTCACATGTATCATATATCACCTACCCAAAACATTATACAAGATATTGTTCACTGCCTCTCAAGCCACATCCTGTCACCCAAGGTAAACTGTTCATATACATATACACCATATCTATACAATAACGAGCATAAACCCAAAACCTCGTAATGGTACATATAACAAAAATGTCCCCAAGGATCTGAGTGTATAGGGATGACACACATGACTCTACTTCTATACACAAGCAACATATCCAACCTTGCAACTTCTACTGGTTCTCTTGCTGCTCAGCACCAACAACACGATTTCTACTTCCTCGTGCTCAATCACCTAAAAGATGTGTAAACCCATGGGGTGAGGCCAAACGTCCCAACAAAAGATATAACTCTTCGCCAATGTCTATTAAAAGCACATATAAGCTAAGTAGGTAAAACCACATACTAAGCAGATTGAGCAGATTCAACAAAATGATATGTACTCAATAGATGAAGAAGATTAAACAAGACAAGATAGTTGCCACTAAACATTAGATCAAGTTATATTCTAAAAAGGAATATGAAGAACATGTATAACATTTGCCATCTCTAACCATCTTATAATTCAAGAAATCAGTGAAAGATAAGGCAAGGGGCTCAACCAATGTTATTTATATTTGATCCTAAGGAGGATATACTACACCGTTGTGCTACTTCTTTTATTATTGCCCCGAGGATTTGAGTCGTACCACCCAAATCCAACCAACCACTGCTAAGTCAAAATCAGTGTCATACAAGGTCAAATGGAAGAGCCGAAATCCACAACCTCTCCACACCTCTTGGTTATCACAAGAGAAACACTGTAGAGACATACCTATCAACTACAAAAGATGACATATAGTCAACAAAAGGATCATCTCACACATGTCCATCCATATAAAACACCTATCCCACCTCGATACATGTAATGTCGCTAGAATAATAGACTCACACATGGTTGTTCTTAAAATGAGTGGTTCATGTACGACCATCCACATCACAAGGAGATCAAGTCATGTATCATCATCTGATACAACCTATAGTTATGTATGCAAGTAGATACCTCGACTTTCACCCCCGCATATTCAAAAGTATGCACTCCCAGTTATACTCGTTTCACCAATCTAGTAATTAGAGATGACAGTGGAAAGGCTCTATGACACAGGGAACCTACATGATTAGGGTTCCACTTGATTAGTTAGCCAATTGGGTGACTTTTAGCATCAATCAAGTTATAACATATAAAGACAAAAAAAACTCTTCAAGAAAGAAGGTAAACTACAACTCCATAAGATATAAAATTTACAAGGTGTGAACTTGTCACACAATTACCATATGATACTCAAATCTCTACCATTCACAAATGCCAACACCAATGTTACACATCACTGTAAGATATCAATACCTTAGTCACATCACTTGAGGATATCACCTCTCAAGGCATCATACCATCACCAGGTTAGGACCTATTACATTAAACATGTGTGTGCTTCATCACATTATGCCTCATCAATGTGCATAAGCACCATCATGTATCATAAGATCATCACCATAGCATACACAAGCCATGTCATTGCTACATGTCTCCTATAAGGTTAGAGGCTTATAAAAAAGAAAGAGAAAGTAGTATGATAGATGACAATCTCAAGAGATATAAAGCAAACACATCATATACGTCATCATTAGGGTTAGGGCTCCACTCTTAACTGATTAGGGTTTTATAGATACATCAAATCGTTAAACCCTAGATATGGAACCTCCCATATTCTTGGAACACTTTAGGGTTAAGAATCATGATTAGGGTTAAGAAAATAACTATCCACACAAAACTGCACATGCTTATACATTACTCTTAGATGTGTATTGATTGAGTACTCAAACAAGTGCCTCAACCATCCATCAACCATGTGTCACGACCACCCGTCAACATGGGTCGCGACCATCAACCATCTATGGTGTCTTGACCGCAAACAACACCATGATGTCACGACCATGATACACCAGGGAGAAACATGTCTTCATTCAACCATCAACCATGTCACGTCCCCGACAAACAAGACATCACGACCAACTAGGGTTAGGGTTTCAACCACTCAAAGAAAACATGTCGCAACCACCAACCTCAAAGGGAACAACCCGACCAAAACCAAGGCTGTCTCGACCTCAAACCACACCATGGGTCACGACCAAGAAAATATGGATGGGTTGTCATGACCTCAACAAGGATAAAGGCCACATACATCATAAGATCATGTAACTCTTCTGAAATAGAAGCAAGGTCCTAACTAAATTAGGGTAGGTATCTCGACCAAACGTCAAACATCATCTCAACCGATACCATGAAAAGATCGAGGTGTAATGACCACCAAGGGTCAAACCACCACCAAGACCAAGGATCATCATCAAACCAAGGGTAACCAAGATCAAAATGGAGGTAAACCATGGCTAAAAAGAAGACAAAAGTAAGGAACACCACCATCCTCAAGAAGGAAAAATGTCTCCCAAACTCGGTCATCAAAACCCTAACACTTGCATTATGAAACCACCATGAAGAGGGATCTCAAACAAAAGAGATAACCAAGGTTAAACCATATCAAAATAGATTCCAAACTTCATAGAAATCCAAAACACCCAATCATCATGCATGCAACCAAAACCAAGGTCAAGGAGATAGGGGAAAAACATCATTGCACCACAATCACCAAAATTGAGTACAAAACTAGGGTTTTAGATTCTATCCAAACCAAGCATGATCTCAACATCAACCAAGTTCTTGAGTCTAACATCATCTACTAACATGTTAAGGAAACTTTTTAGAGATACAAAGAAGTAGCATGTATGTAGAAAAAGTGCATTAATAGAGAAGGTTAAGAATTATATAATCCGCCTGAAAGAAGGTTACACTGAGGGTTTCAAGCTCCAAACACACGATCCCAAGGATAATAAATATCCACTAAAAGATCCACCCTTGCCTATAAGAACACCTCAAGAAAGAGAAGACACCATGTTCAAAGATTTCCCAAGGAAAGAGAGTAAGAATCTCAAGGCTGAATAAAAAGAAAGAAGGGGGAAAAGAGAGAAGAAACTTCCTATCACTTGGGTGTCTCCTTCTCAAAACATGGCCTATGACCCCTTGTGAGGAGGAGTTTACTCTCAAGAACGACCACCATGTCAAAAAATGGTCTAAGGTTGAGAAAATGGAAGAAGATGGGGTAGAAGATCCAAGGAAATCACCATAAAGGAAAGGTAAACACTTACCAAGGTAGAAGATGCCCACAAGCACCACATGCATGGTTGATCCTCCTTCAAAGCACCAAGAACAACACATCCTTGCTCCACCAAGTTTTAAGGACGACCAAGCAAGGAAGGAGAATGAAGATGGCCGAAAAAGGTCACTTGCATGATGTGAATAGGGTTTATATAGCAAAGGAATAGAGAGGTAGGACAAGAGATGGGGTGTCAACAAGATAGGGCTCCAAAAGGACTCTTATCCACCCAAGAAACTAAAATACAACCACTTAAAACCCACATGCATGAGATGGTAATACACTCTATGTTGGTTCTCAACCCACTTGGGTCACCCACATGGTTGCGGTCGTGACCCACCATGGAACACCATCCATGGTCGTGACAACACCACCAAACACAACAAGGTCACAACACTATATAAAAAGGAAACTCTCTCCACCCAAGATCACACAAAACCACCTCAGTCATGACAACCACATCTAGGGGAGGTGTCTTAAGCATGACACCCACAAAACAACCACGGGTCACAACATATGTCACTACACCCACAAGGTACACAAACCCTAGAAACCCTAATCACCCAAGGTGATTCCATTACTCAACCAAAGCTCAAACAAGGTGACCAAAAGCACCACAACCTCTCTCATGAATCAAAGAGAGTGAAGGAACACTATAGAGGTGAAAAATTGCAAGCTAACCCCTCAACTTGGGTAAATTGCAATGTGCACCAAAGTAAGCGCATAAAGGACAAACATCATCCAAACAAGCTCAAACTGGAGACTAAACCCCTGTGAAAAATCTAAGATCATCTCAAAAGATTAGAGCAAGGTTTCAAACACATCATCAAGCCAAATCAAATAAGGTTAACCCAAAACACAGGTTAGGGGTCTTACAACTTTGTTGAAAGAAATACTTTTTTAAAAGAATAAGCTTCCAATCTCGACATATGAAAAAAATATTGTGCTAGTGGGAAGGGAGGCTAAGAAGATACCTACATGGCCGAATGATTACTTGTTGTTTAAAAAGGACTATATTCATTTAAAATATTGTCATAAAAGAGGGGATTTCAAGGTACAAAATGATGACTTTGGGTAAGACCAAGACCGCTATCCCATTAAGGTGATGTGGTATCTACCTATAATACTATGATTTCAATGATTATTTGTCAACTCAGTAGATGTGCAAAACTTTTCTTAGCATGTAGAGGTGTAGAGGAAAAGACATATAATGACAAATTCTACAACATGCTTCTAATTCCGCAGAATGGAAGAAAATCGATGTATTATACCCTAAATTTGGTGGAGAAGTTAGGAGTTTAAGAGTTGGACTTTGTAATGATGAGATGAATCCATATGATACTTTAAGAAGCCAACATAACATTTTTCTAGTTATGATTGTTATATAGAATCTTCATCAATGGTTGTGTATGACAAATAGTTACATCATGCTATTAATGTTGATATCTAGGCTGAAACGACCTAGTAATGATATTGATGTTTACTTTGAACCTCTGGTAGATGACTCACAAAAACTGTAGGAGGAATACATTATGACTTATGATGATTTGTGTGGAGAGATATTTAATTTACATGCTATGTTATTTTACACGACTAATGACTTTTCAACATACACAATTTTTTTGGACACAACTTAAAAGGAACCAAAACATGTCGTATATTTGAGGCTAATACTAATTTAATATGACTAATATATGCTAAAAAGACTTTATATCTTGGTCATTGAAGGTTTCTTCCAAAAGTATACCTTTTGCAAAGGTTGCACAAAGCATTTAATTGCCCAACTAAGGAACAAAATGCCCCTAAACCTATGTTAGTGGAGAATGCTTATGAAAAAAGTAAGAGGCATTTCCAACAAATTTGGTAAGAGACGATGTACTACCCCCACATGTGATATATCTTTATTCAATAAGATATCAATAAACTAGGATCTTCTTTATTTGAGTCCTTTGACAATTAGACATTGTATCAATGTCATGCATGCTGAGAAAATTGTATATGATAACATCATTGGTACTATATCTAATATACTGATAAAGACTAAAGAAAACATCAAATATAGAATGGACTTAAGTGAAATGGGTATAAGGAAAGTGTTAAAAACAAAGGTAAATATGTCGATGCACATATTTACCTCCTTCTTGTTACACTCTATCTAGATAGGAGAAACAAACTTTTCTGTGAGTGCTTTCTTAATAGTAAAGTATCATAGGAACACTTTTTCACTGTCCATAGATTCATACCAATGAAGCATTTGAAGCTGATAGTTATTAAGTTTCAAGATTGTTACACTTGAATTCAACAAATATTGCATGTAGCTATTCTATCTACTATCAATGCATGGAAGGTTTTCACTCATTATGCTTTGTTTCTTATTCAACAATCTATGCAACAAAGTTATCAATCCTGAGAATATTGATAAGTTGCAAAGAGAAGTGATTGTTACCTTGTGCCTTCTAGAGATTTATTTTCCTCCTTCATTCTTTGATTACATGGTGCATCTTGTTGTTCATTTGAATAAGGAAGTGAATATTTTGGGTCCAATTTTCTTTCATTGGATGTAACCTTTTGAACGATACATGAGTTTTTTTAAAGGTGACATTTGAAATCATTTTCAATTTGAAGGTAGTATTATTGAAAGTTATGTGTCTAGGGATCTGATGAACTTTTGTAATGATTCTATGACTTGTAATGGAACTGATACCAATGCAAAGTCTCGTTGGATTGACATTATTTTGGCAAAGGGACTTTAGGAGCACGAGTGAAAAAATAGTGGAGAGATGTGGGAACAAGCATGCATAATTTTTATGCAACATAGACGTAGTGGATACTTATATCACTAAACACACATATTTTATCAAGAAAATATATCCTTGAGCCAGTTCAATGTGGTTTGAGAGCATAATTGAGCATTTATAAGGTTGTTTGAAGATAAATTCTTTAGTTAACTATCTCAAACACCAAATGATGTTTCTTAAAATATCAAATGACTCACTTATAAACCAAAAAATAGATGTTATATTTTATGAACAGGTTGACATAGATGGCTTTTTGTACTACAAAAAACATCAAGATGATTATAGTGTCATCCAAAACAGTGGGGTCACCCTTCAAGAATCTTCACATTATTTTTGTAATGTGAAGGATAAGTGTCCATGAGAGGGTAAGATGTCTTATGATGGTGAAGACATATTGTAATTGACTACATAGAGTTTCGAGTTCACATCTTTAGGTGTATCTGGGTTGGTAACAACATAGGATTTCAATTACACAATTTGTGTTTCACATTAATGAATTTGGAAAGTATTAGTAGGAACGATGAGTCATTCATCATGGCATCACTAGAGAAGAAAATATTCTATATTGATGAACCTACAAATAAAAATGCATCTATCATTCATTAAAAATCTTGCAAATGAATTAAGAGTATTATGAAAAGTATGATGACTACAATCTATTCTGAGTAGGATTGCCAAATGTAAATGTTGAAGCTAACACTGATGAATATATGTGTCAAGATCACATAAGAGGAATTGAAATTGACAAACAATCCAATCAATACTAGAGGCATGATTTTACAATTCAAATAATAAATTTTAATCAATGCTAAATAATGTACATGATTCTCAATAATTTTAAGTTTTATGATCTAAATGTGTATCATTCTAACACTTATAATCTACATAGTATTTTGTAGATTGGTACAACATGGCTTCTGACCTCGAGGATGTTTTTGATGATGTTGAGCACGGTGATCACAATGTTTATTACCATGAGGAGGAGGTTGTTGAGGAGGTTGTTGTCGAGTCTACTACCTCATGCACTAGAGGCGTCACATTCATGCAGTTTAACAACATTTAGAGCCAAAGGTGAGATGTTGACCATTGCTTTTGATGCTAACATAAATCTTGTATGAGAGATTAACAATTCTTTTTGGCACTATTAAGGGGCAACTGCTCACAACAGATTTCCAATAGTCACAAAATCTTGTTGATGATTCCATTAAAGGTATCATTTGGAAGTATATAGCTGTGAGTTGTATCATTTATACTAAGTTTCTTAATTTCCTCTTAAGATTTTGTTTCTCATTTCTAAAAATAGTAAATACTTTGTAGGATATCTTTCACCCTAATGAAAAACCACATCATAAAAGTGTGATAAGACGCTGTGGGAATATGTGAAGGAATTTTAAGATTAATATGAGAAGAGAATACATAAATAGAGATAAGAGGAAGAAGGCTGGCAATAAGCAACTATTATCTTTATGTTGTTGTGTGGGAGCAGTTTTGTGCTTCGAGGATATTTAATTAGTTGAAGTTATTAAATAATTTAATATAAACTCATGATTAATCAGATGAGTTCAAGTATCAAGTAATTAGCATATCTCCTGGATTAACCAGATTGCACATGATTCTAAAAAAGAAAGGTGTGTAAAGAATGTACACAACCATCAGCTGGGTGCTAGTGGTTATCCCTTCCTCCACCAACATGTGGAAAAAGTGCAATCATCTAGGGAAGAGTCAAGCACATATCCAAGTACATATTCACTACTCAGACACATGGAGTGGATAAATGCTAGAACCAACAACTTCAGGGAAATTCCCAACTCGACAACCGCTACGGTGGCTTGGAAAATGATAAAATTCAGCTCTCATAATATATAGTTATTTTCATTCTATTAGTTAGGTTTTACTACCTAATTAAATTTATGATAATTAGAGGGAGCTCCATGAGAAAATAAGAGAAGGTGAATTCATACATGAGGGTCGAAATGATGAGTTGACAATTGCTCTTAGTGTTTAAGGGCATCCCAATGTGTTAGGAGTGTAGAATATAATTTGGGCTATGAACATATTTTGTCTCATCAAAACGACCATGTAGATCATATGATAGTCGTGGTGTATCAAAGCATGAGATAGATGACCTGATACAATAGAGAATGCAAGAATCAATGAGATCCTTTCATCCATATCAATATCAATTACTTACTCATCTCTATGTCACTTTTCTAGCAAGGTACATGAGAGGATATTATGAGTACTCCTATGGACACTCAAGACCATCATATTAGGTAAGTCTCTTTATAATTTAGTTGCAATTTAAAATGTATACATTATGTTATTAGTTCTAATACCATACAAAATTATAGGTAGCTAGAAAGTTCTATCTTATAGTTTATGATCCTACATTCATGGTTGTGGCTGATGATGAGGTTTTTCCACTCGGTGATGGGATGGTACATTGTACTCCAATGGAAGATGATGTAGTCTATGTGAAACCTCAACTTGTCTATATGAAAGACACACTACTATTGATGCATCAAAAAGAATAAAATACATTAGGACAAGTAGAAGGTGACATTACAGGATGTTCCTGAAGTTCGTTTGTCTATGGAAATGTATATATATTGCATTTATATTTGTCAGTATCTTCTACTTGTCTATAAATATGTTTTCAATTGGTACGTAGATACTAACATACCCTAATACCTAAGAATCTCCCTATGGCCCTCAAACCAAATGTCCTACACCTATTCTATCTCTATAGGAACTACTTAACTCAATACACCCTCACTACCAATGCTTATGTTGATGGGTAAAGAGTATTCAACAAAGGTCATATATGTTGATTCATTTGTCAGGGGAGGTCATAGGACAAGATCATGCCGCTAACATATTCATTGAATATGTTAATGAGCTATATGAGCATGACTGGATAAATATCTCTATAATTAAACATTGGATATGGTGATATCTTGTGGATAATTACATCATTCTATATGAGTATATTATATTAAATCATTTTCTATATATTAGACCATTACATATGTTCTTACAGCTACTTATATGTCAAGACTAGAATGTTTGAGTTAGTCAATGTGGCAAACCTAATTCCTTCACTAATTATAAGTGTTGATAAAGAACAAACAACTACTTTTCATTATTTCTCTACAGCTTTTATGTATTTTAATACTACATGAAAGGACATGATTTTGCCTCCTTTAAATGTTGGGTAAGTTTCCGTTGCTTTGCTTGTAATTTTAACCTACTTATTATCTTTATTCACTTGAATTTTTTATTTGCAATATTCTTTATTCATCAATAGACATTGTAAATTGTTGGTGATCTCCCCAAGCACACTGACTATGTATTATCTTGACCCATTGGGTAATAAATTTTTGGCCAGGGACACCCACTTAAATTCTCAGCTATAAAGTAAGTCTAAATTTTTTATTTTTCAACTTATTTATTACTGACTGCATCATTATATAACTACTTAATCATGCAACATGTACTACATTGACTTATTTGGGGATAAAAGCATTCTGTGGGGTGAGAGGAATTATAAATAGACAAAAAATCAATATCTTAAAGGAGTGTCAAGGTAGTTTTATGAGTCCAAATCTAATGCCAATGTTGTTTATTTTTATTTATTAATGGAACACATACATGTTAATTTGTAGTGCCCTACACAAGTTAATTGATCGGCGTGTAGATATTATGCCATGAAGTATATGGATGTCATTGTCAAGATGACATCACCAGACTTAGATCACAAGTGTATAATCTAATTTTAATTATTAATTAATTTATCATATGATTATATTATTTTTTGTAGATAACACCAAATCTTATGCACAAGGCTCTCTAGATGACTTATGAGATTCGTAGGCAAAGAGCTTCATAGCTGATGTTGGTTTTGAATTTGATTGGGATAATTATGAATGGAACTTTGAATATGATTGTTTGTATGAAAATATATGTGGATCCATGAGTAAAACTTTGTATTTAAATTTAGATAATAATGAATCTAAGTGAGTTTAATCATTGATTCCATTGTGAAATTCAAGTTTTGAATGTGAACATATATGTGAATTATGAATCAGTGTGTGAAAACAAGTACAATTTGAAGATATGTATATGAATTCAATGGGGTTATTGAAAATGTGGATGTAAGTGTGGATGCGTATATATATTTATCTTTTATTTTAGGTTTTCTATGTTAAAAAATTCTTGTTGTAAGTTGAAAGCATAATGGATCCTATTGTTTACTAGAATATCAAGTTCTACATCTTGATGAACAACGAGATAGTAGGTTCGTAGACCTTTCATAAAAAACACATACTTTTATGTTGGTTATTTTCCAAAAGCCAACATAGAAATACTGTGACATCGGTTTTGTGACATCAAACTAACATTATAGAACAATCTTATCAGTTAACTAATAAGCCATCCTACTATGCCTTGTTATGGCTAAAAATGATGTTGGACATATGTGATGTCAGCTAACTTAGAAAATTGACAATACTAATAAATTTCAATAATTCAACATTTTACTACGTCAATTTGACAAGAAATCAACATTATAATGTCTTTGTGACATCGATTTTTCATATGAAACCAATGTGACAGACCCCTAATTAGACAAATTTTTATGTGATGCAAGTTTTATGTTCCAATTTCTGTTACCCTAGATGTCAATTTTGAGAACCACCACTGTGATACCTTGTCAATTTTGCCTTCTTTCATAAATTGATGTCATAGCTACCGATCTACAACGTCTCTCACCTAAGTGTTTCCTCCAAACTAAAGTTACATGTTTTAGTTAGTCGACATCAAAATGCCAACTATGCACTAGTAGTAGGGAGAACAAGGTAGTCCTCACATGAAATTTTGTGAGTACTTTAATAAAGAAGATGTTTAATTATGGACGAGTGAAGTCCACTTCACACATGGGGTTAGAAATAAACATCATATACTCAAAGGAAATAAAATCATATAAGAAGCAAGAAGAGAAAGAGTTGGAGAGAACAATCTAGTAATCTGATAGTAAGTCGGTCTATGTAAATCCATGCTTTGATTGATAAAGCATGGAAATATTAGAAGAAATCTATGATATATAATTTATGTTTAACATGATATATTTTACATACTATTTTGCATATGTAGATACACTCTGGAACACCCCTAAAGAGGATATTCATTGACTATGAGGCATATAATCATAAAATATGGCATTCTGGTTGTAAGCATAGGGTGAGTCTCAAATATCCACATGAAGGAATTGATTTATTACTGAAATCTAAAAGAAAATGATTCTTTTGTTGTTACTTAGCAACAATAATTTGCTACTACCCCAATGACACTTAAGGATAGAACATTTTTACCCATTTATTAGAGTGCCCAATCCATTTTACTCACATATTTGGATCACATATTCATGAAGTGCATTGTAATATTATTTTATATCTATGTGAGACTATATTACATGGTGTATTCAATCAACTAGGATTATATAGTTAATGTTAATTACTTCCAAATGTAATCACTTGATGTCTTCACCTAGTGTTTTACCCATGGAGAGAAATCTCATAAACATATATCTCAACCATCACATATAAAAATAATAGAAAACAATGCAAAAGATATTGGATTTACTAGTATCTTATAAGGAGAAAAGAGAATTGCATATTAGCATTTAAATTAGAAAAAAATAAGAACTCAAAAAATGAGTCCACCTGAGAACAAATAAAGCATAGAATGTGTCCAACCAACTAGGATCAACAACCTATTATGAAGGGGGAAGGTATTAGGAATCCCCACATTGCCAAAATATCAATATTGCTACTCATATTCTCTAATTCTTAAAAATTGATGTTGTTATTTGATTAACAATAATAAATCAAGAAACAAAGAAACACAATGTAGGTTTGTGAATCTATAGGGAATACATATGATTGTGGATTTTCTGTTATCATCCCTAAAGAAGGCAATTTTATAATAATGAGATCCAAATCATATCAAAATATCCTACAGTGAAGATCTATACTATGCTATTGGGATGAAATGTGAGAAATAGAAAGGGACATGGAGAGAAATTCAATCTTGAGAAACAAATTCTTTATTTTGAGTAAATCAAGAAATACATGTAGAGATTAATTAGATTACATGAAAGTTGATCTTGATGTGCAACTATAGTTGAAGAGAAACTAGATAAGTAGAGAAATTCCTACTTTGATTTTTCCTGATAGTTATCATTGAATGATAAGCTGTAGAATGAGAATTTCTAAATGAATGAGCAGTTCTAGACAGTAATTCTGTTAAATAAATGGTCAAAGCAAGTAGTTCTAACCGTTATAGATGATAGTTAAACCAAGTCACTTTGTTGCCTCCTTACCGTCTTGGAAGGACTCATATGTAGGAGAATCTATTTGTTCTATAAGATGGATCTTCTAGTCACTTGGGCAACTGAAAATTAAAAGAGAAGGATAGTTTGTTCTCTAGGTTTAGGAGTGTTGAAAGAAGAAATTGTGGATGGTTGAGAACCGGTGTATTTGTGGTAGTGAATTAGGGTTAGGGGTCAAATATTATGAAGTGAAGTCTCTGGAATAGGCCAACACAACACTATGTTATAGAGCACACCATATGATGAATGCACAAACTTCGCCACATGGCACCTTGACGAAATGCTTAATTTTTTCAACTGTTCCTATCTAGAAAATAAAAGCTTTTGTATCTAACTTACTAAAAGATTAGCGAGATATATAGAATATAAAATTGATTGAATAATAGGATTAAGATATGAGATGAATACAACTCAATCAAAAAAAGGAAGGAAGAGGAGAGATAAAACTTGGGGTCCAAGTCTTAACTTTTTATTTAAAATATTTTCCATTAAAAAATGATAAAAAGAGTCACTTGAATTTCTCATGGGATTCAGATTGAATATTATACTTAGAATAATTCAATTCGAAATCAATTGAACAAAGCTTTTTAAAAAATCAACTAAAGGACAAATAGTAGTTATTCTTTGTTTCTCTTGTTTTATTTCTGGTAACCAAACCCAAGCCAGTCTCATTTTTCAGACATTCAAGACTTCAAAATGAAATATTGATTTCTAGTGACATAGGGGTTCCTAACACCTTCCTCGAAAAATACAAGTTTACTGATCTGGGTCTCTCTGGCCATGTTTTCCACATCTTATCCATCCTTAGGTGGAGTCATCTTCAGTCTTTTTTTGTTGTACTATTGATTTAAATGCCCAACTACAACTTTTTTTATTTTCTTGTAAATAAAATGGCAACTTTGAAATTCCTTATCTTTATTTTTTTAGTTTTATAAGGACTGGTGAGATTATCTTTCACATTTTTTCTCATTCAGGTAAAAGAATGACACCCATATTTTTGCTTCTATAGTAATCCTAGAGCAATGGAAAATCCTAATACTAATTTAAAGATTTGCTAGTTTCATTCCATATTTTTTGGTAAGTAATAACTAATTATATTGAAATAAATCTGGATAATTCAAAAATGTGTTTTGTGTACATATTTGAAATTAAGCTTAAAAGGGGATAAAATGATATAGAGTAGTTTTTCTCATGCACGTACGAAAACATTTTAGACTAAAAAATGTATGGATCAATTGACAAAATTGTTACATTGATCTGTTTGTGGTTTAGATTGACTTAATGGGCCAATAGAAGGCTACTATGAACCAAAGTAGGCTACATTACCCCACCCCCCAATTTTGACTGAAGGAATGCCACTTTGATCAACGCATGGTGCTTTTATTGGACTCCTTTGAGCACAATAAGTGTGCTTTGATCGAAATTCTTCGAATCCTTCCCTAGATTGATGCAAAAATGCAACTTTGATCACGCTTTGAAGGAATGCCACTTTGATCATGCTTTGACGTTGACTTTTGGACCAATGGCTGTTGTGCGTATTTTGGACACTATCATGATGCCAATCATGAAAACATTGATATAATTTTATAAACTCATTGAAATGTGATGAAATTTAGAACATAGTCTTATGATATTGATAATTAACTAGTTAAGGGCCTAAATTTATGAGTGTGATATTTAGAGACATTTTATAGCAAAAAAGGGAGAACACAAAGAGTAATGAAAAAATAGTTGAACTTAGCTAAGATCCTTTTAAGGAAACCTTTATTCGTCAACTCCTCTTCTATTCTTTATATTTTCATTGGGAGAAACCAATTTTATGGGATAATTGAGATTATTTATTCCTTTTCTTCTCTTCTCCTTGATCCACATTAGGCTACCTCAGAATTTGTCTTCTATATCTAGGTCCCACAAAACTAGATTTGGGATGTATAGCAAGAATAAAGCTAGAGATGAGTGAAAACCACTAATCTACCATAACCCTATAGAAATCAAGAAAAATATTGAAGAATTTAGTATGATATGTCTTAATGGTTTAGTACTTTGAAAATGAAATCCCTGATTTCAGAACTTTGATGTATAATTGAATGTGTTAGCCAACTTTTAATAGATTCTAGTCACACATAGATTCAGATTTCTTGCATGAGACAATATCATTAGAGGCACATGCATACTGAGGTTTGCCCTAATTGTACATTAATAGAATATATGCTGGAAAATATGATTAAATTTCTTGGTTTATTCTAAACATGTATTGAGATGATTATGGCATAGATCATATTCATTTTTTTGTATATACTCACTTTAGTTAGTCTAAGAGGATGTACACTACTAAAAGTTAGTAGCTCAGTTACAAAATCCTTGCATAGAAAATGTGAATTATTATTTTAATATTAGTGGAATTAAAACCAAAATGTCATTACAGATTCCCTGAACACCACTTAATCAATCATAGTTGATGTGCACTATGAAAGTATAAATAGGCATATTGACTAACGTGGTCCTTGATGACGTAGCTAGAGCATACCAAATAGTTACAAGGAGCCACTCCCAGCAAATACATTCTCCTTAACAAAATTTTATTTCTAATATTAAGCAAAGACTATGATTGTTCCAACATTATTCAATTGACTAAGTTACTACTTAGTGAGTCACCCCTTGAGGAATCATTGACATTGGTTGTTAAGCGAGAGTTTTTTACTCTCCTCTAAGTACCCATGTTAAGAAGAGTAATCAGCTTATCCATCCAGCTGATGTAGTTGTTCACTCAAGACGTAGCAAGTCTCATTACAAGATGGGTAGCTAGTTTAGCAGAATGTGGTCCACGAGATAGAAAAAATAATAACAGAACAATGAATTTGATTCTATCATTTACTAATTGCAATCATTATTGGTACATCACATATGTGATTTGCACTTTTTTGCTACATTTTTTTATTTCCCTACATGTAATTCAATCAATCAATCAATCAATCAATCAATCAATCAATCATATATAGATTATCCTATAAATTTGGCATATTTACATGCAATGAGCCAATATATCACACTCTATTGCAATAAATTTTAAAGTATAGGTTCAACCCCAATAGGAAGATCCTTAAATCAATTTGTCAACAGGACTAATTGACAGAGGTTTCTTGAGAGTACTATATAGAATGGTACTAGTTAGTATATTATTGTTCGAGTACTAGGAATGTATGAGTCAGGATGAGAGAATCTTTCTAGAAATATTTACATTATGCATATTATATGTTAGAACTAGATTTCCTTCTATTCTAGTTATGTTGTACAAGTTAAACTCATTTTGAAATTACTTCTAGCATATCTCAATGTTGTTCCATAAGATAGAAGTGCTTTCATATATTCTGATATGCTTAAAGAAAAGAAAAAGATACATTAAGTTTAATTTTCAATTAGTAGTTGAAAGAGAATAGTTAGTCTAGTCTCAACCTTGATGGACTTGCAACCTAGACAGTGGGTTCAGGCAGCTTCACCTTTTATAACGAGTCTTTTCCTAGAAGGCATGTTGAAAATAGAGGTGACAATGTCTTGCAAGGGGTTCCTTTCAATGTGGGTTTGATTCTTAATTCTTTTGAAGCCTAAGATGGATTACTATAATGATTTACCATACTCTGAACTATAGTTGGGCTGCTCATGTAGAGCCAGACATGCTCAACTAGTACAAGAGACTAGTCTCTTACAAAGACTAATCAAAATCACTAATGGTAATCTCGTACATCCCATGATTTTAGGCCTTAGATAAAATGATCTCAAAAGAGGAATTATTGGACTATCCATATCACCAAGGCATCCCTCCTTTTCAAGTAGTCGAACAATAGGTACTCTATGCTTAAGCATGCTCGATCCAGAATAGTACTAGGATGGGTGACCTATTTGGAAGTTGATCTGAGTTGTGTGTGACTGAGGACAAAGCACACAACTAAGTTCTGTGGTGATCTGTGGGGTCATTCATCATTTCCCAAATTCTACTAGAGCCTCAGACAACAGGCCCATGAATTACAAATGGTATTAGAGCCAATTCCCTCTAGAAGGTGAGGCCCACATGGGCATGTGTCTTGCCATTCTATAGCTACGCGGTCCAAGCACATTGGAATGGCTATTTTTGAGATGAGATGGAGTCTCCCTTGCTTTGTTAACTATGAATGTATTGTGTGTACATGGACCATTCTGAGTTTGTATTGATATAGGAAAAAGGTTATTTGTCCGTATAGTTGAGCCTTAATGAGGACATCATGAGTCTCATGGGGGAGATTAATCCATCTCATGATTTGAGAACTCTGATAAATGATCTCAAAAAAAGAATGATTGGACTACCCATATCACTAAGGTGTGCCTCTTTTTTAGTTATCCCATCAATAGGCACTATATGGGTAAGGTGCTCGGCCCAAATTATAACTAGAGCATGTAACCTATTAGGAAGTTGATCTCGGGCTATGCATGAGTGAGGGAAAATCATACAACCCCAAAATGGTAGTTTTTGGGGTCAATTGTCATTCTTGAAACTCTACTAGAACCTCAAGTGGTTGGTCCAGGCATTGCATAATCCAAGTGATAGAAAACCTACAAGGAGCACCCTCATACGATCTAAGAAAAGGATATGAGTTCTTCCATGTGGTGATCTACTTTATTTTTTAGATCATGTGGTGTGCATGAATGGCTAGGGGTTTGTCAGGGTGATTATGGGTGTTGGAATTCTCCATCGGCCTATGAAGTCTTGGTAACTAGTCAAGTTTGAAATAAATGTAAGAAGCCAAAGTAGTCCCGATGGAGCACTCTCTTTGAGAGCTAGAGCCTTTACCTCATTTATAGAATAAGCTTGTTCACTCCTTATGCATTTTTGTAACACAAGATATGCTCGGTATATATTACAATACTTGCCATAGTGATAAATTTTATGTTCTCAATAAACTATTTAACAATCCATATTTGTTTATAGCTTCTTGCTCCTAAATTTCTCTATTGTTCTTGCCTATGTGCGTTGTAAACTTTCTATCAACATGTGTTTTCATATTACAATATTTGGGGCAACTAAAGGATTTGACACAGTCCTCTGCTTGATATCAAATAGAACTGATGACATTTGAATTTGAGAACTAGACTGCCTAAAATTCTCCTATACGTGAGATGGAATCCATCTTGAAGGTGATGATAGAGAGACATCTCCGACATGATTGTCTTTCCTCTATTTAATTAATTGATTTATTTATTTTGTTCATTATTTGTGGCGTGCAAGGGCTAGCTCCAATGGCGGAGCCCGGATTTTAATGTGGGTGAGGCACATTAAAATTCATGTTTTCTAATATATAGTATAAACATCCTCATCAAGGATAAGTTGTGATCCTATTGAAACCACAATATTTTTGTAACATACTGAAACCAAGGAATTAATCTTATTCTAGGGTTAATAGCTTAGAACCCTTAGTTCTTGGAGGTTTAGGCAAACATGGATTAAAATATATTCTTTGGTGACCTTGAATATAAAATGCATGCATAAGTCTCATTAAAACGTAAAATTTAAACTAATATTACCCAATACCTTCACATTAATCATAAAAGCAATAAAAGGAATATAAGATATGTGCTTAAAAGGCAAAATATTCATATTTAAGGATAATGAGTTATAATTTCACAAAATATGAAATATATAATCCTATGTGGGATAATGATAATATAGATTAGTTCTAGATCCTTCCTATGCCTTAGGGTGCAAGGAAGAGAAAAAGGGAATATAAGATAATGCTTAAAATGGGAATAATGAGATATTGGTTTATTAATGGGAGAAATAATAGAAATAATGAATAATATGTTAAAAGGAAATTTTTTTTGGATAACAATAACCTCAAATTCGTTTCCTTGAGATATGCCTTGGCTTGGAGGCCAAGTTTCACTAATTTAAAATAATAATAACTATATCTATTCCATTTAGAAAAGAAAAGGGTATTTTTCCTTACAAATATTAAAATAAAATATTTAATGACTCTAAAAGTGGAAAATAATTTTAGATTTGTAATATACATAATAAAATATGCCTTTGGGTGAAATTTCACTCAATTTAGAGAAATTTGTTTAAAAGATGAAATTAGGAGAGAGAAAGTACGAAGAACATTCAAAATATTAAATAATTATAAAAATAAATCCAAAATCTAAAATTGATGGAAAATATGTAATCAACATGTTAAATATGACTCGTGGGTCAAGTTTTATAATTTTTGGATAATCCTAATATCATTAATGATGGAGGAAAGAGAAAATAGTAATTAATTTATTTGACATATTAAAAGTTGTCAAAAGGCAAATATAACTTTATATTCGGATTCTAAATATCAAATTTAGCCTCTCTGCAAAATTGTAGCAAATTTGGAATTCGTTTAAGCCCTCAAATGAAGAGAGATAAATTCATTTAATATCACATGAAATTGATTTCGAATTGGATAAGATTTTCCTTATTTGATCTGGCGCGTGGATCGTGACCGTTGGATTTTGATCCGACGATCCGTAGATCGTCTCCTACCCACGGTCGGCCTTCTATAGTGCTGCCGGGTGGGGTGCTCAGAGATTTCCTTTTTTCTCGGTATATATATGTCCTTTTTCCGTGATTCCTTTTGCATTGAATTCGTGGAGGAGTCCCGCACCCAATGAACTCTTACATGAATTCTAATTCTTCGGATCCAAGAAATGCCCAATGTTGGCCTCATAGCTCTCCCACGGCCAAAGGGGTTTCAACCTAAAGCTCTACCCTATATATAGGGGACTTCACCCCCGGTTCCGCGACACCATACCCTAATCTTCCCTAGTTTCAATTCCTTCATTGCTCGCTCATATCACTGTCGGTGGCCGGAGTTGTGCTTGTTGCTTGCGTCTGCCTGTTCTTCCCCAAATTGGCGTCACCGATCCAATTGTTTGCCCCGGTGAGTTCGTATGACCTTGTTCCCTCTTTTTGCATTGTTAGTTTCGACTTTGATCGTGTATCCAAGTTTTACCCAAATTCTTAGCAAGCTCTTGCTTGCTCAGTTTTCACACAGCAGAGGGTCTACGAGGAAGAAGATGGGACTGGGTAAATTACTTAATCGCCCTGACACTGGATCCTTGGTATGGTTTTGACATCGGGAGCAAAAACGTCTTTACACCGTATTGTCTTTTGTTTGGGCGAGTCAAGGCTATGCCTTTGACCCCTGACTTGGCCAAGTCTGATTGGGCCAAGTCAGCGGATTGGCCCACTCTCTTTCCCTCTCTCTTTATTGCTTATTTGGCAATTTTTGAGTTTCTGATTGGTCGAGCTTTGAAAACACATAACTAATTATTTACTAATCAGAAAAATATAAATAAATACTCATTGAATTCAGAAAAATGCAAGCTTTCTTTTGGTATGGTATTTTCGCCTGAATACAATATTTAATGATGAGTAATTTTAATAGATCTAATTAATAAGTTAATAATTTGTAAAATTCATATCTAGTAAACCCTAGGGCCAAAATTAAAAGTAAAATATGTTATAGACTTAGAAAAGTATGATCTATCTAATAAAAACAAATTGGATGCTTGGTTTTGAGTTTTTCGAAAAAGTATTTTTGAGGATGATTTAATTAACTAAAAATACAAAAACTAACCCTAAAAGTCAATATCTTCAAAATACTTAATAATATATGTTATTTTGATCAGAAAACCCTAATTAACACAATGGTGATGTTTTTGAGACCTAAATCGGTGGTTTGTAGAAAAGTTGACAACTTTAGGGTTTTGAGTTTTTAATGAATGCATATAATGCTAATACATGTATATGGTTATTATAATAGGACAAGTGGACTCTAATCTTGCTTAGGTTTTTGAAGAGTGTTTTGAGTAAGAGGTATGTTAGCATCTCCTATTTTTCTTTATTGAGATATAACCTAAATTGTCTTTCTCTTGGTCCTATGGACAATAACCTAAAAACCATATCTTTTCCTCTTGAATATTATGCTTCATGTGAAGTACCTTACTTGTTGTTGATCTTGTGATCATGATATCTTCTATGACTTTCTTTTGTAATCTTTATTATGACTTGTTAATTATGGAACTCAATTTGTTGTTATATGCCCACTTTGAGGTGGTTGATATTGATGATCACTTATGTGGTGATTAAATTTTAAAATCTGACTATACCTTTTTACTTGCCTCATTATTAAGCATGTTGTGTGACTCAGTAGCCCTAGAGTAATATAATTTGCATTGGTTTTGGGTTATGTGCCCTTAAAGTTTATTTTGGGATGGTGGTTATGTGCCCCATACCCGGGTTTCATCTTTATGGGGGTTGACCCAAATTTTTATATATTGGGAGTTTGGTTATGTGCCATTCTCTATCAGGTTTCAACTTTATGAGGGTTGGCCGCCAATTGTTATTTATGCTGTTCTAGTGCCATGTTTATCTCACCTACATGCAGGTTGTTATGGGTTTTGTGCCCTAAAATCTTTATGAGTGCTTTTGTGGCACCACTTTTATTTTTAATGGCAAGTATCCCTTTTATCATATGTTTGTGATTCTTTCCTTTTATGCCCAATTGGGTAGTTATTATCTTTTTGCATGGGAAGCCTTCTCTACTTATTGTATTTTTTTTCTTAAAATATAATGCTCAATTTCTTTTTAGCATGCTCATACCAACGTTTTGCTGATATCCTCTTCTCTTTTTCTTTTGTGGGGTACGCTTCCAACCCCATGTGCTGGACAAGGAGGAGGTGATCTAAGAGGACCTGGACCACAACAAGGATAGTTGACTTCTTGGGAGACCTTGCTTGAAGTTGTTAGGTGATCCTCAACTAGTTCAACATATGATATTAGTTTTCCTTTGTGTCACCCTGCGAGGTGAAAGTTTAGTATGATAAGTTGCTTTGTAATGGTTAGATATATCTTCAATTCCGCTGCTACTTTGTGTTATGATACAATCATGTTTAAATAAATTTGGTTTCATCCCCTTTTGAGGAAAAAAATTTTTGGTGGATGTTGCCCTCTTTATTTTTGGTAGGGAGTGGATCCCTATGGGATTCCCACTCCTTACAGTTTTCTAATATATAGTATAAACATCCTCATCAACATCACATATTTAGAATGTTTGCATAATAATTCATGTTTTAAGATTTTTGGAGAAATCGCTTTCAACATAGGCCATCAAAAAATCATTGAAACATCATGCTTTAAAACTGTATGCTTTTATATGATGCATAATACCAGCAACTTGGTGTCTAACTCTAGGATTGTATATTATATTCTCTACTTTTAAGTCATGCCCGTCATTACCAAATTGAGACTCAAGAAATTACAGTAATGTTATCCACTTCACTACTAGTGCTACTTCATGTAGCGCTAACTAATGATTTAATAGATAAGCTGTTCTTGTTTAAGAATTTGTTCATCTTTGATTGATTCCTATTTAAATGAACATCACAACAATGAATGGTAGATTAATATAAACAAACAATTACTTATAGTTGAAATAATTAAAAAAGAATACACACATAAAGATTAATATTAAATTTGGTAGGAAGGAATGTGTCTTTCAGTGCTCACAGAAATTGTTATTGAATAATGAGGGATATTAGATGATGTCGTAGTCACTATTCATATGTGACAACATGTATGTGAAAACTGGTTTTTGAATTTCACAAAAATGACCAACTCTTGTTCGTAGTAGAGCTCAGATTCTGGTCATTTTAATCAGTAATTTTCTATCTAAAGAAAGAAAAACAATTGCATAAATTTCATATAATCCTGATTGATCAAAAAGAAAAAGATAAATTTTCCGAACCGTTTCATAGAAAGATGAGACAAAATCAGTACAAGAAATAAAGAGAAGAAGGATTAGATTGATAATCGGTAACGAGAAAAAAAACCAAAGACAGCGGAGCACGCTGCCTGTCATCGAACAAACAAGTTAAAAGAAAACAAACTTTTGAACGAGTAGAGATAGGTACAACTTATAAGAAGCAGAGAAGTACATCGTATCTGCTTTCTGCTCCTGCTTTAATGTGGAAAAGCATATAAATCTTGGTGAATGTATCAAATAACGTACAGCTTGCAGTTTAGCTTAGCACCAGAAATCAAGATGACTCACAGGGCGCAAACCATCCAGCGCAGCGACACTCATGCACCTTTTCTGCGGTTTAGTCTAACAGTCTGACGCCTTCACTCTTGACGATGAACATTGTTTAAGGCAAAGCCATTTTGATAAAGTAGGACAAGCATACAGTCTTTACCTCGGAAAATTTTTGGGAAACCGTTGCTTTTGTAAACTTAGTCAAACACAGACTGGGGTCGTTGGTGCCAAAACGGAAACGAATTTCATCACTTTATCTGAACTTTTCAAACCAATAATCTACTAATTAGTTGTTTAATTTTCAAAATGGGGGTGAGGCATGTGCCTCAGGTCCGCCACTGGCTAGCCCTATTAGTTAATGGTACCATACATGAGATTATGGGTTCAAATTCCCTTGGAGATTGATTTGAAGGGAAAATCTACTACCAGACGCATCATATAGGACTAGCCTAAAACCATATGTTATTGAGTGTGGCATGCGTCTGCCATGGGTTTACTCTAGCGGGACGTATCTAAAGTAATGAAACATGGGAGGGGTTTCTCAAGATAAAAATCACTTGTTGCAGGTACGTAGTACTGTAGGTTTGTAACTTACGAGAAAAATATTTTACATTGCATAATTGCTAATACCTTCTCTCAGCACGCAAATCCTCGGAGCCGGGTATTTGTCACCTAGTTATATCTTGGCGGCCAAGCCATTAACCCTGTGGCTAATGATAGATACGGTGGATTTTTTTTTTAAAGTTAGAAGGAGACTTAGTTTCTAGTGTGACTTAAGCCTAATATAGTACAACTAGTATATGTGAGAGAGAGGTAGCTTTGTCTCTAGTGCAAATGAGAAAGAAGTTTTATCTCACATTGCTCACTCCTATAACTTTTGTGGTCCTTATATGTAGGATCACGTTGGACACTAGTGTCCAAGGGTCCTAGGAGAAGAGTATACTCACCTCTTTGGTGGGTATGGTGACCACAATACACATGCGCGTGTCACGCCGCGCCACACCTCGCCTTACCTGCCCAGGTCGGGCACGTGCTTGTGGCTTGTGGATTGTTTATTTCCTAATCAGATTTATTACTCATAACTGGAAAGTGTCACTTTTACGGAATTTTTCGCAATGTGTACAAGAGCAACCGAGTGGTCGCTGTCTTAACAAGAATAAGATTACTGGGACATGTAAGGCTATAAATAACGCTATGGTCATTAGGGTTAAACACATCTTTCGAACACACACTTGTTAGCCATTCGAGTACGTGTTTGCAAACCCTAAAGCCGAAGTCTTTTACCGCCGTCGCTTCCGTGGAGTTACGTGGAGATCTTCTCATGGATGTAGCAAGTTCGTTCATCCTCTTCCTTCAAAGGTGCAACCCGTCAGGCGGTGGTTTCTGCGGTTGCTGAGCTGCACTGGTAGTGCAACTAGATCATCTGTATCGTTCGTCGACAACACGAACGAGACGTCTATTCTTCAGGTTTGTGACCGGGTCGACTAGGAGAACGACGCCTGTCCAGAAGGATTGCAAGACGTTGTTTTTTTAAGTATATCAACGAACGACCTGGTTTGGTTCCTGATCTTATTTATTTTTATTCTCTTACATTGGTTTATTCTACGTTTCTTATCTGGATCGGCCTAAAATGTTAACTTAATTGTACCTGTCACTGTTGCATGTAACGACGTAATTCAAAATTAATAACAATTTTATAGAAATCATAATCTGTCGTTAGTTAACTATGGCTAGTTGTGGCATGAAAATTGATATGTCTAGTATGCCTAAAAAAATTACCGGAACTTATTTTGCTCATTGGCAAAGTAGGATGCAGATATGGCTTAACATGGTAGGATATGATCAGTATTTAGAAGAAGACGAATCCAAAGTAGATGAAACTATTTCTGATAATACTAATATAACTGCAACCGGGCTGAAGGGTGACAAGACATACCGATGGTTGATTCTACTTGTGTTAAATAAAAAATTGTATGACTCATACTCTAAGCCACCTGTTACTACATCTAAGGCTCTGTGTAAAGCATTAGAAAAGAAATACAATACTGAGAATCAGAGAATTGAAAAATATTGTGTTTTGAAATTTCTTAAGTTTCATATGTCTGGGGGTAAATATATTTTTGATCAAATACATTTTCAACTCTTGGTGCAAGAACTCGCTGATGCGGGCATGACACTTCCTAAAAAATTTGTTGCTATGTCAATCATTGAGAAATTCTCAAAATCTTGGGAGTTGTTTGGCATGACTCTTAAGCACCATAAATGAGACATGTCAATGAACGATCTCATGATGGACATTAATATCTTGGAATAGCATTTGAAAGAGAAGACTATCAAATTACCCACTGATGTTATTGTGACTGTTAACTTTACTACTGCCAAGAACAAGGATACGAAATCTAAGAATTCACTTAAACCTAAGACCAAGATCCAGAAGAAACTGAAGAACAAACCTTGATGGACTTGTGGACAGGTTGGCCACTGGAACAAGGATTGTCCTTCAAAAAAAGCCAAAAAAGCTGCTGCATCTACAACTGAGGAGGTTGTGGTCAACATGATGACTGCATCCTTGAACCACAATGATGGGTACATATATATAAAGCCTGAAGTTCTTTCTATTTTTGAACTCTATATTGGATTATAGACACTGGGGCTAGTGTGCATGTGTGTACTGAGAAGTCTCTGTTTGTGTCTTATCAGGCCTCTAAAGGTTGATCTCTGACTTTGGGCGATTCCAGCATTGTAGAAGTCAAAGTCGAAGGACGAGTGGACTTGAAGTTTCCTTCAAGAAAGGTTCTAACGCTTTATAGAATCGGACATGTTCCGTCAATATGATACAATATTATTAGTGACACAATTTTAGTTAGAGATGGTTTTAGAATAGATTGTGAATGTAATAAAGTTATTATTACTCACCTTCGAGATTCTTTATATTTTGACAAGGGGTATCTTTGTGATATGGAGAACTTGTTTAAGATTCTTGTAGAACCTATTTCAAATTCTATTTTATATTTGAATGATAGTAGTTATTTATGCTTGAATCTTGTATCATCTAATGTTTGGCATGCACGTTTGGGACATGTGAATGTTGGCTCAATGAAACGTACGATGAATCTGAATTTCATCTGCAAATCTAAAATTAGTAATAATTAATGTGAAATCTGTGTGCAAACTAAATTACCTAGGAAGCCTTTTCATTCTGTGAAAAGAAATTCAGAAATATTGGATTCAGTGCATACAAATATCTATGAATTTAATGTCATTGCTACAAGGGATCAAAAGCGTTATTTTATAACTTTTGTTGACGATGCTAGTAGATATTGTTATGTCTTTTTACTTATAAGTAAAGATGAGGCACTGGATAAAATTAAAATTTATAAGAAAGAAGTTGAAACTCAAACTGGCAAAGTACTTAAACAATTAAGGTTTGATAGAGGAGGAGAATGTTTTTAGAATTTTTCCAGTTACATGGTATAGTTCATGATGTTACTGCTCCGAATTCACCACAATCTAATGGGATAGTTGAATGTAAAAATCAAACCCTTATAGATATGGTAAATTCTTTACTCCAAACCACATGTCTACACAACTTCATGTGGAGGGATGCTTTGAATACGGCTTGCCATATTTTGAATAGAGTTCCCCACAAACATGTAGAGAGTAGTCCGTTTGAGTTATTGAGAGGAAGAAAATTGAGTCTAAAAGACCTTCGAGTGTGGGGGTTCTTTGCTAAGGTACTTGTCGCTGAACACAAAAGGAAGAAATTGGGACAGAAAACGGTTGATGCCATATTCTTAGGGTATGTAGAGACAAGTTATGCCTACAGATTCTTGATTCTAAAATCTAATGTCTCAAGCATTGAGGTCAATATAATTGTGGAATTACGTGATGCTACATCAGTTTAGGATGTGTTTCCCATGAAATCTGGTGTTCCCAATGAAGTATCTCATGAGGATTCATTCACTATAGGTTCCATTCCTGATCACATGGAAAGGATGAAAAATGTGGGAGGCGACTTAGAACAAGCTATTTCTGAATCTGATGATTCTGAAGAAATAGTTGAACCAAGGAGAAGTAAACGGTCTAGAACATCCAAGGACTTTGGAAGTGAGTTTCTCACTTATAATGTTGAGGATGATCCTGTAACTTTCAAACAAGCTATGGAATCTCCAGAAGCGAAGTTTTAGAAAGAAGTTGTTAATGATGAAATCCAATCAATTCTCTTGAATGGAACTTGGGAAGTGGTGGATTTGCCTCCTGATTGTTCTGCAGTTGGATGCAAGTGGATCTTTAAGAAGAAACTTAATGCAAATGAGACAATCAATAAGTACAAGGCTAGGTTAGTTGCTAAGGGTTACAAATAGAGGGAAGGAATAGATTATTTTGATACATATTTCCTTATTTCCCATATGACCGCAATCCGAGTGCTTATAGCATTGGCTTCCATTTATAATCTCTGTATCCATCAGATGGATGTGAAGACCGCGTTCTTACACGGTAATCTTCAAGAAGATATATATATGGAACAACATGAGGGATTTGTGGGTCATGGGAATGAGTCCAAAGTGTGTAAACTTGTTAAGTCATTATATGTCTTGAAACAAGCCCCTAAGCAATGGCATGAGAAGTTTTATTATGTGATATCATCGTTTGGTTTTATTTCTAATGAATTTGATAAGTGTCTCTACTATAAAATAGTCAATGATGGGTTCATTTTATTATGTGTATATGTTGATGATATCCTGCTTTTTGGTTCCGATATGAAAGTAGTAAATGAGACAGACATTCTTGTGTGGCAAGTTTTAGATGAAAGATATGTGTAACATCCTCACTTTCATAGCTAAAGTAAGCCTTTAACGTAGGGTTTTCTAGTAAAGGCATGTCAAGGGATGTAATGAACATAACCATGACTAGGTATGTAATTAAGTTCACAAAATGTGTAATACAAGCCATCTGATAAACCAATACACACATAATGACTTAAATGTGTATGATTGTAGTCATTTGTATATGAATTTAAATGAATTATTACTATGAACAATAATGTGACGAATATATAATATGATGAGTCCAGTTCATGGCTTGAGCCTTAGACCTAGCTTAGGTGTTCATGTTATGTAACTAAAGAAATATTGGTCACATGTGTAATTCATGAGATTCAATTGAGAAATTGTTTATTGAAGACTTATTTTCATGATTTGGAATACAATTAAGCTCATGGATCCTTTGAAATACTAAGGGATGGGCCATGTGCCCTAGAGCCCAATTCCATCCCTATGGGACCAATTAAGTTTTACAAATAGGTCCTTGGAGTACAAATTGAGAACTAAGTATTTCGTGGTCATAATGAATGCTCAAAATATTTTAAGTAGAATAATAATTAGAATATAAGATGGTGGGAGAAATTTCAGATGATTTTGATGTATATAGTGGCCTAGGTAATTAAATTAGTAATTATAATGTTTTATTTAAAAGACATGTTTGGAGTGTTTGTACAACTAGTTTTTACTTAAAATCTTTCTCATATGAAGTTTATGATAATATAGTATTTATCCCAAAATCTAAAGTCAAACTGAGCTATACAGTGGGCTGTATAAATATTTCTTATATTTGGAGTTTTATCAAAAAGATGACGAAAAAGAAAATAAAGGGGGGGGGGGGCGACTCCGGTCCATATCGAACTCAAGAGCCGCACCCAGCAGAATAGGGGGCGGAACAAAACCCCCACGAAAAGGGAGCCTTGCCCTTGATTTCAATCATGGAATGCTATAAAAGCCTTAGAATATATGAAGATAGGGTTAGACGAGTCCATAGCTAGGGTTTTAGCTCAAAGTTGTGAGGAAGAGAGAACCTGAGATGAAGAAGAAGAGGGGGCACCATTTCCGGATATTGTGGCGGCATGCCATGGGTGTTCCTTAATCTCGGCCGCCCAAGCCAAGGAGGTAGCATCACCCTTATTGATCGGGACAGGCTAGAGATGGGGCACCGTTTCCCTCGCGGTCGCGTGGCCTCAGACGCAAGATCGTCCTCACCGGAGGTGATGGGCTGGCGGCACTCTGTTTACTGAGTCTACGCACATAGAGACCAATCGAAAGGGATGCAGTTCCGGCCCTAGGTCTGGGATGCATGTGAGATGAGGGCCGCTGAATCAGATCTCGATGGTCGAGGTTGGCCTAGGTTAGGTAAACTTCTGAAATCCATATCTTGAGATTGAAAACTCATAATTTATCAAATAAGGTACTCATGGAAAGCTCTTCAAATGTACTATATTATAAAAATATCTTCAGAATATGATTTGGATGTTTATTATTTATTATATGTTGGGTAGCCAAAACTATATGATTTTGATGTTTTGTCAATTAAAAATAGCAAACGGCTTATAAGTTCATGAAAAGTTTACTGAATGTTTATCTCGGTATGCTTAACATGATTTGAAAGCCTGATCTTTATTATATGAAGTTTTATTAAGGTTTTTGAGTTAAAACCTAATAAGGGTATTTTGGGTATTTTGCCCATTATCTGATTATGAAATGACTTGATATTTTAATACATGATCTTATACATTGTATGATTATTTTTTGAAAGTTTTGATGGAATTTCATATATAATTGGATTCATATTTAGTTTTTGGCCTAAGTGGTAATTATGGGAGATGATTCATGAGTATTTGTGAGGCAACATGTATTTTATGTGCCTATTTAGTTTGGAAAATTATTATAATTATATTTTCATCTGATTTTATAAATGAGTTAGTAAGAGTATTATGTGTGTGTATGTATGGAGTTTACTCTTGGTATATGAGGTATATACTTATATATTAGTGTATATGCTATTTTTTGTATAATGAATATATTAGTATGTGTATGCCAGATAATGTGTGAATCAAGTTTAATTCAATGTTTAAACATGAAGCATGCTTTAAATCATAGTTAGTCCTAGTTAAATATTATTCCTGATTCAGTCTAGGAGATTAGGATGATGGGGTTTGAGATTTAGAAACGAAGAGAGGAGATTACACATGAACTTATACAATTTTGTTGATGACTAGGTATATATGTTGTGAATCAAGGAAACAAGGCTACATCAAGAACATCTTCAATATAAAGGTAAGTGGTCCATGCCCATGAGTATTCTTATTTTAGGCTCAGTATGTTTACATTAGACTTTAATGGTTTATGTGGTTCAATGTTCTAAGATTTTTAATGTAAAGTTATATAAGTAAGATCTTCCTCATACTTCTATGATTACATAAGTTCATGTGCTCACAGAAGATGGCTAGGAGAAAAGAAGAAGGATGAGATCCTGATTTTTAATCACATTGAGAGGGATATTAAATCCTTGTATCTTGTTAGAAACCTTGTTGAAATTCCCTTAATTGTTAAAAGGAATTGGAACCTCTTGTAAACCTATTTCTCACATGTGAGAATAGGATCCTTGGGTTGGGTAGGTTCAAGAATGCATGATCCTCTGTAATCTTTGTGCCCAATTTTTGGGTTTCGGAATATAGTTACAAACAGTTCCGATAAGTTCATGTGCTCAAAATCTCAAATAGAGATATGTTTCTCAAAATGGTTGTGATTCATGTACCAGGTCCATGAGAGAGTTAAAGAGCCATGTTTCTATAAGGTTTCTTAGAAATGATTTAAATTTATGAACAAAGCTTCAAGATGAAATAGCCATACTTAGCTGATGATTTGGGATACTTTTATTGAGCTTTAAAGTATAATTATGCTATTACGATTTCTCATATTTATAGATATAACGTTGTATTTAGATTCCAATTTGAAATATGAGATTAAGATGTCTTATATATGTAGAGAATCTAAGAGATAATAAGTTAATCAGATTTCTTATAAGGAGTAATATCTATAAGTTAACTATAATGTGAAAAATATAAGTTTTGAACATATTAAGATATGGTCCAATTTTCATAGTAGAGGTACTATTGGGATCAGAATAAATTGTAAAATGAGTTTAGAATAATATTATAAGATGACAATGCATTAAGTTATGATTAAGTTGCAAGACAATATTTTATAAGATTTCTATTTTGATAATTTAGGGTTTAATATGTAAGTTCATATGCAAACATTAAGGTTCAGGGTAATATCATATTTAATAAGAAGGATTGAACCATCTTGTCAGAATCCATATTTTAGACATGTTGTAATTAAGATACTTTCATAAACTTGACTTAAGCTACTTGGTATACTTAGTATTTCTATATTCATTTCAGATACTTTCTCCTAAGATATTAGACTCATTTATCACATAATTGGTATAAATGAAGTAAGTTTACCAAATCGGAGTTTTAGAATAAAGTTTACCCAGGTAATGAGAATACCATATTTATATTCAAACTTAAATTAATTAGTGCCTGAGTAGTCAGATATTGAATAAAGATACATGCTAAGGGTTATAGACTCAAACCCTATTATGTTGTAATTTGAGATACATATTCAAATTCAGTAATAGATTCAGTTTAGAATTTAAGAGCAGAAATTCAGATTCAGAATTCAGTACATGTTCAGTACTCAATTTCAGATAAGTTCAGATTTAGAGTTTAGTAAGACTAGACTTAAGATAATTAATTCAAAACCTTCACATAATACATTATATAATAAGTCCTCACCAGAGAGTCTCAGGACGATTCAGAGGGCGCACTGCGCCAAACACTGCGTGTAACATCCCTGACCTGGGTTATACTTTAACCCTAGGTGTTTTGATTAATAAATATGATTAAATGCGTAATATCATCTTGTGAAAAGTAATTAGGCCTCAAGAGGAACTTACGTTGCAATTCTTGTCCTGATTGAATAATGTTGAAGCAATGTTTGCTTGTTTTGGACTAAAGTGCAAATTACCCAAGTTGAGGGGTTTAAGTGTAAATTGTGCATGATAATATGTTTCTCATGTGTTGAAGCATCATGAGAGTAAAAATGATGCTGAGGTATGGCTTATGGAAGCCTGAATACAAAGAAAGAGCTGATAAAGCAATGTATGTGCATGAAAACCTAGTTTTGGTGTAATGCACAATTTACCCAAAACCCATGGTGCAATATATAAATTACCACTTCAATAAGGTCCCTAATTTTTATTGGCACCATGTAGAGCAAAGGAAATGAGAGGGGCGCCTCATTTGAATTAAGTTGGAGGAGAGAGAATCTTGATATTAAAATAATCAAGATTTAATCCTAATTGAAACCCTAATTCGATTTAGGGCAAAAATAAATGTATAAATTAAAGGTCCTTCAACCAAAATTAAAATGGTTGGATTCAGATGTGTGCGTACATCCTTGATCCTTGCAAGGACTATGAAAATATCCAAGGGAGTGAATAACTCACACACAATTTTATAAGAAAAAGAAATATCCACTCACAAATGGATATTAATATAATATGATTTGAGGTGCTTGATTTGATTTTCTTTAAATCATGGATAATTGAGAGGAATAAGAGGAAAACAAGATAGCCTCGTCCCTAAGGAGGTTTAGGGGTAAGAGGCGGCCATATTTTTGGGATTAAATGGATTTTTGCAAAGTATATTCTCTCTCATTGAATTTTTATAAAAGGACCTTTTACAAGCCAAATGAAAGGCTTTTTCGACCCCACTTCTTCTCCTTTCTTGGGAAACGACCAAGAGAGCTTGGGAGGGTCAGGAGGACGACCCCCAACCTGTTGGTAAGGTTCTTGATCCATTTCACCTTGATTCCATGGTGGAAATCGAAAATAAATTATGGATTTCTTCCTATTTCGATCTCCTCTTTAATTCTAACCATTCCTTTTCACTCAAACCTTGAGGACGAGCCTTGGAATGGTGAAAGGAGTTGCATCCACCATTGTTTCCATGTACATGGAGCTTTTGAGCTCAATTGTAGGCGGGTTTTATAACTTGAACACTTTATTTTGTTATTACATTCAATTCCTTATCAAATAATGATCATTTCCATATTTACAATAATCGATTTGGTTGATGGATGCAATCACCATGGAAACCACAGTAGTTTTCGTGAGTTTAGAGGTTGAATATGATAAGCACATGCCTCTCTAAATATCTAAGGCAAACAGTCTTGATTGAGTTGCTCAAACGGTTTCCCAAACCGTTTGGGAGCAAACAGTTTCAAACCATTTAGAAGCAAACAGTTTCACCAAAACGAATGAGACCAAACAGTTTCAGACCATTTGGTGGTGTTGACCAGGGTTGACCATTTGGAGATCTGTTGAAAATGATCTAGGGTAATGACCCATCAATTATGATTGGTTAGTTCCAATTGGTTCATGAGTTGAAGGTCAATCAATCACCAAAACCCTAATCGGGTTAAGTGCTGATTTCCAAAGTGATTAAGTTGGAAACTTGGGATGATTGACCCAAACGGTTTCAAAACCATTTGGGGATCACCCAAACGGTCTCAAGACCGTTTGGGGGTCACCCAAGACCGTTTGGAGGTCTAGGGTTGAGTATGGTTAAGCAATTGAAGATCCAAAGATACTAAGTTGGAGTATAATCAATTGCTGATTTGGTGATCAATCCAATGATCCAAACCCTAATTGGTTGACTTGGATTTTGATGTTGACATGGGAAAACGGTCTCAAGACCGTTTGGTGGTCATCCAAATGACCTCAAGACCGTTTCGGGTCAGGTCATGTTCAATTTGGATGATGGTTCAATGGTTTCAAAGTAACTAATCTTGCATTGATTAGTGTTGAAGGATCATAGTTTCCAAACCCTAATTCAATTGAATCAAACCCTAATTGATGACCAATTGAGGGTCAATTGAGGGTCAAATCAGTTGAAGGTTGACCTATTTAACTCAATTGAAGTATGAGGATAGGTCCAATTGATGACTGGTTCCATGAATTCGATGATTGAAGGAATCAACATTGAAAACCCCAATCCAATTTGATTGGTTGAGACCATATTTGGTCCATGCGGTTTTAAGGAGGTTTGGACCAAACGGTCTCAAGAACGTTTGAGTGCAAATGATCTCAAGACCTTTTGTAACCAAACGATCCCAAACCGGTTGAGCCCATGTGGTTTCAAAAAGTTGCTTTAGCAAACAGTTTCAAGTACTTGCTTTAGCAAACGGTCTCAAGCACCACCTTTACCAAACGGTTTCAAACCATTTGAACTTTGATATAGCAAGACCGTTTGGGGCTCAAGTAGTCAAAGTTGATTGAGGATTCAATTCGTTAATCCACTTGGACACCTATTGTAATTGAAGATTCAATTGGTCAATTCAATTGGATACCTTATGTAATGAAGGTCCACTGTGATTGAATCTCTTGAGAATCAAAGATCATGAATGATCCATTGATCCAATGATGATTAGTAATGATAATAAATGAAGGTACTAAGGTTGAAACCCTAATAGTACCTAATTGATTAGTTCCAATTAAGGGATGAACCCTAATTGCTTATAGGATCAATGACTTGGTACACTATGTTAATCATAGTTGTATGTACTTGATTGAAGGGATGATATGACCTTATCAAGTTGAGAAGATGTTAGCATGAATTCATACATGAATATGATTCATGTGGTGATTAAGGGTTATGATCCTTAAGTAAAGAGATTATGAAACCCTAATCATGAACATAAACCCTAATTGACAAGGCTATTGAACTCTAACCCTAATTGAGGGCAATTCCAAATAAAACCCTAATCTAGGGTAAGGATGTAGCCCTAATCTAGGGTAATGATATATGAAACTCTAATTTAAGGAAATGAGATGTAAAACCCTAATTGGGATGAATAGTGAATCTCTAATTATGGAAAATTGAATGAAATCCTAATAGAGATGAATAATAGACCCAAATTGTGGGTGACTATGGTGGAAGTCCTAATTAAGGATGATTCCATGTGAAACCCTAGTTGAGGGTGAATCTATGTGAAGTCATAATTAATGATGATTCCATGTGAAATCCTATTCTAGGGTTATGTCATAAGAAACCCTAAGTTAGAATGATGTATATGGAACATTGATGTGGTGATGTGATGTGAGAATCAAATTTAGGGTGATGTTATGTAATGATATGTGAAACCTTATTTGAGGGTGCTTCCATGTGAAACCCTAGTTGAGGGAGATTCCATGAGAAACCCTGATTAAGAACTAGCACCACATGATGTTCTAATGCTATGTTGTGATGAGAGGCCCTAAGAAGGGTGAAAGAATATGAGACTCTAATGTGAAGTCATAATACATAAATCCCTAATCCTGGGCACTATGACAATGAATCATAATCCTAATTTTAAATAAGGGTATAAGGAAACCCTAATGATGAGATAGAAGGAATGACCTTATAAAGGTGAAACATTTCATGTGGTTGATTATATGAAACTTAATTGTAAGCAATGTCTTTAGCATTAGACAAGTCCATATCATTAAAGATAGTTGGACAATTCTAATGTGTGGCCTATGCATTATATGCTAAAGGTGAGAGTTTAGTGATGTAATGTATTAAGAGGGGAAATACCTTAATACAAGATAAGTTGGTTAACTCAAGAGAGTCTAAAATGATGAGAAAGTGATACATCAAGATACGATAGTTATCACATTTAGCACTTCAGGGTTTATATACCTTGATGCACTTCAAATCCAATATAATTGGGTAAGAAACATATGAAGTGTGTTTTGCAACTATTACAATGAAATGTAATGAGTTGTTGCACTTTGATAAGTGTTAATTAATGTACCTTGAGAATGGGGTTAAGTCTAATTAATGAGTATGATATAGTCATACCATGATGAGGATGAGAAATGAACTCATACCTTGAATTGATGATCATTAATGCTATATGATGAGACTAAGGATCTTGAATAATTATTTATGATACCCTCGAATGCCCCAGAGGTATGGAATAATGAATTAAGTATTGGACATATAATGTAATCATGAAATCCTAATTAATGAGAAATGGGAAACCCTAACCCTAATTTGGGTAAAGGGAATGAGATACCCTATTTGATAGTAAACCCTAATTCCTGGTAAAGGAATAATGGTGTTACTATTGTATCACATGATGTGATGAATATCTTGTATGACTATTATCATGCCTAATAACCATACAGATATTATGAGATGATGAATATAGCTAGTTTTGAGCTGTGACATTTATATAATAAATGTTGATTGGCCTTTTGTGCCTTGATGTTGTTGTTGCTTAATAAAATTAGCAATGTGCATGGACTTTTATGAGTCATATGAGTAAGTTGTTACCTAGAAAGAGGTGACAAGATATTTCATGGCCTGGTGAGCCAGGTGTGATGCTTGTGTAACAAGTATCATGAATGCCTTGGTCAGATGACTTGAAGGTGATAGTTACCTAATAAATGGTAATGATGCTCAATGATGAGTTAAGGGTTTAAATACCCAGAACCATATGATTATGGTGATGAGAATGTGAAGGGATGAGAATTCCCAATTTGAAATGAGGGACTGAGTTCCCAAGGTCTTTGAAAGACTGATAAGTATCTGATGAAAGTAGTACATGTCTCTTTATATCATTGTTGTAATGAGTCTTGTTTGAGAACTTGGCTGATGCTAAAAGAATATGAATATGTACTTAATTAATCAAGTGAAATATGTTCATGTAGAAGCCCTGACCATAGATGCATCATCATCAGTAATATGGTGATGGTGAAACGGGTGCTCCGCGGAAAAACCCGGAACGCATATTTTGAATATGTGGGGGTGAATGGGCGAAAAACATCCTTACGTCCGGTGAAGAGATTTGAGGGAAGGTAAACATCAAACCTCTCAATCCTTCATGTCTCTGGGATGGATGCATCGCAAATCTCCCGATGATTGGGATAGATGTTGTACACATCTCCCAATGATATTAAATGTCGGGTTGAGGAGATAAACATTAAATCTCTCGATGTCCGATGAGAGTGCAGTTGACGCTGTAACTCTATAGCGAAGTTCCAGTATACCCTGGAAAGCTATCTTGAGCAGTTAACACAGTCCTGCTTGTTGTCCCGCACTGACCGGGATGTGTGAGGTCATGGGAATCCGGCTATTCCATAGACCTATGTAAGGTACTAATTTTGACTTCGCAGTGGTCGGTTGGAGTATGAGCGGTATACCTCATCTCCTCAGGGCATAAGTGTGTTTGTAAAATGAAATCATCCGTATAGAATGTTTGCTTAAGGATTGAATATGGAAATTCATTGGCTGATGTTACATTTCTGTTATATATCTATAGTTCATTGATGTTATTCATATCTGTTTGTATTCATTACAATTAGATGAATGAACTATGAGTCTACAATGAGTAGATGCAATGTTATCCTTGAAAAAGAGATTACTTCACTTTGTTCATACAAGTGACTTACCTACTGTTAATTAAATATATAAATCCTTCTGCTCAGTTTATTTTACTAAGCTGCTATAACAATGTTTTGACGGAGAGTTATATCTCCCGCTGGGGCAATTTACAATTGTCTCACCCCCGTGGGATCCAACGTTTTAGGTGGACGCGGACAAAGAGGCAGAATCCCATTGTAGGGAATGGACAACAATAGTAACAACAAGGACAGTAGTAATATCTCAGGTGGAGATACTGCCTGTCAAGTTATGTAGTTAGAAAGTCCTATGTGTCGTCTCTGTACTCTCAGGTCCTTAGAGTTTTTAGTCAGTGTTTTAATGAATCAATCTGAGGTTTTGGCTTGATGCCTCGAGATTCGTATGTTGTCTGTATATAATGTTTATAAGGAAGTTGATGAGTAGTCTCTGAAAAGAGATGGTACATGTTATGTATGTTTGAACCAGAATGTAAATGGTATACAATGGTTCTTGATGGAAAAGATTTCCTATGTGTGGATCTCTTTGCAAAAAGTTTTAATTTTAAGTGATTTTTAGTAATCCGCTGCAAATAATTCGCTTCCTCTTAAGTTAATCTTGTTTTTGTGAGTTGGATGCCACAAATTATTGGTATCAGAGCTCTAGGTTCACTGAGTCTACAGAGACATAGGACTAAGGTAGTAGAGTATGTTATGGTGTCATCCAGTGTATCTGATAGTGTTTTATGCTCGTATAAGAGAAGAAGAACTTAAAGATGACTGGGTTACATGAGGAGGTTGCTGCAGAAAGCAACAATGTTGCACCAAGAAGAGGTGCATGGGACCAGGCAAGAGAGACAATTGCCTGAGAATCCCCTAGCTGATCCAACTATAATAAGAAAATTCCTCTTTAAGTGTTAGTGTTGTAGAATTTAGAGCAACAATAATGAATATAGTGGATCAAGAATTGGCAGTGTAACCTAGATTACCAGCCTTAATGATGATGTTTTAGATATCAACAAGATTTGTAATCAGCATCTGCAGGTTGAAGCAAAAGGAAATGATGAATTTCTGGACTTAAATTGAGTCTGTGCTCAACCTTAGCCTGTTGAATCAATCTTTGAGGCAGAGTAAGCCTGAGGCAATGACTAATCCATGAATTATGACAAGTTAGACAAGATAATGTCATTCAAATATGTCATCCTATGAATTCCTGGATTAGCTGAGAAAGGAATTGATTGAACTTTCCTTGTTTAGTCCTGTGAGGACTTATGTTTTGCATAGTAAAACATTACAAATGTTTTATGTTGTTCTTACCTCTATAAGAAAAGATGAGGTATAGAAGAGATGCATGGATAAAATTCAGGGATGTTAAGCTTTATGCTTGTGATAATATGAAAAGAAGGAATATGATAGTATACAAAGTGCATACCACTTAATCTCAGTATTTATATACCCTGGCCAGGTATACAACTATTGATGATAAAGTGGGTATGGAAACTCTTAGATTGTTGTCTTTTTGATTGCTCTGATCAAGTAGTCATTCTGAGACAATCTAATGAGTAACATGAATCAGAAATACGAAATGAATAAATGTGTCATATCCTATGCATAAGAAAGAGAAGTCTGAGATAATCTCAGATGAGCATGTTGTATGAGGAACTAAAAGTGTACTCCTCAAAAGATAAGAATAAGAATAAGGGAGATGAACCATGTTCAATAATGTTGTAAGCATAATAAGGATCTTTCCCATAATGAGGAAATGGGAAATGTGATGAGATCATAAACATGCTAGATAATAATAAAGAAAGGGATAATGACATGTAATTATCCTTACAAATTCCTATGCTAAAGGTAAGGAAACTAGGATGAGACAAAGAGTAAATGGTTCATGAATAATTGGAAATACATGAATTAATAAGAGGAATATGAATCCTTATTTTCTTTCCTTTCAGGGACATGGCAATCAAGTGGGCTTAGGACACTTGATGTGCATAAGATAAATATGTTCACGCGATGGATACTTAGAAAAGTATCAGTTTATCTTGGACTTTAGTTCCAAGATAAGGACATATGTAATAATTAATGTTCCAAGATGAAAGGAAGATAAAAATGTGATGTGTTTTCAACACATGTGATGGATACCAATGTGAAAGATTCTGGTATCTGAGAATTATTAGATGGTTTAGGTTGTCTACCTGGAGTGGGCAACTATGAAATTAGTCTGATTATATAAAATTACATGAACATCATTTGTTAGGGGTTTATGCCTTGCATAAACATGATATTAATAAAGAATGTATGATGTCTCTCTAAACAAGAAAAGTGTTATTTGACACAAAGTTGACTCCATAGTCAATAATGAGGAACAATGGAGCATGTGCCTTGTGTGTTGATTCTATGAGAATCCTGTATGGAAACACTTTGTACTGATCAAAGTTTTATGGTGTCTCCATAATAAGGAGATGATATGTGAAGACTAGATAGTATGATGAATAAAATACATCTGTCTTCCTTTATCTGGGATTTCGAGGACGAAATCCTTGTTAGGGGTTTATAATTTGTAACATCCCTGACCTGGGTTATACTTTAACCCTAGGTGTTTTGATTAAGAAAGATGATTAAATGCTTAATCTCATCTTGTGAAAAGTAATTAGGCCTCAAAAGGAACTTATGTTGCAATTCTTATCCTATTTGAATAATGTTGAAGTAATGTTTGCTTGTTTTGGACTACAGTGCAAATTACCAAAGTTGAGGGGTTTAAGTGCAAATTGTTCATGATAATATGTTTCTCATGTTTTGAAGCATCATGAGAGTGAAAATGATGTTGAGGTATGGCTTATGGAAGCCTGAATACCAAGAAAGAGCTGATAAAGCAATGTATGTGCATGAAAACCTAGTTTTGGTGTAATGCACAATTTACCCAAAACCTATGGTGCAATATGTAAATTACCACGGCACCATGTAGAGAAAAGAAAATGAGAGGGGTGCCTCATTTGAATTAAGTTGGAGGAGAGAGAATATTGATATTAAAATAATCAAGATTTAATCCTAATTGAAACCCTAATTCGATTTAGGGCAAAAATAAATGTATTAATTAAAGGGCCTTCAACCAAAATTAAAATGGTTGGATTCAGATGTGTGTGGAAATCCTTGAGCCTTGAAAGGATCACGAAAATATCCAAGGGAGTGGATAACTCACACACAATTTTATAAGAAAAAGAAATATCCACTCACATATGGATATTAATATAATATGATTTGAGGTGCTTGATTTGATTTTCTTTAAATCATGGATAATTGAGAGTAATAAAAGGCAAACAAGATAGCCTCGTCCCTAAGGAATTTTAAGGGGAAGAGGATGCCATATTTTTGGGATTAAATGGATTTTTGCAAAGTATATTCTCTCTCATTGAATTTTTATAAAAGGATCTTTTACAAGCCAAATGAAAGGCTTTTTCGACCCCACTTCTTCTCCTTGCTTGGGAAACGACCAAGGGAGCTTGGTAGGGTCAGGAGGATGACCCCCAACCTGTTGGTAAGGTTCTTGATCCATTTCACCTTGATTCCATGGTGGAAATCGAAAATAAATTATGGATTTCTTCCTATTTCGATCTCCTCTTTAATTCTAACCATTCCTTTTCACTCAAACCTTGAGGACGAGCCTTGGAATGGTGAAAGGAGTTGCATCCACCATTGTTTCCGTGGACATGGAGCTTTGGAGCTCATTTTGAGGCGGGTTTTATAACTTGAACCCTTGATTTTGTTATTGCATTCAATTCCTTATCAAATAATGATCATTTCCATATTTACAATAATCGATTTGGTTGATGGATGCAATCACCATGGAAACCACAACAGGTTTCGTGATTTTAGAGGTTGAAGATGATAAGCACACACCTCTCTAAATATCTAAGGCAAACGGTCTTGATTGAGTTGCTCAAACGATTTTCCAAACCGTTTGGGAGCAAACGGTTTCAAACCGTTTAGAAGCAAACAGTTTCACCAAACCGCATGAGATCTAACAGTTTCAGACCGTTTGGTGGTGTTGACCAGGGTTGACCATTTGGATATCTTTTGAAAATGATCTAGGGTAATGACCCATAAATTATGATTGGTTAGTTCCAATTGGTTCACGAGTTGAAGGTCAATCAATCACCAAAACCCTAATCGGGTTAAGTGTTGATTTCCAAAGTGATTAAGTTGGAAACTTGGGATGATTGACCCAAACGGTTTCAAAACCATTTGGGGATCACCCAAACGGTCTCAAGACCATTTGGGGGTCACCCAAGACCATTTGGAGGTCTAGGGTTGAGTATGGTTAAGCAATTGAAGATCCAAAGATACTAAGTTGGAGTATAATCAATTGCTGATTTGGTGATCAATCCAATGATCCAAACCCTAATTGGTTGACTTGGATTTTGATGTTGACATGGGAAAACGGTCTCAAGACCGTTTGGTGGTCATCCAAATGACCTCAAGACCGTTTGGGGTCAGTTCATATTCAATTTGGATGATGGTTCAATGGTTTCAAAGTAACTAATCTTGCATTGATTAGTGTTGAAGGATCATCATTTCCAAACCCTAATTCAATTGAATCAAACCCTAATTGATGATCAATTGAGGGTCAATTGAGGGTCAAATCAGTTGAAGGTTGACCTATTTAACTCAATTGAAGTATGAGGATAGGTCCAATTGATGATTGGTTCCATGAATTCAATGATTGAAGGAATCAACATTGAAAACCCTAATCCAATTTGATTGGTTGAGACCATATTTGGTCCATGCAGTTTTGAGGAGGTTTGGACCAAACGGTCTCAAGACCGTTTGAGTCCAAACTGTCTCAAGACCATTTGGGACCAAACAATCCCAAACCGGTTGAGCCCATGCGGTTTCAAAAAGTTGCTTTAGCAAACGGTTTCAAGTACTTGCTTTAGCAAACGGTCTCAAACACCACCTTTACCAAACGGTTTCAAACCGTTTGAACTTTGATAGACCAAGACTGTTTGGGGCTCAAGTAGTCAAAGTTGATTGAGGATTCAATTGGTTAATCCACTTGGACACCTATTGTAATTGAAGATTCAATTGGTCAATTCGATTGGATACCTTATGTAATGAAGGTCCAATGTGATTGAATCTCTTGAGAATTAAAGATGATGAATGATCCATTGATCCAATGATGATTAGTAATGATAATAAATGAAGGTACTAAGGTTGAAACCATAATAGTACCTAAGTGATTAGTGCCAATTAAGGGATGAACCCTAATTTCTTATAGGATCAATGACTTGGTACACTATGTTAATCATAGTTGTATGTACTTGATTGAAGGGATGATATGACCTTATCAAGTTGAGAAGATGTTAGCATGAATTCATACATGAATATGATTCATGTGGTGATTAAGGGTTATGATCCTTAAGTAAATAGATTATGAAACCCTAATCATGAACATAAACCCTAATTGATAAGGCTATTGAACTCTAACCCTAATTGAGGGCAATTCCAAATAAAACCCTAATCTAGGGTAAGGATGTAGCCCTAATCTAGGGAAATGATATGTGAAACTATAATTTAGGGAAATGAGATGTAAAACCCAAATTGGGACGAATAGGGAATCTGTAATTATGGATAATTGAATGAAATCCTAATAGAGATGATTAATAGACCCAAATTGTGGGTGCCTATGGTGGAAGTCCTAGTTAAGGATGATTCCATGTGAAACCCTAGTTGAGGGTGATTCCATGTGAAGTCCTAATTAAGGATGATTCCATGTGAAATCCTATTCTAGGGTTATGTCATAAGAAACCCTAAGTTAGAATGATGTATATGGAACATTGATGTGGTGATGTGATGTGAGAATCAAATTTAGGGTGATGTTATGTAATGATATGTGAAACCTTAGTTGAGGGTGATTCCATGTGAAACCCTAGTTGAGGGAGATTCCATGAGAAACCCTGATTAAGAACTAGCACCACATGATGGTCTAATGCTATGTTGTGATGAGAGGCCCTAAGAAGGGTGAAACAATATGAGACTCTAATGTGAAGTCATAATACATAAATCCCTAATCCTGGGCACTATGACAATGAATCATAATCCTAATTTTAAATAAGGGTATAAGGAAACCCTAATGATGAGATAGAAGGAATGACCTTATAAAGGTGAAACATTTCATGTGGTTGATTATATGCAACCTAATTGTAAGCAATGTCTTTAGCATTAGACAAGTCCATATCATTAAAGATAGTTGGACAATTCTAATGAGTGGCCTATGCATTATATGGTAAAGGTGAGAGTTTAGTGATGTAATGTATTAAAAGGGGAAATACCTTAATAAAGATAAGTTGGTTAACTCAAGAGATTCTGAAATGATGAGAAAGTGATACATCAAGATACAATAGTTATCACATTTAGCACTTCAGGGTTTATATACCTTGATGCACTTCAAATCCAATATAATTGGGTAAGAAACATATGAAGTGTGTTGTGCAACTATTACAATGAAATGTAATGAGTTTTTGCACTTTGATAAGTGTTAATTAATGTACCTTGAGAATGGGGTTAAGTCTAATTATTGAGTATGATGTAGTCATACCATGATGAGGATGAGAAATGAACTCATACCTTGAATTGATGATCATTAATGCTATATGATGAGACTAATGATCTTGAATAATTATTTATGATATCCTTGAATGCCCCAGAGGTATGGAATAATGAATTAAGGGTTGGACATATAATGTAATCATGAAATCCTAATTAATGAGAAATGGGGAACCCTAACCCTAATTTGGGTAAAGGGAATGAGATACCCTATTTGATAGTAAACCCTAATTCCTGGTAAAGGAATAATGGTGTTACTATTGTATCACATGATGTGATGAATATCTTGTATGAATGTTATCATGCCTAATAACCATACAGATATTATGAGATGATGATTATAGCTAGTTTTGAGCTGTGAAATTTATATAATAAATGTTGATTGGCCTTTTGTACCTTGATGTTGTTGTTGCTTAATAAAAGTAGCATTGTGCATGGACTTTTATGAGTCATATGAGTAAGTTGTTACCTAGAAAGAGGTGACAAGATATTTAATGGCCGGGTGAGCCAGGTGTGATGCTTGTGTAACAAGTATCATGAATGCCTTGGTCAGATGACCTGAAGGTGATAGTTACCTAATAAATGGTAATGATGCTCAATGATGAGTTAAGGGTTTAAATACCTAGAACCATATGATTATGGTGATGAGAATGTGAAGGGATGAGAATTCCCAGTTTGAAATGAGGGACTGAGTTCCCAAGGTCTTCGAAAGACTGATAAGTATCTGATGAAATTAGTACATGTCTCTTTATAGCATTTTTGTAATGAGTCTTGTTTGAGAACTTGGCTGATGCTAAAAGAATATGAAAATGTACTTAATTAATCAAGTGAAATATGTTCATGTAGAAGCCCTGACCATAGATCCATCATCGTTAGTAATAAGGTGATGGTGAAACGGGTGCTCCGCGACAAAACTCAGAACACATATTTTGAATATGTGGGGGTGAATGGGTGAAAAATATCCTTACGTCCGGTGAAGAGATTTGAGGGAAGGTAAACATCAAACCTCTCAATCCTTTATGTCTCTGGGATGGATGTATCACAAATATCCCAATGATTGGGATAGATGCTATACACATCTCCCAATGATATTAAATGTCGGTTCGAGGAGATAAACATTAAATCTCTCGATGTCCGATGAGAGTGCAGTTGATGCTGTAACTCTATAGCGAAGTTCTAGTATACCCTGGAAAGCTATCTTGAGAAGTTAACACAGTCCTGCTTGTTGTCCCGTACTGACTGGGATGTGTGAGGTCATGGGAATCTAGCTCTTCCATAGACCTATGTATGGTACCGATTTTGACTTCACAGTTGTCGGTTGGAGTATGAGCGGTATACCTCATCTCCTCAGGGCATAAGTGTGTTTGTAAAATGAAATCAGTCGTATAGCATGTTTGCTTAAGGATTGAATACGGAAATTCATTGGTTGATGTTACATTTCTGTTATATATCTATAGTTCATTGATGTTATTCATATCTGTTTGTATTCATTACAAGTAGATGAATGAACTATGAGTCTACCATGAGTAGATGCAATGTTATCCTTGAAAAGGAGATTACTTCACTTTGTTCATACAAGTGACTTACCTGTTGTTAATTAAATATATAAATCCTTTTTCTCAGTTTATTTTATAAGCTTCTATAACAATGTTTTGGCGGAGAGTTATATCTCCCGCTGGGGAAATTTAAAATTGTCTCACCCCGTGGGATCCAACTTTTTAGGTGGACGTGGACAAAGAGGCAGAATCCCATTGTAGGGAATGGATAGGAGCAGTAACAACAAGGACAACAGTAATATCTCAGGTGGAGATACTGCCTGTCAAGTTATGTAGTTAGAAAGTCCTATGTGTCATCTTTGTACTCTCAGGTCCTCAGAGTTTTTAGTTAGTGTTTTAATGAATCAATCTGAGGTTTTGGCTTGATGCCTTGAGATTCGTATGTTGTCTGTATATAATGTTTATAAGGCAGTTAATGATGTAGTCTCTGAAAAGAGATGGTACAGGTTATGTATGTTTGAACCAGAATGTAAATGTTATACAATGGTTCTTGATGGAAAAGATTTCCTATGTGTGGATCTCTTTGCAAAAAAATTTAATTTTCAGTGATTTTCAGTAATCCGCTGCAAATAATTCACTTCTGTTTAAGTTAATCTTATTTTTGTGAGTTGGATGCCACACTGTGGGTGTCACAGAGGGAATTTATGCCAATAGAGGGGCGCTGCACCATAGAGGATACTTTGGTATCAACAAAGGGCATGTTGTGCCAACAGAGGGTGTGTTGCACCATAGAGGACACTTCAGTGTCAACAGAGAAGGACTTATTGTATAATGGTGGCCACAAACAGATAAAAATTGTAAGTAAAAGATACTTAAGATTAGAGCATGTCTTTAATCTCATCCACGAGTGTGATGAGAGGAATTCAAATAAGATATTTATGATCTAGACACTTTGGTGTAGGCCATGAGACCCAGAGTATAGGTCTCCAGAAAAGATAGAGTAGAAAATAAGAGTTTAAGAAATGAGAGATAATATGTTTCTAGATTTAATCAGAGTTTAATGTTCGTTTCATATTTATGATTTCAAGAATCTTATGTAATGTTTTAGTTCTTTAGCAATGTATATTTTAGAATACTCATACCACTTACTCTAACGATTATTTTTCACAATGCATGGCTGGGGATGCGATGTCCGCATGATTTGGAGAAGTTGAGGATCAAAAGAACAAGTAAAGCACTAGAAGATTTCAAGCTTAGCCTAGTCAGGTGCCATTTACCTAGATGATCTAGAGTTTTGACATCTTTTTATTTTGTCTAATTATGATGTTAATTAGATCAGATTTTATAGTTTAACATGATCTAGTTTTCTATTGACAAAAACTATGTATGGATCAGTTTTACAGTTATGCAAAGTATTTCATTTACTTTCATTACAATGTTAATCATTTTTCTGACACCCCCAGGAAAAAGAAAAAAAACTGCTTCTGCTCATATGGTATGAAAATCTAGGTGTTACAATATGAGTGTCGCTGATGTGATTTTAGGGCTTAAAATTATAAGGTCTACTGATGGTATAACTCTCTCTCAGTATCACTATGTTGAGAAGATATTGGAGAGGTTTGAGTACATATCACGTAAACATGTTAACATCCAAGTCTTTGTTCAAGAATGAAACTGGGGTTCCAGTGTCTCAATTACAATACTCTTAGATTATTGGAAGTTTGATGTATCTTATTAACTACACACGTCCATACATTGAGTTTGCCGTGAGCAAGTTAAGTAGATACACCAGTTGTTCTGGCAAGACCCATTGGGAAGCTTTTGACAGAGTTTTGAGGTATATCAAAGGAACTTATTCTCTTGGGCTGCATTATGGCAAATATCCTTCTATAGTCGAAGGATATAGTGATGCAAGCTGGATTGCTGTCAACTCTGGGAGTAATGGTTTCTCAAGATATGTATTCCTATTGGGAGGAGGAGCTATTTCCTAGAGGTCTAAGAAACATACCATATTTTCTAGGTCTACTTTTAAAGCAGAGTTGTGTGCTTTAGATGAAGCAGGATTGAAAGTTGAATGGCTACATGGACGTATGTCTAGTTTACCTATGGTAAAGAAGTTGCTTCTTGCAATTTTAGTTCACTGTGATATCACTACAACTATTGCTAAGATAAAGAGTCACAAGTACAATAAAAAACATCATAGATACTTCTAAGTCAGACTCAAGTATGTAAGGGAGTTAGGTCGTAGCTGTGGACTACGCCAGTACTAAAGAAAATATAGTCGATCCTTTTACTAAAGGACTTACCTTAGCTTTAGTGAAAAAATTCAGCTTGGGGATGGGGCTGAAACCCCTCATTATTCGCAGGCACTAGCAACCCAACCCAACAGAGTGGATATCCCATAAATTGAATTTAATGTGGTAATAACAAGCTGTTGGGTGAATTAGATGACATTGTGTAATTACTTTGATGCTTCATGCATCTGTGTGTCTACCCCCTGGGAAACCTATTAGTGCCATGACTGCAAGTTAGTAAGAGATTACTCTCTGAATGGTGTCAAGTCTTAGGATAGGATGTTAACAGTATATTTTTGGAGACTCCAACTAAATAATTGGTGTTGTATAGGCCGCAATAGGAGAATTGGGTTGTTCTCTATTATCAATCATGGAATAAAATTTTGTATGTATGGCCTTAATGTATTGTTTTCTTTTCTACCATGTCTTTATTGTGTTATTACCAACTTATACTCTTGCATCCAAGGTTCAGGTTCAAGACTTTTATTCACTTAGTTCCTGCGGGGTCACAGTTAGATAACTCAGGTAGATTCAAACCGAAAGGTATCTACTGAAAGCATAGTATGGAGGATTGAATGGTAGAGCACACTACACATTAGACTTTGTGGGAGATTGTTAGAGATATAGATGCTGTAGTCATATTTCTAACATGGGTTAAGACCAATGTAGTACAACTAGTACATGTGAGAGAGACAATTTTGTATCTAGTATAAATAGAAAAGAAGTTTTATCCCACATTACTCACTCCTAGAACTTTTGTGGTCCTTATATGTAGGATCACATGGGGCACTAGTGTCCAAGGGCCCTAGGAGGAGGGTATGCTCACCTCCTTGGTGGGTATAGTGACCACAACACATACGCACGCACGAGCACACGCCACGCCTGGCCTGGCCTGACCTGGCTGGGCCGGGCTCGGGCTCGGGCTTGTGGCTTGTGGATTGTGGAGAATGTCTTTCGTCTTCTTTTTGCACTAGGATACAATTACGTAATTAATTATTCATTTAATTAATTATTTCTTTCCTAATCAGATTTATTAATCCTAATTGGAAAGTATATCTTTTGTGGAATTTTTCGTAATGTATACAAGAGCAACTGAGTGGTTCCAACTTAACATGAATAGGATTACTGGGGCGTGTAAGCCTATATATAGGCCTCCGGTCATTAGGGTTAAACACATCTTTCGAACACACAACCGTCAGTCGTTCGAGTGTGTGTTTGCAAATCGTAAAGCCAGAGTCTTTTAATGCCGTCGTTTCTGTGGAGTTGCATGAAGATCTTCTCCTGGACGTAACAAGTTTTGTTCGTCCTCTTCCTTCAAAGGCACAACCTGTCAGGCGGTGGTTCCTGCGGTTGCTGAGTTGTACTGGTAGTGGAACTAGATCGTCTGCATCGTTCATCGATAACACGAGCGAGATGTCTCTTCTTCAGGTTCATGACCGGGTCAACTAGGAGAACGACGTTTGTCCAGAAAGATTGCAAGACGCTGAATTCTTTAAATATATCACGTTCGTTTTTCAATGAATGACCTGGTTTGATTTATGATCTTATGTACTTTTATTCTCCTACATTAGTTTATTCTACGTTTTGTTATCTGGATCGGCCTAAATTGTTAACTTAATTGCACCAGTCGTTGTTACATGTATCGACGTAATTCAAAATTAACAACAGTACGGTCATCGAGGACAATTATTGTTAGGAGAGGCAGGCTCCATCTTGATGTACAAAGATAGTCTACGAGCTTGGAAAAAGCAAGGCCATCAATCTTCTATGCTCCACTGCCGAAACTGTTCCACTTCATATAAAGGGCCTACACCTCGAGCTTGGCAGTTGGCAATGAGGAGGCTTCTCTAGAACGAACATATATAATCCAGAACTCTGCTGCATGTGGTATCTACGGCCGATAGGTGGAGACTATTACACGCACTATTAGAGAGAGCAAAGGCAAGGGAGATAAGTTTAAAGCACTTTTATGCTATACATATAGGTATTAACCAACGGAGAACTTTATGGCAATTGTTGAATGGATGGTAAACATGCTATCAGAGGAAGAACTGGGAAGTTTATTATTTCTGCAGAATAGAATGGACATGTAGGAACAATATAGTCCTTTAGAACGCAGGATAACAGGATATCTACACAAGACTGCCCAATGGATTGAAGATTACAAGATATACATCCAAAGAGTCTACTAACAACAAGAAGCGTTGATCATCAAGTGAATGAAAGGTCACGGAGAATATGGGGTTCCCAAACTGCATCATTGTAATAATCGCAGTAGGCATGGTAGTTGCCATGGCTATCAAATGCATAAAAGGTCACGGAGAATATGGGGTTCCCAAACTGCATAGTCGAAATAGTAGTTGCAAAATATGGGTCCGGACTCAGGAGTGGATGATAAAACTGGAATGAATAATGTAGTCTGGAGGTAGATGCCAAAGACCTCTTCTATACAATGAAGACGAAGTTTGATATGAACTATACTAGTAGAATATTTCGTTATACTATATTTTTGTGGGAGAAGAGTATGCCTTCCAACTTTGAAGGCATATTTATAAGTATTTTCTCCACTATGTTCTGACATTCGCGGAACCCATTTTAGAACTAATACATTTGGATGATTTTTTTTTCTTTCTAAAAATACATTGTTTCTATCTAGATTTGTCAAAACGAGTGGGTGGACCGGGTTTGGATGTGAGTCCCGCAAAGGTGGGTCAAAAAAATCCAATTTCAAAGTGTGGAACAAAATCACACTCAAATCCAGTCCATTAGGTTGCAGTTGGCCCACGGCTACCCGCATAAAATACACATCATACAAAATAAGTTGCTAATTATTTTTCTATACCTTGAAAAATATAAATTAAACATCTTCTATACCCATAAAATGCATGTCATAAGAAATAAGTTGCTAATTGTTTTTCTATACCTTAAAAAACATAAATTAAACATCTCCTAACTATGTTTTATGTCAAATATAGTGTACAACAATCCACAAACTACCATGTTTGATTTCAAACCAATGAATTAGTTGTTGACTTATGTTTATATGAAATGGAAAGAAACCATATAGCATCGAAATGTTATATTTTGATATAAAATGGGGGAAAATATATTTTTCATACATTAAATATCACAAATAGAAACACACAAATTTTTATTTTACATTAGATATTCCATAATATTAAAAATATTTGAGTTTTCTATTACACACACAAAACAAAGATATTACAATCACAACAATTAAATATATAAACTTAACTTGCGCTAAATTGGTAGCATCTCTTAATAGGTGTATGTGTATGTATATTTATATATGACTTTTAATTAACAAATTCATCCCTCGCTAATAAAGAAGTAGATGTAGTATTAGATGATTTTCTGCGGGTGATAAATTTCAACATTCAAACCCAATTAAAATAGGTGGACGTGATAAGTACCTATAGATTTTGTACTAATTTAACATATCTAACTCACTACAACAGCAAACCCCATCAGCACAGCCCTCGCTATTTCATTTCCACCTCATCGCTCAAGTCTCTACATCGCACTCTACTCTGTCTCCTCCTCCTTTTCCTTTCTCCACCCACCCCCAATTCCCTTTCATTTATCATAGTGGATGCTACTTACTACAAAAACATGATTAGTTTCAAGATATTGTCACATGATAAAAATGTAACCTCACAATTTTGTCATCTTCTTTTATGATTAAACTCAAAATAAAGCTTGATTAATATCATCGATAACCTCATTCAGGGTTATAAAGTAGTACTTGTCTCAACTTTTAGTTCAATCATTCTTGATTTTACTACATATTGTCATAAGAAAATTGTAAGTATAGTGTTCTCAATTTTGTTTCTGCGACACTAACCAAAGGTAATCATCATATTCATTTTGCAAGTGTTTGTAGTCTAGGTTCAACAAAATACATGCTTGTAGAGAATGAATCATTGCAGCATAATCATGATATTGCAATCTTCACACTGATTGATGTCATGAAATGTAGTTTTATTAGGGAATGTATTTAACATTTAACTAGGTCTATCGTGCTATGCAATAGCATGTTTTCTTTACTAAAATGAAGAAATAAAATTTGTAATTTATTAAAATAAAGGAAAAATATTATCTAACTTCTTTCACATTTTTTATAAATAGTATAGATAATCATATAAACTACAAAAGACCAAACCGAATATAAATGTTTCGTCTAGTTTTTTCCACACTCTTGAAACTCACTTCTAACTCCCTTTATATCATTTCAAATAAAGATGAACATCTATTACAAATAGTCATATCTTTATTCTTTGTGTTTACACAACCTGGTCCGGCTCATGCAAATTTTTTTCTAATTTTTTGGGATGATTGGGTCAATAAACCTAGAGCAAAGAGCTATGATATTCAGATTCATTTATTTATGCATACATATGTCACATTATGTATATATAACATGTATCTTAGTAGGATACATTAACTATAACTGTTTTCATAACAAACCCCATTTTTTAGTGTCCTCCAACTAAGAAAGGACCTTAAAGTTGAGAGCCATTACTCTAATTTGCAGGATCAGATTTAACAAATAATAAAGAATAGTAAATAATTTCCATTTATTTGAGAAAATAATGTTTACATGATTGTATAATGAGCTTCTCTAAGGAGTTACATAATATTCGAGTATGAGAACTAACATATACAATGAGAGGAAATACTATTTAGCTAATCCTCCTTGACTTATCTTTAATATCTTCAAGACTTCTTGATTCGTCATGTCTTCAACTAATAATGCAGGTTAACCTAAATTGTTGACGAAAAAAATAGATCAGTATATTGCTATATTGTGTACGTGGGGTGCATACAAAAGTGTGCATGTATGATAACAACATATATTTTCAACCATCGATTATATGCACATATAAACTGGTATTTCCATTAAGGTATCCTAAACTATGTTTGTCAAACTATCTTAGGTGTAATAACCTTTCTCTATCCATCATTGGACTTAGGTGAACTACCCCTTGGTAGTTCTAACTCCAGGTTCATACTTTCATTGGTTTTATTATATGATAGTCATATCCGCATTATAGTTGAATTGAATGTAAATAAACATCCAACAAGAAAGTTCTTCTAAAGTTCAAGAAACCTTGGCAAACTTCAAAATTCAATAAGATGAGTGTTCATTATTGTAACGATGTAATCTTGCCATGTAGAATCCGTACAGTATATTTCAAGTTAACTTTATGCAATCCAATCATCAGGTACAAGCAAGCATACATCAGGCCAATTAACATAATTTGTAATTATATACAACCCTAAAGTGTCACCATACATTCAGTTCATTCTAATTAGACCTAACGTGGATTAGATCAGGGGTTAGGGTTATCTTAGTCATTTAATATAAGGGTTAGGCTCAAAACCCTAATATTAACATTTACATGTCACAAGGGTTACAAACCCTAACTTGACCTTAGCTGAAACCCAAATTACATTGAAGCTTGTCCTTCCATTATGCATCCACTAGATCAAATCATGTAGGTTGAATTTGTACTAACAAGAAGTTTTCATTTGAAACCCTAATTCATTACATGTATGATTATTGACCTAGAAACCCTAAATAATCATCATTATTATCATCATCATTCTTGGGTTATCATTATATTAAAAACATCATATTATATCTCAAAATAGACAAATTTACTAATATAAGCTTTATATTCATCAAATCTAGGGTTAATATGAATTAATCACATTTGATTCATGTATCTCAAATAAATTTTGGAACAGAAAGCAATAATCAATCATTGAATATATTTTATTCAAATCCTACTCATTTTTTGAGCAAATTCATGTAGAATATCACTATCATCAGATTTATGATCTATTTTATACATTTATTCTAAATTAGACCTATAGGAGACAATTACAGTGTGCCACACAAGCAAGAAGATTTCTTCTTATTAACGTAGACCTATCTAATATTGTCCCAAAAAGGACTGCACTACCCGTACGCATTGACCTTATTTGATCACATAGGTTGGCATACATTGGACATTCCACATTGGACCTTCGCCTCCTCGACCCTGGCTCATGTGCGCAGGCTTGCCACCCATGGGGTCAACCCCAGGTTGACTTTGGGATTGTAGCTTCTATTTCTGTGGTCGAGGGTGTTACGCTCTTTGACCTAACTAGCTGAACTCGGCCATCCTCTATTTGTGGGCTATGGTGGTCAAAAAGGAGAAAACCAGGCCCTAGGTTAGCAACATATTGGGCATAAAACATGGAGAAAGTGGTTGAAATCCTCACCTCGACACCTCGGGTGCATGCTAGAAGCCAAGGTATATTCATGTAGTCTTCTTCTTATGCTTTGAGCTCTCTAGAGAATCTCTTTGTGGTTACTCCTTGCCATGGAAATTACCGCACTGTAGTAGGGAGTGATGGGATGACTATTTAGCTGTCAATTCATAGTACAAGGTAGAGGGATGTCTATTCAATTTCTCTAATTCAACCAAAGTATCTTTTTGCCTTATGTAGGTGGAAGGGGTAGGGGTCCTAGTTCTACAAACCCATATGAGCCGATGAGGAGATAACAACAATTTCTTCTATGAGTTCACGATAAGAACAGATGCCTCTATCTTCGATTGATTTGTCTTGGTGAATATAGACGATCCTAGGAAGCTTCTGAAGATGTAAGGATATATGGGAGGTTGAGAGAGGTTGGAATAAGGGAAAGAGAGTGAGATATCAGGATTGAAGGAGATGGGATCCATATTCACAGGGTTCTCACTGACAACTTGGGTCTGGAGGGTAAGTCCTCTACCCACGACTATGCATGTATAGCCCAGATTTGGGTCCAGGCTAAGGGGAAAAAACCTTTTCAAGATTATCATATTTGTATTAGATAAAACTCCTCAATCCTTGAATAATTATAATATCCTCGTTGAAGCTCCTATTTATCCTAAAATCTTGGATTATCTTCAGTTTTCCATTATCTATCATTGGGAATAGGATCAAGTCTAAACATGTTTGTTTATGTATAAAACTTAGTTTGTAAAGCAAATCTAGATAATACTTTGACAATTATCTAGGTCACAAGATAACTTGGATTTCTTTGAAGTTTCTCCCATTATCTTATACTATGATTATCTATCAACTAGAATTATCTTTAATATATATTATGAGCACAAATTGCTCATTTAACAATTTTATATTCCAGGGACCCCTTTATAAACCCTGAATGGTCCAATTTGGCTTGGTTTGGGTTTTAGGACCCATGACCCATATCTAGGTCTTCCAAAGGATCCGTAAGATTTATTATGTCCTTGATTACGAATATAAGGCTTTGATAATCATAGTATCTTAATTAAGCATTAGATTAACACTTGAGTTCAATATTAATTGGATTCAATATAAGTTTATGGTTCAAATTCATCAACCAAGGTCCCATTTGTTCTCTTCTTTATTCCCTTCGAATCTTCACATTATAACTTGAATTCGACTTAAAATCCCAAATTTCAAGGATTTAACAATTTCATTAATAATTTATCTAAGATATGTTTAGTCAGTCATTTTAATAAGTTTAAAAGAGCGATATAAAAAAGGGCATTGAGGTTATATGATCCCATTTAATATTTGGCATATGTATAATAATCTATCACTTAGTTAATCAATATATGTTGTATATATGATACTTTATCAAATTTGTTTCAAAAACCATCTCGCTTGCATTGTGGATCGTTTAGAAATAAAAAATGTCTTTTCTAATCAATCGTAAGTTCAAAAAAGTTCAAAATTGGTTGGATGATTCTTCATTTTAAATATTTCTAATTCAGATAATATCATCCTCATCTATATTGTTGAAATTAATTATTTTTTAAAATTTGTAGTTCTATAAATGGTACATATAAGTTACATGAACCAATTAGTACTTTTTTTTCTAAAATATATTATTAAATACTAATCTACATACAAATTTCAAAATATTTTTTAATATGTTATCTGGTCCAATCCAAATCCTCCCAAATGAAAATCTATTGAACACAACAGATTTGTGGCAAAAATTTATAAATTATCCATGAACAAACAATAGTCACAATGCATCAGACAATATAGACATGCGCATGTGCCTGCCAAAACTCAATATGTAGGTTGTAATTTCATACCTAAATATAGATCTTTATGAAAATGAAGGACCGATTGTTTTTAAGATAAAAGATAAATATGACATCCAACTTCCTCCAAACACTTTTCTAAAAACTATGCACATCACATGAGCACCTTATTAGAACACCAAGATTACTTTGCAATTTGAAGAAGTTGATGAAAAAATTATATACAACATCTTCCATATGTATATGTGTTGCATGGGTTTAAGGAAAATTAAGTTGTACATGAAACTTTATTAGCATAAAAAAATCATAGTTCTAAAATACAAAAAGAAAAATCATATAACACACATGGATTAATTTGTAATTTAACAAATTATAAAGGAATTTTCATTTAGATCATTTTGTGGATTTTTTATATAGCATAAAAATCTTAAAAGGTAAATACAAATATATAATTTACACACACATAATGGGAAAAATGTATTTAGCCACCTTAATAGGTTTCTTATATAGTAGTGTAGTTTTATAAGAACACATAAAGATCAATTCATTATTCTACATTACATCTTCTTATGAGTTTTCTTAAATTAGAACACAATTTTGGAAGTGTGTCATTTTTCTATATCTAGAAAAGGGAAATTCAGTCCTATAAATAGGAGGAGGATGTACAAGGAAGAAAATAGAAAAACCCTAATGAGATTTTTATACAAAGGCCCATGTTACAATATACCTAACTAAGAAATACTTAAAATAGCAAATAAAATATAACAATGTATCTCAATACTCCCATCAAGTTGGAACATAGTTATCAATCATGCCCAACTTGCAGCACAATTCCTCAATGATCTTTCCAGAGAGAGGATTAGTAAATACTGTTGGTATGTATGCCCTGAGAGCCAATCATGGGATGATTGGTGGGATACATTAAGATTGATTTGATAAACATAAAAGGCGAGCTTCCTATTCTTTCTGGTTCAGTCATATGAGATAGTGATAGAACAGATTGAATGTCTAGAGAATGACAGTACACAATGACGTATGCCTTCAGGTTCATGACCTGAACGATGAGATCATACGGATGCTAAGAGTTTGTACATTCTTTTTATGTCCCTAGTCGGATGTCATTGTGGAAGGTAGATAGACAACAATGACACACAAGACTAGATTGTGGTGTTGGTTGATGACAGAATCTCATTAGTCATGATATAGAGATATCAAACCAAACACATAGGTACTTGTTAGAGAATAAGGTACCGGACAGACCCACCGTGAGTTTGACACATGGAACCATGAGATGGTAGTCACAGTCAGTACTCACAGTGATGGTGGTGAGTGTGATTCTTAGACCTGAAATCACTGCACTCAACACATGTCGTTGGGCACACTTTGACATCATCAAACGCAGTCCTGAAACATGGGTTGTTATAAAGGTGATGATTGGGTGGCTTTGACACATGGGGCTTTTGAGGGGTGAGTGATAGATATGGGATTTGTCCCTCCTGAGGGAGTTTGATATCCATGGCCACTTGATGAGTAGGATTGAGAAAGGCGTGCACGCATGTATGAATCAGTATATGATACTAATGTCATACATATCTCTTCCAGTCTACTCTGAGATCAAGGAAGTGAATGAACGTTGACAGGATGACTGTTCCATGCCTCGAGTTCATTCGGGACATCAGTGACAAAGGAATTATACATTTGCTATAACACCATTCACGGATTGTAGGATGAAAGTTGTTCTCCAACTTTCTACTTTCACTTGGGTAGCACTGATGTGTGACTAGGCACCGCTCTTTGCTTGTGAAGTCATAAGTGTTATGGAATTTCACTGCCAACGTGAAATGGACCTGCAGGGTCACACACATAGGATTTAACCTGGAAGAGGAGTTTTGTCCACAAAGCAATGTTTAGATTGATTACTAAAGGAGTTTAGTAGTTCAATTAAACACTCCATCAGTCGATAGCTCAATATCATATGGTTCAAGGTGTTGGACGCATTGATTAGAGTATCGGATTGATTGAAATCGCAATTGACTGATTTTGCCCAACCTGTGCTCCCAATCGATCGGTTCATGTGATGAACCGGTCGGCTGAGGTTGCTGAACCGGTCGGCTGGAGTGTCCAGGCCGATCGGCTCATGCCCAGGTTGAAATGACCGGTTCAAGGGTTGAACCGATCGGCTCAACTGGTGCAACCGACCAGTTAGGAAAGTCATGTCGGAAAGAATTTTCCTTTGGTTTCAAATTGCCCAATTCGATTGGGAATAACATTGGTATTCGATACCAATTGAGAACGAAACAAGGAAAGTCTTTTTGAGCCGGATTAGGACCATGAACCGATCGGTTCAGGGCACCAACCGATCGGTTGGAGTGCCCCAAACGATCGCCTCAGGTCCAACCGATCGGCTCAATAGCCGAACCGATCGGTTCAGTTGTGAACCGATCATTTCAAGTTGCGAACCGGTTGCTTTTTGTGGAAAATTCTCGAACCCTTCTACTCCTGCATTAGTCCCGCATTTCCCGGGATGGAGAACCCTGTCCCATGACTCTCCTATATATAGGGGTATTGGGGGCTTCTCAAAGTACAGCTCAGTGCAACCAGTTGCTCTGCAAGTTGTCGTTCTCTCTGGTTTTGGTAACCGTGAGAGAGCCCGAGCAAGTGCTTCCCGCAAAAGGGAGGTGCAGCAAGGGAAGGACAACTGCAGTTGCAACAGGAGGCAGGAGAGCGTGTTGGCAACTAGTACGTCAACAGGAGGGTGCGACTCCTTCCACTTCCTTGTGGGACAAGGAGTGTGGAGTTCCAGGTGGTCCGTGTGGACTACTATAGAGGCGGGAGGACACTGCCGCTTAGGAGGACAATTGTCATCCGACAGTCTGGTTCGAGTAGGAGTTGTCAGTCCCGGTGTGACCAGGAGCTGCACAGACACCGTCGAAGTCCGGAGTTGAAGACCGCGCATTGCGCGAGGTATTGTCGCCGAGCAAGCCTCGGGACAAGGTATGATTCCACAAACCATCCTTTCCTATTATATAGACGTTGACGCGTTTCCTCGATATGGGTTGGGGAGAAATTTTTTTGTTTCCGCTGCCTTCTCTGTCTCCCCTAAACCCAACAGTGGTATCAGAGCCACGTCAACTGCTCTATATTTTAGGAATATCGATATGATCGATTTTGGTTTGTCGCCTTTATTTATTGCATGCGATGCGAATAATATCGGCTTTATGCTTGTCCAATCCTAAATCCACAAATCCCTAATTACATATATGATATGTATTATTAATGCACTCGATACGGGTCGCCCTTAAATGAGTTTTGTGGTGGATGTGTGTAGCGTGATTATGGCCTATAAACCCCTATCTGTGTGTGGTTGTTTGTGGTTGCTTGCATCTCGGTCTGCGCACCGATCTTCCCTCTCTTATTCCTGATGTAACTCGAAATAATTCGAGATTCTTTCCTACCTTTGCTCCCCCCGAATGTAACTCGGGGTTTCCCTTTTAAAGCAATGTAATAAATAGGATAGAATTTTATTTCCTGTTATGTCGAAGACCGGCGGACATCAAGACGACAGCTGAAACGATCGGTTCAAGGCGTGAACCGATCGGTTGACGTTCCAGACGGTTGGTTCAAGGAGTGAACCGATCGGTTGATGACCGGTTCAAGGAGCGAGACGAGCGGGTGGCGGACATGACGAGATGCATGACGACCAGGCGAACCGATGGGTTGGAGGAGCCAACCGATCGGCTGGTGGCACCCAGACGACTGGCTGGAGAGTACAAATCATTCATGTGATGAGTTGATCAACTCGGATGGTAAGGCACATAGTTCATCTTGTACAGGTTGCATGTGATGTTGACCTAGATGACCGTGATTCCTCTTGGCTCGAGGAATCACATTAGGATGGCCATAATCATCGCTTTTTATCGTTTGTGCATGTTTTATGTGGGATATAGCATGTATATGATATGTACTATGTATTGTGGTGATTGGATATGTATATGTATATAAAAACCAAATCCCTCATTAAAATATTAAGTTTTAGATGCCTTCCAAATGTGACACACGTGAAAAGCTTGTTCGACCAAGTGTGGGCACGCCCTAGCGTGGTGCACCGTCTACCTCGTGGAAGCGTGAAGGATGAATGTGTGGGTCTGCCCAAGCAGGGTGCATATTCATCGTGTTTGCTTTGGGTCGGACTTAACAAGGTGACCTAGATAGGATCTAGCACCTTGAGGCATGGAGATGATCATTGCAAGGAGTTGTAGATGACATCTTATCAAGAGTTGCATATGATGCAATTGGCAAAAGTTGCCTACCTGAGAGATCTATGTTGTGGGTGACAGCCCAAGCTGGTCCATGACTTAGAGGATTTCAGGATCTTGCCCACTAGAAGGTTGTACGCTGCAATCTTCCGAATTGATGGTGAGGGCTATCAATTTGAAGTAAAATAGTGGGAGCGATAATTAATTAAAGGCCTATTTATATCGTCAAACTTTCAAATCAATCAAATAAGTCAAAAATGAGTTTTGGACTAAAATTGCATATTTTCCTTTTTGTAGTTCAAATGGCAACAAACAACAACAACTTTTCTTTGAGATCGGTCCTTGATAAGGACAAGCTAAATGGGACAAACTTCCACGACTGGTATCGGACATTGAGAATTGTTTTCACACAAGAGCGTAAGCTCTATGTCCTGGATACTCCAATTCCAGAGGAACCCGCTCCTAATGCACCAAGGACAGAAAGGGATGCTTACAAGAAGCATTCTGATGATGCCATTGATGCAAAGTGATTGATGCTATGTTCAATGAACCATGAGTTGCAGAGGCAACATGAGAACATGGGTGTCATAGAGATGATTCTGCATCTCACAAACATGTATGAAGATCAGGCACAGAAAGAGAGGTATAATGTTTCTAGGGCGCTGTTCAAGTGTGTCATGACAGAAGGAGATCCAGTTGGTCCTCACACACTCAAGATGATTGGGTATGTGGAGAACCTACAGAGACTGGGATTTCCACTGAGCCAAGAGTTGGCTACTGACGTGATACTGCAATCGTTGCCAGAATCTTACAGTCAGTTTGTGATGAACTACAACATGAACAACTTTGATAGGCCACTGTCAGAGTTGTTGGGCATGTTGAGGACAGCCGAGTTACAGATGAAGAAGGACAAGCCTAAGTCTGTGATGGTGATCACGAGCAAGAAAGGCAAGTCCAAGCGCAAGGGCAAGGGCAAAGCTAAGAAAGGTTCTGAATCTAGCCAGGAGTCCAAGCCATCTTCAGCTCTCAAGGCCAAGGGAGGCGTGACCAAGAAAGGAAATTGCCACCATTGTCAAAAGCCAGGAAATGGGAAAAGGAATTGTCCTCTCTACCTGGAAGAACAAAAGAAGAAGGAGGCGATTGAAGCCTCTAACTGAAGGTGTCATGTAAATAAACTTGTAACACTTTTTGAGATATATGATATCAAGATGTAAAGTGTAAAGCATTCTTACTTGGGGCAAGTGTTGCCTTTATAGATAGGAATACTTTAGTTTATTTTCAGCCAATAAGGCATGTAATACAGTTATGAACTGCTATTTCATACTTGCCAATAGATAGAAACACTTTATTTTTGCATATTGTATGACAATGATGGCAATTAATAAAGTTGTGTTTTCAATCTTAAAGATATGATCTTTGTGGCAATGCCTTATTTATCTTGTGATATTTGATATGCATAAGATAAGACGATACCTAAAAGTTATAGATAACTCAAACAATTTAATTAGCATTAATCATGAGAAATTCATTTCTACTTTCCATGTGATGGATAAAACTAGACTCTTTTGGTTATAGAACCAGTAAGAGACATGAATATCTTGGATATGATTAATCAATCTTCACTAATGTAGTGGGAGAGTGATTATCCTATTAGGTATAATACATGTGATGTATTTACATACCTATTGGAATAAATGCTAATACTTCAAATGGTGTTTAGAGAAATACCAATATGAATGTCTTGAAGTGTTCAAGATTATCGTAAATGAAGTACAAATTTGGTAAAGTATTAATTCTTGATGAGATCAATGAATTAAATACTTGGACCAAATGTTTGAGATCCTTATGAGTGATTATGATAGTGTATCATAGTGAACTCATGATTAAGGCATGGTGATGTCTGAATCAAGAAGGAATCATACTCTAAGGAGTTAGAGAATGATTATCAAATAACTGAATTCTTCTTAATAAATGAATACCCCACACTAATAAAAGAAATTAAGAATCACAAGGGTTGTGAGTTCTTATATCTTTAACAGATACACCTCAATTATCTATGTGATCAGTTGTTCATGTGATGAGTCAACTTTCAAGATAAATATGAGGAACCAAATCTTGAGTTATGGTTTATGACCATTACATCCTAAATGACATCCATGTGAACCATAAGGTATGACCTTGATGGTAGCACTCATTGGATCATATCCATAAGTGCAGATGAGTCTTAAGTGTTAAGACACATGGATAACATTTTGAGAAGGATGATGCTTGTTGATTGCAACTTAATGACTAAGACATTTGGCATATGGATACTAAAACCGCATTCCTATGAGGAATAAAACCAGGATGTGTACGTGACGCAGCCTATAAGGTTCATGAATCCACTAATGCAAATGAAGTCTATAAGTTATAATGGACTAATCAATGTGATTGATTGAGTACAAGCAACTCAAAATTGGATCTTTATTTTGATGATATAGTCAAAGGGTTTGACTGATATGTCAAAGATAAAGAAGGGATATGTGATTTAGTGGGAGCGTGTTCACATTCCACATATTGATGTGAAATGGAAATGTTCTAAAATGGAAATCCAAAAAGTGGAAATTATCTTTAAGGAAGATAGAGATGTTTCCTATGTGATAGGAATAGAGATCTATAGAGATAGGTCTCAGAAAAATCTCTTGACCTGGAAAGAGAGAGCATACATTGGAAATCTATACTGAAGTGTTCAGTATGCACAGTTTCAGTGGGAGAAAACTTGTCCATGTTACATGGATATTAGTATCCCAAGGCCAAGTGTCCAATTCTTATGAAGAATGGAACACTAAGAATATATATGGATCTATCATGTATGTAATCATCCCATTATCTTGCATGTATGACATGGCAAGAATAAAATGCATTCATCATCTTGTATGTAGGACATGGCAATATGATGTGCTCATCCTGATAACTCGTATGTGTGACATGACGAGTGGATGTCTGTCTATTTCCAGTAAGGGTTACTGGAATACCATGAGAACTTGATAAGTGCTTGTGAAGTACTAGTTCTATGGAGATAAGGAAGAGTTCGATGTAAAGAGTTACATTGATGCGAACTTCCAAAAGGACAGAAAATTAATCACAAAATATACATAAGATGTATAAAAGTGAAAGTTTGTTGATAATTGGAAGTGTTCCAATAAAGCCATTTAAAAGGGAAATGCCGAGTATCTAGGTGTTAGTGAACAGCAGTGGATACTATATGGATCTGAAAGTTCATGAGATGAACTTATATTCCACTCATTGATGACAAGTCTGGAATCCTTGATCATGCAATGTGGCTAAAAGTTAGCAAAGGAATACTAGATCGCATATTACGGCAACTCCATCTCATACGTATGACGTACAGTGAAGAGATGCGAGACATGCAATTTGTACAGACTTTGGCAAGGTGTTGTCATTACTCACTATGTTGGCACTAGAGCACACTAACATGTGGGACATGTCTGAAGATCACTATGAATATGATTCATGGGTGATTGGCTCGCAGTGCAAGTGGGAGTCTGTTGGTATGTATGCCCTGAGAGCCAATCATGGGATGATTGGTGGGATACATTAAGATTGATTTGATAAACATAAAAGGCGAGCTTCCAATTCTTTCTGGTTCGGTCATATGAGATAGTGATAGAACAGATTGAATGTCTAGAGAATGACAGTACTCAATGACGTATGCCTTCAGGTTCATGACCTGAACGATGAGATCATACGGATGCTAAGAGTTTGTACATTTTTGTTATGTCCCTAGTCGGATGTCATTGTGGAAGGTAGATAGACAGAAATGACACACAAGACTAGATTGTGGTGTTGGTTGATGACAGAATCTCATTAGTCATGATATAGAGATATCAAACCAAACACATAGGTACTTGTTAGAGAACAAGGTACCGGACAGACCCACCGTGAGTTTGACACATGGAACCATGAGATGGTTGTTACACCCCGATCTCACAATTTCCTCAAATCATGAGATTAGGGCATAAGATATGATTTATATGAAACACAAAGAACACCCTTAACTTTTTCCTTTTCTTTAAAACTCTTGCTTTCCCGCATTGAATCACATAACATCTTAACAAAGGAATCTGAACATTTCTTTTACTAATCATACTTCAATAGAAAAGATACATGTATAAACATTCATGATGTCTCTCACACCTTGTGCACATAAAACTTGCTAATTAGCATATATATCAAAGAGGAACAAAATTACACATCGTAATTACAACTCTCTTTCTCTTATCCCTTACTGAGGACCTAGAGTGACAAGGACCGACTGACTCAACTAATCTTGTACTCAACTCCTGTGGCAGATCTACACTGAAGCTCTGACCATCTCCAAGTCCATGCGGTTAACCCTAAAAATGTTTGAGTAGAGGGGTGAGCCTACTCGCTCAGTGAATGAGTACTTCATGGAAACAGACTAATGCACTAATGTGATTACAGATATAATTTGAGTAAATGATATGAAATGTAACAACAATAAATACTACACTGAGCAGTTCTAAAACAATATAATTGAAATAACAAAGAATGTAAATATTGCATCCAAAGAATAACTACTAGAAGACTATGCTCTAGTCTTCCTTAACTCTTTCATTTATAAGGAACTCTGTGAACCTATATGATCATATTTTAGATTATGCCCTGATCCTATGCAGTGTACTCTGCATAAGAGACTCGCAGTGCACTACGAACACACCGTACAAGACTTAGCGACACACCCGGGAAATGCTAAGTCTGACGCCAGCCCTGTTCTGCTACAGGACCACAGGCTCTCCGGCCTCAATGCACTACTCCGAGTGCTCTAGACTCCTCCTCTAACCTGAGTACACAGGCGGAGAGTCTCACTGGGTTGCCACCGTGACTCCGCACGGATTATTGTTGAACACTGCCTCTCTTTCCTCGTGCCACCATGACTCCGCACGGTTGATGTTGGACACGAGTTTCACCCCTAAGAAGCAGATCTCTCAAAGGGGTTGTACGGTGTTCAGGGCACCTAAGTCTAACATTAACATTATAGGTACATGTAAAACAGAAATTATAACTCATTTTACATTTCTCACAAGGCTCACACAGCCTGCCATATCATATCATAAGAAACATCATAACTCATGTATTCAACATATAGCATGTCTCAGTAACATCCCTTTCTAGGGCATGTCATATCTCATCACCTGCAATTTATGAGATATGTATTGAAAATAAGAAGCCCTGCAGTATGTAGATATCATCTCAGAGAGAACAAGCATATAAAGTTAAATGCACTAGAAACATACAATTCAACAATTAAGCATCATCACATCTCATATCGAGACCTTTCATATTATCATAACATGATTCATTGAACACCCTATCCTTAGGGTTTCATTCTCCTTATTCATTCATCACATGCCAACACCCTACTCTTAGGGTTTCATTTGCCTCATTCACCTTTTCATTTACCTCATTCACTTGTCACATGGCCCTTATAATGATCTCATAAGATATAAGCATTCACTAAATAAAGATTGTTTCCAACAAATCATATACAATCAATATAGATATGAAATCATGGAAACTTAACTAAATTTAGATTTTCCATATCATTTACTGAGATATCATGTATCAAGAATAAAATTTAATTAAGATAACCCATGAGATACATCCTAACCACTTATAGGATTACTAGTCCTTTTCAATAAGGTTGAAACACTAGTGATGTCTCAATTAGGTTAAACCCTAATTACATCATTTAATATAAATCTAAAAAGCATTCTCACTAGGAAGTGTTGTATACGTTTCTGATATGAATCGACCATTTAGGAATCATTCAAATAGAGAAGTAATCCACATCGTATCAATTTGCAACAATCTTAAATCAAACGGACATTTCAGGTTTTAGAATCACATACTAAGCAATTAGGGATTTGGATGCTATAATCAAATTCGTGCATCACACTGTTTAGAGGAAGAACCCACTCACCCTAAGGTGTGAAAACACCTCAAAACTGCAGCTCAACTCAGGGAATCTCGAACTCACATCAAATCCCTAGCAAATCTCCCAATTCTTCTTCCATTCAACTCGGGAACCTTGAAAATGAGGGATTACCAAGAAAGGGTGAGAAAAGAGGGAATTTCGACATCATCTTGGATCAAAACAGAGCATGGACGGAATCTTGACATGAGAGAGAAGATTCACCATAAAAGTCTATGCAAAGGATCCAAACTTACTTGATTTCACCATTCTTGGGACCGCAGAACCCTAATTCAGCAATTCCTCCTCTTTCTCCACTCAAGCCCTAACTCTCCCTCTCTCTCTAGATTTTCATTTCTCTGGGATGGATGATGAAGAATGAGAGCTGTGTGTGTGTGTGGTCGATCATATAAGTCAATTGAGCTGCTTGGGTCAATTGCATATTGACCCAACACTTAACTTTAATTATATTGGCTGAATATTCAGTTATACAAAAGTTACTGTAATTCGTTTATTTTAGAGATCAAACATTCTCCAACAATTATGGGAATTTAGCACGTTGTTTATAATTGATCTATAAAGCTTCAGTTACAATTTGGGATCATTTGGAGTTACCAATAAATAATTAAAAATAGAACAGTGCACTGCTATATTGCAGTCTGCAAAATATTCGGCCGAGTTTGTCCTGCACAAACTCGACCGACACCCTTACTGTAGGGATTCAAAAGTCATCCAAAAATTATGACAATTTAACAGAGTGTCTAAAACTGTGTTTTTCAGGCACAGTTAAAATTTGAGATCAATTGGATATACCAATAAAAAGATAAAATTCAATTACCGCACTTCTGTATAATTCTGGAAATGTGATCGGCCGAGTTTGAAACTCGACCGATAAACAGGTCAGAACATTCTTCAAAAATTCTGATATTTAGCAATATTGTTCACATTTTATATATACAAATCATATCCAAATTTGATGTAAATCAGAGTTACACATAAAATACTAAAAATCATTTAGTGAGACATTCTACTTATCAAATTCTGTATTCATGTATCATCAAAACCCTATTTTGGGCCGATTAGGGTCTATGCTTCTCAAACCTTAATTCTCAAGACAAAAGAACATTTAGACTTCTTATCATAGTTAAAACATCCTAATTGTATTATCGTCATTAATTAGATTTCAAGAATGATTATTCTAATTAATCTTTGCAATTGTCTAGGTAAACCCTAGTTTACCAATTAAGCTCAGATGGGGTCGTAACAATGGTAGTCACAGTCAGTATTCACAGTGATGGTGGTGAGTGTGATTCTTAGACCTGAAATCACTGCACTCAACACATGTCGTTGGGCACATTTTGACATCATCAAACGCAGTCCTGAAACATGGGTTGTTATAAAGGTGATGATTGGGTGGCTTTGACACATGGGGCTTTTGAGGGGTGAGTGATAGATATGGGATTTGTCCCTCCTGAGGGAGTTTGATATCCATGGCCACTTGATGAGTAGGATTGAGAAAGGCGTGCACGCATGTATGAATCAGTATATGATACTGATGTCATACATATCTCTTCCAGTCTACTCTGAGATCAAGGAAGTGAATGAACGTTGACAGGATGACTGTTCCATGCCTCGAGTTCATTCGGGACATCAGTGACAAAGGAATTATACATTCGCTGTAACACCATTCACGGATTGTAGGATGAAAGTTGTTCTCCAACTTTCTACTTTCACTTGGGTAGCACTGATGTGTGACTAGGCACTGCTCTTTGCTTGTGAAGTCATAAGTGTTATGGACTTTCACTGCCAACGTGAAATGGACCTGCAGGGTCACACACATAGGATTTAACCTGGAAGAGGAGTTTTGTCCACAAAGCAATGTTTAGATTGATTACTAAAGGAGTTTAGTAGTTCAATTAAACACTCAATCAGTCGATAGCTCAATATCATATGGTTCAAGGTGTTGGACGCATTGATTAGAGTATCAGATTGATTGAAATCGCAATTGACTGATTTTGCCCAACCTGTGCTCCCAACCGATCGGTTCATGTGATGAACCGGTCGGCTGAGGTTGCTGAACCGGTCGGCTGGAGTGTCCAGGCCGATCGGCTCATGCCCAGGTTGAAACGACCGGTTCAAGGGTTGAACCGATCGGCTCAACTGGTGCAACCGACCAGTTAGGAAAGTCATGTCGGCAAGAATTTTCCTTTGGTTTCAAATTGCCCAATTCGATTGGGAATAACATTGGTATTCGATACCAATTGAGAACAAAACTAGGAAAGTCTTTTTGAGCCGGATTAGGACCATGAACCGATCGGTTCAGGGCACCAACCGATCGGTTGGAGTGCCCCAAACGATCGGCTCAGGTCCAACCGATCGGCTCAATAGCCGAACCGATCGGTTCAGTTGTGAACCGATCATTTCAAGTTGCGAACCGGTTGCTTTTTGTGGAAAATTCTCGAACCCTTCTACTCCTGCATTAGTCCCGCATTGCCCGGGATGGAGAACCCTGTCCCATGACTCTCCTATATATATAGGGGTATTGGGGGCTTCTCAAAGTACAGCTCAGTGCAACCAGTTGCTCTGCAAGTTGTCGTTCTCTCTGGTTTTGTAACTGTGAGAGAGCCCGAGCAAGTGCTTCCCGCAAAAGGGAGGTGCAACAAGGGAAGGACAACTACAGTTGCAACAGGAGGCAAGAGAGTGTGTTGGCGACTAGTACGTCAACAGCAGGGTGTGACTCCTTCCACTTCCTTGTGGGACAAGGAGTGTGGAGTTCCAGGTGGTCCGTGTGGACTACTACAGAGGCGGGAGGACACTGCCGCTTAGGAGGACAATTGTCATCTGACAGTCCGGTTCGAGTAGGAGTTGTCAGTCCCGGTGCGACCAGGAGCTGCACAGACACCGTCGAAGTCCAGAGTTGAAGACCGCGCATTGCGCGAGGTATTGTCGCCAAGCAAGCCTCGGGACAAGGTATGATTCCACAAACCATCCTTTCCTATTATATAGACGTTGACGCGTTTCCTCGGTATGGGTTGGGGAGAAATTTTTTTGTTTCCGCTACCTTCTCTGTCTCCCCTAAAACCCAACAAATACATCTACAATTTGCTCATGTAAAGGTAGAAGAGGAGTAGCAATCTTCTTATCTAGTACAACTTCTCATGGAAAATGTCAATCGACTACAACATGCCTTGTCCTCTCATGGAATACATGGTTACTAACAATGAAGGTAGCATCATGATTAAAACAATACATCAAAGTAGCATAAGTAATAGGAAACCCAAATTTTGTAGGAATAGATTTAATCTATAACAGCTCACTAGTAGTATGTGTTATTGCACTATACTCAGACTCTGCACTAGATCTTGCAACAATATTTTGTTTCTTACTTTGCCAAGTAACTAGATTTAAATGACTGATGTTGAACTAAAAAGAAAGTATATCTCTATTGCAAACTCATGAATTACATTGCATGAAATGAAAACATGGGTAGCGGGGCTACTCCCCGCACCCTAGTGTATGAGACTACTCGCTCATGGCAAGAACAAAGAAGGGGACGAGAAGAGAGAGAAAGAGCATCATCTCCACGAAGGATGGAGGAAGGTCGACCCCTTGGAGGAGAGAGAACAACGATCTTCACACTTCATAGCTTGCTTGATGATGAATACTCCTCTTCCCACCTTCTTTGCCGATGAGAGAGAAAGTAGCTTGGAGATGGAGTATGGATCTCAGACCAGCAGCCTCGGGGCAGTGAGTGAAGGATGGAATGGCTCTAGAAAAATAGAGGCAGCCTTTGGGCATCTAAAACTTGATGATTTGTGAGGACCCCTTTGGGTTCTATTTATAGGATTTTGAGTGAACCTTAAACGGTTTGGAATGTGTGGGTCCAAACGGTCTTGGAAACCATTTGGATTTTCACACAGTTTGGTGACCGTTTGGACTCTCTTGGTCTGGAGACCATTTGAGTCCTCTCAATCTGAAACTGTTTTCTTTCATTTGATCTTGGGGTCATGTATCTTCATACGGTCTCGGGACCGGTTGATCTCCATTCGGTCTTGGGACCATTTGGCTTCATACGGTCTTGGGACCATTTGACCTTTGTTCGGTCTTGGGACCGTGTGGCTTCATACAGTCTCAAGATCGTTTCTCTTCACTGAAAAACACTAGAGGGGGGGGGTGAATAGAGTTTTAAAATAAATTTAACAATTTATTGAACTCAAACAACCACAATTGAAATTGGAAGAAGGAGACAGGTGTTTAGAGTGGTTCCAACTTTAGCAAATACTAAAGTTGTCAGTCCACTACCCGGTTGCTTACCTAACCGAGATTTTGAAAGTATTTATTTTATTACCTTCTCAAGGATTTATACAAAATACAATACTTTCCTTTACACCCCTTGAACAGCCTTCACTTGAAGTAGGTGCACCAACTTGAGGTAGCCTTCTTGAAGTAACTCCAAGCTCCCCCTTGAAGTAGCCTTCCTCTCTAGAAGTAACCTCCCGTTGCACCAGCCTTCTGAAGTAGCTCAAGGTCGCCTTCTTCACCAAGAAGATCTCCACCCTCTCCAATCCGCAGCCTCCAACCTAGGAGTAGCAAGGAGAGTACAAACAGTAATAGAGAACAAGAAAGGAAAAAGGAAATTACGACTTATCCTTTGTAGCCCAAGGCTTGATTTGCCAAGATCAAGCGTATAGATCTCCTAACCAAGTGTATGGACTTGTGATTGCAGTGGGTAGGAGATGCTAGCCTATAGGACACAAATTTTGAGCTAAGGAAGGAAGTATCCAATTGTCACGATGCTCAAATTTCTCACAAACAGATTGCTCAAAGTATGCTCAAGGATTTCTCAAGTGTAACAAGTGTGTTTGAGTGTCCTATGGCTTGTCCTATTTATAGGAATGGTCTAAGGATGCTTAAGGACGTTCTAGACAACTTCTAGGGGTTTCTAAGTGCTTAACTAGCCGTTAGATACAAGTTTGTTGCTTTAACAACGGCTAATTAATTTACTCTGCAGTTGCTGTCAGAGTTCATCTCGATCGAGGAATGGTCGACCGAGATACCTACTCGGTCGAAGTTTTGTCGACCAACAGGCTCTCTGGATCAAGTGATTTGCAACGTCTATCTCCAACTGCCAACTACCTTGTCAGTTGTGTCTAACGGCTACTTTGGATCTTTCTCGGTCGAGAAGATTGTCGACCGAGAGTGTCTCGGTCGAGGAGTTGGTCGACCGAGATCGATCCTGTTTTAATGTTTCAATTTAGGCACTAATTATATGTATGAGTGTGCAAATGTAATCTTATTTGAAGGGGATGACTTATCTAAATGTGGTGTTTAGCTAGGGAAGATCTAACGCTTGATTTACATGCATTCTAAGTACTTGTACATTATATATTTGTACAAGCTTTTTACAAGGTGATTACATTGCATGAAAATATAAATATGGAAGCATATGGATTTCCCTAGTTGCTTTGTCATCTACCTTAATCCTGCACACTCAAGTAGCTCGTTAGATCAATAAGAATGAAATGTTTGTCATAATCAAAACAAAGGGATTTATAGATGTCCATTTAGCCAACAATCTCCCCCTTTTTGAAGATGACAAACATTTCCAAAATATAAATGAAGGAAATATAAAACATATGAGTTTCATACCTTTAGATTACCTTTTGTAGCTTTTCCTCTTGTTTATAAAATGTGTGCTTATTATTCCCCATGAATTATGGAACATGAAATCCACTTCACTAGAGAATATAGCAACTTTCATTGTAAAGACAAGAGTTTAATTATGAAACTCATTGATTGAGTTTTTCATAATTACTAAGTTTTAGTTTTATATTTATTTCTCCCCCTTTGTCATTTCAAAAAAGATATCCGTCAAGAATAAAAACTCCCATGTAATTAGATGTCCCTTCAAATCTAATGAAAAAGATGTCCATTAAAAGTTTTTGTTAAGAAGCACAGATATCAAAGAAAACATCTTCCAAAGGAGTGATAAGCAGTTGCTTCCTAATTTTGTTAAATTGATCTAGTGGAAGCAGTTTTGTAAAAATATCAGCCAATTCATCTTCCGTATCAACATGATGAAGGGAAACATGATTCTTGGAGATATGATCCCTTAAAAAGTGATGACGGATTTCAATATGTTTAGCTCGGCTGTGTAAAATAGGATTGTGTGCTAAGTTTATAGCGCTCGTGTTGTCACAAAAAATAGGAGTAGATGAAAGAGTAAAACCATAATCGTTTAATACTTGTTGCATATAAAGCACTTGAGCACAACAGGACCCGGCTGCCATATATTCAGCTTCAGTTGTAGATAGGGCAACCGTATTTTGTTTCTTGCTAAACCAAGATAATAAAGCTCTTCCTAACAAGACACAGCCACCACTAGTACTCTTGTGATCAAGTCGACAACCAGCATAATCCGCATCAGTATAAGCTTTAAAATCCAAGGATTGTCCTTTTGGATACCATAAACCAAAACAAGTAGTGCCGGCTAGGTAACGAAGAATTCGTTTAACTGCTAGAAAATGAGAGTGCATAGGTTGTGATTGAAATCGAGCACAAAGACCAACAGAAAACATAATGTCCGGTCTAGAAGCAGTTAAGTAAAGCAAACTACCAATCATGGCTCTATATAAGGAATCATCAATAGGTTCCCCATTTTCATCCTTATCAATTTTAATAGAAGTAGCCATAGGAGTAGTAGCATGTTTGCACTGATCCATCCCGAAACGTTTTAAGAGTTCTTTAGTATATTTTTCTTGGCTTATGAATATACCGGCAGGTGTTTGCTTAATTTGAAAACCAAGAAAGAAAGTTAGTTCACCCATGAGGCTCATTTCAAATTCTTTTTGCATAATGTCACTGAATTGTGTGCACAATGAATCATTAGAAGCTCCAAAAATAATGTCATCAACATATATTTGCACAACTAGGAAATCAGATGTATATGTTTTGAAAAATAAGGTAGAATCTGAATTTCCAATAGAAAAATTATTATCAAAGAGATATGTCTTGAGCCTTTCATACCAATTCCTAGGTGCTTGTTTTAAACCATAAAGTGCTTTCTTAAGTTTATAAACATAGTCACCTTTTTCCGGTATTTCAAAACCAGGTGGTTGGGTAACATATACTTCTTCTTGAATAATGCCATTTAGAAATGCACTTTTTACATCCATTTGGTAGAGTTTGATGTTTTTATGTGCAGCAATAGCTAGTAACATTCTAATAGCTTCAAGTCTAGCTACCGGTGCATATGTTTCATCAAAATCTATTCCTTCTTGTTGATTATATCCTTGTGCTACTAACCGAGCTTTATTCCTTATTACTTCTCCTGCCTCATTTAGCTTATTCCTAAAACCCATTTAGTTCCTATGATGGTTTTATCTTGTGGTTTAGGAACTAAATCACATACATCATTTTTAGTGAATTGATTCAATTCTTCTTGCATGGCTATTATCCAATAATCATCTTTAAGAGCTTCAGATATCTTTTTAGGTTCAATGATAGAAACAAAAGCCATGTTTGCAACATCTTTGAAGGAAGACCGAGTTTTGACTTTATCATTAGGATTTCCAATAATAAGTTCTTGAGGATGATCCTTAATAAGCCTAGGTGTAGGTTGTGGTTCAGCTTGGTGATTATTTGTAGTAACTTTCTCACTATCATTTGGTATGTTTAGATTTTCGAATTGATTAGTGAGATCTATGATTTCTAGATTTGCAGATTTGGTCTCTTCATGAAAAGAAACATGAATAGATTCCTCAACTTTTCTAGAGATAGTGTTATATACTCTAAAAGCTTTGCTAGAAGTGGGATATCCCAAAAAGAATGCTTTGTGTGATTTAGAGTCAAACTTATCTCTATCATCTTTGGTATTTAAAATATAGCATGTGGAGCCAAAAGTATGAAAATAGTCAACTCTAGGTTTCTTAGAATGTATTATTTCATATGGAGTTTTCTTCAAGTGAGAGTGAATAGTTACTCTATTTAACACATAGCATGCAGTGTTTACAGCTTCAGCCCAAAAGGTTTTGGGTGTGTTGTGTTCGAGCATCATAGTTCTAGCCATTTCTTGTAGTGATCGATTTTTCCTTTCGACTATACCATTTTGTTGTGGGGTGCGTGGAGCAGAAAAATTATGAGTATACCCTTGAGATGTACAAAATTCCTCAAATGTATGATTTTCAAATTCTCCACCATGATCACTTCTAATGGTACATATTTTGCTTTGTAATAGATTTTCAATCTTGGAAAAAAATTGTATAAAAACATGAATAGTATCATCTTTAGTTGCAATAAAGTGTACCCATGTGTATCTACTATAATCATCAACAATAACAAAATAGTATCTTTTACCACCAATAGATTGTGTCCTCATGGGTCCAAATAAATCCAAATAAATTAATTCTAAGGACCTACTGGTGCTAAGTACATGTTTTGGTTTAAAAGAGGTTTTGGTATGCTTTCCCATTGTGCATGGTTCACAGTTTTCAACTTGATCAAAAGATAAAGTAGGCAATCCACAAACAAGATCATATTTCACTAACTTTTTAATAACATGTGAACTAGCATGTCCTAGCTTTTTATGCCATAGTTGTAAGGTATTTTCATTTGCAAGCAAGCATTTTCCCACTACTAATTTCATAGAGTTAGGTTTAAGGATATAAAGATTTCCAACTCTATTTCCTTCATTAACAACATTTGTAGTGTTTTCTATCAATAACTTGCAGCAAGTTTTGTTAAATAACACATCATAACCACTATCACATAATTGACTAACACTTATCAAATTATGGTGCAAACCATCAACGAGTAGAACATTCTTTATTTCGAGGTTTGTACCAACATTACCTATTCCAACGATTTTGCCCTTACCATTGTCTCCAAAGGTGACCGTTCCACTTTTCTTTTCTTCAAAGGTTTGAAATGCATCCTTGTTTCCGGTCATATGTTTGGAGCATCCACTGTCAACCACCCATTCCTGCATTAAAATGTAGATTTTGGTACCCATGTGATGGTCCGATATGGTTAGAATCATTTAAGTACAGACTTGTATAAGAGTTCTGAATCAGAAATCCAGTCGGTCGACAATTGTTCGACCGACATCTGTTTCGGTCGACTAATTGTCGATCGAGAAGAGTACTGTATTACAAACAAAGAAACACAGAAATTTAGCTCGGTTGATCAATTTTCGACCGAAATAATTGCTGTAAATTTTGATATGTTACAGACATCCGGTCGGTCGACAATACTTCGACCGATTAATGGTTCGGTCGACAATACTTCAACCGACTAAGTTTCTGTTTCAGTACAACAGTGCAGAAAATTAACAATATGCATGAAATCTTTTGTTTAGTTGAGATAAGACAATATAAATAGCAAGATGGAGCGTTTGGCCATATCTCAACCAAATTCCTTTTGACTCTATTAAGTTTGAGGTTTTGGGACCCAAACTAATTTGGAATCCTTAGTCTTATAAGGGCATGAAAAGGAATAGTGTCCAAGACGTAAACAAAAATGGCAAGTAATAGAATCAACTTCATTTCTCTTTCTAGCCATTGTGTTCTTGGGTACAAACATAGTTTGAGTTCTTTTGGGTTGATTTTTCTTTGGAGCATATCCCAAACCTTTTCTTCCGTTGAAAACAGTACCAATGCTTAGAATGTTATCAAGTATATCTTTTCTTCTTAACTCATAAAGTTCTCTTTGCAGCTGAGCAATGTCATTCATCTTCTTGTGTAGATCATTTCTTGCTTGATCTAAATCAGATAACAATGAATCTCTTTCTTTTACAACATTATCATAGTCTAGATGGTTACACAATATAGGTTGAGTCTGAAAATCTTTTAGTTTAGCTAACAATTCAGTCTTTTCTTTAGAAAGAAGATCAACATTTGTTTCTAAAGTGAGTAGCTTTCTAGTGCAATCATATAAAGATGTTTTTAAAGATAAATTCTCAAGATCAATGTTGTTCTTTTCATAAGAAAGATTATCTGATTTAGCAATTAGCTCATCATTTGATTTGATAACCTTCTTTAGTTTCTTCTTGACATCAACATACTTATCATGAATTTCTTGTAGACTAGTAACTAACTCTTATTTAGGAAGATCAAGTAGGCTTACCTCTTGAGATTCTTCATCATCTTCTCTTGCCATTAGACAATCCACCGTTTCTTCTCCGCTTTCACTGTCACTTGACTCGTCCCATGCAGCTTTATAGGCTTTTTCTCCCTTCTTCTTGTGTGAGCTTTTCTTTCCTTTCTTTGCTTTAGGACATTCATTTTTGAAATGCCCTTTCTTCCCACATTCAAAGCACCTAGGAGGGGTAGAAGAAGAACTGGAAATTTTTTTAGATTTAAATCTTTTGTATTTCTTACCGTTGACGATCAAGGCTTCTTCTCCTTCTTCTTCACTTGACTCCTCACTTTCTTGTGTGATGACTTTTGAAGCTTTTAGAGCCACATCCTTCTTCTTTCCTTGCTGAAGTTCACGTGCTCTTCTTTCTTCCTCTTCTAGGGTTGCTTCATGATCCTCTAGGTTGCCAATAAGTTGCTCCATTTTCAGTCGAGTGAGGTCGTTTGCTTCTTCAATGGCTGTCACCTTTGGCTTATATTTTGGAGGGAGTGATCAAATGATTTTTGATACCTGATCTTCTTCAAGGACAGGTTTTCCTAGGGCACTTAAACCATTAACAATAGTAGAGAATTTTGCAAACATTTCACTAATGGATTCATCAGGATCCATACGAAAGTGTTCAAACTTTTGTTTAAACATGCTAATTTTGGAATTTTTGACTTGGATTGTACCTTCATAGGTTATGGACAGTCTATGCCAAATATCATAGGCTGTGTCACAATTAGATATTCTATTAAATTCTCCTACCGAAATAGAACAATATAAGATGCTTACAGCTTTTGCATTCATTTGAGCCAGTTTTACCGTATTTGCATCCCATTCTGCAAATTGAGTTTGGGGGAGCTCATATGGGGTTGACACCATTCTCTATAAGTCCCAATTGATGCCCTGGAAGTAGAACTGCATCCTTCTTTTCCAATATTGGTAGTTTGTTCCATCGAACGCTGGAGGCCTAGCAACAAGTGTCCCTTCAAGGTTAAGGTTGTTGAGCACTCCGTCACCCATTTCTTCAAGACCTTGTTAGGGTTCCTTGAAGCCTGCTCTGATACCAATTGAAAAACACTAGAGGGGGGTGAATAGAGTTTTAAAATAATTTTAACAATTTATTGAACTCAAACAACCACAATTGAAATTGGAAGAAGGAGACAGGTGTTTAGAGTGGTTCCAACTTTAGCAAATACTAAAGTTGTCAGTCCACTACCTGGTTTCTTACCCAACTGGGATTTTGAAAGTATTTATTTTATTACCTTCTCAAGGATTTATACAAAATACAATACTTTCCTTTACACCCCTTGAACAGCCTTCACTTGAAGTAGGTGCACCAACTTGAGGTAGCCTTCTTAAAGTAACTCCAAGCTCCCCCTTGAAGTAGCCTTCCTCTCTAGAAGTAACCTCCCGTTGCACCAGCCTTCTGAAGTAGCTCAAGGTTTCCTTCTTCACCAAGAAGATCTCCACCCTCTCCAATCTGCAGCCTCCAACCTAGGAGTAGCAAGGAGAGTACAAACAGTAAAAGAGAACAAGAAAGGAAAAAGGAAATTACAACTTATCCTTTATAGCCCAAGGCTTGATTTGCCTAGATCAAGCGTATAGATCTCCTAACCAAGTGTATGGACTTGTGATTGCAGTGGGTAGGAGATGCTATCCTATAGTTCACGAATTTTGAGCTAAGGAAGGAAGTATCCAATTGTCACGATGCTCAAATTTCTCACAAACAGATTGCTCAAAGTATGCTCAAGGATTTCTCAAGTGTAACAAGTGTGTTTGAGTGTCCTATGGCTTGTCCTATTTATAGGAATGGTCTAAGGATGCTTAAGGACGTTCTAGACAACTTCTAGGGGTTTCTAAGTGCTTAACTAGCCTTTAGATACAAGTTTGTTGCTTTAACAACGACTAATTAATTTACTCTGCAGTTGCTGTCAGAGTTCATCTCGGTCGAGGAATGGTCGACCGAGATACCTACTCGGTCGAAGTTTTGTCGACCGACAGGCTCTCTGGATCAAGTGATTTGCAACGTCTATCTCCAACTGCCAACTACCTTGTCAGTTGTGTCTAACGGCTACTTTGGATCTTTCTCGGTCGAGAAGATTGTCGACCGAGAGTGTCTCGGTCGAGGAGTTGGTCGACCGAGATCGATCCTGTTTTAATGTTTCAATTTAGGCACTAATTATATGTATGAGTGTGCAAATGTAATCCTATTTGAAGGGGATGACTTATCTAAATGTGGTGTTTAGCTAGGGAAGATCTAACACTTGATTTACATGCATTCTAAGTACTTGTACATTATATATTTGTACAAGCTTTTTACAAGGCGATTACATTGCATGAAAATATAAATATGGAAGCATATGGATTTCCCTATTTGCTTTGTCATCCACCTTAATCCTGCACACTCAAGTAGCTCGTTAGATCAATAAGAATGAAATGTTTGTCATAATCCAAACAAAGGGATTTATAGATGTCCATTTAGCCAACATTCACACGGTCTTGCGACCGTTTGACCTTTATTCGGTCTTGGGACCGTGTGGCTTCATATGGTCTCGAGACCGTTTGGCTTCACACGGTCTTGGTACCATTTGATCTTTATTCGGTCATGGGACCGTTCGGCTTTCATTTGGTCTTGGGACCATTTGGTCTCCATTCGGTCTTGGGACCGTTCCGCTTTCATTCGGTCTTGGGACCATTTGGTCTCCATTCGGTCTTGGGACCGTTTGGCTTCCATTCGGTCTTGGGACCATTTGGTCTCCATTCGGTCTTGGGACCATTTGGCTTCCATTCGGTCTTGGGACCGTTAGGGGGTTTTGTAATTTTTTTGTGCTTTTCTGTAAGAAGTGAAAGGGAGAAGTTAATCTAATGGTATATTTACAAAAATGTGGAAAGTTAAATATTCTATGTATTTTAACTAAAAGGGAGTATGGAAAACTGAGGAAAAATAGTAAGATAACATCGCAAAATGGGAGGTTATCACCCCACCAACTTAGAGTCTAGCTTGTCCTCAAGCTAGATAGAGCTAAGGCATGTAGTAGTGAGGAAATTTTATTTAGTGAAGATTTCCATACTCTTGCTTGAATTCTAAGCCAGAGATCTCTTACAGTTTTATTGGGCTTCTGCTCGCACTAAATCTTTCAGGTATTGGGAGTTGTGTGGATCTCAGATTTCTTCCGTATCATGTAGCTCACATTGGGACCACCTTTTCCTCGATCACATTCTATGCATGTTTTCAACTCCAAACAGTTTTATACTTCTTTGAAAAGACTACTGGAAACTAAGATAGGAGTGAGGGTTGGCTAAAGGCTGATGTGTAACTCCCCCTTTTAGTGGGGGAGGGTTTATCTAAACTTTTAGGATCTCACTATCGGGTGCGACACATCTGCCTTTGTGAGGGCAGCTAAATGTACCGGTCGGGCAAGTCCTTTATCAATTTTTTCATATATTCAGAGACCTTAGGATCTCATTACCGTGCGCGACACATCTGCCTTTGTGAGGGCAGCTGAATGTACCGGCCGGGTGAGACCTTTATTGGTCCTTCATATAGGTCCTTAGGCGTGGCACAACTCTCATGTTTTTATTCAATACTCTGGCTTTTATTCTTATACTCACAGGTTTAGGAGTTGGATATTTAGGGATTTTGTTTGGGATGCCAGACCTCTTTTTTTTTTTTGAAAAGAAGAAAACTGTTCTTGGAGTCTCCTGACATGCACTTATTTCAGTTTCGTACTTGGTGGTCCATTTGTGAGGTTCCTTGATTTGGATTTCACCTAGTTCCCTCCCATCCTTGAGAGAGTTTTGGCTGGCTTTGGCTATGATGTTAACTTGTGGAGAGTCTGGAGCAGAGTTGAAGAAAAAGCATGGAAATCGAGTGTGGAAGTAGTTTATTGATTCGCCATTACATGCCTAAATGCGTTTTTCTATTATTTCCTTTGAGGACTACTTTGATTCTAAATTTAGCTGGGGGTGACCTTTTCCAAGAGTGATGTTATACTTATGTACAAGAATTATTTTATCAAAGAGATTACTAAAAAAGTCTAAATGTGAAAAGAAAGGTAAAAAAAAATTAATGCATAGAAAAACAGGAGTAAATAAAAAGAGCAGAGGGAGAAGGGTTGAGAAGTGATACCTCACCCTTGTCCAGTGTACCTCCCCCCTAACTTATCACTCACTCTGTCCTCAAAGTGTCAAAGTGATAGGTTGAGAAGTACGTGGACAAGGGCATTAGGATTCTGTTAATCCTTTGTTAGCTCCATTCATTCGTAGAAGATTAGCTGTGAACTTTCCACGTAGAGTGTGGTAATCCACATCTGTCATGTTCTCTACTGGTCTTCCAAGAACAGTGAGGGTGTATATCCAGTAGAGGACGTGGAAGCCATAGTCGTTTGATTCTCAGAGTTGCTGGGGGCATCTGTGGCTGAAGGCCGGGCGATGAAAGTGTTCTTTATCGTACGCCCTTGTGTGCTTGCTTAAAAGATCGTGTAGTTTGTCAGCACATTCCTTTGTCACCTCCTCCGTGGGCGTGTTAGTTGTCATAGCATACTAGTTCTGGTTAGGATCAAATTGGCTGTCGAAACTATTATAGATGATTGTTGTTCCTTCAGGAAGGTTTGTCGCCAGTAACATCAAGTGCTCTGAGTGAAGGAAAGGAAGCATAATTAACTTCGGAGTTGTATGCTGGAGGCAAGAGATAAGCGCCTTCATGGTTCCGAAGTTCTTTAACTTTAGTAGGTCATCCTTCATGTAAGTTGACGCCATGTAAACCGTAGGATGGTTCCGACCGAGGAGATATTGATAAGCAGTCATCAAACTCACGGATAGAAATCCTTGTAATTGTACAGTTTCACGGAGGGTATCTACCATGACTAGAATATCTCCGGCTAGAAAAATGAGCTCATCTTTCTCGGCATATATCCTAGACATGATGAGTCGGAGTTCATTTTCAGAAAGACTCTTGCAAGCTGCAAGGTCGAAGTTAGGAAACGTCAGTTCTATGGCAGGTAGGGGCACCATTTGTGTGGAAGGTCTATTGATGGTGGCCCCTGATATCAAGTCGATTTCCCCTGTGTCTTTCACCAAATCAAAAGAGTAAGGGTCCCATTGTCTTTTTTCAGTGACCGTGGTGGGTTGTTGGTCTTTCTCCAGCTCTGTTAATGTTTGTCAGAAAGGTTGCCTTTATAACCGTTGGATGGCCAAAAAGAGGTAGCGAGGGACGTCGGCTGGCACCATAGTCGGGTCATTGAAGAACCTTATGTCACATATGAGCTCCATGGCGTAACGCCCTCGTAACGAGTGAAAATCTTATGTAGCCAACTTGGTGAAGGGTGTTTGTTGATTAAGAACTTGTATGTGGCGTATAGTGCAGAAGGCGCAATCCCCGGATCTGTCAGTGGTTTGGACTGGTGGAGCGATGATTTGGAACCAAGGTTGGTTCCAACCATTCTTGAGAGAAGGGTAGGCAACCCAAATTAGTTTGAGAAGCTGGAAGGGGATGCATCTTGCTTCTCCGGCTTCTTCTCCAGCAAAGTTGATTGTTCCGACCTTTAGTTCGTTGGCACAAAAGTTATACACCTTGGCATTGCGGGCCACGGTGTCAATGATCATGAGTAGCCAATGGCTGGAAACTTGAAAGGGGACCGTGAGATATCACACCTTTCGAGCGATTCTGACGCACAGACGCTCTATAGATTTATTGCGTAAGTCTTTGTATAATAGGCTCATAGCCAGAGGTGGTGAAGCGTTGAAAACTGGTTGCGGTCACTTTGAGCTTCTCTATATTTCGATAGAGTTGGCAAGAAGGACACGGAAGATTGTCATCTGCACTGTTGATTGTGGTCGAAGGATGGTGCAGAAATCATTGTGTGTCAATTTACGCTTAGTTTTTATATTTGTGTAGATGATGTCCCCTTCCTCTTTGGCATCGTCTACTATAGTGTTCAGGATGAAGATATCCTGGACATATAGGGTAGATATGGCCGCCATGTCTAGGTCGTGCATCATCTTAGGTAGAGGTGGCGGCGGGGGAAGCTCTTGCGGAGGTGGAAGAGAAGTCTACACTAAGTCGTCCATATATTGATGCAGATCTTCATCTTTTTCTAATTCAGAAGCAGAGTCGAGTCCAATATCCGTGTCTAGACTCACTCTGTCTTCCTCTTCATGGTCTGGGGGAAAAGGTGAAGATTTCTCTGGGGTGGAGTGTTGTGGAATGTTTGTTGTTGGTTGACTTGTGCTAGTTCCCAATATACATTTCTAGAACTCAGCAAAAGTAGCTTCTTTGATGGTTTCCCCCAGAGATCCCATGGCTTAGTAGTCAATGAATTGATCCCCATATGACATGTTAACATTGTCATTGTGATCATGGGTTTTGGGATCGTTTCCACCTTCGTGGTGGTCTTTGTCATCTGCTTTCTTTGAAGGTTCTGCTCCTCGGCTGGTTCCCTCCCCAGCATGTCCTGGATCATCAGGTTTATCATCTGGAGAGAAAGTATCATCGTTGGAGTTAGCGGAGGAGTTAGAATCTTCCTCATCTTTGTCTTCTTCCTCTTCATCATTGTCTGCCACTTTATGTTTTGTTTTCATCGTTGTAGTCTTCTTGCACTGCCGGTGAAGGGCTTGTAGTTCGTCGAAAGCCACTTGTAGATGCTCATGTGTTTCGAGCGGTGTGTTGTGGGTTTCTGTAAGATCTGAATATCTAGCCTCGGCAGAGAGGAGTCATGTAGTAAGATCTGTCACCTGAGCTCATAATTGGTTGGTTTCATTATTTGACGACTCCTCTTGGCGGCTATGGAGCTGTGTAAGGGTGTTGTTGATGCCGTCCAAGCGCGTGCTAAAAGCAATTTGTTGCTGCTTAAGCTCACACAGGGTCTTAGGCAGAGGTTGAGTCTGCGCAGAGATCCTGTCAACTTGCTGAGCCAACGCTACTTGCTAGCTTTTAACCTCAAGAACCACTTGTGGCAGTTGTTGTAGGCGGTCGTCGATGTGTTCGACTTGCATGGCCGCTGCTTCCTGCCATTGGTGGATATTTGAGAGGATGCCTGGTAAGGCATGGCTTTGCTCTTAGATCTTGGTGACCTTTTAGTAAGACCCTGCACACAAGAGAGAATAGATTGCATTATTCTAGAAGGGTTGGTGAGGAGATTTCGGATGGCATCAAATTGACGTCTGAATTCCTCACCAACATTTGTAAAAGGGACCCCAGTTATGGATGGGTGTAGCGGCTGGGGTCGAGGTGGAAGGGTGGTAGTGCCTTGTGGAAAAGACGCTATGGATGGTCCCTCAAACTATGTGGTGATTGTAGATGGAGTCACCAGCAATGTCGGGGTGGCGGATGGGAAGGGTGGTGACATTTTGGGAGAGAAAGGTGGAATCGAGAATGTCGAGGGAAAAGTAGTGGAGGTGGAGGCGAAGGTGGTGAAGTCAGGCATTGAAGTGGGGAATGGGGTGCCCGAAGAGAAAAAGGGTGGAGCGGAAGATGCAGGTGGTGGTGTAGTTGCATAGAAAGGAAATGTGGTGGTCATCATTATGGAGAATGATGGGAGAGTTGTGGATTTTGGAATAATGGAGGATGGTAGTGTGGTGGGGGTGGTGGTGGAGGTAAGTTCAACATTTAGACTCATGATGAAGGAGTCTAGTGATGAGGTGATGATATTTTCTTCGGGGAGGGGGGTTCTGCCTCTGGATTTGGTTTTGATGTCGGCGTTCCCGACAGCTATTGTGTCTACAAACACCCTTTGGATGGTCGTTTCACTAATATTTTTGTTATTCTTGCTACCGGGGCGGTGATGTTGTGCTCTGTCTGCCATGCTTTGGATTTTTTTCTTGTATTTTAACCGAAGCTAGGAGGTATGCAAGCTTCTCTTCGGTGAAGAGAAGCTTTTCCTTGTCGTATTCTGCAAGCTCCAGAAGCGGCAGCAGAGTCCTTGAGGATTTTACTATAGGGAAAAAGATATAGTGTATCTTTGCATCCTTTTCTTTGATGATGTATGAGTTTTTTAAGGTCTTCTCGTTGGTGAGGATGTCGCCCTTGATCTTTGTGCACCTGGGGAGTAGTCTGTCCATCTTGAGATATTTTAGGATGGATGTTATATGACCTCCCATACATATTTCTTTCCCGAGGGTGTAAGATGTGTTCTTGTGTATCAATTGTCATCCGATGTTGACCGATTTCCCTTTTAGAATGGACCAGAGTACGAAAAGATTGGAAATGCTAACATTTACTCCCTCTGTCCTGGGGAAAAGTGCACCTGTAAGAATTTTGTGCAATGTGTGCACCAATTCATATTGAATATTGGAGGCCTTGCAGGTTTTTGCCTCATAGGTCTGGATCGTTGTCAGGGATTTCCAGAAGATATGCTTGTTGAACTCAGAGCTTTCTATGCCTACAACTTTGGCCTTCTTTAGCTGCTCCTGGTTGTCTATAAATATTTCATTCAATATGTTTTCCGTTATGACAACCTTGTTGCCAAAGAGTTTGGTGACCAGTCTGCGATCACCTCTGTCCCTTGATCTATCTATAATGTCCACAACTTCTTTGTTGAGATATGTGAAGAATTCAGTTGTGGGCTCAACATAAGAAATCTTAGGGACAAAGCAGAGTCTTGAAAGGTTGGTGTTATCGAGCAGAGTGAGGATTATGTCATATATCTCCATCTTTAGTAGTATGCTGGAGCAAACATACTTTGTTGGCTTCAAGGTCTTGTCAATAGACGACAGGGTGTGGATGAAAAAAATTGCTAGTGGTGGTGTTGTGGTGGTGAAAAGCAGGGGCAACAATGGTGGCAGGATCGACAGTGATTGATGGAACGTATCTCACCAGGGTTTGTTCCCTTGTAGTGGCGGGATGTACCTACTTCCTTGCTCGTTTCTTTATTGGTTGTTCTTTTGGAGCTTTTTGGGTCTTCTGTTTCACCTTTGTTTTTTTGGATGGGGATTCCTCCTCGGGAGTTGGCTCGTACTCTGAACCTTCATCACTGGAGGAAATCTCCTCTACTTCTTCATCAGGGTCTTCGGCTAGGCACATTTTGATTCAGTCAATTTCATTCAAGACTTTAATCAGGTCAACTTTTGGTGGGACCTTTCCGGTCTTTTCATAAGTGTCCATGACGTTCTGGAGCTTTGTGTGATCCTCCAGTAATTGCTCCCTTATCCAGAAGGGAGCGTCGGCAGTTCCTGTGGCTTATTTTGTAGGTGAGGCCATTTTGTAATCAAAAAATTATTATGTTGGAAAGATTTGCAAATTTGAAAGAAGAAATCATTTAAGGGTGAACTTATACTAGTTTGGCACCAAATAGTTTCAAGACCGTTTGGCTCCAAACGGTTTCAAGACCATATGAATCCAAATGGTTACAAGACCGTATGGCTCAAACAGTTTCAAGACCGTATGGCTCCAAATGATTTCAAGACTGTAAGGCTCAAACGGTTTTATGATCGTATGGCTCCATACAGTTTCAAGACCGTATGGCTCCAAACGGTTTCAAGACCGTATGGCTCCATACGGTTTCAAGACTGTATGGCTCCAAACGGTTTCAAGACCATATGGCTCCATACAGTTTCAAGACCGTATGGCTCCAAACAGTTTCAAGACCGTATGGCTCAAAACCGCAAAGAAGATGAAACGGTCAGTGACGACTAAGCGGCGAAATGATGGTGGAAGAAGTGAAAATGACGTCGTCGATGAAGGTGTTAATGGCGGTAATAGCGGTGGTGGCAATAGCCAAGTTTTTTCATGGTAGAAATGGCGGAAACGATGCCGGTGGAAGTGGGAATGACGGTTGCGGTAGCAGCATTCTACCTTGCTTCTTAGGCGATGATGGTGTAGGTGAAGGATGTGTCGCGGTGGTGGTGTCGTCGGAGGAGCAGACGGAGCAGGTTGAAATGAACTGGAGACAAGAGGAAGAGGACAACGGTCACGAGTGAAGAGAGTCAGAGTGAATAGAACAGGGTTTCGCGCGTGAGAAAAGTGTCGGGAAGCGAAGGAAAGAAAAAGGGAGGGGGTCAAGTAATATTTATAGAAAAAAAAGGAGTGACGCTATAAATTCCCAAGGGCAAACAGTCTTGAGACCGTTTGGAGTCCAAACATTTTCAGGACCGTTTGGGGTCCAAACAGTTTCAGGACCGTTTGGGTTCCAAACGGTTTCGGGACCATTTGGGTTCCAAACGGTTTCGAGATCAAAAGGACCAATCAATTTTGAGACTGTTTGAGTCCAACCGGTTTCGAAACCGTTAGGTTAAAGTTTAATTAGGTTTTTAGATTTTATATTTTTATGCTTGTTTTGGTTATTTGTGTGAATTTTTATATTTTCAAATTAAAGAAGATAAGTCTAGATCAGACGAAGAGATTAGAAAATTAACAAAACTAGACAAAATAAAATGGTGGTACTCAGAGCTTGGGTTGCCTCCCAAGTAGCGTCTGGGTTTTACGTCACTGGACTGACGAAAATCTGATTTGGTTATGTCGATGCTGAGGGGTCGTGGATATCGATAGTTTGTCTTGGTATTTTGTCTGCTGGTGTGTAGTATTTCTTCAATATGTGGCCATTACATGTCCATTCTCCCCCATTATTATCAAGGATGATGACTGCTCTGGTGGGGTAGATGTGTTTAATTGTGAAAGGTCTAGACCATTTCGTGCGGAGCTTTCCAAGGAACATCTTAAGTCTGGAATTGAAGAGGAGGACCTTATCTCCGACAGCAATGTCTTTTCTTTTGAGGTGGTCGTCGTGCCACATATTTGTTTGTTCTTTATAGATTCTGGAACTTTGGTAAGTTGTCATGCTAAGCTCTTCAAGTTCTTGTAGTTGAAGTTGTCTATATTCACCAACACTTTTGAGATCAAAGTTTAGCTGTTTGATGGTCCACCAAGCTTTATGTTCTAGTTCAACTGGTTGATGGCATGACTTTCCATACACCAGGTGGAACAGGGTTGTTCCTATCGATGTTTTGTAATCCATGTGGTATTCCCAAAGGGCATCGAGGAGCTTGGTAGACCAATCAGTACGATATATATTGACTATTTTTTCTAAGATAGCTTTTAGTTGTCTATTTAAAACTTCAACTTGGTCACTTGTTTGTGGATGGTAAGGTGTGGTGACCTTATAGTTGGCCCCATATTTTCTTAGGAGAGCTTCAAAGCTTCTTTCCAGAAAATGGGTTCCTATGTTTGATATAATAGTTCGGGGGACTCCGAATATGGGGAAGATGATATCTTTGAACATCTTGATGACTGGCTTGGAATTGCAGGATACAGTGGGTATAGCTTCTACCCATTTCGAAACATAATCCACAGCGACCAATATGTAAGAGAGTCCATAAGATGAGGGGAAGGGACCCATGTAGTCTATTCCCCAAACATCAAAAAGTTCAATTTCTTGACATAGAGTGAGAAGCATTTCATTCTGTTTAGTTATAACGCCAGAAAGCTGACATTTATTGCAGAATCTTACAAAATCATAAGTATCTCTTGCTATTTTTGGCTAAAAGAAACCCGATTGTATAACTTTTAGAGCAGTCTTCTTCGAGCTTGTGTGCCCCCCAGTGGGGCCAGAATGACAGTGCTCTAAGACAGGGGTAATTTCCTCTTCTGGTAGGCATCGACGGAAAAGTTCGTCTGCACATAGACGAAAAAGATAGGGTTCATCCCAGAAGTATTGCTTAACATCATGGAGAGATTTCTTTTTATCATGGTGAGAGGCAGAAGGGTGGATGATTCCTATAGACAGATAGTTCACTATGTCAGTGTACCAGGGAAATCCGATGGTAATTTTCATAAGCTGGTCGTCAGGGAGAGAGTCTCGGATAGGTACATTGTCGTCCTCTTGACACTCGATGCGACTTAGGTGGTCAGCAATGACATTTTCCACTCCTCTCTTGTCTTTTATTTCAAGATCAAATTCTTACAACATCAATACCCAATGGATGAGTCTGGGTTTTGCATCATGTTTTTGAATAAGATATTTGATGGCAGAGTGGTCTGTATATACTACGACCTTTGATCCAATTAGAAAAGAACAAAATTTTTTGAAAGCGTAGATGACGGGTAAGAATTCCTTTTCAGTAGTAGTATAATTCTTTTGTGCCTCATCTAACATCTTGTATGCGTAGTATATTACATATGGCTTTTTGTCCATTCTCTGTCCCAGCACATCCCCTATGGCATAGTCACTAGCATCACACATTATTTCAAAAGGTTGTGACCAGTCAGACACTCTCAGAATGGGTGCAGAGATTATAGCATTCTTCAAGGTTGTAAAGCTATGTAGGCATTCATGGTCAATGTTGAAATCAACATCCTTGGTCAATAGGTAAGTCATAAATTTTGCTATTTTCGAGAAGTCTTTGATAAATCTCCGGTAGAACCTGACATGTCCCAAGAAAGCTCGCACTCCCCTTATGTCTTTGGGTGGTGATAGCTTTGAGATGACATTGATTTTTGCCTTGTCTACTTTGATTCCTCTTTCTCTCACTCGATGTCCGAGGACAACACCTTTGGTCACCATAAAGTGACATTTTTCCCAAATTAGGATAAGGTTTGTTTCCTCGCATCTCTGTAAGACTTTACTTAGGTTGAGCAGACAATTATAAAAAGAGTCTCCGTATACTAAAAAATCATCCATGAACACCTCCATAATGGTTTCGGTTAATCCCGTGAAGATAGCAGTCATGCACCTTTGGAAGGTTGCGGGTTCGTTGCATAGCCCGAAGGGCATCCTTCTGAAGACGTATGTTCCAAAAGGACAAGTAAATGTCATTTTTTCTTGGTCTTTAGTGTGAATTGGGATTTGGTAAAAACCAAAATATCCGTCGAGGTAGTAGAAATCTTTTTGGTGGGCTAGCCTCTTAAGGACTTCGTCAAGGAAGGGTAGGGGAAAATGGTCTTTCCTTTTTTATTTGTTCAGTTTTCTATAATCAATGCACATTCTCCAACCAGTAACGGTCCTTGTAGGTACTAGTTCATTCTTATCATTTAAGACAACAGTGGTTCCCCCCTTTTTAGGGACCTCTTGGATAGGACTAACCCACTGAGAGTCAGAAATTGGATAGATAATACCCACTTTCAAGAGTTTGAGAACCTCGAGGCAAACTACCTCTTTCAGATTTAGGTTCAGTTTTCTCTGGTGCTCCCTCGAGGGTTTGAACTCTTCTATCATAGGTAGTTTATGCATGCATAGAGCGGGGTTTATGCATGTTAGGTCAGTCATCTTGTACCCAATTGCTTTCTTGTGCTTTCTTAGTTCAGTGAGAAGCCTTTCTTCCTAATCGTCAACCAGAGAGGAGCTAATGATAACTAGACATAATTTTTTTGCATCTAGGAAGACATGTTTGAGCCCAGTTGGTAGAGTTTTCATTTCTGGGGCTTTGGGTACTTTTGTTGTCTCTAATATGGTGACAGATTTCAGTTCTTCAAAAGTAGCATCTGGGGCTTTTTCATCCTGCTCCAAGTATTGCAGGCATTGCTGAACTAACTCGTTGGTTGAAAATTCAGCTTCTGGATTTATTAGAGTGTCCTCTAGGGCATCTGTTGGTTCTAGATTTTCTTGCTTGAGTTGAGAAATTTTATCAATTGCTTCAAGCAAAAAAACCTCTTCATGGATACTAGGGCTCTTCAGGCTATTGAAAACCCTGAATTGAACAGTTTCTTTACCTAACCTCAAGGTAATTGTGCCTGCCTCGACATCAATTAATGCTCTAGCTGTGGCGAGGAAGGGTCTACCGAATATTATCGGGTACCTTAGGTCTTCTTTTATATCCATAATGACGAAATCACAAGGGACATAAGAGTCCCTCCCCACCCTTACTGGAATATCTTCAAGGATTCCCAGGGGTGCAGTAATGGTGGAATCAGTGAACTAGATGGTCATTGTTGTAGGCAACAAGTCAGTGAACCCCAATCTTTTGCACATGGAAAATGGCATAATTGATATACTGGCTCCCAGGTCGGCCAATCCCTTTTTACAAGAAGTGTTCCCAATAGAGCATTGTATGCCAAAGGAGCCAGGGTCCTTCTATTTTTTTGGCATTTTATTCAAAATGATATCGGAAGTTGTTTGGGCTAGCTTGACAGTTTCATGCTCCTCTGTCATATATTTCTTTGACAGCAAGGTCTTCAGATATTTGGACCAGACTGGGATTTCAGATAAGGCGTCGAGAAAGGGAATATCAACATAAAGTTTCTTCATTGCCTCTTTGAATTTCTGGAATCTAGAGTCTAGTCTGGTTTCCTTTAGCCTGCTAGGATAGGGTATCCTTGGCTTATATTGTGGAACCTCTGGTTCTTTGGGACCTTGTTCCTTTTCTTTCCTTTCTTCAGCTTCTAGACCTGATTCTTCTCTTGGGATGATTTCAGTTATATGCCTATCTTCTTGATTAACCGAGATGGATTCAGTGAGAGCACGACCAGACCTTGTTGTAACATCATTTAGTTATTCTGGTCTATGTTGATTGTGCCTTGGATTTGCTTCTGGCTGGCCAGCGAAAGTGCCCACTGGAGGTTTTAGCTGAGCTGCTATCTGTGCTAACTGGGTTTCCACAGCTTTTTGCTGGGCTTGCTGGTTAGCCAGCACGGTTTGCTGTGATTGCAGTTGTGACATCCAACTTATAAAAACAAGATTTACTTAAGCGGAAGCATTCATTAGCAGCGGAATTACTGAAAATCACTAAAAATTAAAACTTTTTACAAAGAGATCCATAAACTGAAAAACTCTTTCATAAAGAACCAAAGTATTTCAAATACATTCTGATTTACTAGTACATCTCTTGTACCATTTCTTCTCGAGAGTTACAAACATCAACTGCATAGGCAGTATAAAAATCTTGAGGCATCAAGCCAAAATCTCATATCAATATTAAACTAAATACTGACTCCTAGGACTTGAGAGTACAGAGACGAAACATAGGACTCTCTATTTACAGGATATGACAACCAGTGTCTCCACTTGAGAATTCACTGTTGTCCTTGTTGTTGCTACTGCTACTATTCTTCACCCACTGTAGGGTTTCTACTTCTTCTTCTGTGTCTACCTAAAAAGTTGAATCCCATGGGGGTGAGACAATTGAAAATTGTCCCAGTGAGAGATATAACTCTCTGCCAGAAACATTATTATTGCAATTAATGGTATAAAATTGAGCAAAAGAAACATAAGTATTTAACAGTAGACAATTCAATATCTGAACAGAATAGAGTATTATTCTTTATTCAATGCACTTCACTTGCATCTTGGTAAAGCAACATGTTTCTTATCCAATAAGTAATATGAAGAACATATATAACATTCATCCATTTAGGACATGCTAAGAAAAGCAACATCAATCATTGGTTCTCGTATTTCAACCTTAAGCAAATATACTACACGGTTGATTACATTTTACAATCATACTTAAGCCCTGAGGAGATGAGGTATACTGCTCATACTCCAACCAACCATTGCGAAATCGAAATCGGTACCATACATAGGTCAATAGAAGAGCCGGATTTCCATGACCTCATCTTCCTCAGTCAGTGTGAGGACCAAATGCAGGACATATTGTATCTCTGCTAAATATCTTTCCAGGGTATACTAGAAACTTCACTATTAGAGTTACATTGGCATGATGTACTCTCTTTGCAATCGAGCGATATTATATTTATCTCACATCAATCCAGCATTAAGATCATCCGGAGATTAATGATACATCCATCCCGATCTTTAGGAGATTAGTGATACATCCATCCCGGCATATATTATGAAGGATTAAGAGATTTAATGTTCACCTCACTTCAATTCCTTCATTAGGGCGTAAGGATATTCACACCCATAACACCCACATACTCAAAAGTATGCCCTCCAGGAGTTCCTGTAGGAAAAACCTATTTCACCATCACCAAACTACTGATGATGATGGATATATGGTTAGGGCTCTACATGATACCATTTCACTTGATTAATTAAGTGCATTACAATATTCTTTTAGCATCAAGCATGTTTTCAAACATAAAACATTATAACAATTGCTAAAAAGAATGAGTATTATTTCTATCAAGTTCTTTTCAAAGCTTTCATAAACATTGGGATCTCAATCCCTTATCACATCAGGGTATTTTCATCCCTTATCATCTCATCATCATGATTATGAAATATGGGTATTCAAACCCTTAGTTCATCAAAACACTTGTTACCACTTTATCAGGTAACGTAATGCCTTCAGGTCATCTAATCATTGTAAACATAATAATTGCAGTGTAGGTATTTCACATGGCTCTTAAAGCCCAATAATGTCTCTTGTTACCTCTCAATAGGCAACACATCTTATTATGGCTCACAAGGCCCATAAAGCAATTTCAATACTAAAATAGCATAGCTCATACCTGGCTATGTCCACCATCTCATGAAACCTGCATAATTAGTGCACATGATAACAATTATATCAATTACAAATCAGCACTATGCATTGTAAGAGTAACATCACTATTTCCTCTTTTAAGTTAGGATTTCCCAATTTATGTCAATTAGGAATACTTTATCTCATTACCCAGATTTGGGTTATGATTTATCATCATATTACCCAAAATTAGGGTTTCATACATTATAACCCAAGATTTGGGCTCCACATATCTTTTTTTTGGTGACCGAGAGAACCCACGTCGGGTGAGCCCGACATGGTAAACTCTCGAGGCATGAGAGGGTGTGGTCTGGTCACCCCCCCTCCCACGCCTAGGCTCCACATATCTTTATCATATATTAGTGTAGGATTTTATATCAAAGTATCACATACCAGTACATAACATTACCTTGAATTAGATTTTTCATCATATTATTATGATTTCATTTTGACATCACCCTTGTCTAGGGTTCCACATGACATCACCCTCACTTAGGGTTTCATATGGCTTCACCCCTGATTAGGGTTTCTCATAACATCATCCTCAATTAGGGTTATATCATCACCATAGATTAGGGTTTCACCTATCATTGCCCTCAATTAGGGTTATACCATCAGTGTAGATTAGGGTTTCACCTATCATTGCCCTCAAATTATGGTTAGGGCACATTAACCTTCTTAATTAGGGTTCATGATCTCTTTATCAAGGATCATACCCTAATTACACATTCATTCATGTTGAAAGTGTTGAGACTTAACCACTACATGATTATCATTCATGTAGGAAGTTCTCCTTCTCTCTTATCTTCTATAAGAAGATACATACCTCATATTTGGTTAGATTAGGTCAACTCATCTTGAATGAAGAGTTGACACCATGTATTGTGTCATTACTTCCATAATCATCAAATATTAATCATTCAAAAGGTACTAATCACCCTATCTTATTAAGGGTACAATTACCATAATCACCCTTAGATTACATCATGTAATAATCAATTAAACAATTGACCTTTAATCACCTTAAGTGTCCATACGGTTTGGTTAATTATTTCTCAAACGGTCTTGGTCACTTAGACCCCAAATGGTCTTGATCAACCAGACCTCACACGGTTTTTCTTGAATGACCTCCAAACGGTCTTAGACCGTTTAGACCTTCAAACGGTCTTGGTCTAACAGTTTGAAACTGTTTAGAAAATTTAGTGCTTGAAACCATTTAGTGCAAAGATAGTTGAGATCGTTTGAGTCTCAATTGGTTTGGGATCGTTTGGTCCCAAATGGTCTTGAGACTGTTTGGTCCAAACCTCCTCAAAACCGATTGGACCAAAAATGGTCTCAACCACTCATATTGATATAGGGTTTCCAAGATTGATTCCCTTAATAATTGAATCCATGTAACCACTCATCAAATGGACCTAAGCACCATACCTAAATTGAACTTAATAAATCATCCTTCAATTGATTAAACTTTCAATTGATCATCAACTAGGGGTTTGAACCCAATTGGATTGGAGTTTAAAATCAATGAACCTTCAATATTAGTCATTGTGGAACTAATTACTTTGAAATCATTGGACCACCATTCAAATTGGGCATGACCTGACCTCAAACGGTCTTGAGGTCATTTGGATGACCTCCAAATGGTCTTGAGACCGTTTTCTCCATCCCATCACTGAAATTTGTGAAATTCATTTAGGGTTTAGATCATTAGTTGATCAACAATTGGACTATTGATTGCATTACAATTTGCTATCTCTGGACCTTCAATTACTTCACCATACTCAACCCTAGACCTCCAAACGGTCTTGAGACAATTTGGTTGATCTCGAAATGGTCTTGAGACTGTTTGGGTTAATCAACCCAAAGATCTAAATCAACCAATTGGAATTTCAGCACTTAACTCGATTAGGGTTTGGTAATTGATGAACCTTCAACTAATGAACCCTTTGGAATTAATCAATTAAATTTAATGGGTCATCAACCATCATCATTAGCATCAAATCTCCAAATGGTCAACTGTGGTCAACTCTTTCAAACAGTTTGAAATCGTTTAGTTCCTAACGGTTTGATGAAACCGTTTGATTTCAAACGGTTTTGTTGAAACTGATTGAACCAACTTGTTGAAACTGATTGGAATAGAATTCCTTTGGGAAAAGTGCCCAAGATGATTTCATCATCCTCTACCTTCGTTCATTCAAAATCTACTGCCATTTTCATGGTAATTACAACAATGGATCAAGGGAATTTCAAATAGAACAAAACGTTCAACAAATAATGGAGACTTGAATGCATTAGCAACATTTAAGGGTTTAAGTTATATAACCCGCCTTCAAATCTGAATCCAAGCTTCAAGCTTCACATCTCCAAAGGTGGATGAAGCTTTGACAACTTCCCCAGGTCTGTTCTAAAGCTTTTGGGTGAAAGGATTGGCTTGAGTTGAAAATTGAATGGAGAAAACAAGAAATCAAGCCTTGGTTTTTGATTTCCACCATGAAATCAAGGTGAAAGAACACCATGGAGCTTACCTACAGGTTGGGGATCGTCCTTCTCCTGATCCTAAGCTCCCTTGTGCTCGGCCAAAGCAAGAAGAGAAAGGAATTCCGAAAAAAAGTCCTTGTGTGGGTGAAAAATGGGATATGTATAAGGAATTTCAAGGAAAGAGAAAGTAGAATTTAATTTCTTTTATTTCCAAAATTAATGCCACATTTCCCCCTCAACTCCTTCTCAACGAATCCATATTATTCCCCTTGCAAAAACTCTTCATTATCCAAGAATTAAAAGAAAAGAAATTAAGCACCTTAATCATATTATACTAATATCCCATTTTTAGTGGATATTACTTTTTATTAACTTAATGTGAGTGGACTCTCCACTCACTCAAGATATTTTCGTGCCTTTTCAAGGCACAAGCTCGTCCAAACCTTTTGCAAATTCATCCCTCACCTTTTGGTTGAAGGGCTCTTCAATTAATATATTTCTTTTTGCATTAAATTGAAGTAAAGTCCCTTTTTATGCTTAAATCTTGATTATTTTAATATCAAGATTCTCTCTCCTAAAAAATAATTCAAATGAGGCGCCCCTCTCATTTTCTTTTCTCTACATGATGCCAAAAAACATGGGGGACCCTCTAGAAGTGGTATTTTGCATATTGAACCCTAGGTTTTGGGTAAATTGCACATTACACCAAAACTAGGTTTTAATGCATAAAGATTGCTCAGCAAGCTTTATCTTGGTGCTCAAGCTTGTGGAAACCATACCACTGCATCATTCTCATCCTTATGATGCTTCAACATCTGAGGAACATTTTATCATGTACAATTTGCAAGTTAACCCCTCAACTTGGGTAATTTGCACTTTAGTCCAAAACTAACAAAATAATGTTTTTTTTTGAAATAGGTAAATAGTATTGCCAAAAGGTGTAGCGAAGCTACCCATAAAACATTACAACTATGAGTGTACAAACAGACCATGTAGCTCAACACCAGGGCGTAACTCTACAAAATGCCCCAAAATTTTCTAGTTAGTGGTGAGCTGACTTTGACAATGTCTTTTCTAGCTAGTGGTGAGCGTACAAGCGTCGGGCGAGAAACATATGGGAGTCGACATCAACAAAACAATGTTTCAACATCATTCAAAAAGGACTAAAATTGAAATATAAGCTCCTCTTGAGCCTTAATTACTTTCCAAGGAATATGAACAAGCATCTAATCAACTTTATTAAACAAAACATCTAGGGTTAAAGCATAACCCAGGTCAGGGATGTTACAGCAGCATCTGCCTTATCAAGGATAGTTCATCAGTCTGTTGTGGTGGGGCATTCTTCTGTTGAAATTGAGTGAGTTGTTAATGCCCTTGAGGTGGTTGCTATTGAGGTGCTGGCAACTGAGGTTGTTGCGGCTGTTGCAGCTGAGTTTGTTGTAATTGCGGGTGCAGAGGCGGGTGAGTATATTGGTAGTATGCAGAGGGATTCCTTGGGTAGTTGGATCTCTAGAAATTGTTTCTAAAATTCCCTTGATTTTGGTTGTAGTTGCTTTGAAATCTAGGTGGTAGTCTGTTGGAAGATCCACCTTGTGTTTGATGTTGCAGGTTAGCAGTCCCTGTAGGATTTCCATATTGAAACTCGAGATGGTTTCTCGGTTGATTTGGATTGTAGTAAGCTTGTCCTGGTATGGAATGGATGGAATTTACTTGTTCTGGCATCTGATCCTCAGGTGGTTGCAAATCCATCATTACATTGTATAGGAGACCACATGACAATGTGGGATGATCAAATGCATGATAGGCCTTGCAAGTTCCTATAGCTGCTTTAGCTTGTTGGGGGTTCTTCTTTCTATCATACTCCCCAAATGATGCTTCGAGGGCTTGTTGTTTGTTGTATATGGTTTTCAAAGATTCGTCTATGGCTTTCATTTCCATAGATTCTTCAGCTTTACAAACCTTTAGAACTCCTCCTGTGGTCACCCTCCCCCAATTGGATTGATTTTCGGCTCCAAGAGTGACGATTCTCCAGGCGTCTTCATAGTTTTGCCTCATAAAGTTTCCTCCAGATGAGGAATCTAAGAACTTTTTAATTTCATCACTTACTCCCCTATAAAAAGTTTCGATGAGTTGATTTTGTGAGATTCCATGGTGAGGGCATTTCCTCAAGAGTTCCTTGAACCTTTCCCATGAGTCAGCCAGTGACTCTCCCAGTAGTTGAAGGAATTGGTTGATTTGTCCTCTGATTTGGTAGGTTAGTGAAGGGGGAAAGAATTTCTCCAAGAACTTCTCTTCCAAGGGAGCCCAGGTGGTGATTGGCTCCCCGTCCAAAGAATTGTACCAGCTTAGTTCTCTTCCAGACAAGGTGAAGTTGAAGAGTCTGAGCATGACTGCGTCCATGGTCGTACCAGCTTGTGGTACCAACCTGCAAAGAGCTTTGAACCTCTTCAAATGGTCCATGCAGTCATCTCTGACACTTCCAGAGAATGAGATGCCCTGCATTATTTTGATCCATTGTGTCCTAATCTCAAAATTAGGAGTGTTGATGAGTGGTGGTTGGATTGGATGGTTGTCTTCATAATTCTTAGGAATAGCGTAATCCCGTAATTGCTTGCTTATTACCAACTGTTGAGCAGCAGGCTTGGCTGCTTCATTCTCAGCGCAGATGCGGGCTTGCTCTTTAGCCCGTACTTCAGCCTGAACTTGGGCACACATGTCAGCGATGAGTTGTGCTCGCTGGGCTGCTATGGCAGCATTGACTCTTTCCATCACTAATGTAGGTTGGCGTTGATCTTCTTCCATTTGTCTGGCTCTTTGACGATTAAGTCTAATGCGGTGGTGGAAGCTTCTCTCTACCTCAGAGTCATACTCTAGATCAGGGGAGAATCTGAGATTATGCGATGGTTGCATACATGTCTTCTACCTGAGTAGAGGAAGAAACACACTTTTCAGATGATGTAGGAGATAGGATGAAATCAAGAGAATATGGGGTGATGTTTAAAGAAAAAGTGTAAAACCCTAACCAATTAGCAAGATGATAAATGAAAAAAACGTTCCGTTGTCCCCGGCAACGGTGCCAATTTTTGATGGATCTTCCACTTGCATGGAGTTGCGTGCACCACTAAAAATCCTAAAGATAGTAAGTCTTTAGGTTTAGCCTTGCTTATACTAGATTAAAAACTCCACCCACATATGCTAGTTTACGTGGAAGTCTTATTATAGTATAGTTAAGGGTCGAATCCACAGGACAACAGTCTTGTTAAGATCAATAAGATAGAAAACATTAGAATTTCATTTAACTCCTTACCAGTTGGTATTTAGATCAAATAGTTGGTTTGGTTGTTTAAACTAAGTGCAAGTAAAGTAAAGGCAAGAAAGTAATTTTAAGGTTGTAAACAATGTTAAGAAACCACTAGGATGTGATCGGTTTTCACCACTACTACACATGGATCAAAACATGCAACATAGTAACATAGCCTGCAATAAGAGTCTAAACAGTTAATATCTTTGTAGATTTAGTTTCCTTTCGGAGAACTAACTACGAGAAGTGTGGGAATGTTGCAAAGTCAGCCATCCCCAAACGAATGGTCACTTACTTCGCATCATTCCCTTCACAAAGTGTGTTCCTTGACTTATCAAGGTTGTGCTTTTATACATCAACTGATTCCATTTCATAGTATAAAAGTACAATGATGGAAGTGAGTTTACTCCACTCCTTGAAGAACACTCCTAGATACCGGAACAGATGCATGGTGACTACATGCATCAAGAACCAACATTCAATCGAGATTCGAATCTAATAGTACAAACATAGACAATTCATACTAATAGATAATAAGTAACACAAGTTGGTGATCAAGCAACAAACATTCATTAAACGACTGATGTTGAACTGAAAAGAAAGGATATCTCTATTGCAAACTCATGAATTACATTGCATGAAATGAAAACATGGGTAGCGGGGCTACTCCCCACACCCTAGTGTATGAGACTACTCGCTCATGGCAAGAACAAAGAAGGGGGTGAGAAGAGAGAGAAAGAGCGTCATCTCCACGAAGGATGGAGGAAGGTCGACCCCTTGGAGGAGAGAGAACAATGATCTTCACACTTTGTAGCTTGCTTGATGATGAATCCTCCTCTTCCCACCTTCTTTGTCGATGAGAGAGAAAGTAGCTTGGAGATGGAGTATGGATCTCATACCGGCAGCCTCGGGGCAGTGAGTGAAGGATTGAATGGCTCTGGAACAATAGAGGCAGCCTTTGGGCATCTGAAACTTGATGATTTGTGAGGACCCCTTTGGGTTCTATTTATAGGATTTTGAGTGAACCTTAAACGGTTTGGAATGTGTGGGTCCAAACGGTCTTGGAAACCGTTTGGATTTTTACAAAGTTTGGAGACCGTTTGGACTCTCTCGGTCTGGAGACTGTTTGAGTCCTCTCAGTCTGAAATGGTTTGCTTTCATTCGATCTTGGAGTCGTGTAGCTTCATACGGTCTCGGGACCGGTTGATCTCCATTCGGTCTTTGGACCTTTTGGCTTCATACGGTCTTGGGACAATTTGACCTTTGTTCGGTCTTGGGACCGTGTTTCTTCATACGGTCTCAGGACCATTTGGCTTCACACGGTCTTGGGACCGTTTGACCTTTATTCGGTCTTGGGACCGTGTGGCTTCATACGGTCTCGGGACCGTTTGGCTTCACACGGTCTTGGGACTATTTGATCTTTATTTGGTCCTGGGACCATTCGGCTTTCATTTGGTCTTGGGACCGTTTGGTCTCCATTTGGTCTTGGGACCGTTCGGCTTCCATTCGGTCTTGGGACCGTTTGGTCTCCATTTGGTCTTGGGACCATTTGGCTTCCATTCGGTCTTGGGACCGTTTGGTCTCCATTCAGTCTTGGGACTGTTTGGCTTCCATTCAGACTTGGGACCGTTTGGGGGTTTTGTAATTTTTGTGTGCTATTCTGTAAGAAGTGAAAGGGAGAAGTTAATCTAATGGTATATTTACAAAAAGGTGGAAAGTTAAAGATTCTATCTAATTTAACTAAAAAGGAGTATGGAAAATTGAGGAAAACTAGTAAGATAACATCGCAAAATGGGAGGTTATCACCTCCTATGAAGGTGTAGTAACTCGAAGTGGATCTCCTGTTAGACTTACACCCAACATAATCAACATCTGAATATCCAGTTACGTCAAGGTGCCCATTTCTTTTATAAAATAGTCCTTGTCTAGGTGCATTCCTCAAACATTTTAGGACATTACATGTTGCCTCCCAGTGACATAGCCTAGGATAATTTATAAAATGACTAAGAACACCCACAATAAAGCATATATTGTAGAGAAATATGGCTACAAAATAGGCAACATAAACAAAAAAATTTAACTTCCATATTTCCATAAACCAGTGGATCATGTCAATAACGATAAGATGGGAAGGATGGTTTCGAGGATATACCTAGTCTTGGAGAAAGTCTAGTGACATATCCTCATTGTTGTAGATGTGAAACTATCTTCTAGCTGCATAGGGATTCATCTGACAGTTGTGCCTCTTGATTTACATCATGAACTGCAGCCTTGAATGTCGTCGCCTGCAGTAGTTCCTCTCACCATAGACTGTTGGTTGATGTTGTCCTCCTTAGCGATAGGAAAAGGCCACCTTGCCTCTAGATAAGCCTACATGGACCAACCATAACTCTTGTCATCCTTTTAGAATGTACATGAAGTAGTTGTCCCTCCTGTTGGTGTACTAGTCACCAACTTGCTCTCCCACAATAACAATCCACAGTTGTTCTCTCTCATTGCTATCCTCCCTACTCGGGTAGGACTTTCTTGGGATCTCTTGGTTACCACAACTAGAGAGGACAAAAAAATTTAGAGCAATTGATTATCAATTGTCTGTGTTGTACTCTGGGAAGCCCCCAATACCCCTCTATTTATAGGCAAGGTTTGGGTCAGGGTTCCCAGTCTGTGCGGGAGTGAAAGGGACTAGAAGATCTTGAATTTTTGCAACCTATGAACACTCAAATAGTTTTCTAGAAAACTAGATGGTCATTTGGAATGTGAGACAATCATCTAGTACTACGAGATGGTCATCTGGAAGTTTTCCAATTGCATACGAGATTGGAAATTCAAATCCAATTAATGCATGACATGACATCAACACTAATTCCTTGATGCAATCAAATTTCCCACAAACTCAGCAATCTCACTCATGCCAGAAGGTTGTCTCACTCACCAAGATGGTTTCCTAGTGACCCTAGCTGAGCCAATCAGTTCAACAAAATGAACTGGTTAGTTTACACCTCAGTTTAGGCAGAACTTAGTCAATTCAATTTCTGATCAGCCTGACAATCCAAACATTCATCTCAACATTTGAGTCGATCGTCTGGTATTCCAAATGGCTGTATCACTCAGTGAGCCAATCAATTGGAAATGCAGTCAGTTGATCTGTTGTGTGAATTGAATACTTAAACACTTTGGTAATCAATTCAATTACCATTCAAGATTAAACTCCTCTTCTAGGTCAAGATCTATATGTGTGACCCTATAGGTCCCATATTACATTGGTAGTGAATGTTCATAACAACTTATGACATCTCAAGCAATGATCTGTGCCTAGTCACACATCATTTCTACCCAAGTAAAAGGAAAGTTGGGGAACAACTTCAACCTATAATATGTGCTTGGTGTTATAGTGTTTGTATAATTTCTTTATCTCTAATATCTAGATTGAAATCGAGGCATGGAGTAGTCACCCTGTTCAACATCCAATCTTGTTTCTTGAACCAGATCAGACAGTCTGTGTGGCATCCAACTCACAAAAACATAATTAACTAAAGCGGAAGCGATCACTAAGCAGCAGATTACCGAAAATCACCAAAAAAAAACATTTTACAGAGAGGTCCACACATAGAAAAACTCTTTCACAAAGAACTGATGTAATTTAATTACATACTAGTTTTACAAGTACATGTCATGTATCATCTTTTTTCTGAGAATTACAAGCATAAACTTCCCTGTTAAACTAAACATAGGAAATATAAAATCTCGAGGTACGAAGACAAAATCTCAAAAGTACTAACTACTACTCTGAGGACCTGAGAGTACAGAGATGACACATAGGACTCGATATACATCTATACAAGCCATAACAACCAATATCTCCAATTGAGAATTCACTGCTATCCTTGTTGTTGCTGCTGTCCTTCACCTACTGTAGGATTCCTACCTTCTCATCCGCGTCCACCTAAAAATGTGATTCCCATAGGGGTGATACGATTGTAAATTGTCCCAGTGAGAGATATAACTCTCCGCCAGAAACATTATTATTACAGTTTAATAGGATAAACCTAGATAGAGGAATCATAATTGATTAACAACAGTTATTTTATTGTCTAACAGATTAGAATATTATTCTTATCTAAAGCATTGCAGCTATAACTTGATAGAGCAACATGACACTTATCTATTAAGGAATATGAAGAACATGTATACCATTCATTCACTATTGAGTTATAACTATAGCACATACTCTCTTTAGGCATAGATGACATAGTTAATACCCGACATTGTCTTTATGGAGTTATGGCCTATAGCCATACTCTTTTAATAAAGTATTGGGATCTTAATCCCTCATCTCAGCATTCACATTTCCATTTCTTAACAAGTTCATCATCATGATTATAGAATATGGGTATTCAAACCCTTAACTCATCATAGAATACTTGTTACCACTTATTAGGTAACATAATACCTTCAGGTCAACTGACCTAGGACATTATGATTCTTACTACATAAAGTATTCCACATAGTTCACAAAACTCATATCACCTCTTATCACCCCTTAAGAAGCAACAAGGCATATTATGGCTTATGAAGCCCGTAAAACATTTTCAATATTCAGAGCATTATAGCCCATACATGGCTATGCTCATAATCTCAACATACCTGCATGATTAGTACTCATGATAACAATCATATATCAGTACCATGCAATACAAGGGTTTTCTTATTACATTCATAACTCATCAATCTGTATTTGAGCTTCACATAGGATTACTTTGTGTTAGGACTTCACATAGCATTACCATGTATTAGGGTTTCACATAGCATTACCCTGTATTAGGGTTTATAATATCCTATTACCCAATTTAGGGTTAGGATGCACTATTCTCATCATATTATGGTTCATCATGTCTTTTTACCCAATTTAGGGTTTAATGTAACATTACATGACATCACCCTGAATTAGGGTTTGGTATCACATTCATCATCCCATATTAGGGATTTACACTTCATTACCCTGGATTAGGATTTTTCAGAAATAACCGTGTAGATTCTCAAAATAATATTATTAATGATCAAGTCCTATTTCATTGCTTCACATAGCTAGGAATCAATATGGATAACATAAGTATTCAATCATACTTAATTATTCTCATCATTCATCATTGAATGAATTATTATCACAAAGTATGAGCTTCTCTCTCATCTTTACCAGAATATAATTGCATCATAGTTTATTGATTTGGATTAACCTTTTCAAAAGGCATGTTAGCCTACACTCATCAAAATGCATTACATCTGAATGTAACAACTGACATGACACACTTCATGTGTCACTCATCCAAATATATTGGATTTAAAATACATTAAGGTATATCACACTTGAGGTGCTAGATGTGATATCTATCATATTTTGATGTATCACTTCCCTCACCACCTTTACCTTACTTAAGTTCATCCACTTAGCTTGTATTAGGGTATTTCCCATCCTAATACTTTATATATCAGTTCATCACATTTATCATGTAATGTATTGGTCACAAGTCATTGTATTTAGAAATTGCAACCATTGCTAATGATATGGACCCATCCTTGAGTTAAGGACTATTGATATAAGGATATCCATTATCAACCTCTCTGGGTGTTACATTTGTCAATAAATTAATCACTATTCCATTATTAGGAATAGGATTTTCCATATTTATAAATTGAGATTCATATAGCATCTCTTATAATTATGGATTTCACCTAATATTACTCTTCATTAGAGTTTCACATAACATCCTTTTATATCAGGGTTTCACTTAGTATTACCTGGAATTAGGATTTCACTTGACATCTCCCTCAATTAGGGTTTTACCTAGTTTTGCCCTAATTTAGGGTTTCACATAAATTTCACCCCAGAATAGGGTCTACAGTCAATAACCCACAATTAGGGTTTACTATTCATCCAAATTAGGGCTTCACTTAGAATTGCCCTGAATTAGGGTTAGGGTTCAATAACCTTGTCAATTAGATTTTATGCTCATGATTAGGGTTTCATGATCTCTTTGCTAAGGATCATACCCTTAATCACCACATGAATCATACTCATGTATGAATTTCCATTCTATCATCCTCTCAACTTGATTAGGTTATATCAACCCTTTAATCAAGTACATAAAACTATGATTAACATAGTGTACTAAGTTATTGTTCTTATAAGCAATTAGGGCTTATTCCTTTAATGGTACTAATCATTTAGGTACTTTTAGGATTTCAACCTTTGTACCTTCATTGATTACCATCTCTATCAATCATTGGATCATTGGAACAATCATCACCTTCAATTTAAAAATGATTGAATCATAATTGACCTTTATTTGGTTTTGAGGTTTCATCACCAAACGGTTTTGAAACCGTTTGATCTCCAAATGGTTTTGAAACCATTTGACCCCAAAACATTTCAACACCGTTTGGACTCAAACGGTCTCAAGACCGTTTGGGCCAAATCAGTCTCAAAGCTACAAGGGTTCTTTAGATACATTCATCAATTGGTTGAACATGATTTGCTACATTGAAACCTTCAATCAATTGAGTTATTGAAGTTCAACAATTATTGACCCTTGGATTTCCAATCCTTCGATCACCACATTTAACCATCCATGCGGTCTTGAGGTGCTTAACCTCATGTAGTATTGAGGTGCTTAACCTCATGTGGTCTTGAGGTGCTTGGCCTTCATTCAGTTTTGAAACCGAATCATCCATTCGGTTTTGAAACCAAATCACCCATTCAGTTTTGAAACTGAATCACTTCAATTGAGATCAATGAACCGCCATCAAATTATAAAGTGACCTGACCTCAAATTGTCTTGAGGTCGTTTGGATGATCTCCAAATGGTTTGAAACCATTTGCCTCATTATTCATTAAAAATTGTGAAATCCAATTAGGGTTTGCATCATTGGATTGATCATCAACATAGATTTTGATTGCACTTTGATTTGATATCTCTAACTCTTCAATTACTCAACCATATTCAACCCTAGACCTCCAAATGGTCTTGATACCGTTTGGGGTGACCTCCAAATGGTTTGAAACCATTTGGGCTAATCAACTTAAAACATCAACTTAATTAGTTGCAAATTCAGCACTTAGCCAATTAGGGTTTCCACTTGGAGGTTTATCTTTATATTAAATCAATCAATTGGAACCCTTGGATCATCATCCAAAATTTTCTAGGGTTCATGCCTCAAATGGTCAACACTCTCATGCGGTTTGGTAATCAAATCACCAAACAGTTTTGCAAACTGTTTGGTCTCCAAACAGTTTGGTGAAACCGTTTGGACTATAAAGTTGAAACCGTTTGCAACAGATATTTGGGGAGGTGTGTTCTTATGATGATGTCATCATCATCAAGATCTAAAACCACGAAACTTTCTGTGATTTTCATGGTGATTGCATCAATCAACCAAATAAAATTTTGGGAATGAAGAAAGGATCATCAATTGATAAGGAATTGAATGCAATAACAATATTAAGGATTCAAGTTATAAAACCCACCTCCAATTGATCTCCAAAGCTTCAAGCTCACGTCAATAATGGTGGATGCAACTCCTTTCACTATCCCAAGGCTCGTCCTCAAGCTTTGAGTGAAAAGGAATGGTTAGAATTGAAGAGGGGATCGAGATATGAAGAATTCATGCATTGATTTTCGATTTCCACCATGGAATCAAGGTGAATGAAGGTCAAGAAGCTTACCAACAGGTTGGGGGTCATCCTACTGATCCTCCAAAGCTCCCTTGGTCATTTTCCAAGCAAGGAGAAGAAGTGGAATCGGAAAAGCCTTTGATTTGGCTTGTAAAGGGTGTTTTTATAAGAAAATCAATGAGAGAGAAAATGCCTTATGAAAATTCTTTTAATTCCAAAATTAGTGCCGCCTCTTCCCCCTCAATTATTTGGATACGAGGCTATATTCTTTGCCTCTTATTCCTCTCAATTATCTATGATTTAAAGAAAAGCAATTTAAGCACCTTAAATCATATTATACTAATATCCATAAGTGAGTGGATATTTCTTTTTCTTATAATATTGTGAGTGAGTTATCCACTTCCTTTGGATATTTCTATGCCTTTGCAAGGCACAAGGATGTTCAAACTTGATAAAATTCAACCATCTCGTTTTTGGTTGAAGGCCCTTCAATTATTGTATTTATGTTTGCATTAAATGGAAGTAAAGTTACAATTATGCTTAAATCTTGATTATTTTAATATCAAGATTCTCTCTCCTCCAAATTAATTCAAATGAGGCACCCCTCTCATTTTATATTCTCTACATGATTCCAAGAAACATGAGGGACCCTCTAAAAGTGGTATTTTGCATATTGAACCCTGGGTTTTGGGTAAATTGCACATTACACCAAAACTAGATTTTAATGCACAAACATTGCTTTATTAGCTCTTTCTTGGTACTCATGCTACCACAAGCCATACCTCTGCATCATCTTCATTCTCATGATGCTTCAACACATGATGAACATATTATCATGCAAAATTTGCAATTTAACCCCTCAACTTGGGTAATTTGCACTTTAGTCCAACACAAGCAAAACATTATTTTCGACATAGTTCAATATGGATTAAAATTGAAATATAAGTTCCTCTTGGGCCTTAATTACTTTTCAAGAGATAAGAGAAAGCATATAATCAACTTTATTAAGTAAAACATCTAGGGTTAAGCATAACCCAGGTTAGAGATGTTACAGTCTGAGATATATGTAAGCTCAATATCACATATTGACTCATATGTGCATTGTCATGCATTTCTCAGTCACGCTAATCAAGAGGCCTAGGATATCATACTCCCATAGGAGGGGAAAATCCCATCTCTATCACTCAAGTCAGTCCCCATGTGTCACAATCACCCAATCATCATCTTTATAACAACCGAGATTTCAGGATTGTGTTTGATGATGTCAAAGCATACCAAACAACATATGACGAATGTAGTGATTTCAAGTCTAAGAACCACAAACACCACCATCACTATGAGAGTTGACTATGACTACCATGTTAATGGTTTTCGTGTGTCAGTCTCATGGTGGGTCTGTCCGATACACTATTCTCTAACATGTATCTTTGTGCTTGGTTTGATATAGAAAAATCATGACTAACGAGATTATCTCATCAAATAACTCACACTCCGATCTTATGTGTCATTATTGTCTATCAACCCGACAATAACAACCGATCAAGGACATAATGAGAATATATATGTAATATTAACATTCATATGATATCATTTCCTCAAGTCATGTACTTGAAGACATACATCATTGAGTAATATTATTCTCTAGACATTTATAATGTTACATCATTATCTCATAATTGAATTAAACAAAATAAATTTGAAGCTTGACTTTATTTATTAATCAAATCAATTAAAAGTTATGCCATTATAATCATCATATTATTGGCTCTCTAGGCATACATACCAATAGAATCCCACTTGCACTTAGAGCCAATCACCCACGAATCATATTCCAAGTGATCTAACATGACCATCATGCTTCTACTGTGAAAGTGCCTTTGTCAAGGGATCAACAATATTGTTTCTCAGTTGGTACTCTATAAATCTTTACATCTCCTTATTGTACAATATCTCATATGAGATGGAACCGCCTTTGTATATGCTTTGAGCACTGATGTGATTTGGGTTCCTTATCCTGTGCAATAGCTCCACTGTTGTCACAATATAGCTCAATTGTGTCATTAATTCTTAGAGCAACCCCAAGTTCTATATTGAACTTCTTAATCCATACAATCTCCTTTGTTGCATTCAATTCCGAAATATACTCAGCCTCTTTTGTAGAATTGAAAACCATTTCTTGCTTGGAACACTTCTAGATTTCAACTCCATTATTTAGGAAAAACATGAATCCTGATTATGATTTGTAATCATTTTTGTCAGTCTGGAAGCTTGCATCGGTGTAACCTCTTACCACCAACTCTTCCTCTCCATCATAGACCAAGAACTGATCTTAGTTCTTCTCAAGTACTTGATGATGTTATTCATGGTTGTCCAATGAGAATCACCTAGATCTGAGTGATATCTTCTCATCATGCTCAAGGCATATGATATGTCTAGACGGGTGCACAACATAGCATACATGATTGATCCTATTGCCGAGGCATATGGAATCAAACGCACGTGTTCCCTTTCTTCACAAGAATTGGGACGTTGACTCTTATAGATGGTAACTCCATGTAGCTTGGGTAGGATTCCTCTCTTTGAGTTCTCCATGCTGAAACGCTTCAACACTTTGTCAATTCATGTGCTTTGACTTAGTCGAAGAAGCCTCTTAGATCTATCTCTATAGATCTTTATCCCTAAGTTCTAGGATGCTTCTCCTAAATCTTTCATATAAAACATATTTCCAAGCCATGTCTTCACCTTTTGTAAAGTAGGAATGTCATTCCCCATCAATAATATATCATCTACATATAATATGAGAAATGTCACTATGCTCCCACTAACCTTCTTATACACACAAGGTTCATCTTCATTTTGAATAAATCCAAACTCTTTGACTATTTCATCAAAATGAAGATTCCAACCCTAATATGCTTGCTTCAATCCATAGATTGATCATTGTAGCTTACAGACTTTATTTGCATCCTTTGGATTTATAAAACCCTTAGGATGTGTCATGTACACATCCTCGAGAAGATTCTCATTGAGGAATACAATTTTAACATCCATCTGCCAAATTTCATAGTCATGATGAGTTGCAATGGCAAGCATGATCCTGACGGATTTAACCATGGCCACTGGAGAAAATGTTTCTTCATAGTCAACACCTTGAACTTGTCTAAAATCCTTTACAACCAATCTATCCTTGTAGGTTTGTACTTTACCATCTATGTGTGTCTTCTTCTTGAAGATCCACTTGCACCCTATGGGTTTTATACCTTTAGGTGGATACACCAAGGTCCATACCTTGTTGGTGTACATGAATTCCATCTTAGATCTCATGGATTCAATCCATTTCTCAGACTCTATTCCCTCTATAGCATCTTGATAGGTTATTGTCTCATCATCTATGACCAATTCACTACCTTATTGAGTCACAAGATATCCAAATCTTTTAGGATCAAGGCATTTCCTATTAGATCTACGAGGTTCCTATGTTACTTGAGGAATTTGAGACTCCAAAACACCTTGTGATTCTCTTTGTTCCTCTAGTTCATCAATCAGTTCTATGTTGTCCTATTGGTCTCTAAACTCATTGAGTTCCACTTTCCTCTCACTGATTCCTTTGGAAATGAAATCCATCTCAAGGAATACTACATCCCTATCAACAAACACATTATTATCAGATGGGGAATAAAATTAATATCCTCTTGTTTCTTTAGGATATCCAACAAAGTAGCATTTATCAGATTTAGGACCAATCTTATCATAAAACATTCTTTTAACGTATGCTTCACATCCTCAAATCCTCATAAAAGACACTTTGGGATGTTTCCCATGCCATATCTCATATTGTGTCTTTTGAACTGATTTAGATGGTGCTCAGTTTAGTGTATACACGATAGTTTCTAGAGCATGCCACCAGAAGGTAGTCAGAAGCTCAAATAAACTCATCATCAATTGCACCATATCTAGAAATGTGTGATTCCTCCTTTCTCACACACCATTATGCTGAGGTGTTCCAGGTGGAGTCCACTGGGATACAATCATGTGGGCTTTAAGAAGGTTCTAAAACTCTTAGTTTAAGTATTCTCCACCTCAGTTGGAATGATGAGCCTTTATACTTTTACCAAGTTGGTTTCATACTTCTTTCATAAACTCTTTGAACTTTTCAATAGTCTCTAACTTATGGTTCATTAAATAAACACAACCATATCTACTGAAGTTATCAGTAAAGGTAATGAAATATTGATACCCACCTCTAGAGGTTGTTCTAAAAGGTCCACACATATCAATATGTATGAGTCTTAATATATCACTCACCCTCTCATTGTTACCAGTGAAAGGGGTTTTATCCATCTTTCCCAACAAACAAGATTTGCATGTCTCTATTGATTCTAGATCAAAAGAGTCGAGAGAACCATCTTTATGGAGTCTAGATATGTGATTCTCATTTATGTGCCCTAGATGACAATGCCAAATGTATGTTTTGTTTGAGTTGTTGAGTTTTAGTCTTTTGGTATTAATGTTATATACATCTGTCTTTAGATCTAACAAGTAAAGAGCATAAGGCATTGGGTACTTCCATAAAAGATCCCATCTTTTGAAATAGAACATAGACCATTTTTCATATGGAATTCAAATGCATAATTTTCCATACAAGATACAGAAATGATATTTCTATTTATAGCATGTACATAATAGCAGTTCATTAACTCTATTACATGCCTTGTGGGTAGAGATAAACTATAGGTTCCAACTGTACTAGCTGCAACTCTTGTGCCATTAGCAATTCACAGTTCCACCTCACCTTTTCCCAAAGGCCTACTTCCTTTCAGATCCTGCATATGAGAACATATGTGAGATCCACATACGGTATCTAGTACCCATGATTAAGAAGTAGATAGGTTTATCTCAATAATGTATATACCTGAAGTGGAGATCACCATCCCCATCTTCTTCTTCCCGAATACCTTCAAGTACAAAGGATGAGTTCCTCTTGTACTTTTCTTTCTCCTTATCTTGAGTGTTGAAGATTTGGATTTGTGCTTGACCTGAAAACTCTTATCATCCTTGCTTTGATCCTTGAACTCAGCTTTGTTGAACATCATCATGGGCCTATCCTTTTTCAATCTTTCTTCAGCATGAATTAACATGGAAAGCAAGTCTAACATCGATCTGGCCATATTATTTACGTGATAACATGCAATAAAGTGGCTATATGATTCTGGAAATGTCTTTAGAATCATATATGTGGCCATCTCTTGGCTCAAGGTGAATCCCAATTCTTTAAGATGATACACATGTTCAATCATATTGAGCACATGTTCTTCTACTGAGGTTCCTATGTAAGCTTAGACTCAAGCAACACCTTTATGATGTTGTCCCTTCTTTCTTTGTAAGGCCAAGTGTTACTTTCTTAAGATGTGTTACCATCTCAAGAACACTCATGTCCTCACACATAGTCCATGCAGCTAATAATAAGGTAATTTATGTCCAAGGCATTGTTGGCATGCTTCCAGTAAGCATCCACTTGTTCCCTAGGCGCATCAGGAGTAGGTATTTCTGGCACTGGTTTGTCAAGGATGTAGAGCTTGCAATCTTCATTTAGAACCCTTCTCAAAGTCCAAAAAAAATTGTGGAAATTTTTCCTGTCAAGTTTGTTCCTTTTAAGTACCCATCACAATACAGATTTGCTCGTCATTTGATTCTACAAGATAAAATTTGCATTTGTCAAAACGTTTTTGATTTGATTCAAAAATTTGACGATATTAATTAGTTCTTTGATTATTATTGCTCCCACTATTTTAATTAAAATGTATAGCCCTCACATATCAATTTGTAATATTGTAGCATACAATATTCTAGTGGGTCAGATCCATGATAATTCGACAATGGCCCGACCAACCCCACAAAACACAGTCAACTATCAAGGTAGGAAACTTTTGCCAATTGCATCATATGCAATTCTAGATAGATGATATGTGCAACTCCTTACCATACTCATCTACATGCTTCTGGGCTTAGATGCTCTAAGAATCACCAGTTTAAGCCCGACCCAACAACCACACGATAGATATGCATCCTACAAAGGTAGAACCTACATATCTACCATCACACTTACATGAGATAGATAGCGCACCATGCAAAGACAAAACCTATACTTGGTCGATCAAGCTTTACATGTGTGCCGCTCTTGGAAAGCATCTAAGACTTAATATAATTTTTATTTGAGGGAGTTTGTAAATATGTATACTTTATCCAATCACCACATATATAGTATGTATCATATACATGCTATATCCCATAGAGAAAACATGAAAATTAAACAAAAGTGATGGTTAGGGCCAGCCTAATATAATTCCTTAGAGCCACAGGGAATTACCACATCCTAGGTCCATATCACATGTAAAAACCTATTGTTGATAAAGATATGTTCTTGCCAATATGGGTTGATCGGTTCAACCCTTGAACTGGTCTCCTCACCTCCTTGTCAGTTGTTTGGTCATCTCACTGATCGTCTAGTTCTTCTATCCACCATCTATTGGCTCCTCTAGCCGATCAATTGGGTCGACCAGCCAGTCAGTTCAACTCGTCCTTCTAATCCTCCTCGGTCCTCCACCTGATCAGCTCGTCTCTAAGAGGGTCAGTTGGCTTTGTCATAATGTTTCTTCTTCTTCATCATAACATGAAAGAAAACTTACCTACTTATACATAATTAATGAGAAACCATGAGTTACCTTTACGGGGAGCAAGGGTAGGAAAGAATTAACTTTACATTGGGAAGATAAGATAGAGGTTCAGTATGCAAACTGAGATAAAAAGGATAAACCAACCAGACAACCATGCACAAATAATAGGGGTTATTGGCCATAACCATGCTAGACATTATCCATCAAAATCTCATTAGGGCGATGTGTGTAAATTGCATATATATATATATATATATATATATTAGTTTGGGATTATCGTGGTATTTGATTGGATAGGAAATTATTCCCATCACATGTAATAATAGAATGACAAAACCAAAAATCTGATCATATCGATTATCCCAAAATATAGTAGATTGATGTGGCTCTGATACCAGTGTAGGGAAATATGGTTACAGAATAGGTAGTGGAAACAAAAAAATTTAACTACAATTGTAACATGCCAGATCTTGGATGCTACCCTAAATATTTGACCTTGTGGACCTAGCCAAATAAGGTTTAAGGTTAGACTTATGGTTAGAATGGTCCTAATGAGCAAATGTATGTATAAATCACCCTATTGTAACCTAATTCTCTCCCATTAGTTTTATCATAATAATGGACACATAAAATATGTCACACAAGGTAATATAGAATTATATAAAATTTCATGCAAATAACCACACATAACTCTTTTGGTGATTATATTAACATAAATGGTTGAGCAATAATGATAATAGTGAAATAATATGATAACCTCAGTAATAATATGATATTAATGGCCACAAATATTAATTGTTACATAAATCATTCAAGGAAACCCCAAAAGTGAAATCTAAGTTAAGAATCATGTTCCTTGGGTCCCAATTTCCTTGGGAGTCAAGTTTCACATTATCCCCATAATAGTAATTAATTTAATTCAATTTGGAAAGAGAAGATTTGTGTGTTTCCCAAAATATCATATAAAATAATTAATGACTCCAAAAGAGGAAAATAATCTTGGATTCATAATCTACTTAATAAATATAGCCTTTGGGTGAATTTTCATCCAACTTGGAAGATGTTTGATTAAAAGAAGAAATTAGTAGAGAGAAAGTGTGTAGAACCTTCAAAATATTAAATAAATGAACAAACAACTCCAACATGTAATATTGATGGAAAATTCATATCCAAGGCACTTTATGTGAATTGTGGGTGAAGTTTCATAAAATTTGGAGAATCTAATAATCATTAATGCATGAGGAAAGAGAAAATAGGATTTGATTTATTTAACACATCAAAAGTTCTCAAAAGGCAAATCTGATTGCATATTTAGATTCCGCATATCAAGAATAGGTTAAGTGTCAAATTTTATTAAATTTGGGATTCATTTGCACCCTCAAATGAAGAGAGAGAATAGAGTAAAATAATGTGCATATTTCACTTTATTAGATTTCGGTTTGTACAAGGTTTCCTTATTTAATGTGTCACACTTTAGTTTCCTATTTTTGAATCTTATTTTATTGCATTCCCTCTTCTAACCGTTATATTATGATCTGGTAGTGCCGAGATCATCTCCTACCTTTGGTAGGAGGACGACTCACTCGAGTACAGTACACCTGATGAATTTTGACCCGTTCTCTCTCCACAATGCATCATTTTACTCGATTCTTTTGCCAATGACTTTGTGAGGATCAGATGAATCAAACCATCCTGATTCTTTTGTGGTTTTTTACCCTAATAAGGAAATGCCCAATTGACAGCTCACACCCCCTTACTACCTTGGTGTGCACAAATCTCCTCTTTGTATCAGTCCCCTATTTAACCACCTGAACGCCTTCCCTGGGTCAAGTAGCATGATTCCACACTCCAAGATGTATCTCCAATCATCTCATCTTTTCTAGAGCTTCTCTGATCACCTCAAATGAATTCAGTTTGTGGTAAGTAACTCCTGAACCATCTCCTTCTCTTCCTTAGATGAATGGATTGTGAAGTTGTGCTCATTGCTCTCCCCTCAAAACCCAAACTCCTTGCTATGTTTGGAGAAATCGACTGTACATGTTGGTGGTTTTCTCAGTCAATTATGTTGGGGTGTGCCTCTTTGTATTCGAGGCTACTCAATCAAGTTGTTTTGGTTGTTGTTTCGGTGGTGTATCTTTATTTCTAAGTATTTCATCTTTCACCACTCACCTGCTTAGGTGGTCGAGTTTTCCTTCAGCATCTCACCCTCGTGTGGTGTTGTCCTTGGTTCCACTGAGTCTGTCAGGGTAACAACGATGGTGGGGAACCGCTTGCTTCTGGGTTGGTCGGGGTTTCGTGCCTAGTGGGTTGCTCTCCTAGGACTACATCTCCATGGCAATGGAGTAGCCGTGCGGAGAGTTGAGCAACATCATGGGACTTGAATACCCACAGTTGCACTTTATTTTCTAGATTTCTTTGCTTTTCCTTTTAGGGGTATATTCGTCCTTTCGCCCTTTTAGCTTCATTTTTGTAGCATTGAGATTTTTGTTAGTTGTCTAGTGGGCCCGTACTTGGTGGCGAAGCAAGATTGGGCCAGCTAAGTGGAGCTTGACTTTTGACCGGATTTTCGCTCGTGACAGGGATTTTGGTATTTTTTGATTGGTTGATTTTTCTAAAATTCATAAGTAATTATTTATATCTCAAAATAATAAAGTAAAATATGTTTTGAAATTAGAAAAATATAACCTCTCTAATGATGCTAAGTTTTTGAAATAAACCGAATGTTATAAATATATGGTTTTTAATGAACTTTCTTAACTATAAATAACTTACAAAATTTATAACTAAATATCTATAAGTTAGAAAAATATAATAAAATATGTTGTGGACTAAGAAAAAGATAAACTAAAATATAGCATGGTTTCATAACCTAATTCACATTAAGAAAAAGGTGGTTTTTAGGGTTTATGAAATCAATGTATATCTAACCCTAATTCCACAGATGTGATTAATAGGTTCTTTGGAAACCTAGACTTGGATCTAGGACTGATTTGGACTGTTTTGACTCTAAAATGAGGTATGTTTTCATCCCTTATTATTTCTTTTGAGAAATTAACCTATATTCTCTTTCTCTTGGTCCTATGGAGATTAGCCTACATAATGTCTTGTTCTTTTGGAAAATATGCTTCATGTGAAGTATCTTATTTGTTACTAATCTTGTGATCATGTTTGGACATTTTCTTGCTTCTTTATAATGCTTTGTTCATGTTGTAACTCTATATGATGACATGTGATGTCTTTTTCCCACTTATGAGGTGGATGTATATGTTGGTCAATTGTGTGGTGACTAGTTTGAATAATCTGACTATACTTTTCACTTGCCTCTCTATTAAGCATGTTATGTGAATCAGTAGCACTAGAGTAGTGTAGTTGCATTGGTTTTTGGTATTTCCTTCTTGGGGAAGTATGTTCCTATTATTTTTGGGATGGAGGTGGCCCCATACCGGGGTTTCAAATTTGTGAGGTTTGTCCCACTTTTATATATATTGGGAGTTTGGCAGTACGTCATTCTCTATCCGATTTCAAGTTTGTGAGACTTGGCTGACTTTGTTGTTATATTGTTCTAGGGCTATGCTTATCTCACATGCATGCAGGTTGTTATGGGTTTTGTTCCCAAAAATGTTATGTGTGCTAGTATGGCACAATTTTAATTGTTTTAATGGCAATTATCATTTTATTGTGGTTCTTTTCTCTAGATTCCCATTTGGGTGATACTTATCTCTTCTATGGGAAGCTTCAATTTATTTGATGCCCTTTTCTTCATATATTACTCAATTTACTTTTAGTATGCACATACCGGCCTTTGCTAATGTCATCTACTTTTCTCCTTTTACTGGGGTATGCTTCCAACCCTAGGTGAAGGATATGGAGGACTTGGCTTAAAGTTATGGATTTAGCATAAGGAGTTAGGCTTGGAGACAATCTTGATGTGGTTTATATTTCCCTCTACATGGATCCTAATGATGTACCTTTAAATGTAAGTTTAACATGTTCTTTTGTAACCTTATGAAAAATTGATAATAGTAATGATTTTTATTCTGCTTCTATACTTTGGTTGTTTTGAATACCATAAATAAGATTTGAAAATTTTACACCCACTCTAAGATACCTTATGGGTGTGTTTGGACTAGAGGTTCTATTCTTCAAATTTTTAGTAGGGAGTGGACCCCCTCTGAGTCCCACTCCTTGCATCATGGTATCAGAGCCCGTGGTAGTCAGAATCTGACTATTTTAATTTTGTCTCCCTAATTAGAACCCTTACCTTGCATAGTTGCCCTCTAGGTGAGATTTTCACCCTATTTTTGACCTATGTTTTTCATGAGATGGTGAATGGTTGATATGAGTTTCATGTTGGGTAAACCCTAAATTTGTGATGAGATTAGATGATCATTCCCTAACATATAAGTTTTTGGTGACATGAATCTTTATATACATCAGTTTTGACTTGAGGATGAAATTATCTATAAGAATGATGCAGTGGTAGAATAAGGAGATATCATTATGGAAAATTGTGACTTGGTTCTCATTTTGATTTTGGGCCCTAATTTTAATTTCCAATCGTAAAAGTTTTCACAACAAACTATTTTCCATATAATACTATATGTTCATATATATATATATATATATATATATATATATATATATATATAAAATGTTTTCTCTAGATTTTATCGAAGTTTTATTAAACTAAGTCACAATGGATTTTTTTGATGTATGCATGGTGAAACCCTAGAATTAGTTGACATAGAATCCTATCCCTAATTTTGAAGAAGTGACTAGGAATAGGTGAGATAATGTTAAGGTGTAATGTACCTACCCTTTGTGCCCTATGACTTTAGGATGTTTATGTAGGGTTGTTTATGACTTTAGGATGTTTATGTAGGGTTTAAGTCATATAGGGTTGTTTATGTTGGTGTAATGTACCTACCCTTTGTACCCTATGACTGTAGGATGTTTATGACACGAAGACCTAAAACTCAACCCTAGATGGTTCTGACTTGTTAGTTGGATACATGAACAATATAAATCTCTAAAACATTTACAACTAAAAGATATGTGGGTAACCCTAAAAGTTGTTTAGTTTGACTTGTTAGGTTAAACCTTTTATGGGGTGGAGAGTAGTTGGTTGTTGATGTTTGGATAAATAGATTTCAAGGACAAAATCTTTTTAAGGGGTGGAGTGTTGTAACATGCTAGATCTTGGACCCTACGCTAAATCTTTGACCGTGTGGACCCATCCAAACAAGGTTTGAGGTTAAACTTATGGTTAGAATGGTCCTAATGAGATAATGTACGTATAAATCACCCTATTGTAACCTAATGATCTCACATTAGTTTCAGGCTAATAATGGACACATAAAATATGTCACATAAGGTAATATGGAATTATATAAAATTTTGTGCAAATAATCACACATAACTCTTTTGGTGATAATATTAACATAGATGGTTGAACAATAATGATAATAGTGAATAATATGATAACCTAAGTAATAATATGATATTAATGACCACAAATATTTGTGACATAACTCATTAAAGGAAACCACGAAAGTGGAATCTAAGTTAAGAATCATGTTCCTTGGATTCCAATTTCCTTAGGAGTTAAGTTTCATATTATTCCCATAATAGTAATTAATTTAATTCAATTTGGAAAGAGAAGATCTATATGTTTCTCAAAATATTAAATAAAATAATAAATGACTCTAAAAGAGGACAATAATCTTGGATTCATAATCTACTTAATAAATATAGCCTTTGGGTGAATTTTCATCTAATTTGGAAGATGTTTAATTAAAAGAAGAAATTAGGAGAGAGAAAGTGTGTAGAACCTTCAAAATATTAAATAAATGAACAAATAACTCCAACATGTAAAATTTATGGAAAATTCATATCCAAGGCGCTTAATGTGACTTGTGGGTGAAATTTTATAAAATTTGGAGAATCTAATAATCATTAATGCATGAGGAAAGAGAATATATGATTTGATTTATTTAACACATCAAATGTTCTCAAAATGCAAATCTAATTATATATTTGGATTCCTCATATCAAAAATAGGTTGGGTGTCAAATTTCATTAAATTTCGGATTTGTTTGCACCCTTAAATGAAGAGAGAGAGAGAAGAGTAAAATAATGTGCACATTTCACTTTATTAGATTTCAATTTGTATGATGAGGCTTACTTATTTAATGTGTCACACTATAGTTTCCTATTTCTGGATCTTGTTTTATCGCACACCCTCTTCTAATTGTTAGATTATAATATGGCAGTGTTGAGATTGTCTCCTACCTTGGGTATGAGGACAACTCGCTCGGGTATAGTACACCCGATGAATTCTTGGCATGTTCTCTCTCCACAATGAACCATTTTGCTCGATTATTTTGCCAATGACTTTGTGAGGATCAGACGAATCCAACCATCTCGACTCTTTTGCAATTTCTCGCCCGAATAAGGAAATACCCAATTGACCGATCACACCCCCTTTCTACCTTAGTGTGCACAGATCTCCTCTTTGTATCGATCCCCTATTTAACCACCCAAAAAGCTTCCCTGGGTCAAGTAGCATGATCCCACACTCCCAATTTGTTTCACTATCTCTTGTACCGATGTCACAAACTCATGATGTATCTCTGGTCATCTCCTCTTTGCTAGAGCTTCTCTTATCACCTCAAACGAATTCGGTTCATGGCAATTATCTCCTGAAACATCTCCTTCTCTTCCTTAGATGAATGGATTGTAAAGTTGCGCTTATTGCTCACCCCTCAAAACTCAAACTCCTTGCTCTATTTGGAGAAATCGACTATACATGTTGGTGGTATTCTTAGTATATTCTCTTGGGGTGTGTCTCTTTGTGTTCGAGGCTACTCAATGAAGTTGTTTTGGCCATCGTTTCGGCGGTGTTTCTTCATTTCTCAGTATTTCATCTTTCACCCGTCGCCTGCTTTGGTGGTAGAGTTTTCCTTTGGAATCTCACCCTCATGTGGTTTTGTCTCTGGTTCCTCTAAGTCTGTCAGGTTAACAACAATGGTGGGGTAACCGCTTGCTTCTGGGTTGGTTGGGGTTCCGCACCCAATGGGTTTCTCTCCTGGGACTGCATCTCCATGGCAATGGAACAGTGGTGTGAAGGGTCGAGCAACATCCTAGAACTTGAATCCCCACAGTTGCCCTTTGTTTTCAAGATTTCTTTGCCTTTCCTTCCAGGAGTATATTTGTCCTTTCGCCCTTTTAGCTTTGTTTTTGCAGCATTGAGATTTTTGTTAGCCGTCTAGTGATCCCACACTTGGTGGAAAAGCACTATTGGGCCACCTAAGCGAAGATTAACTTTTGACCGGATTTTCACGGCTGACAGTATTTTGGTATTTTCTGATTGGATGATTTTTCTAAAAATCATAAGTAATTATTTATAGCTCAGAAAAATAAAGTAAAATATGTTTTGAAATCAGAAAAATATAACCTATCTAATGATGTTAAGTTTGTGACCTAAATTGAATGTTATAAATATATGAATTTTAATGAACTTTCTTAACTATATAATAACTTACAAAATTCATAACTAAATATCTATAAGTTAGAAAAATATAATAAAACATGTTGTGGACTCAGAAAAAGATAAACTAAAATATGACATGGTTTTCATAACCTAATTTACACATTAAGAAAAGGTGATTTTTAGGGTTTATGAAATCAATGTATATCTAACCCTAATTCCACATACGTGATTAATAGGAGCTTTGGAAACCTAGACTTGGATCAAGGACTGACTTGGACTATTTTGAATCTAAAGTGAGGTATGTTTGCATCCCCTATTATTTCTTCTGAGCAATTAACCTATATTCTCTTTATCTTGGTCCTATGGACATTAGCCTACACAATGTCTTGTTCTTTTGGAAAATATGCTTCATGTGAAGTATCTTATTTATTACTAACCTTGTGATCATGTTTGGACATTCTCTTGCTTTTTTATAATGCTTTATTCATGTTGGAACTCTATATGATGACATGTGATGTCTTTTTCCCACTTATGAGGTGACTAGTTTGAATAATCTGACTATACTTTTTACTTTCCTCTCTATTAAGCATGTTATGTGACTCAGTAGCACTAGAGTAGTGTAATTGCATTGGTTTTTGGGTAGATGTGTATTTCCTGATCGTGGCAGTATGCGCCTATTATTTTTGGGATGGAGATGGCCCCATACTCGGGTTTCAAATTTGTGAGGTTTGACCCTCTTTTATATATATTGGGAGTTTGGAAGTACGTCATTCTCTATCAAGTTTCATATTTTTGAGACTTTTCTGACTTTGTTGTTGTATTGTTCTAGGGCTATGCTTATCTCACATGAAGGAAGGTTGTTATGGTTTTGTGCCCAAAAATGTTATGTGTGCTAGTATGGCACAATTTTAATTGTTTTAATGGCAAATATCATTTTTTGTGGTTCTTTTCTCTTGATACCCATTTGGGCGGTACTTATCTCTTCTATGGGAAGCTTCTCTTTATTTGATGTCCTTTGCTCCATATATTTCTCAATTTACTTTTAGTATGCACATACCGGCCTTTGCTGATGTCATCTACGTTTCTCCTTTTACTGGGGTATGCTTCCAACCTTAGGTGAAGGATGTGGATGACTTGGCTTAAAGTTATGGATTAAGGAGTTAAGCTTGGAGACAATATGGATGTGGTTTAGATTTCCCTCTACATGGATCTTGATGATGTACCTTTACATGTAAGTTTAAGATGTTCTTTTTGCAACCTTATGAAAATTTGATAATAGTCATGATTTTTATTCCACTGCTATACTTTGATTGTTTTGAATACCATAAATAATATTTGAAAATTTCACACCCACTCCAAGATACCTTATGGGTGTGTTTGGATTGGAGGTTCTATCTTCAAATTTTTAGTAGGGAGTGGATCCCCTCTGAGTTCCACTTCTTACAATCATATTCCAATAAACTAGCAGATCACATCAATAACTATAATATGGGAAGGATGGTTTCGAGGATTAATCTGATCTTGGAGCAAGTCAGTGACATCTCCTTATCGTTGTAGATGTGCAACTGTCTTCTAGTTGCACTGGGACTTGTTAGACTATTGTGCCTCCTGATCTGCACCATAGACTATAGCCTCAAATGTTGTCATATGCAGTAGTTCCCCTCACCACAAACTACTGGTTGATGTTGTCCTCCTTCGTGACGGGCAAAGGCCACCTCGTCTCTAGAGAAGTCCACACAGACCATGTAGAACTCATGTCATCCTTGTAGAATAGACATGATGGAGTTGTCCCTCCCATTGGTGTACTAGTCACCAACTTGCTCTCCTACAACAATGATCCTCATTTGGTCTCTCCCGTTGCTATCCCTACCTAGTCGGGTAGGACCATCTTGGGATCTCTTGGTTACTACAACCAGAGAGGACAAAAATTGTCATAGCAACTGATTCTAAATTGTCTGTGTTGTGCTCTTGGACTTCCCCAGTAGCTATCTATTTATAGGTAGGGTTTGGGTCAGGGTTCCCAGTCTATGCGGGAGTGGAAGGGAATAGAAGATCTTGAATTTTTGCAACTTGCAAACACCCAAATGGTCATCTCGTACTATATGATGGTCATCTCATACTGTGAGATGGTCATCTAGTAGTTTCCCAATCGCATACAAAATTGGCAATTAGAATCTAATTAATTCATGACACGACGCAGCACTAATTCCTTGATGCAATCGAGTTTCCCACAAACTGAGCGATCTTGCTCACCCAAACGGTCGTCTGGTGACCTGAGCCAAATTGATCGATTCAACAGAATGAACCGGTCAATTCACACCTCAGTTTGGCAAAAACTTAGCCAATTCAATTTTTGATCAGCTTGACAATCCATACAACTGTCTCAAAATTTGAGTCGATCATCTGGAATTCCAAACGCATGTCTCACTGAGTGAGTCGATTGTTTGGCAGCACAGCCAGCTGATCTGTTGTGTGAATTGAATGCCTAAACACTTTAGTAATTAATTCAATCATCATTCAAGATGAAACTCCTATTCTAGGTCAAGACCTATGTGTGTGACCCTATAGGTCCCATTTTATGTTGGTAGTGAATGTTCATAACAACTTATGACATCACAAGCAATGAGTGGTGCCTAGTCACACATCATTACTACCCAAATAAATGGAAAGTTGGAAAACAACTTCACCCTACAATTTGTGCTTGATATTATAGTGTTTGTATAATTCCTTTATCTCTGATATCCAGATTGAACATAAGGCATGGAGTAGTCACCCTCTTCAACATCCAATCTTGTTTCTTAAACTACAACAGCCTGTCTGAGATATATGTAAGCTCAATATCACATATTGACTCACATGTGCATGGCCATGCATTTCTCAATCTCACTAATTAAGAGGCCTAGGATATCATACTCTCATAAAAGGGACAAATTCCATCTCTATCACTCACAGTCAGTCGTCATGTGTCACAATCACCTAATACTCACCTTTATAAAAACCCATGTTTCAAGATTGTGTTTGATGATGTCAAAGAGAACCAAACAACATGTGATGAGTGTAGTTATTTCAGGTCTAAGAACCAAAAACACCACCATCACTATGAGAGCTGACTATGACTACCATGGTAATGGTTTCGATGTGTCAGTCTCGTGGTGGATCTGTCTGATACACTGTTCCCTAACATGTATTTGTGTGCTTGGTTTGATATAGTCATATCATAACTAATGATATTTTGTCATCAACCAACTCACACTCTGATCTTATGTGTCATTGTTGTCTATCAACCTTCCACAATAACAACCAATCAGGGATATAATGAGAACATATATGTACTCTTAACATTCATATGATTTCATTTCCTAAAGTCACATACTTGAAGACATACATCATTGAGTAATATTTTATCTAGACTTTTATAAGGTTACATCATTATCTCATAATTGAATTAAATAGAATACATTAGAAGCTTGCCTTTATTTATTAATCAAATCAGTTACAAGTTATGCCATTGTAATCATCATATGATTGGCTATCTGGGCATACATACCAACACATATATAGACTAGTAATGACTGGATACAAAAGTTTACAATCTATTCACTTGTAGCAATATGTATCTTCTAATGGTTGAGTGGAATCAACCCATAGATCATATGCTTGATCCATAGGTGAGACTACATGTCAATAACTCAACATTCCCATTCCAGTCAGCAAGTCTAGAGTATAATTTCGTTGTGATAAAGATACTCCATCCTTGTTGTGTGCTACCTCAATGCCAAGAAAATTCTGAAGGCATCCAAGGTCTTTGGTTACAAAGTGTTGCATAAGATATTTATTTATATAAACAATCCCTATTTCATCACTACCAGACAAAATGGTACCATCCACATAAATAATGAGAATAATAAATTCCAGAAGTAGTGGTCTTAATAAATACATAATGATCACACTGAGACCATATGAAATCAAATTTATGGTATATAAGGGATGATTTTGTTAAACCACTCTCTGGGTCTCTACTTGAGGCCATAAATAGCCTACTTAAGAAAGTAAATTTTCCCAGAATACTATCTTCAAGCAATATAACCTGGAGGTTGTGACATGTAGGCAGTCTCCTACAAATCATCATATATAAAGGCATTCTTAACATCCATCTGATGCAAGTGTCATACTTGATTATGAAAACTTAAATAAGAACGTGTACGGAATTAAGATGAGAAACATGAAAAAAGGTTTCAAAGTAATCAACTCCAGATTCTTGTGTGTATCCCTTAGCAACCACTCTATCCTTTAGATGCTCAACTGTCCCATCAAGAAAATATTTAACAGTATGAACCCAGTGACAACCAACATGACTTCTACCCATAGGGAGATAAACAAGTTCCCATGTCCTACAAGATTTAAGGGAATACATTTCCAAATCCATAGCATGTGTCCATCTGAGATGTAGGAGTTCCCCCTAAATGTTCTCTGAGTTAGAAATAGAAGATAAAGTACCAGTAAATTGAGGCATGGAAGCATTCATATGGCTTGTAGAAGTATGTTGAGAAATATAACATTTGGTTCCAGACTGTTGTCCTTTTCGTAATACAATAGGAATTTTAGAATCAAAATCTGAATAGAGGTAGTAGTATTACCATCAGCTTGCGGTGAATCATCAATCTTATAAGAGGTCATAGAAGGGGATACTATAGGTAGAGATCTTTTGTTTCACCACTCAAACACTTTTAGAACAGGGGTTGAAGACTCTTCCAAGGGAGACACACTAGGAAGTGGAACTTGTATATCTTCAAAAAAGGTGACATACACACTAACTTACAATCGACGTGCAATAGGATCAAAAAATGTACACCCTTTTTGTGTTTGAGAATAGCCAAGGAAACATCAGTAAAAAGCTCGTGGAGACAATATATCACGTCCAAGTTGGTGATTGTGAATATAACATAGGCAGTTGAAAACTTTGGTGATAGGTAAAAAATGGTTCATGAGGGTAGAAAAGGGGTAGGGAGTTTTATCTTGTATAATAGAGGAAGGCATCTGGTTGATGAAGTAGTTTTCTAAAAGGATGGCATCAACCTAGTAAAACTTAGGAACTTTTTTCAATTAGGAGTGTGTGTGCTACATAAAGAAGATGACTATTTTTCCTTTTAGCCACACCATTCTGTTGTGGGCTATAGGTAAAATAGGCTTGCTAAACCATTTTTTGAAGATACAAATATTTTGAAAATTGTGTTGGACATATTCAAATGCATTACTAGTGTGAAAAAACTTAGGAGTAGAAAAAATTGAGTCTTTATTTCATTTAGAAAATTTGAGAAACATTAAAAAATTAGAATGGTCTTTTGAAAGATAAAACCAAGTGGCACGAGACTAGTCATCAATAAATATTACAAAATATCACAAACCATTACAATTACCAATACAACATGGTACCAAAATTGTAAGGCCCCTGACCTAGCATAATTCTTGAGTATACTTGCTTTGCTTAATAAGATGCTTAAAACCTTAATCTAATAATTTGAGATGCTGATCTAACAAGTGACAATCTTATGTTTCCAGTTTGGTCCTATTCTGATGATGTTTGAGCTTTGTAACTTACTTTGAACCAAGTTGCAATTTACCCATGTTGAGGGGCTATTTTGCAATTTTTCACATGTTGAGTGTTCCATTAGTTATTTAGCATCATTAGAGAGAGAATCATGGTATGGGACACCTTGTTGGACCTTGGTTGATGAGGTGGCATCATGTGGTGATGCTAGGGTTTTCTTGGTGTCGAGCTTGTTGAGCTTGGTTGTGTGTTGCGACCTTTGTCTCGACCATGTTGGTGTATCTTGGGTGTATCTTGACCAAGACACCTTTCTTGGGTGTTGTTGTTTTGACCTTGATGATTTTGAGGTGTTTTTGGTTGAGACAGTTGTCTTCTTGTGATATGTCTCGACTAGGTTTTGCTTTGTGACCTTTTGTTGTGGTCGAGACAAGGTATCTTGAGGTTTGTTTTGACCCCTAGGGGGGTGGGAATCCAAGTGGTCAAGACCCCACCTAGGTTTTTATCACCAGGGGTTTCATGCATGCATATAGTGGTTTCATGATTGTTTTCTTGGTGGACAAGTGTCCCTTTGGTGGTCTCTTTTGTGACACCTCATCTCTACATTACTTCCCTCCTCCTTTGAGTATATAACCTCTCTCTTCTTCATGCATGTATGTTTTTCGGCCTTCCTTCTTCTCCCTTCTCTTGTGTTAGTCCATGGATCTTTGAGGATCAAGAAGGACTGATCTTGGGTGCTTTGGAGGTAAGCCAACCTTGCATGTGGTGCTTTCGAGCTTGATCACCTTCCTTGTGGTGATTCTTGGTGATTTCTCTTCTTGGTAAGTGGTTCATTTCCCTTGACCACAATTTTCCTTTGGAAACCTACCTTCCTTCTTCGCCTTTTCGGCCTCAATAATGGCTTCCTTGAAGATCTTCTCCTCGCAAAGGGGTTATAGACTATGTCTTAACATGGTGAGACCCAAGTGAGAAGGAGTTTTCTCCTTCCTTCTTTCTTCTTGGTTCGGCCTAGGGTTTTTCACCCTCTCTATTGAGCATCCTTTTGACCATGGTGTTCTTCTCTATGGAGGTGATCTTGTGGCCAAAATGTTGGCCTTGGCTGGAGCTTCATCTTCTTCCTTGGAGCCTTTAGTCTTAGAGATTGGTTCTTTCGTTAAGGCAGGTTATATAACCATCTAATTTATTCTATTACTTGCACCATAATACTTCTTGAATGCTACTATTTTGATCTCTAAACTTGGTGCTAATATTCTATATGAAGTTTCCATGACCTAAGGTTTAAGACTTTGTAGTATTCTCATGAAGATTGCACTCTTTCCTAAACCCCAAATTCTTGTACCCGATTTGTTATGTGATGGTTCAAGTGATAATCATACACACATCATGTTTCTTGGTTGTGACATCATGATAGGGCTCGGCCTTTGTGTTTTCTTGAAGTTTTGAGTTGGTTTTCTTGAGTTTGAATCTTTGTCTTCTTCATCCTCATTTAGTTTCTTGATGGATTATGTTGAAGATCGATTTTAGGGTTTTGATGTGGTTCTTGTATGGAGTTTTCCACCTTGTTGATGGTGACCTTCCTTGATGTTAACCTTTTTTTTGAATGAGTTTATCTCTATTTTAATGTTGGCTAAGTGTTTTTAGGGTAGCTTGATCTTAGTGGTAGCTACACCTTGATCTTGTCTTGGTCGAAACATATGTGTTGTTCATGGTCGAGACATATGTTTTGCTTTTGGTCAAGACGTATGTTTTTGTTTCGGTCGTGACCCTTGGTTTTGTCTCAGTCAAGACATGCTCTTGTTTGGTCGAGACAAATGGTTTCTCTTGGTCGACACACGTGCTTTTGGTGATGGTCAAAACCCTAACCACAGGTTGGTCATGACCCATGATGGTTAGTGGATGTAACAGATGCCCTTGATGGAGGTCGAGACACCTACTTTTGTCGTGGTTGAGACACATGATTTTCTCATAGTTGAGACACCTAGTTTTCTTGAGGTCGAGACACTTGCTTTGAGAGTGGTCATGACACATGTTTGCTTGGGTGGTCGATACACTCACTTGACTGCATGATCGTAACACATGCATAACATAATGAGATGGCACACATGCACATAAAAATGATGTGGATACTTAGTGTTCTTGACATAATGATCTAATAATGTTTAATTAATGATGTTCTAAACCTAGTATTCTCTAAGAAAGTGGGAGGTGACATAATTAGGGTTTGGTGATTGAATTATGATTTGAAACCCTATTTGTCTATCTGTTTGAAACCCTAACCCAAATCCTAGGGTATGCTATGCTTGTTGAGATTACATGAATGGTTAGCATGTGATCATGTTTTCTCTCTCCTACTTGTACAAATCTAAACATGCAGGTGAAATGAATGTCATAACTTGTGTATGCTATGGTGATGATCATGTGACACAGGGTGATATCTATGAGCCTTGATGAGGCATGTTGAGATCATAATGATGTGATGGGTCTTATGACCTGGAAGAGGCTTTATGCCTAGTATGAGGTGTTATCCTCTAGTGATATTTGAGGGATTGATATTCCACAACGATGTGACATTGATGATGGATTTGTGAATGGAAATTCTACAAGTATCATGTGTTTATGTGACAAGTTCACACCTTATATGTTTCATATCTTCTGAGGTTGTATTATGCCCTTATCTTTGTAGTGTTTGTTTAGAGTTTGTATGTTGTAACTTGATTGATGCTAAAAGATACCCAATTGGACTAATTAATCAAGTGAAACCCTAATCATGTAGTTTCCCTATGCCATAGATCTATATTTAGTTTCAGTACTCACTGGATGGTGAAAAGAGTTCTCCCTTAGTGGAAGCTTGAAGTCGTATACTGTTGAGTATATGCATTTCACAGGATTGGCTCTGGTCATACCCTGGTAGGAGAATGGTCAAGGTTGTATCTCAATTATGTGATACATTGTACATGTATATGATGTTTTGAGTATGGATGTGGTCATACTTCAGCATGAGTGCATCTACGATTGTAACACAATTTCACTAGAGCTATGACCTATATACCAAGGTGGGCTAGGCAGTTTTGTAGTTGGACTTGACATGTCACTACGGAGGACTTGGATTGACGAGGGTGGGGAGAGATCATAGGAGTTTGACTCCTCCTAGATCTTATATGGAACTGATTTTGACTTCGCAGTGGTCGGTTGGAGCATGAGTGGTATACCTCATCTCCTTAGGGCATAATAAAAGATGTAATACAATCATGTTGTATATTTTGCTTAGGGTCAAATACAAATAACATTGGATGATCCCTTTGCCTTATCTTTGTATTGATTTCTTGAATTATAATGTAGTAAGAGAAATCAACTATTATACATGTTCTTCATATTCTTTCTTAAAATATTAATTGTTCTACAACTGCCTTGTTTGTTTAATCTGCATTATTTGTTGGATACATGCCATTTAACTAAATTTTCTCAACATGTTAAGTATGCTATCTACCTACTTAGATACTTGTGCTTTTAATAGACATTGGTGGAGAGTAATATCTCTTTCTAGGATGTTTGGTCTCACCCTGTGGGTTTCCAAATCTTTTAGATGGTCGAGCATGAGGAAGTAGAGATTGTGTTGTTGAGGATGGGCAACAAGAGGAGCAGTAGCTAAGTGAAGGTTGGACGAGCGGCTTGTGTTTTGTAGTAGAGTCCTATGTGTTGTCCCTGTACTCTTAGGTCGTTGGGGGAGTTTTGTAGATGTTGTATATCGAAATGACATTTTAGCTTTACTCCTTTGTTGTACATATATGGCATGTATGTCTATGAACATGTTACCATATTATAGGTTGTAGATAGTGAGCCAATCAACAATGCTATGTAATAATCTTTTGGTAGGTGTTATATATATATAGGTGGATTTTGTGGACTCTAATGTGATATGTTTCCACTTGAGGTGGATATGTGAAATGGTTTTAATTTCTTATGATTTCTGGTAACCAGGTTTGACTAGTTTTAATTCCGCATTTTGTTTTGAGTGATCTTGCTTTGTGTGACACAGGGCGTCATAGTTTGGTTGGTATCATAGTTGTAGGTTTGCTGATTCTATAGGAACATAGAACTAGGGTTCGTATATGTTCTAGTGACCTCAAGTCTGTTAATGGTTACTTATGCTTTTGTAGAATAAAAAGAAGAGAAGAAAAGATGGCTGGAGAATATGAAGAAAATGCTATTGCGAGCAACATTGCTACACTAGGAAGTGGTGTAAGGAGGTAGGAGAGGGTGGATATTGTGCCTGAGTTACCCCAGTTAGACCCTGTAGTGGTGGACAATCTTACTTTTAAATCCTTATTTGGACATTTTATGGCCACAATTACACATATAACTGATAGATAGTCCATTCCTCAAGTGAGAGAAGCAGTCCCCAATGTGGAACCTTTGGGTATTGGGAAGACCTTTGAAAGGTTAAGGCATGTTTAATTACCATAATTGAATTCTTAGAACCTTAATATAACCTTTTTATGTGCTTTTTAATCATAAGAAAAGCTTAAGTTTCAAATTTGGTCCAATTTGGACATTGTATGAGCAAGTTATGCAATTTTATGTACATTGTGGACTTTTCTGCAATTTACCCAATTGAGAGGTTTTATTTGTATATTGTCAAAATCATTACGATCCTTATAGGTTTCCTTATCATTCTCGACTTTTTTGGGCTATGGGGCTCCTAGTTGTTCTTGGTTTGGATGTGTTCCTCTTCAAGGACATTTTAGGGGTTTCCCCCTTTATGGATAAGGATAAGAGTAATGGTAAAGATAAGGATAAGGATAAGGGTCAAGATAAGGATAAGGATAAAGATAAATATAAGGGTATAGATAAAGGAGAAGAAGTTTAGGTGGCAAGTGAGGGAGGTGTTTCATGGACATAGAAGCTCTAGGCTATGGACACATGGAAAGCTCATGGGCACCTCATGCTTGACCCCTTCCTTATCCATGAAGCTATATATACCCCTTCCTATCTCCATATCAAAATCATTGCTCACTCCCTATTTCCTATATCTTAGAGAACGGACCTTGCTCAATTTGTCTACAGAACAAAGTGGTCTAAGATAGACGACAGCCTCTTTTTGGAGAAGAAGGTCTCCTAGAGCTCCATCTAGCCCTACCTAGGGTTTCTAAGGTCATCTTCTAGGGTTTTTGACCAATGCAAGTTGTTTTATTCCTTCCTTCTCTATTTTTCTTGCTCTTGTCCTTCCTTATAACTTCCTACAGTTTGGAACTCCACTGTTCCATTGTAAAAGTTGCTTTAGAGCTCAAGATCTGACCTTTCTTGCTTCTTCTTCTACGATTTTGATTCCTTGTGAAGAAGAGTACCTACTTGGCCGAGTTCAGATCTTCCTATTGAGTTTTCTACCTTCTTGGATCACATTTCTTGCTTCTATAAGTCTGTTCTTCTTCGTATAGATGAGTTTTATAACCCTCTTTACTTATATTGGTTACTATAAGCTTGTTTGATCATATTCTTGCTTAAAAATGGTGATTTAAGCATTGAGAAGCTAAGATTATTTGGGATTTCGATTTTTATGGTTTCCTATTTTGTTTCTAGTTCTAGATGAACCTTTAATCATATGCACCTTCTTCCTAAGGAATTATATGACTTAATTTAGGTTGGTATCACCACCTATGGTGCTAAGCACCTATCAACCGATGGTCCATATTAGGGTTTCTAGTTTATTTTCTCTTCTAAATACATGACTCGATGGTGTGGTCTTCATGACAACCGAAGGTGGTGACCAAGGGTTATGAAATATGATGTGAACTGATAAGCACACCTTAGGTTAGTGTTATGCTCTCTTAGAATCTCAATGAGAAATGGTGTGACTCTCTAATGATGTTATCAATCAATGATGGCATTAGCTTAAAATCCGACCGTGTTAAATGAATATAATGTTGATCTAACAATCGATGGTGACTTAATGATCGCAACTAATGGTGGATCAGGTCATCACCACATATGGTTAGTTAAGGATGTAATTATAGATTCGAATAAACCTTAAACCAATGGTTCCTTGGTTCAATTGATCTAATGGCTAGACCTATACTTCAATTGATAACTTTGAACAATGAACGTAATCCAATGAATGAGATTGGATGCTTCAACATCCAATGGATTAGAATGAGTCCCATGATATTATATGTGGGTCCTAGTGATGAGAATTCAATGGTTCAATATCATTAATTTGTTGTTATACCTTTTCTCTCCTATAGTTATATTTAATAAATGACCATAATAAGTGGGTGTGTAACTTCAATGTGATATAGTTTGTTGTACCTAACCTTAATGTAATTAAATGATGGTGATTGGTTATAATCATCCCTCTTGCATGATTAATGTATCAATGTATTACACTCTTCTTGTATCTAAACCACAATGTAGTTTTATTTGAATATCATAGTTCCTTGCCATAATAATACCTATGGACACATAATTGTTGATGATATTTTGAGCCTTATTTAAGGTATGGAATGATGAGGATGACCTTGCTATGAATAATGTGATGGTCTTAAATGACCTTTGGGCATGTTGAGCCCTGATTGAGGTGAAATCATTTTCATGTTCCAATAAGGGTTGAAACCCTGGAACTTGTGATAAGAAATGGATATATTGAAATGATATGATGATAATGTGGTTCATTACAATGCAATGGATAATAGTGTATTATAATATGATTAAGATCTATTCTTCAAACATTTTATATCTTCTAAAGTTGCAATGCATATACACTTGATAGAAATGAATTAGGGTTTGTATGTCCATTTGTATGATGAAGCCTTAATTCACCCAATTGGCAATAATTAATCAAGTGAAATTCTAATCATGTAGTGCCCTGTGCCATAGATCCATATGAGTGTCAGAACTTGCCAGATGGTGAAATGAGTATTCCTAAGGGAAACTCAGAACTCATACTATTGAGTATGCGGGGTTCTTGTCGTCCTGACACCAAGTGTTTTAAGAGGATGGTTGTGGTCATACCTAGCCCACTTTTTGAGAACAACTATGGTCAGGTCTCAATGATTATAACATGATGTAATTAGAGGAAAATTGTGGTTGTACCTTAGTGATTGGGTTTGAATACCTAGATGCTATCATCGTGACCTGTTACAAGTTGGGCTAGTTACAGGACTATATGTCGCTATTTTGCAGTTTACTATATGTCACTATAGTGCAGACTCGCATTGACCGAGTATGAAGAAGATCTTGGAGTTCAAATCTTCCTAGATCTTATATGGAATTGATTGCGACCAAGAAGTGGTTAATTGGACTTTGAGTGGTACAAATCGAACTCCCCAGGGCATGATAAAAGATGTAAGATAGCTGTATAGCATATATGTTTAGGGATATACACAACGTCTCACATTGGATGATAAGACTTGTTTGATCTTCTTATATAGAGATGATATATAGTACAATGAGAGATGATAGATATGCTTGTATTGTAGATACTCATGTTGTAAACCTGTTTATGTTGTCAAATATACTAAAATTGATATTTAATATTATGCTTCTAGCAATGTCTAATACTGCTAGCCATGCCTATGTAATTAGAAATGCTTGAACTGCTAATTTTGCTTAGGTAATTAGTTATGCTATGATTTAGCTCTACCTAATATGTAGACTGGTTCACTTTATTAAATATGCCAATATTGATAGCCATGTCATACTACTAGACATATCAAAGATGCTTATGCTTCTAGATTTCTTGTGTTGTTAGTTAGGCATATAATGATAGTCAGATCAATGATAATGATTGTTACTAGATGCAATTTTATGAAACTTGAGTAGATATCTGATAAAAGAAATGGATTTATCTGTTACCTATATATACATTGATAATCTTACTTGTTGCTAAGATTATTTGCTTAATCAGTTTAGCATGCTTGAACTATTCAATCTGCCCAATTGACTATTAAACACTCCAATTGCTCAATTATTTATTGTTTAATATGATGTAATCAATATATGTTGGAGAGAGTTATATCTCTTGCTGGGACTGGGTCTCACCTCGTGGGTCACCACATTTTTTTAGGTGATCAACAACAACGACAAAAATATCATGACAGTGAGAATAATCTGAGGTAATAAATCCTAGAGATGGTTGTTTTGTTGTCTAGTGTGTCCTAGAGTCATCCTTATACTCTCAGGTCCAGATGTGAAGTTTGTTTACGATGTTTTGATTGAATCGAGATTTCTACAGCATGTTGATGCGTGTATATGTTGAATATGTGGATAGTTTACCTTTGCAAAGTTTATGTTGTAGCTGAGGCTATAGGGTAGTTGTAAAGAATATTGAGCATTAGGTGAAGTAAAGCAAGTTGTTGGACTTTAATATAAATGTTTCTAAGTAATTGGAATTGTTGGAATTGGTTTTAATTTACCCTGTGTTCTGGGTTTGTATTTAATTAAGGAGTAATTGTGTTTTGTGTTTTGAGTAATTTTGTTTAGCGTAACAGGTTCTCACAAGTTGGTATTAGAGCTTTAGGTTCACTGAGTCTATAGGTATGTTGGGATTTAGGACTAGGATGATGTCTAAGTTAGGAATATGACATAAAAACATGATGCATAATGCCTAATCTTAGTACTTAGATGCCCTGGCCAGGTATTCAGGTATTGAAGAAAAGGTAAGTACGAAACTTTTAGATTGTTATCTTTCTTATTAATCTGATAAAGTAGTCATTTTGAGACAATCTAAAGAGCATAATAAATCAGAAATCATTGGTGCAGATATGTCAATGTTACCCTAAAGAAGATGAGAATTACATCATAACCTATCAAAACTTGAATATATGGTAACTATAAGAGAAATATACAACACCATGAAACCTAAATATGAATATAGATAAGCTAAAGAGGAGTTCTTGAAGATGTAATTCAAGAAGATAATAAAGTAAAAGATAGATAAGTATGTGCTAATAAAGTGATTCAAGGTATGAAATTCACATAAGATGGAGAGGACTCCTGTGATAAGCATAATATGAGAAGATGAATGAGAACATGACATAGGAATCAAGTGGAGCCTGAGTTAATTCTCAGACCAACCTATGTGTGTAAGAATGTGTTGATGTAATATATACATGCTATGTGAAAGAAATCAAGGGATAAGTTCCTTGTTCAACGAAGAAAATATGGAATATGATGACTTATTCCTTGACCAGTGGTTGAAGAAACATGATAACATGAAAGGACATACATATGGATGATGAAGAGTTAATAGGAAAAGAACAATGAGATGTGATAATATTAATAATTCTTATGCTAATGGAAAGGAAACCAACCTATAAAAGGGTAACATGATGTATAAAAAGTGCAACTTTCATGGGGAAGATAGAATTGGTTACCTTTTTCTCGTGACCCCTGGACAATGTTGTGGGAAGTGTGCTCCCCTTTTTGTTCTTTCTTTTTGAGGTGTAGCCTACAAGTGGAACTCATGCCACTTTGTATGCATGGAATTGTTGTAATCCTAGGATGGGTATCTTAATATGATGTGTGATTGCCTTGGACTATTGTTCTAAAATCTTTATATTTTCTAATGAGCAAGTTTTTTTATCCTTCCAAGAATTTGGGGGATTCCTCCTATATGTTCTTAGCTGGTTATGATATTTTGGAAGTGGATGGAACTAGGTTATGAGTTCTTTATGGCACATGTAGTGGATACTAAGGTAATGAATCCTAGTATCTAGAGTGTATCAGTTATATATGAGTTAAAGATATCTATTAGATGAGTTGTCTAGTGTTCCTCTCTAATAGAGAGAGAGAGAGAGAGAGAGTTGATGTGGATCTTCCAAGTGTTGTTTGGGAAAATAAGAATGATTCTATAATGTTATGTGTGGTCTGCTGATGGTTGGGTAAGACCACTATCAATGATAGATGGTTTGTTGATCAGCAGACATGTGTTACTATGTTCCTTTAAAATAAACGTAGGATTAAGATATCAATGGATAAGAGTTAGGTGGATGAAATAAGTTACATGACCATGATGAGTTTAGGGTTATGTCATTTAAACTAACCAATGTATCAATAGCATTCATAAATAGGAGGAACAAAGAAATGAGGTTATGTCCCATAAGTTGTGACAAGCTTTGAACGATGGCATCTCAAAGTATTTCAGATATGGTTAGTAACATGATTAACGTCTTGCTAAACCTTAAGAAAATTGTAGCAACTATACTCATCTGTGACAAGTTCAGCAAGAGTGAGTTGGGGAACAATAGTATCCTCTTGGATGTTATGATACATCTACTAAGTGTGTTGTGTTAATCCTGGGAAAATGAAGACAATGTCGTTACCCTACCCCTAACAAGGTCAGCTATGAAGTTATATTTGTTAACGATTGTAGACAAGTGTGTGATTCTTCAACTAGATTGATGGCCAGTCTATCATTAAGATGATTGAAGAATCTTCTAAGAACATATGCCTTATAGTTCTTGACAATTAGGGGATGCTCACTTGATTGATTGAGTTGCTAATTACAATTATCATTAAAGGAACATAGAGATGAAACCTTGTAGAATTATGCCAGATAAGAGATACATGATGTTCCATATTGATAAGAGCCATCAAATATGACCTATAAGGGATGTGTGGTACAATAGATAGAATAGTTCAGGGTGACATTTAGAATCCCAAGTTGAAATGTACTACTAGACCTGTACAGGTGAAACAACAATTCTTATGTTGAGCCAAGGTGACACATGCAAGAGTTGAGGGAGAAGAATATGTATTCTATGAGAATGATGTGACATCACCAGGTGATGAAAGTAACCATGTGTAAGATTGATGATGGCATGCATGAGAAGTTTCCATCTATGTGTATCTTGGATTTTGGGGGTGAAATCCATGTTAGGGTTTATTGTTGTGAGACCCCTAACCTTGCTTAAATGGTTGAACATATTTAATTACAATAATTGAATGCTTATAACCTTAATATAACCTTTTAATATACTTTTGAATCATAAGACAAGCTTAAGTTTTAAATTTGGTCCAATTCGGACATTGTATGAGCAAGTTACGCAATTTTATGTACACTCTGGACTTTTCTGCAATTTACCCAATTGGGAGGTTTTCTTTGTATATTTTCAAAAGAATTAATAGGTTTCCTTATCATTCTCGACTTTGTTGGGCTATGGGGATCCTAGTTTTTCTTGGTTTGGATGTGTTCCTCTTCAAGGACATATTAGGGGTTTCCCCCTTTATGGATAAGGATAAGAGTAATGGTAAAGATAAGGATAAGGACAAGGGTCAAGATAAGGATTAGGATAAAGATAAGGATAAGGGTATAGATAAAGGAGAATAAGTACATGCGGCAAGTGAGGGAGGTGTTTCATGGACATATAAGCTCTAGGCTATGGACACATGGAAAGCTCATGGGCACCTCATGCTTGACCCCTTCCTTATCTATGAAGCTATATATACCCCTTCCTATCTCCATATCAAAATCATTTCTCATTCCCTCTTTCCTATAGCTTAGAGAACGGACCTTTCTCTATTTGGTTGCAAAACAAAGTGGTCTAAGGTAGACGACAACCCCTTTTTGGAGAAGGTCTCCTAGAGCTCCATCTAACCCTACCTAGGGTTTCTAAGGTCATCTTCTAGGGTTATTGACCAAGGCAAGTTGTTTTCTTCCTTCCTTCTCCATTTTTCTTACTCTTGTCCTTCCTTAGACCTTCCTTCAGGTTGAAACTCTATTGTTCCATGGTAAAAGTTGTTTTAGATCTCAAGATCCTACCTTTCTTGCTTCTTCTTCTAGGATTTTGATTCCTTGTGAAGAAGAGTACCTACTTGGCCGAGTTTAGAGCTTCCTCTTGGGTTTTCTACCTTCTTGGCTCACCTTTATTTCTACTATAAGTATGTTCTTCTCAGTATAGGTGAGTTTTATAACCCTCTTTACTTATACTGGTTACTATAAGCTTGTTAGATCATGTTCTTGCATAAAAATGATGATTTAAGCATGAAGAAGCTAAGCTTGTTTGGGATTTCGATTTTTATGGTTTCCTATTTTGTTTCTAGTCCTAGATGAACATGTAATCATGTAAAACTCCTTATTAAGGAAGTATATGACTTAGTTCAGGTTGGTATCACCACCTATGGTGCTAAGAACCTATCAACCGATGGTCCATATTAGGGTTTCTAGGTTATTTTCTCTTCTAAATACATAGCTCGATGGTATGGCCTTCATGACAACCGAAGATGGTGACCAAGGGTTATGAAATATGATGTGAATTTATAGTCACACCTTAGGTCAGGGTTAGTCTATCTTGGAATTGCAATGAGCAAAAATGTGATTCTCTAATGGTGTTATAAATCAATGATGATATTAGCTTAATATTTGATGGTGTTAAATAAATATAGTGTTGATCTAACAATCGACGGTGACTTAATGATCACAACTAATGTTGGATCAGGTCATAACCACATATGTGAGTTGAGGATGTAATTATATATTTGAATAAACCTTAAACCAATGGTTCCTTGGTTCAATTGATCTAATGGTTAGACTTATACTTCAATTGATAATGTTGAACAATGCGCCTGATCCAATGAATGAGATTGTATGCTTCACCATCCAATGGATTAGAATGAGTCCTATGATATTATATGTGGGTCCTAGTGATGAGAATTCAATGGTTCAATATCATTAATTTGTTGTTATACCTTTTCTCTCCTATAGTTATATTTAATAAATGACCATAATAAGTGGGTGTGTAACTTCAATGTGATATAGTTTTCTATACCTAACCTTAATGTAATTAAATAATTGATTGGTTATAATGATCCCTCTTGCATGATTAATGTATTAATGTATTACACTCTTGTTGTGTCTAAACCATAATGTAGTGCTATTTGAATATCATAGTTCCTTGCCATAATAATACCTATGGACATATAATTGTTGATGATATTTTGAGCCTTGTTTAAGGTGTGGAATGATGAGGATGACCTTGCTATGAATAATGTGATGGTCTTAAATGACCTTTGGGCATGTTGAGCCCTGATTGAGGTGAAATCATAATGTATTACACCTTGTTGAATGATGGGCATGTGATGGTCTTAAATGTATTAATGTATTACACTCTTGTTGTGTCTAAACCATAATGTAGTGCTATTTGAATATCATAGTTCCTTGCCATAATAATACCTATGGACATATAATTGTTGATGATATTTTGAGCCTTGTTTAAGGTGTGGAATGATGAGGATGACCTTGCTATGAATAATGTGATGGTCTTAAATGACCTTTGGGCATGTTGAGCCCTGATTGAGGTGAAATCATTTTCATGTTCCAATAAGGGTTGAAACCCTGGAACTTGTGATAAGAAATGGACATCTTGAAATGATATAATGATAATGTGGTTCATTAAAATGCAATGGATAATAATGTATGGTAATATGATTAAGATTTATACTTCAAATGTTTTATATCTTTCTAAAGTTACAATGCTTATACACTTTATAGAAATGAATTAGGGTTTGTATGTCCATTTGTATGATGAAGCCTTAATTCTCCCAATTGGCAATAATTAATCAAGTGAAATTCTAATCATGTAGTACCCTATGCCATAGATCCATCTGAGTGTCAGAACTTGCCAAATGGTGAAACGAACATTCCTAAGGGAAACTCGGAGCGCATATTGTTGAGTATGTAGGGTGCTTGTCATCCTGACACCAAGTGTTTTGAGAGGATGGTTGCGGTCATACCTAGCCCACTTTTTGATAACAACTATGGCTGAGTCTCAGTGATTATAACATGATGTGATTAGAGGACAACTGCGGTTGTACCTTAGTGACTGGGTTTAAATATCTAGATGCTAGAGTCGTGACATGTACCAAGGTGAGGTAGTTACAAGACTATATGTCGATGTTTTGTAGTTTGACTATATGCCACTATGGTGCAGACTCGTACTGACTGAGTATGAAGAAGATCTTGGAGTTTGACTCTTCCTAGATCTTATATGGAACTGATTGCAACCAAGAGGTTGTCAGTTGGACTTTGAGTGGTACGACTCAAACTCCCTAGGGTATAATAAAACATGTAAGACATCCATGTAGCATATATGTTTAGGGATATACAAAATGCCTCACACTGGATGATAAGCCTTGTTTGATCTTCTTATATAGAGATGATATATAGTATAATGAGAGATGATAGATATGCTTGTGTTGTAGATGTGCTCATGTTGTAAACCTATTTATGTTGTCAAATATACTGACATATATTTAAAATTGTGCTTCTAGCAATGTCTAATATTGTTAGCCATGCCTATGTAATTAGAAATGCTTAAACTGCTAATTATGCTTATGGAATTAGTTGTGCTATGATGTTAGCTCTACTTATTATGTAGACTGCTTCACTTTATTAAATATACCAATATTGATAGCCATGTCATACTACGAAATATATCAAAGATGCTTATGCTTCTAGATTGTGTGTGTTGTTAGTTAGGCATATGATGATAGTCAGATCAATGATAATGATTGTTATTAGATGATCATATGAAACCTGAGTAGATATCTGATAAAAGATATGAATTTATCTGTTTCCTATATATATATTGATAATCATACTTGTTGCTAAACTTATTTGCTTAACCTGTTTAGCATGCTTGAACTGTTCAATCTGTCCAATTGACTATTAAATACTCCAATTGCTCAGTTATTTACTATTTAATATGATGTAATCAATACATGTTGGAGAGAGTTATATCTCTCGTTGGGACTGGGTCTCACCTCATGGGTCACCACATTTTTTTAGGTGATTGACAACAGTGACAATAGTATCATGACAGTGAGAAGAATCTGAGGTAATAAATCCTAGAGATGATTGTTTAGTTATCTAGAGTGTCCTAGAGTCATCCATGTACTCTCAGGTCGAGATGAAAAGTTTGTATATGCTTTTTTTAATGAATCAAGCTTTCTACAACATGTTGATGCTTGTATATGTTGAATATGTGGATAGTGTACCTTTGCAAAGTTTATGTTGTACCTGAGGCTACAAGGCAGTTGTAAAGAATATTGAGCATTATGTGAAGTAAAGCAAGTTGTTGGGCTTTTATATAAATGTTTCTAAGCAATTATAATTGTTGAAATTGGTTTTAATTTACCCTGTCTTCTGGTTTTGTGTTTAATTAAGGAGTAATCATGTTGTGTTTCGAGTAATCTCATTAGCGTAACAGGTTCTCACAGGGCCATGGAGTATGCTGGTATGGCGGATCCAGCGGATGCTGACCTTTGGTTGACATAGCTGGAAAAGACCTTTAAGATCTTCAACATCCTTGAGGCAGACAAGGTGAAGCATATCATGTATCTTTTGAAGGGGAGTGAAGGACATTGGTGGGCCATTGAGGAGGATAAGAGACCAGATGTTGAGATCAGTTGGAAGGAATTTGGACGGGAGTTTGTGAGTCGGTACTTTCCTCAGACCTACCTAGTGAGAAGATCAACTAGTTTGAGAGGACCCTATAGGGATTCATGTCGATCAATGAGTAGAAGGTGAAGTTCATGGAGCTGCTAAGGTTCCTTCCTTACATGGATACTACAGATCAAGAGAGGATCAAGCATTTTGAAAAGGTCTTGAGCACAGAGTTGACTACGCCAATGTCAGCTTTGGAGAATTGTGAGAATTTCACCACATATGTGGAGTCAGTCAGGAGGGTAGAACAATTCATTGTTGAGAAATGTGAGAAGGGTGCCAAGAAGAGACCGACACAGTATCAAGTACAATCGTCTGGAGGGTTCAAGAAGCCTAGGATTTCAGCACCGTCAACATAGTAGAGATTAGCAAGCGAGTCTCAGTGGTCACCTAGTAGAGTCAGAGGTTGTAGTTTTTAGCCAGTAGGAGCCCACAACATAGCATCAGTGTCAGGACCCGTTACACTAAACGATATTACTCAAAACATAAAACACAGTCAACCACTAATTAATGACATACCCAAAAATATGGGTAAATTAAAACCGATTTCAATGTCAGCACCTGCTCAAGAAACATTTGCATAAGACCTCAAAATCTTTCTTTTATCCATACTAGGCCAAGAATTTGATACAAATGTTCTATTGCCTTAGCCACAATATATATACATAGGAGAACAATATTCATATATGCCACACAAACAAGCATTAACATGCTAACAAAAGTTCAATTTGTTTGAAACACCATATACAAACTTTTCCTGCCCAGACCTAATAGTACAGAGACGACTCTAGAACAAACTAGACATTTAATCAACTTTATCAAATTTTCATTACTATAGCTCCCCTTTGCTGCCACATGCTTTTTTTCATCACTTCTGATTACCTAAAAAAAAGTGTGGCGAACCACAAGGGTGAGACCCAGTCCCAGCAAGTGATATAACCATCAACAACGTTTATTGATTACAACATTTTTATGTAATTAAACTGTTAAGAAGTTTAATCTGATATAACAAATAAGATCAATCCTACTGATGATTAACAAAATACATAAAGGAGCAGATAATAACTATCATTATTAACCAGACTATCATCCTTTATCTTGTTGACAATATAAGCAGGTCAGTAGCATATGTCGTTCTAGCATCATGAGCAAGTCTAGTAACATAGCATAGCTAACAAAATGAGCATGTATAACAGTTTGAACATATCAATATCATAAGCAGATCTATCAACATAAGCACGAATATTTTCATAATTAGTAGTATATGCATCTCTAGTTATAAAGGCATGGCTAGGATGCTAAACATAACTAACAAGATGAGATATCTAGCATCATGATTATAATCAGCAGTAGCATCATAGATATTAACATAAGCATGACTACTGTATGTACACATTTACAATCTTATGATCCAAAACATAAGAATAATTATTATCTCTTGATTGCACTAAGCATCATCTTTACGTAAAGAGAACAAACAAGGGTTATCATCCAATGTGAAGCGTCGTGTATAACCCTAAAGAAATATCTTACACGGCTGTATTACATCTTTTATTATGCCCTGGGGAATTTGAATCGTACCATTCAAAGTCCAATTGACCCCTGCGAAGGGCTATTTGGTTCCGTACAAGATCTAGGAGTGTCGGTATCCTAAGATCTCTTCCCCTCAGTCAGTATGAGTAAAAAGGCAGTGACATATCAGTCAAAGCTGCCACCACAACGACATATAGTCAAGCTGAAAACCACTAGTCCGACCTTGGTACAGGTCACGACACTAGAAACCAGGGTATTCAAACCCAATCACTGAGGTACAACTGTAGTTGTCCTCTAATCACATCATGTTATAATCATCGAGACACGACCGTAGTCATTCTCAATCACATCAGATGTATGAGGCAAGACCATAGCCAACCTCCACAATCTGCATTGTGGATGACAAGGATATATCCTCAACCTGCCACCCCCACATACTCAACAGTATGCGCTCCGAGTTTCCCTTAGGAATACACATTTCACCATCCAGCAAGTTCTGACACTGAAGATGGTTCAACGGCACAGGGCACTACATGATTAGAGTTGCACTTGATTAGTTATACCAATTGGGTGAATTAAGGATGCATCAAACAAGTGGACATACAAACCCTAATTAACTTCTAGCAAGCATATAAATATCAAAACTTGAAAAGATATAAAACGTGTGAAACATAATTTCTCATCTCATTGTCACATGGTACTATTCACTTGCCACTCATGAGACCGCACCAATCATCATGCTATCCCAAGATATAAATCATTTTCACAATATCACAGGGTATCAACCCTTATCAACATAAGAGGATTACACCTCATTTAGGTCTCAACCATGCCCTAAGGTCATTAAGACCATCATAATATTCCATGCAAGATCATCATTATCTTTCCATGCCTTATAACAAGGCTCAACAACATCACTTATATATAATACACCAAATCAGCACAATCTTACATTAATGAGCTAGAAGATATTTATAAACAATCATAGCAGGGTTATATTAACATTAAGAACATTCCTTTATTACATCAGCATGCAAGGAATCTAGATATGATTAACACTCATCATATTTACAATGCACATGTTTAACATAAGAAAGTATCAACCATGTGGCTATGATAACCACCAATTAACACATTAAGGTTATGATCATGTTAAGGAGGTTATTCCACCATCATTCCATCATATAATAATGTTAAACATGAATACTCATCTTTATCTATTTGCATTAGAGTTAGGTTCAACATGATAATTTATATCAATGTTACTGATCAACACTTATACCCCAAACCCTAACTCACGACATCCCCATTGGATCATGGATGCATAAGGTGAAGCATCACCATCACATTCCATACTATTCTCAAGTATGAACCCACACATAAATCAAGGTGTAACCATCAGGTTATTGCATACTAAGGTTTCAACAACAATAACAAAGTCTCCATGATCGTATTAGTCGTTCAAGGACTATTCATACCCAATTACCATCATTTAGATATATTAAAGCTAGGTATAACAAGCTATACCTCATTAGGGTTACATATAAACACAATATGGTTATCATCCCTTCTATTCATATGATTGAATAGGTAAGACTAACATGTTAAGGGTAACCCTCCATTTGTTCCATCATCATTCAAACCGTATCACCATACCACAATGTCACCCAGAACCATTGGATGTTTAAAAGGTAAGACCTTTGGTTGTTTACATAAGTAAACACCATAGATAAACCACCTATGAAATACTTGATTTGTGCTCTAGAAAGAGTCACTATGTAACCCTAGACATCCATTTATTAACAACACAAAAGGTTCCATTTAGAGTAGGGTAAAACCCACAATCGACTGTTCATTTAAAACAAGTCATCCATTGTCAACAAGTAAGCTCCTTAAGTTGATCATATAAAGGAAACCATATAAATCACATTATTAGGACCAACATATTACATTAGCCATCATTGTACTTTATTGGAGGAATAAACATTATATATTGACCATTGGGTCAAGTTCATATATCAAAACCATGAATTACAGTATATGTCTGACCATTGCATCAAGTTACCCAAGAAACCATTGGTCTAAGGCTTAATTGATGCTACAACTACAATGATTAACTCGCCATAGGTTGTAGAGACCTAATCCACCATCATTAGTGACCATTAAGTCACCATAGGTTGTTAGATCAACACTAATTCATTAATCAACATCAAATATTAAGCTAATGTCAACATTGATTGATAACATCAGTAGGGTACTTAATGGTTGATCATTAAACTTCTAATTGATCCCAAACCTGACCTAAGGGGGTTACCATAGGTTATCACCATCATTTTACACCCTTGATCCCGAACATAATTTGTTATGAAGACAACAACATAGGGTTATTGCAATGGCACCATAATCGGGTCATGATTTATAGAAGAAATCAACTTTAAACCCTAAAATTGACCATAGTTTGATAGGTTCTTAGCACCATAGGTTATTAAAACAACCTGATCCAAGTGATGTCATACCTTAGGAATAACATACACATGATCATAGGTTCATATATAACTAAAATCATAACAGTGAACATTATAAAAATCGAAATCCAAGTCAAGCATAGCTTTTTAGTGCATGGATCATCATTTTCAAGCAAGAACATGATCTAGAATGCTTATGGTAAGAAATAAACGTGGAGCAAGTTATAAAACTTGCCTCTATAGAGTAGGTCATATTCCAAACAGCAATAATATTGAGAAAATAGGGAAAGGAAACCTTGGATTCAGATATGAACTTGGCCAACTATGCAATTCTCTCCACAAACAAGCAAAACCCTAGAAAAGAAATAAGAAGGAAGGATTTTTGAGTTCTAGGGCCACTTTAACCATATAAAACCATGGTTCCGACCTGGAGAGATGTAGGAGGAAGAGGAAAAAAGAATTAAATAGAGGAAATAAGGAAAAACTTACACTTTTAGGTCAATATCACTAGGGGGAAGCTTTATAGACCCAAAAAGAGAATCAATTTCAACCCTATAATTTTTTTCCAAGAGAATCCCCACTTTCTTCTTCCTTGGGAAGAAAAATCGCAGCTGAACAGAGGGATTACGAACCTGGGAGAAGGAGAGAGATAATGGAGAGGAAATGGCTCGTTTGGGGGCTTTTGGATAAGTATATGACACTTTAATATTAAGAAAAAGAAAAAGTTGCCATTCTAGTATATATCCAAGTGTCCATGGCTTTAAATTATTAAAAATACATAAGCGCACACACAAGAAGCTCTCCCACCGTCCCTCTAGACCTGCTTAGATTTCCTTTGGCGAAATTCCCAGCCAATCACATGATTCCTTAGTTGATAGCTACTAAAGGTAGCTCATCCATGAAGGGAAAAACCCTAAAATACCCTTGATAAAAACACCTTCAAACCATGGCTCAACTAGGAGTCCCATGGCTCAAAAATCTCAAGAATGATAATATAACAACTAAGGAACATAATTTATGTGACAAATTGTAAAGAAAACCCCTCAATTGGGTAAACTGTAGAAAAGTCCAAAACGTACAGAAAATTGCATAACTTGCTCAAACAGTGTCCAAATTGGACCAAATTTGAAACTTAAACTCGTCTTATGATTTAAAAACATATCAAAAGGTTATATTAGGGTTATAAGCATTTAATTATGGTAATTAATCTCATTAAACTCATTAAGTAAGTTCAAGGACCTTACAACTATAAACCCCTAACAGGGATTTTGCCCCCGAAATCCATGGAAACAAAGATGGGTACTTACTTTGCACCTCATCCTATTGCCTTCACATGGTTACTTACATATCATGGTGATGTCACATCAGTCATACATATCTCATCTTAGGTCAGCACAAAAACCCCCACCTAAGAAAACATTTGCAAATATGGTACATAAAACCTTGTTGTGTCATCTGTACTACTCTAGTAGTAATGTTCAACATTAAATTATAGCAATCATCCAAAAATTATATTTATTGTATCAACACATTACTCAAAAGTCATACTTGCTAGCTTTTTTACTAATCATGTCATGTGTCCCATACCATTCCTTGAAGCATTAAAAAAACAATGTATCCATCCTTATATATATATATATATATATATATATACATTGACACTAGAACTCTTGTCAGTTCTTTTTCAGCATCAAAAGAAATGCTGACGCTGGAAGCTATCATTCCATACAAGGAAACATCATTCCTATTCAACCTTGTTAGGGGTGAAACAACAACACCATCTTCGCCTTACTAAGATTTACACAACCTACTTAGAAGACATATCATGATCCCATAAAGAAATTTAATAAACCCCATCTCACTCTTGTTCAACTTGTCTTATAGCTATTGCTTCTTCCGCAACCCTAAGGTTTTTGAAGAAATATTGATCATATTTTTGACCATATTTGAAATACTTTGACATGTCATCATTCAAAGCTGGATATAACTTGTATGACATGACTGGAACACTCTGTTCCTCCTATTCATAAATTCTATTGGTACATTGGTTAGTCTAAAGAACATAACTCTAAACTCATCATGGTAATGTGGATTATGTCATCCAATCTAATTCTTACCATTGATATTTGATCGTAGGTTTATCTTAAAGGAGCACAGTATCACATATCTATTGACCAACAAACAATCTATCCTTGATAGTGGTCTTGTCCAGCTATCACTAAACCATACACAACATTATAGAATCACTTTTTTTTCAAACAACATTTATAGCATCATCATCAACTCTCTCTCTATAAGGGAGAGGAATACTTGGAATGCTCATTTAATAATCATCTCCAACCTTCACATATTTCACATACTATTGATACATCTTGGATACTAGGATTCATTACCTTGGTATCCACCTCATGCGCTATAAGGAAATCACATCCTTATCTACTTTTACCAACATAACAAATTTCAAAACATATAAGAGGAGTCTTCCTAATTATTGGAAGGCTCAAAAGAAAAAAATCATCACAAACTTTTTGATCATGGAACCATAGTCCAAACAACCTTATTCTATAATAAGATATCCATCCTCATGTTTAGAATGAATCCACACATACCAAGTGGCAATGATCCACTTGAATGTTGTACCCTAGAAAGGAAAGACACAAAGGGAAACACATTTCCCACATCATAGCAACATTGTTCAAGGTCACTAGCAAAAAGGTAATCAATTCTATTTTCATTATGCAAGTTACAACTTCTTACGTATCATTTTACCTTTTTCAATTTGGGTTCCTATCCATTAGCATAGGAATCATCATGATTATCATATCTCATTACTTCTTCCTTGATAACTATTTATCACACTTGGGTATGTTCTCTTATTTTATTATATTTTTCAACCACTTATCAATAGGTAAATACTCATATTCCACATTTGCTTCATTAAATTGGGATCATCTTCCTTAATTTCTTTCACATGCCATGCTGATTTTTCATTAAAATTTTCTTACATACATAGGTTGGTCCAAGATTAACTCAGGTTCCACCTTATTTCTTTGCCATTGTTCCCATTCATCTTCTCATTTTGTACTTGTTATTGGAGTTGTTTCCATCTTATGTGGATTTCATACCTTGATTCACTTTATAAGCATAGACTTATATGTCTTTTACTTTATTATCTTCTTGAATCACATCTTCAAGAACTCCTCTTTTCCTTATTTTATTCAGATTTAGATTTCATGGTGTTGTATCATTCTCTTATATTAACCAAACATTCAAGTTTTGATAGATTATGTGTGATTCTCATCTTCTTTAAGGTAGGATTGAGATATTCACACCATGATTTCTTATTCGTTATGCTCTTTAGATTGTCTCAAAATGACTACTTGATCAGAGTAATCAGAAAGATAACAATCTAAGAGTTCCATACTTACCCTTCTTCAATAATTGAATACCTGGCTAGGGCACCCAAATACAGAGATTAGGCAGTATGCACCATGTTTTTGTGTCATAATCCTAACTTAGACATCATCCTAGTCTTAAGTCCTAGTGTCCTTGAAGACTCAGTGAACCTAAAGCTCTAATACGAACATGTTGGGACCCGTTACACTAAAAGAGATTACTCAAAACATAAAACACAGTCAACCACTAATTAATGACATACCCAAAAATATGGGTAAATTAAAACTGATTTCAATGTCAGCACCTGCTCAGAAATATTTGCATAAGACCTCAAAATTTTTCTTTTATCCATACTAGGCTAAGAATTTGATACAAATGTTCTATTGCCTTAGCCACAATATATATACACAGGAGAACAATATTCATATATGCCACACAAACAAGCATTAACATGCTAACAAAAGTTCAATTTGTTTGAAACACCATATACAAACTTTTCCTGCCCGGACCTAAGAGTATAGGGATGACTCTAGAAAAAACTAGACATCTAATCAACTTTATCAAATTTTCATTACTATAGCTCCCCTTTGCTGCCACATGTTTCTTTTTGTCACTTCTGATTACCTAAAAAAAAGTGTGGCGAACCACAAGGGTGAGACCCAGTCCCAGCAAGTGATATAACGATCAACAACGTTTATTAATTACAACATTTTTATGTAATTAAACAGTTAAGAAGTTTAATAAGATATAACAAATAAGATCAATCGTACTGATGATTAACAAAATACATAAAGGAGCAGATAATAACTATCATTATTAACCAGACTATCATCCTTTATCTTGTTGACAATATAAGCAGGTCAGTAGCATATGTCGTTCTAGCATCATGAGCAAGTCTAGTAACATAGCATAGCTAACAACATGAGCATGTCTAACAGTTTGAACATATCAATATCATAAGCAGAGCTATCAGCATAAGCACAAATATTTGCATAATTAGCAGTATATGCATCTCTAGTTATAAAGGCATGGCTAGGATGCTAAACATAACTAACAAGATGAGATATCTAGCATCATGATTATAATCAGCAGTAGCATTATAGATATTAACATAAGAATGACTAATGTATGTACACATTTACAATCTTATGATCCACAACATAATAATAATTATTATCTCTTAATTGCACTAAGCATCATCTTTACGTAAAGAGAACAAACAAGGGTTATCATCCAATGTGAAGCGTCGTGTATAACCCTAAAGAAATATCTTACACGGCTGTATTACATCTTTTATTATGCCCTGGGGAATTTGAATCGTACCATTCAAAGTCCAATTGACCCTTGCGAAGGGCTATTCGGTTCCGTACAAGATCTAGGAGTGTCGGTATCCTAAGATCTCTTCCCCTCAGTCAGTATGAGTAAAAAGGCAGTGACATATCAGTCAAAGCTGCCACCACAGTGACATATAGTCAAGCTGAAAACCACTAGTCCGACCTTGGTACAGGTCACGACACTAGAAACCAGGGTATTCAAACCCAATCACTGAGGTACAACTATAGTTGTCCTCTAATCACATCATGTTATAATCACCGAGACACGACCGCAGTCATTCTCAATCACATCAGATGTATGAGGCACGACCATAGCCAACCTCCACAATCTGCATTGTGGATGACAAGGATATATCCTCAACCTGCCACCCCCACATACTCAACAGTATGCGCTCCGAGTTTCCCTTAGGAATACTCGTTTCACCATCCAGTAAGTTCTGACACTGAAGATGGTTCTACGGCACAGGGCACTACATGATTAGAGTTTCACTTGATTAGTTATACCAATTGGGTGAATTAAGGCTGCATCAAACAAGTGGACATACAAACCCTAATTCACTTCTAGCAAGCATATAAATATCAAAACTTGAAAAGATATAAAACATGTGAAACATAATTTCTCATCTCATTATCACATGGAACTATTCACTTTCCATTCATGAGACCGCACCAATCATCATGCTATCATAAGATATATATCATTTTCATAATATCACAGGGTGTCAACCCTTATCAACATAAGAGGATTACACCTCATTCAGGGCTCAACCATGCCCAAAGGTCATTAAGACCATCATAATATTCCATGCAAGATCATCATTATCTTTCCATACGTTATAACAAGGCTCAACAACATCACTTATATATAATACACCAAATCGGCACAATCTTGCATTAATGAGCTAGGAGATATTTATAAACAATCATAGAAGGGTTATATCAACATTAAGAATATTCCTTTATTACATCAGCATGCAAGGAATCTAGATATGATTAACACTCATCATATTTACAATGCACATGTTTAACATAAGAAAGTATCAACCATGTGGCTATGATAACCACCAATTAACACATTAAGGTTATGATCATGTTAAGGAGGTTATTCCACCATCATTCCATCATATAAGAATGTTAAACATGAATACTCATCTTTATCTATTTGCATTAGAGTTAGGTTCAACATGATAATTTATATCAATGTTACTGATCAACACTTATACCCAAACCCTAACTCACGACATCCCCATTGGATCATGGATGCATAAGGTGAAGCATCACCATCACATTCCATACTATTCTCAAGTATGAACACACACATAAATCAAGGTGTAACCATCAGGTTATAGCATACTAAGGTTTCAACAACAATAACAAAGTCTCCATGATTGTATTAGTCGTTAAAGGACTATTCATACCCAATTACCATCATTTAGTTATATTAAAGCTAGGTATAACAAGCTATACCTCATTAGGGTTACATATAAACATAATATGGTTATCATCCCTTCTATTCATATGAGTGAATAGGTAAGACTAACATATTAAGGGTAACCCTCCATTTGTTCCATCATCATTCAACCCGTATCACCATACCACAATGTCACCTAGAACAATTGGATATTTAAAAGGTAAGACCTTTGGTTGTTTACATAAGTAAACACCTTAGATAAAATACCTATGAAATCCTTGATTTGTGCTCTAGAAAGAGTCACTATCTAACCCTAGACATCCCTTGATTAACAACACAAAAAGTTCCATTTAGAGTAGGGTAAAACCCACAATCGAATGTTCATTTAAAACAAGTCATCCATTGTCAACAAGTAAGCTCCTTAAGTTGATCATATAAAGGAAACCATATTAATCACATTATTAGGACCAAAATATTACATTAGCCATCATTCCACTTTATTGGAGGAATAAACATTATATATTGACTATTGAGTCAAGTTCATATATTGACCATGAATATATTAAAATCATGATATTATTCGTAAGGAAAATTGTAATGGAGGTAGTAACTCCAAGTTTCTTTCTCGCATTCATTTAGATGTATGTAATCTTTATCCGTATTGTCTTGCAAGAGGAGGGCAAGATGAATAAATAGCCTCCTGGCTTCCCCTAAAAAAAACCATGAATTACAGTATATGTCTGACCATTGCATCAAGTTACCCAAGAAACCATTGGTCTAAGGCTTAATTGGTGCTACAACTACAATGCTTAACTCACCATAGGTTGTAGAGACATAATCCACCATCATTAGTGACCATTAAGTCACCATAGGTTGTTAGATCAACACTAATTCATTAATCAACATCAAATATTAAGCTAATGTCAACATTGATTGATAACATCAGTAGGGTACTTAATGGTTGATCATTAAACTTCTAATTGATCCCAAACCTGACCTAAGGGGGTTACCATATGTTATCACCATCACTTGACACCCTTGATCACGAACATAATTTTTTATGAAGACAACAACATAGGGTTATTGCAATGGCACCATAATCGGGTCATGATTTATAGAAGAAATCAGCTTTAAACCCTAAAATTGACCATAGTTTGATAGGTTCTTAGCACCATAGGTTATCAAAACAACTTGATACAAGTCATGTCATACCTTAGGAATAACATACACATGATCACAGGTTCATATATAACTGAAATCATAACAGGGAACATTATAAAAATCGAAATCCAAGTCAATCATAGCTTTTTAGTGCATGGATCATCATTTTCAAGCAAGAACATGATCTAGAATGCTTATGGTAAGCAATAAACGTGGAGCAAGTTATAAAACTTGCCTCTATAGAGTAGGTCAGATCCCAAACAGTAAGAATATTGAGAAAATAGGGAAAGGAAACCTTGGATTTAGATCTGAACTTGGCCAACTATGCAATTCTCTCCACAAACAAGCAAAACCCTAGAAAAGAAATAAGAAGGAAGGATTTTTGAGTTCTAGGGCCACTTTCACCATGGAAAACCATGGTTCCGACCTGGAGAGATGTAGGAGGAAGAAGAAAAAAGAATTAAACGGAGGAAATAAGGAAAAACTTACACTTTTAGGTCAATATCACTAGGGGGAAGCTTTATAGACCCAAAAAGAGAATCAATTTCAACCCTAGAATTTTGTTCCAAGAGAATCCCCACTTTCTTCTTCCTTGGGCAGAAAAAATCGTAGATAAACAGAGGGAGTACGAAGCTGGGAGAAGGAGAGAATTAATGGAGAGGAAATGGCTCGTTTGGGGGCTTTTGGATAAGTATATGACACTTTAATATTAAGAAAAAGAAAAAGTTGCAATTCTAGTATATATCCAAGTGTCCATGGCTTTAAATTATTAAAAATACATAAGCGCACACACAAGCAGCTCTCCCATCGTCCCTCTAGACCTTCTTAGCTTTCCTTTGGTGAAGTTCCCAGCCAATCACATAATTCCTTAGTTGATAGCTACTAAAGGTAGCTCATCTATGAAGGGAAAAACCCTAAAATACCCTTGATAAAAACACCTTCAAAACATGGCTCAACTAGGAGCCCCATGGCTCAAAAATCTCAAGAATGAAAATATAACAACTAAGGAACATAATTTATGTGACAAGTTGCAAAGAAAACCCCTCAATTGGGTAAATTGTAGAAAAGTCCAAAATGTATAGAAAATTGCATAACTTGTTCAAACAGTGTCCAAATTGGACCAAATTTGAAACTTAAGCTTGTCTTATGATTTCAAAACATATCAAATGGTTATATTAGGGTTATAAGCATTCAATTATGGTAATTAAGCTCATTCAACTCATTCAGTAAGTTCAAGGGCCTTACACTCAGTGTCAGTGACGAGGCCATCTAGGCTGTTATACAAGACCATGACTTGCTAAAAGTGCAGATAGGCAGGACATCTGAGGTGAGCATGTTCTATGAAAGTTGATGAAGTGAACCAACAACCAAGGCAAAGTTATCAAGGCTCGTAGAGACAATAGTTTGGCAGTAGTGGAGGTCGAGGGCGTGGACATGCATCACAGGTTGGTTCTCCCTGACACGCCAACAGAGGATGGGGGCGAAAACATGAAATGACTTTATCTATGCCATGAGTCATCCAGAAGGGGTGGTCAACCCATGAGTAGTGACAGGTCAGATGGAGTTATTTCATTCTGGTTTGTCTTCTTCTTACTTTATATATGTTTTGGTTGACTCGGGTGCTACACACTCTTTTATCACTCAAGAAGTGATTATTAGTTGTTCTTTTCCTATTAGTTATATAAGTGATAGTCTTCATTTAGAAACCCCATTGGTTGATTCTTCCAAGTTGCTAGAGGTGTGTTCTTCCTGTGTCCTTTTTTTTAGGACATAGCGTTCAAGTGGATCCCATACCACTTCACATGCCTGGATTTGATGTGATCCTTGGAATGGACACTTTGGAGAAGTCAGGTGGTCTTGGACTATAGTTCCAAGGTGGCGACGTTTGTTGATGATGGTGTTTTATGAATCTTCCAAGGGGATAGGAAGATTCTTTCGACGCGTATGGTGTCAAATGGTGGCAGAGAATATGATGATCACGGATGTGAAGCATTCTTAGACCATGTGGTGGATACCAAGGAAAGGATTCTGAGTATCCAAGAGGTTCCAATTGTTTGTGAGTTTGAGGATGTATTTCTAGATGAGTTTTCAAGTGTTCCTCCAGTTCGAGAGGTTGATTTTGATATCAAACTTGTTCTAGGCATGCAACCAATATCACAGACACCGTACATGATGGCTCCAGCTGAGATGGCGAGTTAAAGAAATAGTTGCAAGAGCTACTTGAGAAGGGTTTCATAAGATTGATCACATTCCCTTGGATGCTCCTGTGTTGTTTTTGAATAAGAATGATGGATCTATGAGGTTTTCCATAGATTACAAACAATTAAACAAAGTGATGATCAAGAATAAGTATCTTTTGTCATAGATTTGTGATATGTTTGACCAGTTACGAGGTGTTGTAGTCTTTTCCAAGATAGACCTATGGTCTGTGTATCACCAGTTGTGGTTCAAGGCGAATGACATACCAAAGTCAGTTTTTAGGACAAGGTATGGTCACTACGAGTTCGTGGTTATGCCGTTTGGGATAACCAATGCACTGATAGTGTCCATGGACTTGTTGAACATGGTGTTGTGTATGTATCTGGATCAATTTTTGGTGGTCTTGATAGATGACATCCTGATATATAGTAGAGATGGACAACAACAGGAAATGCATCCACATCAGGCATTGACCTCATTGAGACAACATCAGTTGTATGCTAAGTTTAGCAAGTATGAGTTTTGGCTGATGGAGGTGTCTTTTCTTGGACACGTGATATTTGCTGAGGGTGTTTGTGTGGTCCACCCCAAGAAGGTTGAATCTGTAATGGAGTGGGAATAGTCTAAGATGCCAATAGAAGTTTCTAGTTTTTTGGGTTTGGCAGGATACTATAAGAGGTTCATTAAGAACTTCAGCTCAGTGGTGTTACCCCTAACAAAGTTGACAAGGAAAGATGTACCTTTTATTTGGGATGCAAGTGTTAGCATGCCTTCTAGTTTTTAAAGGAGAAGTTGACTAGTGCATCTGTTCTAGTGCTTCTAGAGTAGGGAAAAGGCTATATCGCCTTTTGTGATGCCTCGAGGAATGGTCTGGGTTGTGTGCTAATGCAGGATAAGAATGTGATCTATTTTGCATCACGACATATGAAGAAGCATGAAAATATCTATCCCACCCATGATCTAGAGCTTGTAGTGGTGGTTCATGCCTTGAATATCTAGAGGCATTACCTTTATAGTGAGAAGTGTCAGATCTTCATAGATCACAAGAACTTGAAGTACATCTTTTCACGACAGGAGTTGAACATGCGAAAAAGATGCTAGATAGAGTTAATTAAAGATTATGATTGCACTATTGATTACAATATAGGGAAATCAAACATGGTGGTAGAAACTTTGTGCAGAAAGTCTTCTTTGTCATCATCTACAGATAAGGCACAATTATGTTCCTTAGTGTGTCATAAGAGAGACATGTTGATCTCCTTATGCCAAATGAATGTGAAGTTGGAAGTCTTCATGTTAGCAGGTTTGTTGACACAACTATAGGTGAAGCCTATGTTGAGGTAACAGATTAGATACGTGCAACAGAGTGATACTATGATACACCGGATCTGAGTAGAGTTTGGCAGTGAGAAGCATGATAGCTTCCCTGAGGTAGAGGATGGGAGAATGTTTTACCACAGTAGAGTTGTGGTTCCTGATGTTGACAATCTACGTAAGATGGATTTGGAAGAGGCTCAATATTAGATGTATGTTATGCACCCAGGTAGCACCAAGATGTGCCATAACCTTAAAGAACTATATTGGTGGCTTATTTTGAAGAGTTATGTGACAGAGTTTGTTGTGTGGTGTCTTATGTGTCAACGGGTCAAGGAAGAGAATCAGAAGACTGTAGGGACATTGAAACCATTGCCTATACCATAGTGGAAATAGGATCATGTTACGATGGACTTTTTGGTTGGTCTTACTACAAAGGTCATGATTTCATTTAGATGATCGTTGAAAGGTTAACCAAGTCATCACACTTTTTTCATGTGAAGAGGACATACACAACGGAGAAGCTTGCACAAATATATGTTGATGAGTTAGTGCATTTGCATAATATCCCAACTACTATCATGTCTGACAGAGGTCCTTAGTTCACTAGTTGCTTTTGGGAGCACTTACACACAACTTTGGGTACCCAGTTGAGGTTCAACACTATTTTTCCCCCAAAGATAGATGGATAGTCTGAGAGGACAATACAAACTTTGGAGGACTTGCTGAGAGCTTATGTCTTGCAGTTTTTGGGCTGTTGGGATGCGCACCTCAGCCTGATAGAGTTTGATTATAATAATAGTTACCAGAGGAGTATTGATATGGCACCTAATGAGGCATATTGTATGGGAGACATTGCAGGTATCTGTTGTGTTGGTATGAGACTGGTGAGTATTAGCTTCTGGGTCCTGAGCTTGTGTAGTAGATGATAGGGAAAATCAAAGTGATTCATCAACAATGGAAAGTAGCCCCAGACATGCAGAAGTTGTATGCAGATAACAGGCATAGACCATTGGAGTTCCAAGTGGGGTACAAAGTGTATCTCAAGGTCTCTCCTTAGAAAGGTGTTTTGAGGTTTGGGAAGAAGGGTAAGTTGTCTCCAAGGTATATGGGACCTTACCCTATGGTGGAACGTGTTGGGAAGGTGGCCTATAAGTTGGAGTTTCCACCTGAGCTGCATAGGTTGCATCCAGTGTTCCATGTGTCCATGTTGAGGAAGTGCCACCCATGTACCGAGTTGGTTTTTCTATTCAGTGGAGGTTGAGCTTGATGAGGATATATCTTATGTGGAAGGTCCTCTATTGATCCTGGATAGGATGATCAAGAAGTTGAAGAGGAAAGATACCATTTTGGTTAAGGTTTAATGGCATCATTTTGGCATGGAGGAAGCCACGTGGGAGCTTCAGGAAGAGATGGATAGGAAGTACCCTTCGCTTTTCGCGTAGGATTTTGGGAGTGAAATCCTTGTTAGGGGTTTATGGTTGTAAGGCTCCCGAATTAGCTTAGTGCTAAAGTACGCTTGATTTGCTTAATGATATGCTTATAACCTTAATGTAATCCTTTGAGATGCTTATCTAACATGTGACAATCTTATGTTTCCAGTTTGATCATGTTCTGATGATCTTTGAGCTTTGTATGCTTGTTTTGGACCAAGTTGGAATTTACCCATGTTGAGGGGTTACTTTGGAATTTGTCACATGTTGAGTGTGCCCTTAGTTCTTTAGCATCATTAGATAGATAATGATGCTATGGGGCATCTTGTGGGACCTTGGTTGATGAGGTGCCATCATATGGTGATGCTAGGGTTTCTAGGATTTGCTTGGTGTTGACCCTGTTGAGATTGGTTGACTGTTGTGACCTTTTTCTCAACCATGTTGGTGTGTCTCAATTGAGCCACCTTTCTCGGTTGTTGTTGCTTCAACGTTGATGGCCTTGAGGTGTTTTTGGTCGAGACATTTGTCTTTTTGTGATGTGTCTCGACCAGGTTTTGCTTGGTGACCTTTTGTTATGGTCGAGACAAGGTATCTTGAGGTTTGTTCTTACCCCTAGGGTGGTGGTGACCCAAGTGGTCGAGACCCCACCTAGGTTTTATCACCATGGGTTGCATGGATGCATATAGTTGTTGCATGACTATTTTCTTAGTGGACAAGTGTCCCTTTAGTGGTCTCTTATGTTGACACATCACCTCTACCTTACTTCCCTCCTCCTTTGAGTATATAACCTATCTCTTCTTCATGCAAGTATCTTTTTCGGCCCTCCTTCTCCCTTATCTTGTGTTCGTCCTTGTAGCTTTGAGGAGAAAGAAGGACTGATCTTGGGTTTCTTTGGAGCTTGATCACCTTCCTTATGATGATTCTTGGTGGTTTATCTTCTTGGTAAGTGGTTATTTTCCCTTGACCACATTTTTCCTTTGGAACCCTACCTTCCTTCTTCTCCTTTTTGGCCTTTAGATGATGTTTTGACATGGTGGCTTCCTTGAAAATCTTCTCCTCACAATGGTGTTACATACTATGTCTTGACATGGTGACACTCGAGTGAGAAGGAGTTCTTTCCTTCCTTCTTTATTCTTGGTTCCACCTAGGGTTTTTTACCCTCTTTCTTGAGCATCCTTTTGATCATGATGTTCTTCTATTTGTAGGTGATCTTGTGGCTAAAGTGTTGACCTTGGTTCAAGCTTCATCTTCTTCCTTGGAGCCTTTGATCTTGGAGCTTGGTTCTCTCCTTGAGGATGGTTATATAACTCTCTACCTTCTTCTATTACTTGCACCATAATACTACTTGAATGCTACTATTTTGATCTCTAAACATGGTGCTAATATGCTATATGAAGTTGCCATGTCCTTAGGTTTAAGACTTTGTAGTATTCTCATGAAGATTTCACTCTTTCCTAAACCCTAAATTCTTATACCCAATTTGTTGAGTTATGGTTTAAGTGATGGTCATATACATGCATCATGCTTCTTGGTTGTATCATCATGTTATGGCTTGGCCTTTGTGTTTTATTGGGGTTTTGAGTTAGTTTTCTTGAGGTTGAATCTTGGTATTCTTCATCTTCATTTGGTTTCTTGATGGTTTATGTTGAAGATCGGTTTTAGGGTTTTGATGTGGTTCTTTCATGGAATTTTCACCTCATTGATTGTGACCTTCCTTGATATTAACCTTCTATTTTGAATGCGTTATCTCTATTTTGATGTTCATTAAGTGTTGTTAGGGTAGTTTGACCTTGTTGGTCGCTACACCTTGATCTTGTCTTGGTTGAAACATATGTGTTGTTCATGGTCGAGACCTATTTTTTGGTTTTAGTCGAGGTGTATGCTTTTGTTTCGGCCGTGACCCTTGGTTTTGTCTTGGTCGAGATATGATCTTGTTTGGTCGAGACATATAGTTTGATCTTAGTTGAGACATGTTATTTTGGTGATGGTTGAAACCCTAACCATAAGTTGGTCATGGCCCATGATGGTTAGTGGTCATAACACATGCCCTTGATGGCGGCCGAGACATCTACTTTTGTGATGGTCGAGACACATATTCTTATCTTGGACAAGATACCTAGTTGGCTTGAGGTCAAGACACTTGCATTGAGAGTGGTCGTGACACATGTTTGCTTGGGTGGTCGATACACTCACTTGAGTGCATGGTTGTAACACATGCCTAACATAATGAGATGGTACACATGCACATGGAAATGATGTGCATACTTAGTGTTGTTGAGATAATGCTCTAGTCATATTTAATTAATGATGTTCTAAACCTATTATGATCCAAGAAAGTGGGAGGTGGCATAATTAGGGTTTGGTGATTGAATTATGATTTGAAACCCTATTCGACTATGTGTTTGAAACCCTAACCCTAATCCTAGGGTATGCTATGTTTTTTGAGCTTACATGGATGGTTAGCATGTGATAATGTTTTCTCTCTCCTACTTGTGCAAACCTAACATGTAGGTGAAATGAATGCCATAGCTTGTGTATGCTATGGTGATGATCATGTGACATAGGGTGATGGCTATGATCCTTGATGAGGCATGCTGAGATCATAATGATGTGATCGGCCTTATGACCTGGCAGAGGCTTTATGCCTAGTATGAGGTGTTATCCTCCAGTGATGTTTGAGGGATTGATATCCTACATGGATGTGACATTGAAGATTGCCTTGTGAATGGTAGTGCTGCAAGTATCATGTGTTGATGTGACAAGTTCACACCGTATACGTTTTATATCTTCTGAGGTTGTATTATGCCCTTAACTTTGTAGAGTTTGTACGTTGTAACTTGATTTATGCTAAAAGATACCCAATTGGAATAGTTAATCAAGTAAAACCCTAATCTTGTAATTGCCCTATGCCATAAATCCATCTTCAGTGTTATTACTTGTTGGATGGTGAAATGAGTTCTCCCTTAGTGGAAGCTCAGAGACGTATATTGTTGAGTATATGCATTTCACAAGATTGGATGTGGTCATACCCCGACAGGAGAATGGTCAAGGTCATATCTCAATGATGTGATATAGTGTATATATATATATATATATATATATATATATATATATATACATATATATATAAGAATGGTCGAGGTCGTATCTCAATGATGTGATATATATATATATATATATATATATATATATATATATATATATATATTATCTTTAAGGATGGATGCAGTCATACCTTCATAGGAGTGCGGCTAGGGTCGTAACTCAATTTCACTAGTACGTGACCTATATACCAAGGTGGATAGGTTGTTTTGCAGTTGGACTTGACATGTCACTACAGTGGACTTAGACTAATAGAGGGTGTGGAGAGATCATAGGATTCTGGCTCCTCCTAGATCTTGTGTGGCATTGATTTTGACTTAGCAGTGGTCAGTTGGAGCATGAGTGATATATCTCATCTCCTTAGGGAATAATAAAATATGTAATATAGTTGTGTAGTATATTTTACTTACGGTCAAATATGAATAACATTGGATGATCATTTGCCTTATCTTTGTACTGATTTCTTGAATTATAATGTGGTGAGAGAAATAAATTGTTATACATATTTTTCGTATCCCTTCTTAAAATATTAATTATTCTACTTCCCAGTGGTAACTGCCTTGTTTGTTTAATCTGCATTATCTGTTGGATACATATCGTTTAGTTGAATCTGCTTAACCTATTAAGTATGTTATATACATGCTTAGTTACATGTGTTTTTAATAGACGTTGGTAGTGAGTTAAATCTCTCGCTGGGATGTTTGGTCTCACCCCATGGGTTTCCACATCTTATAGGTGGTCAAGCTCAAGAAGTAGAGATCATTTTGTTGAGGCTGAGCAACAAGAGGAGCAGTAGCTGAGTAAAGGTTGGATGAGTTGCTTGTGTTTTGTAGTAGAGTCCTATGTATCGTCCCTATACTCTCAGTGTTACACCCACATCCCATGATTATCACTAATGATTAGATTAGGTCATAAGTTTGAGGATTATACTTAATACAAAGTTCACTCCCAACTTTTTCTTATATTTCAAACACTTTATTTTCTCACATTCAATCACATAAACAAACTTTACAAGAGAATTAAATCTTGATTACAATAATATGATCTCAACATTAATGACACATATCCAGGCATTCATTTTGTTTCTCACACTTCCATGTACATACAACATGATAAACAAATATATAATCTATTATTAAGAAACAAAGTTACATATTATCTTTTACAACTCTCTTTCAACTCTATACAAGGACCTAGAGTGACAGGGACCGACTGAACTTAACTAATCTCATACTTAAAAATCATGTGGCATATCTACTTTGATGCATTGACATCTTCATTCCACAAGTTATCCCTAAAAATTGTGTAGAGTGGTGAGCATACTCGCTAAATGACTGAGTACTTCATAGAAATAGTTTAAAGAACTTATATAACTGCAAATATATTGTCGAGCAATTGATATTGATTATAACACCAATAAGCTTTAAAGAGTCTAATCATTCACAAACATACATATGGAAGGATACTCTAGATATCTACAAGAGTGAATCAATATATGGACATGCTTGATTGATCATTAAGAGAACTAATAAATTAGAAACATACAAAGAATAATTGAATAACTATGCACACTTGTTTAACCTCTCATTCATCTTATTATGCCCTGAACCCACAAGAGGTGTACCACAACATGTGAAAAAATCACAGCAAGCTACAATCTCACTGTAAAAGGCTTAGAAGCATGCCCCAATTCCGAAGCTTATCTCTCGAGTAAGACCCTGTCTATAGCGGGCCTCGGCATGTCTGCCTCTCAGTGGCTAATGGGAGTGGCATGATATCTCAAACTCCACCTCTCAACCTGGGTACTCAGGCGGTGAGTCAAAGCCCTTAGTCTTATTGTGCATCAGTGGACCTATTGACCACTGATCACTACAACATGTAACATAGTTACCATCGGCATCCCCAGTTGGTGTTGGGTGCCACACAACTATAAGGAGTCTGCCCTACTGGTCAAGACCTGCACACCCTACTGATGCACTCCGGCTTACCTCAATCTAGACTACCTCTAGTCGGGAAACCATTTCCTCCCCCACAATGCATGCCTCATATTATGAGGATTCTATAATGTTCAAGGCATCTAAATGTCTAACTAACTCTTTAAATTTAAAATTCAATCATCACATGAACATATCTTAGTTTAGCTTTGTAAACCGTTCATTTCATAAACCATCTGATAACATTTACCGCAACTGAATTGTTAAGCATAACCACATCTCATACTAAGAAACATTGATATCACAATACTTGACTCATTGAACACCCTATCCCTAGGGTTTCATTTACCTCACTTGTCACATGACTCACATAAGGATTTAATGTGTGATAAATATTCATGAATAAAGATTACTTTCAACAAGTCATATACAATCAACATATGTATGAAATCTTAGAATTGAGCTAAATTAGGGTTTCCATGTCATTCATTGTGATATCATGAATCAAGAATAACATTGAATAAATAAAGTCTATGATGTCAAGAAAAGCACTTCAAATGGATTTCACAATATCTATTTGCAAATTTCTAATTTTCCACTCATCTAGGGTTTCACCCTCTTTACTGAGATATCAAGCAAACACTATTCACATCACATGAAATCCAAGATAGTGTATGATATATATGTACTACACATTTAGATAAATAATCATTCATAATGAATGATATTTAGATAGACAAATTTCTCTATCTAATTATGCAACAATTTCAGTCATAACTGAAAATCCTAAATTTTAGTATATTCATGTAACCTCTACAATTACTTTAAGAATTCTCATTTAGATATATTGTAATCATTTATAATGTGATTTAATCATTTGAAATTCATCACAATAGATAAATAATCCATTTCATATCATCTTGCAAAAGCTAGATCAAAAAGGCAATTTAGGGTTTATACTCGCATACTAAGCAATTGAAGATTATTGATGATTTAACTCATTTTCGTGCAATCTACTATTTAAAGGAAGTTCCCACTCACCCTAATGTATGAAAAACCTTTAAAACACATCCCATCTCTAAAAATCTCAAACTCATATCAAAACCCTAGCAAATCACCAGATTCTTCTTCCTTTCAACTTAGAAAACCTAGAAATGGGGGATTATGAAGAAAGAGTGAGAAAAGGGGAATATTTGATACCATTTTGAATCAAATCAGAGTAGGGACGAAATCTTGACATGTTAGAGAATATTCACCATGAAAGGATATGCAAAGAACCTAAACTTACTTGATTTCATCATATCTGGGATAAAGAAACCCTAGATCAGCAATTCCACCACTTTCTCCTCTCAAACCCTAACTCTCCCTCTCTCTCTCTCTAGAATTTCATTTCTATGGAATGAATCACAAATTATGATATCTACTAGAGTGTTAGGTTGACCATAGGCAACAATTGATCTGCTTGGGTCAATTGCACATTGACCCCTCACTATACTTTCTCTTATGTTAGTTCAACTTTCTGTCAAAAAAGTATTACTATAATTTGTTTATTTTAGAGGTCAAACCTTATCCAAAGAATATCAAAATGTATTATGTTGTTTCTAATTGACTTACAAAGCTTTAGTAAAAAATTCAAATCATTTTGAACTACCATTAAATAATTAAAAATTGAATAGTGCACTGCTATCCAACAATCTGTAGAACAGTCGATTGAAGAGAAAATGCCCCAGCACGGCCATGTAAGCTACCACGGTCGTGCCAAGATGGACTCAAAATGGTCGTTCTGCCTACCATAGTCGTAGTGCATTGGTTTCATCATATTTGAGTACAAAAGTTGGTCAACAGTTCACTTCTTTCAAAATAGTTCAATTCTTTCAAAACAGTCATGAGACTATTTGGTGAAAACCCTAATTTCAGCCAACTAGGGTTTATATTTTCTCAAACCTTAATTATACAAAGTGATAGCACACTTGGAGTTCTGATTTGGTTTAACACATCATAATTGAGATATCATCATTAATCATGTTTAAGCAATGATCAATCTAATAAAGCAAGTAATCATACACATAAACCCTGACTTATCAGTTAAGCTCAGATATGGTCATAACACTCAGGTCCTTGGGGGAGTTTTGTAGATGTTGTATATTGAGACGACATTTTAGCTTTACACATTTTTTGTACAAATATGACATTTAAGTCTATGAATAGATTGCCATATGTACATGTTGTGGCCAGTGAGCCAGTAAACAACACTATGTCATAATCTTTGGCAAGTGTTATATATACATGAGGCTTTTGTAGACTATGATGTGATATGTTTCCACTTAAGGTGGATATGTGAAATGGTTTTAATTTCCTATGATTTTTGGTAAACTGGTTTGACTAGTTTTAGTTCCGCATCTTGTTTTGAGTAATCTCGCTTTGTGAGGTGTGGGACATCACAAAAACATCTGAATGGACTAATGAAACAAATTTGGACTCTTGTTTTCATGACGAGGAGAAAACACAGAGCACTGGTGTTTTCCAAGTTGACAAGAATGACATGTAATAATTTTAGAAGACAAACTAGGAAATAAAGACTTCAACTTAATGGTAGAAGGATGACCTAGCCTTAGGTTCCATTAATAAAGAGAGGTAGACTGGGCCACAAGAGCAGTATTAGGAAATATTGATGAGGTGGGTAGGTAGTACAAACCATCTCCACCTTCATATTCCGCACCAATCATCTTCTTCATCCTAAGATCCTACTTAGAAACATGTAAGGAAAGAATGTTACACTGTAGTTTAAAGACTTGGTAATTTTACTGATAGACATTAAGTTCAAAGGAAATTTGGGCACAAATAGAATAGATTTTAGAAGGTTGTTATTAATATCTCCTATTCTGATAACTAGAGAAGTAGATCCATCTTCCATACGCACATGAGGATGACATGTGAATTTTCATGATTAGGTGAAGAGATTCTTATTATCAATCATATCAGTTGTAGCACAAGAATCAATAATCCAATCTTCTTTTATCAAAGAGGAAGAAGCTTGAAGACTTGAAATATCACCCGAGTGTTGGAAAATACTTTCTTAAGGCACGACAGTAATAGTAGAGTCAACTTTGGTTAGCTTGTCTAGGTCAGACAAGCTCGGTACCATTGAGGATTGGTTCCTCTAGAGGTAGAGTAGATCCTCCATCAACATCACCCTAGTGGATACTTGATTGTCCCATTCTAGCTTTCCATGCTTCTTCCAACATTCGTATTCAGTGTAATTAGTTTGTTTACATAATTTGTACAACCAAGACTGAAGAGGAGAGGACCCTCTTCTATTATTATTTAGACCTCTTCCTCGGACACGAGTAGAATTACCATGCCCTCATCCAGAAACAAGTAGAGAAGCACCCTCTTCTTCGGTAGTAGAGGACACTGAGCGAGATATTGGAGATAGAGATCATCTAACATGGGCAAGCGTTCAGATTCCAATATTTGTTGATGAAAAACTTCATAGCTAGGAGGCACTGATGACAAAAATTAATATAGTTGAACTTCATCTTGTTGCTTCTATACTTTAGTGAGATCAATTGACAAGGGATGATGGAGTTCTCCAAAATCCCTTTGATGATTTTTAAATATAAAGAAAATGATTTAGTGTCTTCAAGCCTCAAAGAATGTAGACATTTATAAAGATCAAAATCTCACGAGGCATTTCCCTTGATATACCCAAGAAATATGATTCCAAGCTTCCTTGGCTATATCAATGAAGAGAATATTGGTGGGGACATGAAATTCACAACTATTTAGAATCCAAGAGAGAAGTTAAGAGTCATGCTCTAGCCATTTGTATATTTATATTTCCTTTTGTCAGTTGTTTCATCTTTAGGAGGAGGAAGGTCCGTGAGATGCTCAACCTTGCGTAAGGAGTGTGCATAGATTTGAAAAGAACATGACCATAAGATATAATTGGAGCCATTGAACTTAATAAATGTTACAAATCTATCATGTGTATCAAGGATCTCTATAGTATAAGCGGATGATACTATGATTCCAAAAAGATAGAACAATAGCAACATGATACGTCGTGTTTTGATAGTACACAACTTGTAGATAGTACACCACTAGATCCAGAACAATAGCTACATAGTGTGTCTAGTTTCAACACGTCATATAGTCTCCAAGTAGTGAATTAGCAACAAGATATGAAATCAACAATAGGTAGTGACGCGACATGTCAGGAAAGTAACACATCATGTTAGGCACCACGACAGTAGCTTCCAGAAGTGGCGACATGACATGTCTAGAGTTGGCACGCTGTGTAATATTAGCAGCAATAACAATAGAGAATTGGAAATAGGTAGCGACACAACATGTCAAGAAAGTAACATGTTGTGTTAGGTGTCAGAGTAGTAAGTCAATTATGGTGTAGATTATGGAGCAAATGGCGGCAACATGTCATTTTGAGTCACATGCACACCGTGCTAGGCAGTGAATCAACAAAATAAGGTCACAAATGACCCATAATAGATGGAAAATAGTATGGTTCACTAAGGAGGAGAGAGATATGCAGGGTAGTCCCAATCATATAAATAATAAGGTGGATAGAGTCCTATAATATGTGGTCATGGATGACCTTAAAAGATTTTGTGAACAGTTTTCCAAAATAGCATACTTCAGGGCATAAGACCATTTGTAAGACTATCAGCCATGTCCCTAGATCCTCTTGTTGGAGAAGAGGATAGGGTTAGAGAGGGGAGTAGATCTCCTTAGGCTTGATCAACAACAGAGATGTGAAGGGAGAAACTAGAAGGAGGAGGAGGGAAGGAAAGATTGCGGTGAATTAGGTACCTTCTCTAATTCCATGTGAGAGTGCATCATCTTTCTATATTTAACAAAGGGAAAACTCACTCCTATAAATAGGAGGAGGTTGTATAGGGAAGTAAATAGAAAAACCCTAATGGGCCTCTTATACAAAGGCCCACGTTACAATACACTTAAGTAAGAAAGAATTAAAATAGGAAAAAAGTACAAAAATATATCTTAGTAGTAATTTTAAAAAGTAAATAAAAAAGTGTAATTTACACACAATGACCAATTTCTAATTCTTAAACGATCCAAGAAAAATTTACACACATAATCCCTTCCTTGTGCTTATTAATATAGCATAGATGCATCTTCTTTTATAGTTAATAATTTTAAAAAAGTTTCGACAAAAATATAGTTTATACACATGAATATGTTTGAAATTATAAATAATAATGAAAAAACATCTAACTCATCCATGGGCTTTCTTATATAGTATAAATGATTCTTCTTATATAGTATATAATTTAAAAGTAATGACGGTGTAATTTACATGTATATGGACCAATATATATTTCCACAAAATAATAGAAAAATAACATTTAGCCCCTCCAATGGCTTTCTTATATAGAATAGATGAGTCTTCTTACATACTAGATAATATATAAGAGTAAAGACAAAAGTGTAGTTTCCATACACAAGGACTTGTTTATAATTCTAAAAAAATGAAAAAACTACACTCCCCCTTGGGGGCATACTTACATAGTACAAATTAGTCTTCTTAATATTGTATGTAATTCAGAAAAATAGAATAAATGTTTAGTTTAGACACATAATGACCAATTTTTAATTTTAATAACAATTAAGAATTTTACATTTAATGTCTTCCATGGGATTTCTTATATAGTATAAATGAGTCTTCATGTATACTATAATTTTTTTACAAAACAAATTAAAATTTTAATTTATATACATAGTGACTAATTTATCATTCCAAAAAGTAAAGAAAAAAATTTACATGTAGATACCTCTGTGAGTTTTCGTATATAATATAAATGTGTTTTCCTATGTAGTATATAACTCTATGTAAGCAATGACAAAAAATTTCTTCACACAAAGGACCAATTTGTAATTCTAATAAGTAATTAAAATTTTGTATTTAGCCTCTTCATGTTCTTTTTGTACAATATAGATTCATATATATATATATATATATATATCATTACTATAAAAAATAACGTTAAAAGTTTTATTTACACACAAGGACTAGTTTGTAATTCTAGAAAATGAGGAAAAATTACATTTATCCCTGTATAGACTTTCTAATATAGTATAGATATAACTCAAAAAAATAATGAGAAAATTCTATATCAACAAAAGGTCCGATTTGTAATTAAAAAAAAGTATTTGACCACTCTCTGCAGGCTCTCTAATATGATACATATTCATTTATTGAAATAGGTTTCATTTAAAACAATATGTAGCATTGAACAGTTTGTTTTGACATGTTAATGATTAGTTCTTACAGGGGTGCCAACTTCGATTTTGATTGGGCTTAGAAAGGCTCTTACAATCTAGAATTTGGTATGAGTTTGTTTTGACATGTTTATGTTTACTTCTTGCAGGGCTCCAGACTGGTCTCTGTTGTTTTGGCTTCAAGATGCTCTTACAGTCTAATATTTGATAGAGAACAGAATCCTAGATCAGTGGGTTCTAATGCTCAAGGTCTTTGAAGTGAACTCAGAATATAGTTTGTTAGTCACAAAAACCTTTTAAGTTTATCATGTTCTTGACTTTTTCCCAAGTAATTGTGTTGATGTTTTCTATTGCCTTTGGAGTTCTAACGCTCAGGGTGTTCAGAGTAAACTTGAAATGTAATTTGTAAATCACAATAACCTTCAAACTTATCTTATTTCATACTTTCTTTTCCCAAGAGAAGTAACTATTTTGATGTTTTTCTATTGCCTTTTCTTCCATTAAGCATGTTCTCAAGGCCACCCATTTGGAAGTCTCCAAGTTGTATGTATATATATGTTGACAAACAATACTCTATATTGTGGTTATCAAGTGTTTCTATCAAGAGGAATAGAAAGATGATAATTGATTGGATGTGAGATTTAGAAGGTACTTTGACTAGGAGGATGAGAAGAGAGAGAGGGAATTCGTTACTCCTTTGGGTTATTTACTTATTCTTGATAAGGAGTCGGGTATGGGCGTTCTGACCCGGTTTTCCAACAAATGCAGCATAATAAATAGTTTTTTAATATTCAAAATATTTTTTGATAAATATAATGTCTCATCAACATCTGAATATTTTTCACTTTGAATTGGGCTGCAAAATACGGCCCTTAGCCAAATTATGGGTTGAATCCCATAGGGAACTGACACTAGAACAAAAACCTATAATCTAGTTTCAACCAAATTCTCACATGTGTTGAACATACAGAACATCATGTTGTAGTGTTAGTCATTATACTTAATAGCAAAAGATAGACCAAATGTCAAACCAAATTTGACCTCAATCTCATATCAAACTGGGCTTAATATTCTAGAGCTCGAAACTCAATCATTACAGGGACGTCATTTAATTACAAAGAAATTTTGACCCGTGATTTTTTGCATCGATTAATAATATTTAAGTAATAACATGAGAGATTTTCTATGTAAATTTGTTTGCTATTTTCATGAGTTACAAAGTAGTCCTTGTATTCTAGGCTATATTATACATGAAAGAATTTGGGAGGTATTGTACCCCTTAAACACTTTTGGTTACAAATTAGTTTTATTCTACTAAGATAACGACTAGAAAGAATAATTGGGTTTGGATGTAAACTTTTCTTTAGTTTTTAAATTATGAATTGGTTTTTATATATTATAATCAAGTTGTATGGAAGGTTACGGGAGGGGTTGACTATAATTGTTGTCTTTCACATTTTAAATTATAGATGGACCATTTTCGTGTTATATATCAAAAGTCTTGAACCATATTCTTAACAACGTTGGGAGTATAGCACAATCAAGGCCGGAGGATATGCAATATGTGATTGGTTTGACATAACACTTGGAAGAGTTCGCATGGCAACATCATCAACATAGAAAAGCAATCATTACTCCTTATATCACTCACTTCTCTTTTTAGTAATCTTTTCTCTTAGCACTATGTTTTGTATGACATTAATTGAAACAATCGTTTAACATGTCTTTTTCTTTCAACTTACCTTACTCACAATATAATTATCTATTAACCCTGATCTTAGATTCCATTTTTGCCTTAACTAGATAAAGTGATGTACCAGATAAAGTGATGTACCACTGCATTTAATCTCTTAAAAATAGTTTAATACTTCTAAACCCATTCAATGATTTTCCTAGTTAGTATCATGAGAAGTCTAATATATGCACAAATTTTGCAGCCGCAACTATAGTTCCGAACGAAGAATATACATTGGACCGCACCAAGCTGATTTGACCCATAACTTGGTCTGCCTAACGTAGCTCATACGTGGGTCATCGGGCTTAATGGGTCTCCTGGGTCAAAATTTCAGCCCATGGTTTTAAATGGACTGGTCTCGAGCCATGAAAATCCCAAACCCAAAGACCCGAGAATCCAAATTGCACAAGTGTGATATATATCTTCTTACGGGGTTAATACTGTTCTAATTGTTGATCATCGATCCTATAGTGACTTTCTAACACTGTTTCTATGAACCTTACTGACCGAATTTCTTGGTGCTACGGTTTCTGACTCTCTATGCACCGTAATCACTACTGCGTATGCACTATTATATTATTTTCGGTAATGATCCGTCTGTGATCAGCAGACCTTTATGTATTTTGCAAACCATGCGATAGGAACTATATATAAGTGGCACTGTACGATGCTGACATATTTTACCGAAAAGCTTCCCTTCATTAATATATGGTACCAGCAAAACAAGATCAGCTAGTGTATCGGTGTAAGGAAGTTACATTTATTTAATTTTCTCCTACAGTTTGTCAACAAAGAAATTTGTTTCCATTGCCAATGTACGGTCTATACCTTAACTGATATTATGAATAACTACGTTTGACGGTTTATAGCTAAAATAATTTTATAAAAAAAATCTTAGCTTGTTTTATATTCCATACCACCCACATGGCATTGAACAAAGATTTTCTTTAATCCACTGGGTAGTGGCACATTCATGGGGATGAAGGAGTGACACATGTTGGGGATGTTGTACCGATATGGTTCCGGATGTGATGAAAATTTATTACAGAAGCGTTACCGAAAAGCGTATAAACTCAAAGAAGAAACACCAGATTTAACATGAAAAACTCTCCTCAAGACAATGAGGAAAAAATCACGGGACAATACCGGTCAACAAGCACTATGTAATTAAGATTACAACTCTGACTACTTAGATTTAATTACCCCTAAATCGAGGTAGCCCTCCCCACATGAGAACAGATGAGGAAGAAGAGAATCACACATAGTGTGTACAAAACCTCCATCTTTACTTGATCTCCTCACGAGACCGCTGTCATTGCTGGAGACTGCTTGGTGTTGTTGTGAACGCTGACTGGGTCGACCGTTGTCGCTATGACAACACTGTGTCTGTAACCGTAAAACCGCTACTTTGCTTCAAAGCAAAATCACTGACCCTCTCTTATCAACCAAGATAGCTGCTCTTTCAATGCACCCAATGTGTCACCGACTGTCAGCCGCTACTTCACTACAAGGCAAAGTCACTAACCCTCTCTTATTCAACCAAGAGAGCTCATCCAGTTGTTCTTGTTCTCCGACTCTTCTACAACAGAAGGCACCAACAAGTAACTGGAGGGATCACACCTCAACCGGTGGGATGTCTCAATGGCCTCCCCCATGACCTCTATTTATAGGTCTCAATGATATGTGGTTGTATCTTGGAATCTTTATCCAACTCTAAGTCCAACTCCATGTTGCATATAGGAAACCATCTTCTTTCCCTTTTAAATTTGACTCCTATTAGGATTGGTATCACAAGATAACTCGTACTCTTAGTCCAAATCAAATTAGGCATGGGACAAATCCTTTTCCTATTCCTAACAATCTCTCCCTCCGGCCCATGAGGGAGACATTATCTTCAGCGATCATCTGGAGTAGCCTCTAGACCTCATCACCACCTGTGATGTATCTATTCTCCTCAGACATGTCAACATCTTGTAGTTTTCATCCATTTTCTTGAATTTGTGTCCTGACTTCACTTTGTTACCAAGCAACTAAGAAGAAGTATCATGGCAGTGCCGCTTCTCTCTCCATTCCCATACCTAGAACTTTGTTGGCTCCCCCTGACTGGTAAGTCGATTCATCCTGGATGAAAACTTTGTTCATGACCTTATATAGCAAGGTTCAGAATCCCTCTGATGATGCTCCCCATGTCCATATAGCTCTTCCTTAGAAGCTTGATCATTTCTTCTGTCATCTCTCTTCATCTTATATACCTGCTTGTTCTTTAGTGGTTTCTGACCCTTGGGAAGTGCCACAAGCTCATATGCATCATTCTTTTGTAAAGAAGACATCTCCTTCTGCATCGCCTGATACCACTGTGATTTATCTCTATGAGTTTGCACCTCATGATAAGTCTTTGGATCCCCCTGATCAATAAGGAGAATATACTCAGATGTTAGATATCTGGATGAAAGATGACGAACTCTGTCAGACCTTCTCAATTACTACTATGAGGACCCTGCCTGGTGATGATCTTGCTCCCCCTTTCCAAAATTCTCTGACTGTGAATTTGGATCACTCAATTGTGCATCTAGAATACGAACACTCAACGTGCTCTCACTTTACTGCTTAGGGTGATCTTGCTGCTCTTATTCATCATCTGAAGATTGCACTTGTGAAGAAGCTGAAACATCCTCATACTCATCATCAGAAGAACAATAATCTGATCCTGCAACCTCTAAATCACCACTCTCGGGCTCTGTAACTGTCTGACTCTCACAGAAAGTCACATCTCTGTGTCTTATCATGGTCCTTTTTATAGGATCCCATAACCTGTAGTCAAACTAATGATCTCCCTAGCCAAGAAAGATACATGGCACCGCTTTATCATTCAGCTTTTATCTCTTTTCCTTTGGAATATGGGCATAAGTCTTGCACACAAATACTCACAGATGAGCATAGGATGCAACCTTGCTTGTCCATACCTTCTCATGTATATAGAAACCCAAAGGAAATGATGGAGATTGATTAATCAGATAACAGAAAGTACACACTGTCTCGCCCCAGAATGTCTTAGGCAACTTTGTAGTTTTCAACATGCATCTAACTTTCTCCACTATGGTGCGGTTCATCCTCTCAACTGTACCATTGTGTTGTGGTGTGTTAGGCTCTATCCTTTCATGTTTTATTCTATGTTGCGCGTAATAATCTTGGAACTCCCTGAAGGTGTACTCTCCCCCATTGTCTGTGCAGAGACACTTCAACTTTTTCTCTGTCTCCCACTCCACCATGGCATGAAATTTCTGAAAATACTGAAATACCTAATCATTGGTTTTCAGCAAGTAGGCCCACACCTTCCTAGATGCATCATCAATTAATGTGACGAAATACATATTTCCACCCAGTAAAGCCACCTCAAACGGACCACAAACATCTGAATGAACTAGCTACAAAAGTTGTGACTTCGCCTTTGATCTTGACTTTAAAGAAACATGTCGATGCTTTCCTTTCTGACATACATCACATGAATTGAGACCAGTATCCTTACCATAAGGAATCAATCTCTATTTTGATAAAAGCTTCAAGTCTTTCTCGCTCATGTGTCCTAGTCATCAGTGTCATAGATTTGTCTGGTGAACCTCAACTGCATATATATGGCCGCCTTTGAACACTTTAAGTTGGGTCTTGTACAATGTATGACACAATTTGCCTCATACAATAACCAAAGCTCCCTTGGTAATCTTACATTTTCCACCACCAAATTCTAGATGAAAACCTTCTCTATCAAAGAATGAACCAAATATCAAACTCAGTCGCAAATATGGAACGTAACAAACATCCTTCAGTGTGAGCATGCAATCGACACTTGTTTGAACACAAATGTCTCCAATCTTGATAATTCTGGAGAAGCTGGAATTTCCCATTTTCACCCTCCCAAAATCTCCCCTCCTGTATGAAGTGAAGAATTCCTTACTCAGTGAAGCATGATAAGAAGCTACAGTATCGACCACCCACTTAGAATTATCATCCTCAGCATGCAAACACTGCTATTGGACAACTAAGACCACATCGTTGTCATCGTCCCTGACATCTGAGATTGTCACTACAGTATTCTTGATGTCATCTTTCTTGTCTTTGGCTTCATACCTATGTTTCTTTTTCCAAGCCTTACAATCCCTTTTGAAATGACCTGGCTTGCCGCAATATAAGCATCCTCTACTATTCTTTGATTTGGATCTACCACAAGACTTCTCGCAGTTTCGGGACTCACCGCGGCTCTTAAATCTGCCACAGTCTCTAGCTCTATCAACGTATCTTCTATTTATGAAGTGCACCTCTGATTTTCTATCTCCTAAGGCTCCTCATCTAGTCTCTTCATTCAGTGACTGCTCTTTACCTGGTCAAATGTCAACTTCCCTTCATGTACAGAATTGTTGATTGTCACTACAATCGTCTCTGAACTGTCAGGTAATGATCCCAGAAGAAGTGGAGCCTAGAGCTTAATCAAGAACCATCTTCATGGACCCAGTTGATTTACAAGGCTTTGGAATTTATTCATATGCTCAGCGATTCTTGTACCATCCCAATACTTGAGGTTCACCAACTTTCTAATCAAGAAAACTTTATTTATGGTTGTCTTCTGCTCATATAACTTCTTGAGCTTCTCCCAGAGATCTTTGGCATTCATCTCTTCTAAGACATGATGGAACATAGAAATGTCGAGCCATTTTCAAACTGTTCTAAGAGTCTTCCTATTTAATTTCTTCCAGTTCGCATTAGACATACTCTCTGGATTTTGTCCCTCTATCAGATCGTATAAACCTTTACAATAGAGAATATCCTCCACTTGGGTTTCTAAATCTACCAATTTGTGCTTGTCAACTTTATAATCATCGCATCTTCATCCTTCCCCATATGGACCAGTATCTACAGTCTGTGCTCTGATACCACTTATTGGGGATGTCATATCGATACAGTCCCTAATGCGACGAAAACTTATTGTGGAAGCGTTACCAACAAGCGTAGAAATCTAAAGAAGAAATATCAGATTTAACATGAAAAATTTTCCCCAAGACAAGGAGAGAAAAACCACGGGACAATACCGGCCAACAAATACTATGCAATTAAGATTACAACTCACATTGTCTGGATTTAATTACCCCTAAGTCCAAGTAGCCCTCACCACACAAGAACAAAGATGAGGAAGAAGAGAATCACACCTAGTGTGAACAAAACCTCCATCTTTACTTGATCTTGTCACAAGGCCGCTTTCGTTGTTGGAGACTACTTCATGTCGTTGTGACTGGTGATTGGGTCAGACTGTTGCCACTATGATAACACTGCGTCTGTAACTGCCAACCGCTATTTTGCTTCAAGGCAAAGTCGTTGGCCCTCTCTTATCAACCGAGAGAGCTGCTCTGTCAGTGCACCCAATGTGTCACCGACTATCAACCGCTACTTTGCTTCAAATCAAAGTCGCTGACCCTCTCTTATTCAACTAAGAGAGATCCTCTAGTTTTTCTTGTTCTCCGGCTCTCCTACCATAGAAGGCACCAATAAACAACTGAAGGAATCACACCTCAACCGACGGTATGTCTCAATGGCCTCCCCAATACCTCTATTTATAGGCCTCTATGACGTGTGGTTGTAACAAGGAATCCTTATCCAAATCTAAGTCCAACTCCATATTGTATATAGGAAACAATCTTCTTTCCCTTTTAGATTTGACTCGTATTAGGATTGGTAGCACAAGACAACTCCTACTCAAGACCAAATTCAATTAGGCATGGGATAGATCCTTTTTCCTATTCCTAACAATACATGCCTCCTCCAACCAAAGAAATAATTAAATACATAATATATAATACCATGTGCATCATCAAATTTATGTCAATTTTATTCCGTCATTCTCTTTGTATCTCACACTTGGCATATCATGAACTTATTTATGTGTGGTTGATTCTTAATAAGAACGCAAGTAAGATTCAAGATGAAAATGTATAAATTATGATTGATTGATAATATGATAAAAATATCAAAGTAGAAAAAAAAAGTACAACTCATGTATGTTTTGTATTACATTATTGATGCATATACCTTATTTTCTCACGTGCATATTAGTTAATCCTACATAGTATCTACCATATTAAATGTCTCCATCTCACTAGACAGAGTTTGGATCTATCTACATAATTATCTTAGTGATTGAATTGTTTAGATCTTTGTACTACATATTCTTTAATTCACGGAACCTACTTGTATTAGTATTTATCATGTAAACTTTTTACCGCTGCTGGAATGGATTATTTTTCTTACACATATGTTGATCGTATTACATTGATGATTGACATCATCTATATATTTTGAATACAAATCGAGAATGGCATGGGACGATAAATGAGTAAATGTTACTTTCATTGTGACCTATTTTATAACAGAGCTGATTTTGCCACTGTTATCCTTTATGGTCTATATATGAAATTCTAAACTTGTTTTGTTATTCATTTTGATAAAAAAGACTTGGTATCACTAATTACCTTCCATAAGAAATACAATGCTAAAGACCAATATAGTATATAGGATATGAATTTGATTGCCACATCAAAGAAACAACTATAAAGGTTATATGATGTGGTTAAGGGTTTGTTTGTGCGTAGATTATATTTTTTTAAATAGAAATTACATTGTGATCCCTTATATAGATGAATTATGAGTTCCTACAGGTCGACCATGATGTAAAGTGGAAGGTTTGATATGTTTGTATCATTTTAAAGTTGATATCATGTACATTGATATTGATGTGCAACTTCAAGAACTAGGCAAAATAATTAATGGAGCTAGAATTCAATTGTTATTTTATATTGCATACTTGGATGTGATCAATAAGTTCCGATAAATATGACTCGATTTTATTCGAAGGAGTTCTCTTTTGTTCGATTGCCATATCTTGAATGTCCATTTGATATATCTTTTATGGATATGAGATCCAATGATGGAGCTTGCGAGATTAAAGATACTAAAGAAGCTGCAGAGAAGGCGGCAAAAAGCATAAACCTCACAAAGAAATATACACGCTTGATATTGCCATTTACAACTATTTAAGTGGAAATGATATTTTCTGTTATGAATAAATATTATAGAGAATTTAAGGCAAATGGATGAATTCATTATGATAATCATTTATGTTGCCGATCCAGGAGGTGGTCTCCCTGTTGTGACACCACTCTGATGAGATAATGTGGCCTCTTATTACCTCAAGTAGTAAACTAATGGGATTTTGGGTATCTATTCTGGACAACGAATGCTTGACCACATAGCCCAGCAAAACTCCCACATTGCAGGCCTTGCGGCAACCGGCACTTGCATCCGCGTCACTGTTGGCCAATGCCTCATCGGTCATGGGGCTCAGGCCGCCTTCCCACTGGGCCGGCCTGGGGCCTGTAGTGGGCTGGAACGGCAAGAAGTGAGCGGCATAGCGTCCTCCACCACACCGAGGAACCTACCCGAATCCCCGCTAGAAAGCCTCACGTAGCCTCCTCGCGACGGTGATGGAGATTCGCTGAAGCTGGTTCCGGCGGCAGAAGTGGCGGCGTAGTAAACGGCGGCGCCTACGCCGGTTCCCCGCCGGTAGTGGACTACGGCTCTGTAGACGAAGGGGATCAGACCTTCCATATGGTTAGCGGGCTAATCGAGACTGGTGTAAGGAGTGTCAAAAGGGAGATGACAACTGCTGACGAATGACGACGATATGGAGGGCGTGGGGAGAAGGCAATTGGTCAGACATATATATACTTGGTTGGGGGAGAGTTGAAGACAGATCGAACGAAAGAGTCGATAGAACAGTTTCAAGGGCATAGCTAGGAAGCCCACAAATGGTTGGGGACAGCTAGAAGCACGGATTCAAAGACAAACAACGCAGCGAGCGTTGTGGGTATTGGACTAAGAACTGGATTAGATTCCGCCCAAATTGTCAAAAACGTAACTGTCCGAGGTGTCGTAGGACTGATGCTGGGGTTGCAGGAACCCTTTTAGTACTTTTTCCCCTTCGATGTACATGTTGTGCTCCATTGTGGGAGTCTTTTGTTTATTTCTAGGCTTTGTAGCCCGTTGTGATGTTGACACGGCTCCACGTGATTCGCAATCCAGTGGGCGACCACATCCTTGCAAAACCGGGTGTGATGGAAGATATACGTACTATTACCACCTTAGGTTCCGGCAAATTAACTGGGATATTTCTGCCATTGATTAGTCATACAAATTGCAGGGCGTGTGATTAGTGCATCTGCTAGTCTCAAATATCCATCAAGATCTCGATAGACAATGACACTTCTAATATAAGTGTTCTCCATCTCACCCACCTTTACTTGGAAACTGTTCAGGAATGGCTCACCAAGATCCGAAAACTAACTATATAGTTCGATGTGTTCTGGGCCAAACTTGTCCCGCATCTTCCCTCTTTAATCCAGACAAAGTTTCATCACGTTGAACGCAAATCCATTATCCACACAAGGGAGTGTGTTTCGTACATCAATTTCCAGTTGCTGCGGATCCAAGACATCCAGCACAAATCAACCTTTGAGAATTTTCTAAGTCAAGACGCCTCTAGTTCTCACAACTACCTAGTGGAACTATAGATTCAACCTTTTTTCTCAACGCGTCAAAAAGGATGTTGTCCCGAATTCACTATCGATTAAGCCTTGATGCCTCTCATTATAATTATCAATCCTCACATAATAACGAGATTACTATGCAGATGTGTCACTACGAGTTATAACATTGACTCGGGGTATGTTTCGTAGGATGTAGTCGGATCACTGACGAAGCTAGGAATTTCAATTAGAGTGGGCACTAGTCAAGCTCTATAGTCTAAATGTACATTTTTATACATGTTAAAAGGTAGCTTATTTCATACGAATTTTCCTTTAGAGGTGTGTGACTTGTTTACAGTGGTATTCTAGTGGTAAGGACAAGTTTTTGCTTCAAGTCAAAGCAAGAAAGCCCACTTTATCATGAAATACTACTGTAGGTATCCCCATGCATGGAACACATGTTCAATGATTTATCCTTATGTCTCGGATAAGTAGTGGTCCATTTTTAGCAATATAGTTGTATCTTACAAAACCTGGTTCATGGTACCTCAAGCTCCTATTTGGTTCGGGCCTGAGTCTGGATTAGCGGCTGTTGTTTTGCGCCAATTCAGCGAAATTTGGTTCAGGTTTGCTTCGATTGCTTTTTGGTTCATTATCTCGATACGGGTCCGTTTTGGTGTTCCGTTATCCCCAATTCCAGACCAACTCGGTCCCGGTCTGAGCAGGATTGCAATTTGCAATCTGGGTTTTGCAGTCTTGGGTCCTTTCTCCCCCCGACACCCCTGACTCCCTCCCTCCCTTGCGTTAACTCCGCCGTTGGAACAATAGCTCCCAAGGAAGACCGAAAGGCAACCCTTCGTCCCGAGAGAAGCCTACGACGATGTATTCATATTGAATATGAGGGCGACGCTCTGTCCCGCCGGTGGAACAGGGGCTAGGAGGCAGAATATGAGCCCATCTATCCCCCTATGTCGCGTGCTTGTGTGAGCAGCTGCAGCGTCACAGACGGAATAGCTGGTCAGAGGAGGAGTCGAGCAGGTGGTAGCAGGAGGTAAGTCGTCTTGTAACATCGCCCCTGTCGCGTCGAATTAGTATATTTGACCATTGTTTCCCACCACGGTTTCAAGGAATAGACGGGAAGGGGTACATGCGGTACACAAACTCTATCAGACGGGGTATAACTTCTACTATAAATTGGGGCTGTCCGTAGTCGAATTGGTGCTGCTGCATCTTTATATCGTAGTCCACTTGATCGGAGAATCTTTCACTTGTGAATCCTCATTCGCCGATTTATCCGCGCTGTTGAGGTGAGTCTTCTTCTGCAACCCATTTTCTCTTTTTTTTTCCTTTGTTCACGACATGTTTATTTGATTGAAACTAATGTTTTCCTTGTTTAATTGCCGCTTGGTCATCCATATGGACGATGTGGTGCTCTCCTTATCAATTGTCAATGCACGTATTTCACTCGCTCTATTGCTTGATGTAGTACTGCTAAGATTTTGGCCGTAATTGTAGATTGATTTAACTTAATTCCTGTATTAGATGTCAGTTGAATGTGGATATATGTTGGGAAATCTAGTATCAGTGATTGAGGCTGTAATCTTGATATAAATCATATTGCACTCCATCCACGAACATATTGTACATTTGTTTATATTCTGTCACTCTTTGACCTACCTTATTGATATAAATCACTATTTGACCCGATCCATGAATTGACTGAGAGGGATTGTTTGAAGTGCAAATTGACTCGTTTGTTTGCATCTTCTTCACATTTACTTTATTTGTATCTTAAATTAATAAACTAATACATACTGTAAACTTATATGATGTAACCTTAAATCGATTATTTGTTGTTACAACCTTTACATTACATCTCTATTTATCATGTTTGATACACCTGACTATTATTATCTAGTTGTAGCAGTAGATTATGGGGGTGTAGGTGATGCACAACTTGTCGTATGTATGGATGATTGGTGCTCTCATCTAACCTCATATGCTCTCACCTAAACCAAATACCATTCCATGTAGGATTGTATAGGTAATCTCACCTCCTTCGTAGACACAGACATTGAAAGTGTGTTGTGTGTTAGTCATAGATGATTAAATCTTGCTATATAATTTGCATGTAGTTGGACCGAATTGATTGATTTTGTATTGTTGTCTATATTATATTAAGACAATATTGTTGTTTGTATTATATTAAGACAACAACTATTTTTTACTCTATTTGTATGTCTAAATATCTTCAGTAAGACACCTACACAGTTCTATACTGACTCTAGTAGAGGTAGGTCGAATGATTATATATGGAAATATCATTTTATCGGCATGAACACCTGAACGATGTTATTGGGTTGATTTTTTCACCACATGTTCTTCCTGTCTGTCATTGTGGTTGTTTCTATATGTCCATTGTGTACAACACCATGTTTTAAATGTTGTTCTGTTTGTGTATGATTAATACAATTTTCTTATTATAAACACCAAAATTGCTCAATATATCACATTACACTTGATCAATGTGTGTTATTAAGATGTCCTTCAAGTTTGTAATATATAAAAGCTGGAATAATCTATTTAGTGTTGACTTTGGTATTAATTTATCAACTTTTACGGTTCATTGTTGCCTTTACCTTGCCTCAGTTGGTTTCTTATATATAGGTGATGGTTTTTGTGTGGATTATTGTATGAATATTATATATCCTAAGCACAATTTGAGCACACTGAAATAATATTTGTTTCACATTGATTTTAGTTTGTGTAAATTGTGTATATATCATTTTTGGTTTGTATAAATTGTGTATATAGCATCGACCTAATACTAAAATATGACAAAAATATGGTACATGTCCAATACTAAATGTTCTATGTATATAGCATTTTTGGTTTGTGTAAATTGTGTATACGACACATATTTTAATTGTTCAACTAAGTCTACGTGTAATGTATCATATTTGGTTGAGTGAATCATTTGTGCATCAATAATCAGATGTCTCGAAATCCAACACAAAGAACATTTATGTTCTATCTACATTTATGTCCTAGCTACATTTATGTTCTAGCTTTGTAGGTATTGTAGCACTATTTCCCCACTTATATATGCATATTTGTCTAGTAGACATATGAAATATTTTTATTTATATGGTTTGAAACCATATTTTTGTCATATTTCAGTATTAGGTCGATGTTGTACATGTCACAGATAGATCACAAACTATAATTTTGCACTCCATGTTTGGTGTGAGAAGTGCATAACAACTTTTAGAGCTAAACCTATGATCATGTTTTATTTTGGAATTTACTTATAAGTTCAATGAGGCATAATACATTCTTGAATGAGTCCTAATTGGTATAGATAATTTTTTATATTTTTTATATATTAATAAAATAGCGTTTGAAATCACATCTGCAAAATCAGATACATAGTGAGGGCAAATAGAATGGAATGTTTGTCTTGCCGAGTAAGATAAAACACTACTAGTAACTAGTGATGATGGAAAACAAACACTAATTTGTGGGAGACAAACCATAACAAGCCTATGTTATCTAATAAAGATATATGCTATAAGTATATATGGCTGTGTAATTCAAATGGATTTAGGTTTTACTTTGTAAATCAAATTGATGGTATCCAACTGATCTTATTTGTTTTAATTGTGAGTTGTAGGTAATTTTGCCATATGTTCCTGGTGTATGTGTAGTTGAAAAGAATATGCATTTGAATTTTTCTATCTTGTCAAAGATGCTATCATATCGTGTATCCTCATTGGCAGAGATGTGTATACTTCATATGTAGAAAGTTTGGTTGAATTATCCATTTGAATATAATAAGTAATGTTGCCAAAATCCAACAAAAAAACTATGATCTATCCCCTACTTCCAATTACATGTAAGACTTACCTGACATATATGCATTCAAGTGTTATTTTCCCAATTGGCCTATACATTGAATTTGGTTTTGGGACCATTTACTGCCCATTTTTAGCATACCTTTATTGGTTTGTTAAATCCCAATCATGGATATGGTTGAACTAGTGATTTCTGCATATTTTTTGGGTTTAGATATATACTTCAGAACTTCAAACTTATACACGTATTAGGTTATTAGTTGTTCATATACTGTAGAACAAAATAGCAGCTCAGTTTTTCAACTGAGTACATGTATGATTACTAATATCTTTGTGGTCTGCCAGATTAATTTTTAACTGGGAGGCATCCTATATAACATTCATGTTAATAATATGCTAATCAGCTGAGTTTTATAAAAAAATTAGTCAAGAGTGAACCCTTATAAGTATAAAAATGCTATTTATAAAATTTTCTATACCTATTGTTGTTGAAATTTGGACTGTAAGTCTAAAAAATGTATTTTAGACATGTTACTAAATTTACAGAATTCACACACATCATTGACGAGGTTAAATAAGTAAATGTATTAGTTAATAAGTGATGAAATGACGTAAGTTGATGTTCTTTGCATAGGTTTTTACGGTGAATGTTGTCTCCCATGTATAAATTTTCTCCATTTATTATACCTATTAATAACCATGTAAGTCATTATATATTTATAATGACTATAAACACCACTCACTGTAATTATATATAGCAGCACATACGGGAGTATGTCTTCCGCAGACCCCAAGCTTCGTTTTATATGGTCAAGAGAGTCTGACGACGCTTTAGTTTCATCAATGAGGAGGCAGTATGACATAGGTAGGTGTATTGACGGACAATTTACTAGGGAAGCTTGGAGGGACACGCTTCATGAGATGCAAAATAGGATGTCGAGGCCGGATTGTACAATGGAGCATGTGAAAACTAGGTGGAAGAACCTCAAGAAGGACTATGCCAAATTGAAGTTTGTAACCAACAAGAGTGGCATCAGATGGGATGAGATTAGGAACAAGCTCAGGCTGCCCGACACTCCTGAGTGGAAGGAGAGCCTTGTGGTACGTACAATAACCATACAATGACCCAAAAGTAGTGGCGTACATTTACATATCAATTTCCTAATAAAGACTTTTTTTAAAATTAGGTAAACAAGGATCTTGCTAGGTTGATTAACCGACCCTTTCCCCACCACTACAACATCGAGTTGATGGCGGGGATGAACATTGATAGAGGACACCATACGATGTCTTTTGCGGATAGACAAATATCGTCCGACGTCACCTCCGAGGATGAAGTTGCTGTCGACTTAGATGCATTTGATACACCCATGCCCATAGAAACTCCCATTGTGAAACTGGACTTAGGCACACCTGTGATGCAGAGTGAGGGTGACATCGGGGGAGGCAGAACAGATACATAGGGTGTTGGGGGAAGTACTCCTCATAGCCACAAGCGCAGGAAGCGATTGTCCATGCCACAAGAGTGATGCGTCCTTTCTAATGACTTGTTAACTAAATTCATACAAGTATACACAAAGGTACATGAGTTTGCATAGGTGTCACCACTAGAGCCATTGAAAAATAAGAGTTCACAATGATTTTACAACATTTCAATGACACTTTCCCCGATGCCCCTACCCATGTATTTACAACTCTTGTGAACGCCATAAAGGAGTCAACAAATGTAGCATCTACCTCAGCCTCACCCACACCCCAAAAAAAATAACAATATGGTTGCATGACCTTTGGGAAAGGTCCCAAGGAGGTAGTGCAACACCACGACCATCCATGCCATCCACATATGTGCCATCTCAGCAGGGATATGCTTCACAGTCCCCATCATCAAACTTCAATGGCACATCAAGTATGCCATCTATGTGGTATACTGGAACCAATGATTCTGGCACAAGTGGGAATAACATAGGTCATTTAGGATCGTAAGTTAGAGGATGGTTCAGGTTGTGGTTTGCTTTCCAGTATTGTTTATTTACGAACTTCAAAAATTTAGTTTGCCTTGTTGGTTTATTTGTTTCAGAACATGATAACCAAAACGTTATTATTGTAATAATTACCTCACCATCAAATATTTGTTGCGTGTAACAGTTTATCATATGTAATGTTGATGTAGTTCATTTTCTATCACATTTATCATATAATGTTCATGTTGTGAACCTTTTAATTTTAGGGATCATGTCAAGTTTTATATCCTTTTACTTATAGGCATCATGTCTCGTAGTGGTCATACAGAACCAACATACCTCCTTACATAGATTTTAGATATCGTGTCTGGTCCAGCAAACCATGTTGCTGATGCAATAGATGAGTCAATAGTGAACTCTATCATAGATGATATTTCTGGTGATGATGACATACCTCCTTCAATACCTCGGTCAGTTAGTATTAGGAGTGGGCACCAAAAGGTACTAGAAATCATGACAGGTCATGAACAGAGGGCTTATGACCTATACCAAATGCGTCCACACACTATAATAGCCCTCGTGGACAAGCTTGAGGATCGTGGGTTGTTAAAAAGTAGTAGAGGAGTCTCATCAGTTGAGGATGTATGATACTTTCTCCATATGGTTGACCATGGTCATACAAATCGTGTTTTAGATGAGGACTACATTCACTCCGGCAAAACCATAAGTAGAAATTTCAACGAAGTTTTGGACGCGGTGTGTGCGTTGTACCCTGAGTATGTTGTCATGCAAACCACAAACACAGGCACACATCGTCGTATATTGGAGAGCCCAAGGTTCTACCCTTACTTCAAGGTAGTAATAGTCATCCCCTACAATTTTTAATATTTTTCAATTTGTTTGTATGTTGAAACCCGATTTTGGTATTGTAGAATGCCATTGGGGCCATTGACGGGACACACATCCCAGTCTTGGTGACACACAACAAGTAAAATCGTTATCAAGACAGAAAAGGGAATGTCTCCCTAAATGTCATGGCTGTTGTAGACTTCTCAATGGAGTTTACATATGTACTGATTGGGTGGGAGGGCTCCGCCGCTGACCAAAGGGTCCTACAAGAAGCAACGACCACAAGTGGTTTTAAAGTACCGACATAAAAGTATTACCTAATTGATGCAGGATACGTGAACACTCGTCAATTTCTTGCACCTTATCGCAACACAACTTACCATATATCTAAGTACCGAGGAAACATACATTCCTACAACAACAAGAAAGAAATGTTCAACCACTGCCATGCTCAATTGCATAATGTCATAGAAAATCATTCGGAGTGCTTAAGAGGAGTTTGCCTACCTTAAAAAGGGGGTGACATATCCTATTCATTCCCAGTGTCTCCTCGTAATGGGTTGATGTATCCTCCACAATTTTATACATCTCCAGAATGATGGTGGTGCTATGATAGAGGAAATACCAAATAACAGTTCAACATCTGTCGTCCCACCCAATGGCGTCGACCTGAGTTCGCTACAACAAACAAATTTGGCCGATGCAAGGGAGGGTGATGTACTACGTGAAACAATTTCCAATTTCATTTGGGATACTCGTTGATATGAATTTGTAGTTGTCATCATTTGTATAGCATTTGAGAACTCATCTAGGAGTTCACATGGGCTATACCCCTCTTTGTTTAATACAATGTTAGCATTTGACAAATGATCTATGACTTCACGTGTTCTCAAATTCTGTAGTACATGCAAATTTTTATATGCCTCATAATAAAAAAATATCACATTTTCTATCATTAGGTTGTTTGTCTTAAAATGGAGAATGGAATGTCGTCGTGTACATGTGGGCTCTAGTGCACCGTACGAGTGTACATGGATGACAGAGATGCGGCAAATGGATGGTTTGAAGACAACAACCCCCACAGGCCGTATTTTACATGTGGTAGGGGTGTTGTTCCAAACAGATGTCACATGATGTTGCCCGCACAACAAGTACAACCTACACTTGCCATGCTAATTGTAGTTAGGGATGCGCTGGTAAAACAACTTGCATATGCACGCAATGAACACAAGACATGGTCTAAACAATGTGACTTTGTCTGTTCCACTAGAGCAGACACCACCCGACTAATAGTAGAAATTGAAATTCTACGGGAGAGGCACCTATATCTATGCAAACGACTACACCTATCGAGTGATAATGACTCTTCAACGGAGGAAGAGGGATACAATACATCATAGATGTAATATATTTTGATCTATCCAACTAAGGCTTCACTACATGTTACAACATTCAACTGCACCTATCGAAATACTATCAAAACTAAGTTTCGTAGAGATATATGTTTTGAAGTCGAGTTTATGTTACTAATCATTAATCCTATTTTAGATGTCGATGAATCTGTCTGAAGTTCCGAAGTGTGATTGTGGTCTAGTTGCAGCATTGCGGGTAAACACAGAGGATGCAAGATTATATGATTTTGGCATTCTGAGTGAAAGGTCAGGAGAAATGTATTATATATGCCCTTCTAGTCAGCTGCGCTGGTAAAACAACAAATAACCAGTTGTACTTGCTAAGTACATCACGTATTCATTGTTATTAACTCAAATTTGGGAAAACATTTTAGGGAAAAGACCGATGCAAATACTTTCATTGGGCAGTCGATCTCCCCCCAACAACTGATTCATTGAAGGCTGAGATTACATTACTAACTTGTGAGTTCAAGTCAGTGTGGGGGCAGACGATGAACATGAAGGACTTTGTTGAAATCCTTCATGACTCCGAACATGTTTACACCTCCAAACAGTACGAGTATGAAATTTTACAAACCTCTGTTCAGAAGTTGGAGGAGAGTTGTACTCTTCTTTTGGATACTCCTTCACCTCCGATGACTCAATAATGTTGTTGTTACACTTATATGACAAACTTCATAGTGTTTTCATAATTCTGTTGGATGCTTATGGATGTATCAGCTTTTATGTCCTATGTTATTTGCATACGAAATCGTAATATTAGAATTATATCCACCATTGTGAAATGAGCCCTTATACTATTTCAACATCTTACATACATAATTTGTTCTATGGATGGTCGTCTAATATGGGGTGCGGATCACGATCAAATCCTACTTGATGCGATGAGAAACCAGTATGACCTGGGGAGATGTGTCAACGGAGCATATACTACAGAGGCTTGGAGGGAGGCATTGCTTGATTTTCATAACATAACATGCCTGCTTTGGATTGATTTGAACAACCTGTAAACCCGTCGGAAGAACTTAAGGAAATAATTTATTAGACAAAATCAATTCCTTTTGTATGATTGGATGTCTAGGAATGAATTATCCCTAGAAAACGTGAGGAATGCTACAAACATCAACAATGTTGTTGCAGGAGAAGGTGTTGCAGGCAACGAATGAAAACCATCACCAACAATGTTCATGTTTACATTTAAATTAATGCTCTTTGTTATTGTTGTAATTGGACCCCTGATCTTGCTTGCTACTGCATGTATGCTCTTACTTCATCACAATGTTATTTATTTATGGCTTCACTACATAGGAGGCCCTTTCTTATATGCACATTAAAATATCTATATTCCAATTATCATAGTAGCATCACATACAAAAATAAAGCCTTACTATTGCAATATATTGCATACATAAATTTGTATTATGGTTGCACAACAAACAACGACGTATGTTATATGATGTACAGAGCTTGATATGGTTCTCAGAGATTTGATGAGAACCCAATAAAACATGGGGAGATGTGCTAATGGAGTATATACTGCTCAAGCTTGGGGGGAGGAGTGACATGACTTTTGGAACATAACAGGGGGGCCTTGCATTTCTTTGAGCGAGGTGCAACTACATTGGCAACACCTCAGGAGAGAGTTCATAAGAGATAATCTTTTCATTTTGGGAGATTCATTGCCTCCCCCGCCATTGGTCGTGCAACACATCGTTCAACGCAACTTTGTGACTACTCGTCGCACCTATCCACCACGAGTTGCTAAATACCTTACCAATGATGAAAACAACAACACCCCTACACCCTTAGGCGGTTAAGCAAATGAATGAAATTGTAACGGAGTTGCTCCATGTTCTATTTATTTATGATTGCTTGGCAACATTTTGTTGTAAAACTTGTGGACATCATTATGTTATTTTTACCATCCATTTGATCAAAGTTGTACTTATTTATTTTGTTTAGAAGACTTCCATCGCGTTCAAACTTGTACTTATCTAAGTTTGGTTATTTTTACCATCCATTTTGTTATAAACTTGTACTTATTCTGTTTAGAAGAATCTATTTTGATTATTTACTCTTTCTCATACTTATATTTATTTCAATAATTTAGATGTCGACCTCGCGTTCAAAGACAAGACCTAATTTAGAAAAGATATTGATGTCCCCGTCAAAGTTACAAAAATATCTTGAAGAATATGTTGTCTGCAAGAACAAATATATGTCTACATCCTAATTGAGTAGTGGTTTGTATTAAGAAGACCCACATAAGATGGGAATTTATAAAAAAGAACGAACCTTTGTGATTGTGGAAGACCATCACATCTTAACCAGACTAGTCTTTTCTTCTATTTTGGCTGAAACTTTGTTGCTTGGTTCCGGGAGAACCCAGAAGTCATACGGATCCACAACTGTTGTCATACAGGTTGTGCTACATACCCCTCTTCCTATCGCAACACCTAAGCATATGCATAATCAAGGTTGGTGAAGGACTGCCTAGATTGACCAGAAGTAAGAAACACATCGAGGTGTTATGGGATGGATCTAATCCATAGAGTGAGGAGAGAAAGGGAGAGGAAGGAGGGGGTATGACGAGAATGGAAGACAATAGGCGGCCTGGGAGATATAATGAAAAAGTGTGCGCGGTTTTTTTTGAAAGCGCGGGCTCTTAAAATTTGAGCAGACGCGGGCTCATTAGTGCAGGGTGGCGTTTCATGAACTGTCTAGAATGTTGGAGTTTAGAAAGGAATTTAGTGCTCAAGGATATATCAGGTACTGATCAGGGAAGGTCTTGAGGAAAAATAATATATTAGTCAAGACTTATATCCCTGACTATTTGGTCTTGACCTTTGTTCATTTTTGTTGTAGTGTATTGCGAGCATGCACATCATGGGTAAAATCTGAGAGCCAGGATGAAGGGAAGGATGGGGTCAATAATACTTTTCCTCATCTGCCATTGTTGTTTGATTGGCCAAAAGATGACATCAAATAACAACCTCAGTCGCTGCAGGACGACTGTCCTGTATCATGGGACGAGTACGATGAGGCCCTAAACTGGGCCAACTGGGAAGGTCCTACGTTGGAGCAAGAACAATCATCCTCCACACCCAAGATTGGCCAGCACAGTGGCTGGTCACCATCTTATCATGTGTGTATGGGTGTGTTGTACGCCCAGGACATGTCGTTCCTTTTTTGTCTGCTATCTGTTGGTTCTTCACGCAGTTGCCCGAGACCAAAATCTGTTCTTATTAGCTTTTTTTGGCCGTTGTTTAATTTCTAATGAAAATGTTATCATCTATACTCTGTTATATCTTTTATTATGGAATAATTATGGCAATTTTAATAACACTATCATTCAAATGATGTTTGGTCTACTTTATGTACAATTATGTGTAACTGTCATAATGACATTTTCTTTCACAAACTGTTCTGCTACTTGTGCGTGACTAATATTTTATTATGCCAATTACAATTATCTTGTCATTTACCAATTACTAGAGCGAATAAGCACAACTATATGCATACATACAAAATTAACATGTCATGCAAGACAATTATAAAGTTATATATCATTAAAATAAACATATAAAATGAGAAAACTCATCTAATATTCATTTCGACAAACAACATACAACATCAACCACATTATCTATACAATTATTTTTTTAGTAAATTTAATACTTGTATTGTACTGTCATCACAGCTTCACATATTTTTACGTTGTTAAAACAGTTATGTAAAAACATGTCAAAATAATCATATCCTGACTAGGTTGTCAAACAAAATCAGACTGAATCCAGACTGGTACCCAAACAGAATCAGATTGAAATCAGACTCAAACCAGACCAGCTGACCAGAATCAGACTGGGTTTCCAAACAGAATCAAACTGGAACTAGACTACACCAATCCAGATCTACTGACTAACCCCACAATCCAGTCAAGACTACAGAATCCCAACCCCGAACCAAACAGGAGCCAAAACATTGAATCTGCAACCTGCACTACAATGAGCATTATGCTTGGTACCAACAGAGCTAGCTACGAAGTACATATATAATGCATGATTGCAGGGGCACATATCTCAAATAATGTACTCTTATAACAAAAGCCTTATAACTACAATCTATTTATCTTTATTTTATAATAGTACAGTACAACAAGACCAACAATACATCAGAATAATATCTTGCATACCTTGAACAATTACTTCTCTAATGGTAGGTTCTTCATGTAGCAACAGTGTAAAGAAACTCACGGCATAGCTGTGTCCTTCGTACACCCAGCGTGGCAAGCTGCTGAATCAAATTTCAAATCTAACTATTGCAGTTAATAAATAATGGACTATCCTCCAGAATTTAAAAAGTTTACTTCTGGATATAGACGGACTGTACTAACATTTAACAAATTGTTATAAATGCTGTTAGTGGTTGTACCAATAATAGTTGGCAAGAGCCAATGCCAAAACCAGTTATGAAAAGGGCACGATAAGAGAAAAGATAGGAGTACGATACGAAGGGTGTCACTTTGCGTCTAAAATGCTATGTACCCGGGACAATGTCCCAACAAATCAAAGACGTGCACTCTGCATACCATCAATATTTTCAGAACCGAACCGGTGGTCCGACCGGTACTGACTCAGACCGGATGGAGTCGAGTTCAACCGGAGTGGTTGAACCAATTGGACCGGAAATGATGTCAACATGACATAAAAAAATTTTGAACCGGAAAAATTGAACCGGTCACCATAACAAAAGGCAATTAGAGGTCGGACCGGTCAAACCGATTGAACCGGGCATATGTTACACACACACACACAGATATATATATATATATATATATATATATATATATATATATATATATATATATATATATATGCGTGTGTGTGTGTGTGTATGTATGTTTATATATGTTTATGTTTATATATGTTTTTATATATTGTTTGTATATATGTACATATATATATTTGAATATATATACATTGTATATACAAACAATATATATACAAACAAATATATATATGTACATATATACAAACAATATATAAAAACATATATAAACATAAACATATATAAACATACACACACACACACACACACACACACACACACACACACACACACACACACACATATATATATATATATATATATATATATATATATATATATATATATATATATATATATATATATGCATACATATAGATTGTTGTGTAGATGTATACATTCTCACACACACACAGATTTATATATATTCATATATATACGCATGTATATAAATATACATATATTTATACATATATTCAAATATACATATATATGCATATATACAAATATAAATATATTTGTACATATATATATATATATATATATATATATATATATATATACATACATTCTACCTTATATGTATATTTTCTATATAAATACATACAGACATACATATGTATGTATCATATGTATATACATATATCTACATATATGTAAATTCTTATATGTATTCTACCTTCTGTTTTTCTTCTCTTTGAACCACTGGTTCAATCTGGTTCAGTCCGACCGGCTAGTTGGACCTGTTGGACCATATTTTTGACCAATTGGACCAGAAAAAGACACATAACTGATTTTTTAGGCTTCTGGTCTGGTCAGCTACCAGTTCACCGGTCTGATCGGTCGGACCGGCCGGTCCGGTTTGGTTTTCAAAACACTACATACAACAGCTCATTAGTAGTTGACTAATTACTATGTATGCGGTTGCGATCTGCTTGGGAGGGATAGATACTGGTAAAGAAGATTTGGTCCCCTACGATATAGCTACGAACTTCTTAAATTCCTCGTAAAACATGTTTCCATTTTAATATACTCTGACCGGTGCAAAGGTAGGGCATGGTCCCATATTTTATGATTGGTAGCAGTCAACAGAACTGAGACAAAATCAGTGGCATTGGGTAGGGCACATGCCCACCCGTGCCTACGCTACTAAGTCGGATGACGAGTGCGAGTTTGATGTACATTTTTACATTAAAAATGCGAACAACTACACCTAAGTACACCCAACCAAGCCAGCTCTTATGCCTATTTTTTGACTCATGTTATTCTACTAAGATCAAATGTGATAATATCAACAATATTAATTGATGTAAGAAGGTAACGTCAAGTGTAAAAAAATTTGGACAAATGAGATACAAAAGTAATCTTAACCTAATAAATGATTTTCCTTACATAAAATCAGGTAACTCTAGATAGCGAAAACCACATCTAGCCACATCTAACAAATTCACATGTTGGAGTATATGTTTCACTATATGATGGTGATGGTGAATTTGCAGTAGTTGTAAATTTCCCTTGCATCGCTGCATAGGCTTACCCACTTCTATTACATCAATAGTTTCTCATTTTTTGGCTTGTTGCATATACTATCACTCTATATCAATCCATAATTTCTATCCTACCCTTCATGTTTTCCATATTAAAGTTAACTTACCACATACAATTTTGAAGAAGCCTCAAGTTGATGTGAACAACAAAACTATCAGCATTCTCTTAGTGACAACCGAGACCATAGCCCAATATTACCATAGATTAGGGACCATTCTTATCCCTATAGCTCCCAAACAAGACTGTACAATATGCTTCCTATCATTCAGATCAAGAAGTTGTTTGGTTCCACTCCAGATGTTACTTAACACAAAAACAACACATATACAAAATTTTATCCTCTAACAAGTCTGACATTATTCATTCTCCATAGTTCATATAATGTGAGTGTGAGAATAGATCCATGGTGATCATTCTAAGACCATTATTTCTAATTTTATTTCTCAAACAAAGAAGGAAACTTTAAAGATTGTTGTAGATGGCAAATCAACGATCTGATTAATGTCCAACTAGGCATTGGGTCTGCTATTTATAGGAGTTCAGGAATACATAGATACACTTAAGTGGGTAAACAAACCCTCACTCAAGCATACTTATATCATAACAAAGAATGAAAATACAATAGGACGAGGCCCATCAATTAATTGAACCACTTATACCAACAATCCCCCTCAAGTTGGAGAGCGGATGTTTTGCAGTCTCAACTTCATTTACCCATACACTAAAGGGGAGCGTGGAGGAAGTGGTTTGGTTATGATATCAACAACTTGATCACCGGTCTATATGTGAGGAGTCACAATCTTTTTGACTTCGACCAGATCCCATACAAGCATCAATGTGTGTTTTGTATGCTCATGAGACACTGGATTGTTAGCAATGTGGATAGCAGTCTGGTTGTTACAATATAGATGAGTTGAAGTCTGAATAGAAATATCAAAACTAAGTCATAATGGACCATATCACTATAGGTCACAACATGCATGGTCCATATCTTGATATCTGGCTTTAGTGATGGAGTAAGGAACAAGATATTATTTTTTCTTTCTTCATGCCATTGGATGATTTCCTAACATAATGAAGAAACCAAAGGTGGATTGATGATCTTGCTCATCTCTTGCCCTATCTACATCTGTCTATCCAGAGATACTAATAATCTTTTCTTTTCGATGATTGTCGAATAATCCTCTTATCGGAGCACTCTTGAGATAGAATAGGATGATGTGGATGCTACATGGCTGAGCTTGAAGTGATGCACTCATATGATGACTGACTACTTTGATATCGCAGGTGATATCAGTCTGAGTGATTGTTAGATAAATCCATTTTTCAACTACTAGAAGATATTTTTTTGGATCCGAGAAGAGATCCCCCTCATGTGGATCCCTTTTGTGATAATCCATTAGTGGAGAGACATGGTTATAATATGTCATCCTAGTATCTTTAGAACTAGGTTCAACATATAACATCTTTGGGACAAGTTGATCCATGTTCTAGAGGGAGGTAGCTCTGTTCTAAGAGAGTATTGTACATTTTCCAAGTTGTATTGTAGATTTCCCAAGTTCTTTATATATAAGTTGTAACGTACCCAAACGTAGCATCTGGACTCTAAAAATCCTATTCCCATGATTAGGAGATTAGAATGTTTGGTCTTTTAATTTTTGACTAAACATGGGTAAAGTTACACCTTAGTGAACATTGTTGATGCATATCACATATCCTTTGGAAATAGGTTATATAATCAACAACATATATCATAATACACTAAAAATTAACATATAACTTAATTATGTGTCAACATGTAAGTAAATTCATTAGATATGTCACATATGTTCTTTTTACTAACTAAAATGCAGATAATGGCTAAAATATATTTAGTAAGAGATATAATGTGCTTTGGGATAACAATTTTTGTTCCCACGACCATAAATATAAAAATATGTTATTATCTAAAATAAATATTGATTTAATGGACTTAAAATATGGAAAATCAGGCATAATAATATAAGGAAATACTTTTGGAAACAAATTGAAGATAGTATGACTCAATTAAGTGAATGATGATAATAAAGATATAATATTTTGATAAATATAATGGAAACAAGCCAAAAATCCTAATGGTTCCATAATTCATAAAAGGAAATTTAGAACAAAAATCTAATAGTAAAATCATGTTCCTTGGGTCCCAATTATCTTGGGTTCCAAGTTTTATTTTATTTGAACAATAATAACTATCCTAATTTAACTAAGAAAAGAAAATAAAAGATAATGCCAAATATGTTACAATAATTATTGAATTACTTCAAAAATGGAAAATAGTGAGAAAAGTAGTTTTCTCCTTTCTTATTGGCATAGAAGTTGGTTTCTTATTATTGAGAAAATTAACACAAGTTAGGAAACTTGTTATTTCCCATATGAATTATAGTAATAAAAGTCCTAGGGAAATTTGAATGAAAAGAAATATAAGACTTTATGGATTTTGGAGTAACATGTAAAAAATAAGCAAACTTACTTTCTAATTTATAAATTATATTTACATACGATTATATAATGATTTAGTAAACACATGTAATATTTCTTACAAGAAATATAGCAATATATTTTATGATATACATATGTATGTATTAATGTTAAAAACATGCATAATATATTAATGGGTATTTCATACATGTGGGACAATTTATGTTGCCCTTGGTTAATAAATTTATTTATGGAGATTAATGTATTATGTGTACTAAATGTGTGAGAGTGTTCATCATAAAAGAGTACAAATAAAATTCTCAAGTCCAATATGGTGATTTTGTATGGAATTTAATGACATTGTTCCATTAAAGACATTATATAAATTTTACAAAAACCTTATTTGGTATATCTCTCTTTTATATAATAGCATGTAGGTAGAATTATCCTCTTTAGCCTACCGTAAAGGAAGTAGACTCTTATTATGAAGTTTACATTCCATTAAAAATATGTCAAAACATAAAACACATCTAATAAATAAAAGAATACTAACTGCAAAATATAATACTTTTGCTTGTATGCTTTTCTTAAGAAAACTTATCACTTTCCTCCACAATTCCTCAAAAATGGAAAATCATCAATTTGGTAATCTCATCATCATTATTTTGATATAAGAAAAATTTAACAAAAATTCCATATTATAGATGCCATGAACATCTTCACATGTTTCCTCTTATAAATTAATTAATTAATCAAATTAGTTATATGCAAAGTTTAGAATAGTTTTGGTGAGATCCAAAATCAAAATTTGAATTTATCTTTACATTAATTACATGATACCTTTTTCTTAGAAGGAAATTGTGTTACACATACTTAATGGAAAATTAGCATTACAATATGCATTTAAAGAAATATAAAAAGGATATACTTCCCTCATGAGTAGATATTTTTCAAGGGATCATAAATACCAGATATAGTAACACAATATACATTGTGATAAAATTTATTTAAATGACATTAAAAACATATTTATATATTAAATATTCCACTAAACAATCTAAAAAAAGAACTAATGTTAAACTTGGGTTTTACATGTATTAGTTAGTCTATTTATGATATTTCATGTCAATCAGACAATTCTAAGTTGCCACAGATAAATTATAAAATAAATTATCATGATAACTCTAATAAATTAAATGACCTATTAAACAACTTCAAAATAGAAAACAAATGTTAAACTTGAGATACATGTCAAATTTACTTTGTCTAGTTAATGTTTGTTTCCTTAAATAATATATAAAACAAAGGATAAAAACACTAGTATATAAGGAAACATTACTTCTTCAATTGGATTGTATTCTCCTAAAGATTTCCTGCCATACTACATTATATATCCACAAAACCAAACCATTCAGACAACAACCCCTAACTCTCATTCTTAATTCTATAATATCTATTGCCTCCTTTCTCTATCTACAACCCTATTAAGTCAGGTGCTATGTGAAAGGTTACTCATTATTTCCTCTTCTCTTCTCCCTTCCTTATTGTTCCCCTCCACCATAACCATGAAGCAATACCTCCTACCACCATAATGCCCTCTTTCCAAAGAAGCACACAACATCATCAAAGCATCATGTTACACAACCATGCTCCACTAGTTCTGACATCTATCCTTGTCTCTTTTCCTCACATTGATGGACTATTAAGAGAACTCCATAAAAATACATGGTGACTTGTGCATAAGATCTAAGAGTACCTACAAGAAGCTACGACCATCAAAGCCATTGAACTACAACTCAAAGAGTTTAGACACTACAGACAATTTGGATTCATCGACATTGGAAACTTGAACAAAACCCTCGACCTTCCTTGATCTCTTTGACATTCCATAGATGTCTTGAAGCCAACTACCTATTCATGTTCATGTCTTATTCTTCAACAATGATCAAGAATATGAAGATCATAGTCCATGCGACTAGTCAATGGTTAACCTTGTTTGTGACCAGAGAAGATCACGATTTTGTTTGGTTAAGGCTAGTTTCATCCCAATTTGTTAAAGATCAGATTGCTTCATCTCCATGGAAATAGGTCAGTATTCTCTTGCTGTCATTTGACTTTACAAAGAGTTACTTAAGTAGATAAATGGAAAAAAATAATAAAATATTGGTATCCTAATTCATAGAATATATAATGAATATAGGTTTTGGTGTGACCATTACTTTGATCTTGTGGTGGATTGGATATTAAGGTTTTCAGCTATGGTTTGTAGCATCTTCGAATTATATTGAGCAATTTTTGATTTCACTCTCTTAATGTATGTTGCATTCCATATTATTCATATTGGGCAATCACCTAAATTCACTATTTCCCTTGGTCCTATGGACATTATCCCACACTATTTTTCATAGTCATGCTCCAATCTCTTCCATTGAAATATTTTCCTTGTAATTTATAAAATCTAGCATTTCTATTATCTGCTATGATTCTCAAACTTGATGTTATATTTAAATTTCTTAATATTGGTCTTCGTCTCCCATTGTATCTATCTGTGCTTGCTCTTGCTTCTTCTATCCTATCTCCATTTTCTATTTGTAATTGGTTTCCTTCATAACCTATTCTTCTTGGTATTCTTCTATTATTTCTTGTTCAGTCTGATTCAGTATCTGAGAAATAATAGATTGATCCATCTGATTGCTCATCATCAGTTGCTTGAACAAATTCAAGAATGTTTTCTATTTCTGACTGTAATGACCCTGACCTGGGTTATGAGATAACCCTATTTGTTTTGGCTAAGTAAGTTTCTAAGAACTTGAATATAATCCTCTAAAGTGTTTTTCTATCAGGTAACAAATTTATGTTTCAAATTTGGTCCTGTTTGAATTATGTTTGAGCAATGTTCTCATGTTTTAAACCAAAATGCAATTTACCCAAGATGAGGGGTTATATTGCAAATTTTCATATGTTGAACATGCCTCATGTATTTTAGCATCATTATAGAGAGAATGATGCACGGTGGTGGCTTGTGGAAATCCTAAATTCCAAGCTTGAACTTGTTTGAATAATGTTGGAGACTTGTGTACTAATTTTGGTGCAAGTTGTAATTTACCCAAAATGTAGGGTTGATATGCAAATTACCACCTCTAGACTGTCCCTACTCCCTCTTAGTATCATTTATAGGAGAGATAAATAATGAGGTGCCATGTTTGAATCAATTATGAGTGATGGTACTCTTGGTGATGAAATGACCAAGAAAGAGGTTGAATATGAAACCCTAACTTGAGTTGTATCAAGTTGAAAAGCTTATATATGAGTGCCTATAGGCCAAAAAGCCATAGGAGTAGTTCCATATCGTTTTTTGGACTCTTGTCAAAGCCAATGACATGCAAAGCACCTCACGGAGGTGAAGTGTATCGGTTTACAACTTCCTTAGAAAAGTTGTATCAGATTGTGAATAAAGTGGTGATTTTGTTGATATATTTTATTCAAAGGGATAAGTAATGGAAGAAAATTCATCCCTAGATTATCCTAAAGAGTTTTGCATGTAAAGATAAATGTTAATGCATGCATGTACATGTGTCAACCATGCATGGACACGTGGCACCTAGTAGCTCAAATTGATGACACCTCATTTTCACACTTCTTCATGAACAACAAGTATATATACCCCTTCTTTCACCCCTTAGTGAAACTTTTAGAATTATACCACCTCCTTGCTCTTATATATCGTGCATAGGGTCCTTGTATCGTGTAGGAGTGAAGTGGTATCATGCATAGGGCCTTGGGTATCGTCCATAGCAAGTTCATATCGGCCTAGTAGGGTGATATCAAACTAGTGAGGTGATATCGGCCATAGTGGAGTGTTTTGATCACAAGTGAGGGGGATATCGGCCACAAGTGATGGCATATCGGGCAAGGGTAGTGAGGTATCATGCAAGGTGATAAGGAGAAAGAGGGAGCTCAATACTTAACCCTAACGTGAGGCCATGATCATCTTCAACCTTGGATTGAAGCATGATTTTAGGGTTATGATCTTCCTTTCTTTTCTTCTTCACCAATTTCTTATCTTTGGTGATTCCTTGTATATGAAGTAGTTGTGAACGAGCCTTGGACTTTTGATAAGTCATCTTCAACCTTAAGAACGTGGATCTTTGGAGCTTGGAGCTTTTAAGTTGTTCTTAAGGCGGGTTATATAACTTGAACTCAACCATGCTATTATTCATCACCTAAATTGCTATACTTAATGATCTACTTTTAATTCCAAAATTTTCTACAATAGTTGATGACATTATGAATTCTAGTAGTTTCTTAGACCTATTTCCATGAACTTTAACAGCTATAAAGAAGGTCTAGAGCTTGAAGAAGATGGTATCACCTTATAAAGTGATATCGGGTTCAAGCACACAAGCAAGCACCTCTAACCCGATATGGTGATGCACCTACTTCACTAAAATGATATGGATATGATTTTATACTTTCTTGCACGATATGGTGGTGTAGTATACACCTCTTGCACGATATGAGGTCAAGCAAACACCTCAAAAATGATATTGGGTTAAGCACACACCTCTCTGCCCGATATGGTGTGAAGCACACACACACCTCTTTGCTCGATATGGTGTGAAGCAAGCACACACACACCTCTCTGCCCGATATGGTGTGAAGCAAGCACACACACACCTCTCTTCCCGATATGGTGTGAAGCATACACACACACCTCTATGTTCGATATGGTGTGAAGCAAGCACACACACACCTCTCTGCCTGATATGGTGAAAAGCAAGCACACACACACCTATCTGCCCGATATGGTGTGAAGAAATCACACATACACCTCTAAAGTGATATGGGTAGTAAGCACGCACCTCATACCCGATATGGTGGAAGCACCTCAAAACCCATATGAAGGAAAGCACCTTAGATGCAATGTACTTGATGAAGTAACACATGGAGTGTCTTATATAAAGTCATACATTAAGAGGTATGGAGTTTAATGAATATTGATTAAGTAGGCTAATGTACCTTGAAGGAAAGGTTGAGCCAACTTAATAAAGTATGAAGTAATCAATATCCTAGTAAGGATAAGAGAGAAACTCATACTTTGTGTTGATAATTTTTTAATGATAAATGATGAGAATAAATAAGTATGATTGAATACTTAAGATATTAATGTATGCTACTAGATGTGTGGAGCATTAAATTAGGATTTGGATTGATAATATGAACTTGAATCCCTATTAGGCTATAAAGGGAAACCCTAATCCTAATAATGGTTTCCTAGTGAGAGGTGATAAGATGTTTAATGGCCTTGTGAGCCATTTGAATAGTTGTTGCCTAGTGAGAGGTGACAAGATGTTTAATGGCCTTGTGATCCATGTAAATAGTTGTTGCCTAGTGAGAGGTGACAAGATGCTTAATGGGCCTTGTGAGCCATGTGATTAGTTGTTGCCTAGTGAGAGGTGACAAGATGTTTAATGGGCCTTGTAAGCCATGTGATTAGTTGTTGCCTAGTGAGAGGTGACAAGATGTTTAATGGGCCTTGTGAGCCATGTGATTAGTTGTTGCCTAGTGAGAGGTGACAAGATGTTTAATGGGCCTTGTGAGCCATGTGATTAGTTGTTTCCTAGTGAGAGGTAACAAGATGTTTATAAAAGGGTCATGTAAGAAATGATAATGTTCAAATAAACTAGGAAATGGAAACTTAGTAACATAATAATAATTATAAATGGATATAATAATAATAATGAAATCTTAATCATACATGATTTATGCTTATAGACAAATAAGGGCTATAGTATTTTAAATATGCTTAAAGGAGATAAGAGGAATACTTATATTATATAAAGGATGTGAACAAGTATGACGGCTTGGCCAAGGTATAATGCCTAGTAAAGGTGATGTGGTATTCGGTGATGAGATGCACATGATTGGCATAGTCCAATGCCTGGAATAGTTTCACAGGATTGGTAATAACCCAATACCTGGTTGTAAATCAAAGGATTGGTAATAATCCAATACCTGGCTGTTAATCACAGGAATGGTAATAAACCAATACCTGACTGTTATAGAATTAGTAATAACCCAATGCCTGGCTGTTAATCATAGGATTGGTAATAACCCAATGTCTGGTTGTTAATCACATGATTGGTAGAGTCCAATACCTTGCTGTTAATCATAGGATTGGTAATAACCAAATACCTGGCTGTCACAGGATTGGTAATAACCCAATGCGTGGCTGTTAATCACAGGATTGGTAGAGTCCAATACCTGGCTGTTAATCACAAGATTGGTAATAATCCAATACCTGGTTGTTAATCACATGATTGGTAATAACCCAATGTTTGGCTGTTAATCACAGGATTGGTAATAACCCAATGCTTGGCTGTTAATCATAGGATTGGTAGAGTCCAATACCTGGCTATTAATTATAGGATTGGTAATAACCCAATGCCTGGCTGTTAATCACATGATTGATAATAATCCAATGCTTGGTTGTTTATCATAGGATTGGTAGAGTCCAATACATGGCTGTTAATCACAGGATTGGTAATAACACAATGCCTGGCTGTTAATCACAGGATTGGTAATAACCCAATGTCTGACTGTTAATCACAGGATTGCTAATAACCTAATGCATGGCTGTTATCACAGGGTTGGCAATAACCCAACACCTAGCTATTATCAAAGTATTGGCATAATCCAATACCTGGAATAGTTGCATAGGATTGGCAAAGCCAATACCTGGAACTGATTATGATGATGTACATTCACATGACTGGTATAATTCAATATCTGATTAGCAGATTGGTTGAGGCCAACAGATAGAAATGAGAATTATTCATGGATGTCATACCATGATAATGAGCATCACAGGATAAGCTTGAGATGTTGATATAGTATGATTGGTAAATGATATACATGTTCTTCATATTCCTTATAAAGTGAATAGATGAATTACTACTCTATCATAGATAGTTGTATTGCTTTGAAATATGAGAATGTTCTAAACTGCTTATCCTCTGCTCAGTTTAATACTATTTAACTGTGATAATAACATTGTTGGTGGAGAGTTATATCTCTTGGTGGGACAATTGTCTCACCCCGTGGGATCCACATTTTTTTTAGGTGGACATGCACGTGGGGGATTGATATCGTACTGTAGAGAAAGAACAATAGTAGAAGGGACAACAGTGACAACTCAAGTTGAGTGTACTATTTGTCGTGTCTTGTAGATAGAAGTCTGATGTGTCGTCTCTGTACTCTCAGATCCTTGGAGTTGGTTCGTACTAATTTCATGAATGATATGGGATTTTGGCTTGAATGCCTTGAGGATTTATGTTGCTCCAGTATGTGTTTTTATAGAGAAACTATTATATGTTGTCCTCGAGATGAGATGAAGCAATGTTGTACAATGTGAATCATGATATGTATGAGTTTTGGATCTTTCAGTAAAAGTTTTCTTGACAAGGATCTCCTTGCAAAAAAAATGATTTTAAATTTTATTGATTTTTGTTAATCTGATGTTTATGTTTATTCCGCTTAATTAGTAACGATTTGTTTGTCGGTTTGATGATGGCCATTACACTGACAGTTCTTCTTCAATTACTTTTTCGAATTGTTTTTTATTAATTTTCTTTGATCCTTTATTTGGACATTTGTTTGCAAAATGTCCTTTTTTTGCATAAAAACATGTGCATTCCTTTAGGTTTTTGTTTTTATTAACACTTTTTATTCAATAATGTTTCTTTTTGGGTTTTGGTTTGAAAACAAATATTTTCTTCTTTTTAAATATATATTTATTTGATTTATTATATCTTCTATATTCACATCCTATTGAAATAGGGTGAGTTATTGTCGAACAACATAAGCCTTGCTTTACTACTTTATTTGTTTTTCTATTTAGTGTGGCTTCTACACACCATTCTTCTAATTTCATTCTTAAAAATTCAATACATCCTCCTAGAGTATCTGCTCTCTGTCCTATATATTGGGGATATAATTGCATTGCTTTGAATCCCCAGGGGTCTGTAATTTTTTGCATAAAATAGGTTTAACAAATTTTTATTTGTCATATTTTATCTATCTATTCTATCAAATGTTTTATAGAAGTATTCTTGAAATTTGCATATTTAGTAATCTATTTGACACTTATCACATAACTTCAAGTTGTATAGAAGAAAAGTAAATCTTTATTTTTCTTTTTCTTTTTACATCTTTATTTGTATTCCAAGTTTCTCCTAATAATTCCCTTCGTAATTCATTTTCATGATTATTTACTACTAGTGCAAAAGTTGTTGTGGTTCCTTTAACAACTTCTTTGTCATTTTCTAGTAAACCTTGCCACCAATCTAACACTATTCTTTGAAAGGTTAGATGACAAAATCTTACTGCCATATCTATATCATAACTTTATGTTGTAACATCTAAATAAATGGCTTTTGCCCATCTTGTTATGACTTCATCTATGTTCCTTACACAATTGAGGTTTAAGTATATTCCATTTGGTCCAATGTATTGTTGAGTCATATAGTCTACTGGGGTTTCGAATGTTAAATTTTTAGATCTATTGTATGACGCTTTGTTTATTCCTTCATATCTATTTCTATTTGTGGGTTTTCTTCTAAAACTTGACTCAAACCATTATCTTGATCCTTGTTCTTCTGGAGTTTCATTTCTATTTGATTGTGCCATAGGAGTCGTAGTTGGCATAGGTGATGTCACTTGACTGCTGGATGTTTCTCCATCTATAGGTTTAATATTTATAATTCTAGCTTTCTCAAAAAGTCTAACTATTTCCTGGCTTAAACTATCTAATTCTTCCGCACTAGCATCTAAGTATCTATTTTCTAATTGTTCAATTTTTAAAGTATATGTTTCTTTGATCTGAAGTGGAGACAAGCTTATTTCATTTCTACTTGTATTGAATAAATTTATTTTAGGGGTACTTTCTCTATTTTGTTTTTCTATAAAATATTCAATTGTTCTTTGTATTTCTACTATCATTTCTTGAATTTTTTGAAAAAAATTCGAATTATTCTCATGTACTTGTACTTCTAATTTATTATACATCTTAATCTACATTTGCTTTGAATTTAATATCTAATGCTTCATATATATCATTGTGTAAATAATATTCTTGATTTATATGATTTTCTTCTTTTCATTCTTTAAGCATTTGTTTAAAGAAATTAAATATATTTTTGAGATCAAAACATGGCTCTGATATGATTTCTTATAGTAAATTTTCAAGCGTAAAATTTTGAACTGTATTCTTTGTTTGTTTGTTATTGCCTTGGATACTTACTCAAACTACCCTTACGGGTGTTGTATGCTTCCTTAGCTGAAAAGTTTTTTACTTAATAATCTTTGTGAACTTATTTCTTGTTTAGGAAGACTTTTAAGCATATTCATTATTGATTGCCCCATTTTGCTTTAGGAAACTAAATTCTTATCTACTAAAGAATTATGTTCTGATTACTATAATAAGAAAATACAGTTTGTGTACCTGTATTGCCCACCTTGCTTCTGACATTCTTCAATATCAGTTGATCCTCTCTCAATGATTTCTAACAGAGGCAATCCTTGGTCATGGAAGTTCTGGATCTCAAACTCCTCACTTTTATCCTATAGCCTTGCGTCCAAAAATACTTACTCATGTCTTTGTTTGATGGATGGATGGACTAAATGGCCTCCGGGATAGAGTGTGGGAGAGATGAACTCTCAACTACTGAAGATGTTATGGAGAGGGGGTGTAGAAGGTTACACACTTACTTTCTACAGTATAGTAGTAAAAACAAAATTCTCTTTCACTAAGCTTAGCTTCCTCAACGAAGAGCTTTAGTGTGGATTCTCCATGAAATGGGAATTTCTAGATAGAAACTTAAGAGCTATTGCTCTTCTTTATTTCATTGAATCTATACTATTACAAAGTGGTAGCAATAGAAGAATTACTTACACTTCCTATCGACACTCGCCCTATTCAATGCGCCTCTTACATACTACTAGAGGTTTTATATAGACACCCTCTTCTTACATTAAGCTTGCGTTGAGATAACTCTTACATTTCAGTCGTACACTTGGCACAACGAGTGTCTTTCATTTTTTTTCCATCGTACATTTGGCCACTTGAGGATCTTTCATTCTTTATTGCTTGTTGACGTCATGGCTGACATTTTGGTTTTCATTATTTCTCCTTTTATTCTTTATTGCTTATCGATGTTATGGATGACATCATCATCTACTAGTACTGCTTCTTGTTCTATTTTATCTAGACATGCGTAGAAAATTTTTCCTTCATGTCTTTTTAGTTGACAAAATATTTGCTGACATTTGTGACTGGATATTGTCTGTCCATTCTATATCTTTTTTAGAAATCTTTCTAAATTGATTTTTGTCACTATATTGGATCTTCTTGTTGTTGAAATAATAATCATATTATCTGAAGCTTTGTGTAACCAGCTTTGATTACCATTTATTAATTTTTCTAACATCTGAAAAAGGACCTTTAGTCCCAATGCTCGTCTAACTTTGATGAACTCTTCATCTATCTTTTCTCTTTCAAATGTCTAATGAATGTCTTCAATTTCTTTAATGTAACTGGAGAAGATTCTCCTATCTGAATGTAATGAACTGGATTGAACCTCTTTAATTTTTCCTAATCTTCTGATGTTGAGAAATTTTAATATATAACTCACTGGTAGGTTTTACCTGGGGACTATTATTCTTGAATTCTTTGACTGCTTTTATTATATCTTGGGGAAGTCCCTAAATTTCTCCCAAATCATTACTCAGATATATGAGATTTACTACTCCTATTCTGAAACAATCTCTAATTATTCTTATATCATCACCTTGGTTAAAGTTAACTCTAGGATAAATTCATGTGTGATGTGGATAACAGGTTTCTGAAGTTTTCAAATTATACAAAATCTCAAGTAGAGATTTTTACTCATTTTCACATTTTGCTGAAAACATTGTGAGATTTAGCTGTAAATCATTTTCCTGCTCAATCTGAGATACCTTAAATTTAAAAATCTTTTTGAGCATCAGTTTAATATTATCCGCTATTAAGCATGATCCTTTTTCCAAAGAGATAATATTCTCCGTTGTTATGTGGGAGCTATTTTCTGAAGAGATATTTTCTTCAGTAGTTAGACTTGTTTTGGCAGTTTGAAAACTGCTTCTGGCCATTAGGCTATGATCTTTCTCCAAGGAGATTGTATTTTCTTCCGTGAGGCTAGTTTTTGCAGTTTTAAAGTTGCTATCTCTCACCTTTTGTCTTGTATTTTCTTCAATAGTTTTTAGGCTGCTGATTGCATCTAAGATTTCAAGTGATATATCTATAGGTCTTTTACCTTTTACTTTATCATTCTTTGCAGCTTCTAAAGCTATTTCTCTTCTGAAGTTGTCCAAGTCTGCTAAAATCCCTTCAACATCTTGTTTATTCTCTTCAATACTGTTAATAATGTCATCTTTTTTTATTAATTTGATCATATCTTCAAAATTTTCTTATAGTATTCTACAACTAAGTTGTAGTCTTTCTGAAAATTCTGCAAGTTTCTTATCAACTTGCTCCATTATATTCTCTGGAAAGGAAATTTGCAATAAAGTTAGTTTCTCCTTTGATGACCTCGATATCAAAAATATATTCTGCAAAAAATGTTTGCCATCTACTTAATCGTTTATATTCGGGTGTGGATGGTAAGTAATTTTTTATAAAAGCTTTTAATTGAGTATTATCTATCCTTGCTAGGAATTTTTTAGGTAATAAAAAGTAGGAAAATTTCTGAATTCCTTTCTTAAGAGCTAATAATTCCTTTTCATTGGAATGATATCTTTTTTCAGTATCTATAAATGATCCTGAAGTGTATCTACATGTTTTTTCTAGTTGTCCATCTTTTTTCTTTAGAACCGCTCCCCAAAATTCTTATGAAGCATCTATTTCTATTATTAAATTGTCTCCTTCTAAAGGAAGATCTAGTCTTGGTAAAATTTTACATTTTTCTTTTATAAATGTAACATGGCTTATAAGTTCTTCTGTCATAATAAAGATAGAATTCTTTTTTAATAATTTTTGTAAAGGATTTCTAAGTTTTGCTAGGTTTTCTATGAATTGTTCTGCATAATTTAAACATCCCAAAAATCTTTGAAGTTGTTTTTTTATCTTCAAGTTTATCTGGATACTTAGTGATTTTTTCTACAATATGTTCTTGTAATTCTATTCCACTAGAATCTTATATTAGTCCTAAAAATTATATTTTAAGTTTGCAAAGTTCTGTCTTCTTTTTAGATAAGACTAACCCTACTTTTTGACAAAGAAGAAAGAATATGTTCAGATGTTTAAGATGTTCTTCTTCGTTATTACTGGCTATTAAAATGTCATCTACAAATACTAAACATAATGAGTTGTAGGGTTCAAATATCTTTTTCATTCTTCTTTGATATATTTGTGGGGCATTTTTTAACCCGAAGGCCATTACTTTCCATTCATAGTAACCTTACGGAGTACTAAATGTCGTTAGTGGTATACTTTTTTCATCTAATCTTATTTGGTAAAATCCTGACTTACAGTCGAATTTAGAATATATCTTTTTTCCTCGTGTCATGTTTATTAGTGTTTATTTATGAGGTAGGAAGTATCCATCTTTTGTGTGTTGGTTTAACTGTTTGTAATTCTTCTATTTGAAAATCTTGTATCAAACTTAAAGTTCTATTGATATTATTATCTCTTATATTTACACTTATCTTCAGATAAATATTAAAGATTAATTTTTTTTGACTGAGATTTCATTGTAATACTCCTAGTGTTGCATCTTTTCTATCATTTATTCTATTATCTATTAATACAATGTTAATTAGAGAGTCCATTCCTTCTCTAAACAAATGCTTAAAAAATGAAAAGAACACAATCATATAAATCAAGAATATTATTCCAGATAATGATATATATGAAGCCTTAGATATTGAATTTGAAGAAAATATAGATGAAGATGTATAATAAATTAGAAGTACATGTACATGAGAATAATTTGAAAATTTTTCAAAAAATTCAAGAAATGATAGTAGAATTACAAAGAATGATTGAATATCTTATAGAAAAACAAAATCGAGAAAGTACCCCTAAAATAAATTTATTCGATACAAGTGGAAATGAAATAAGCTTGTGTCCTCTTCAGATCAAAGAAACAAGATGGTTTAAAAATCAAACAATTAGAAAATAGATACTTAGATGCTAGTGCGGAAGAATTACATAGTTTAAGCCAAAAAATAGTTAGACTTTCTGAGAAAGCTAGAATTATAAATATTAAACCTATAGATGGAGAAGCATCCAACAGTCAAGTGACATCATATATGCCTACTACGACTCCTATGGCACAATCAAATAGAAATGAAACTCCAGAACAACAAGGATCAAGACATTGATTTGAGCCAAGTTTTAGAAGAAAACCCACAGATAGAAATAGATATGAAGGAATAAACTGGGCGTCAGACAAAAGTCCTAAAGATTTAACATTCGAAACCCCAGTAGACTATATGACTCAAGAATACATTGGACCAAATGGAATATACTTAAACCTCAATTGTGTAAGGAACATAGATGAAGCCATAACAAGATGGGAAAAAGCCACTAATTTAGTTGTTACATCACAAAGTTATGATATAGATACGGTAGTAAGATTTGTCATCTAACCTTTCAAGGAATAGTGTTAGATTGGTGGCAAGGATTAACATAAAATGAAAAAGAAGTTGTTAAAGGAACCACAACAACTTTAGCATAGGTAGTAAATAATTATGAAAATGAATTACGAAGAGAATTCTTAGGAGAAACTTGGAATACAAATAAAGACGTAGAAAAAGAAAAAGAAAAACAAAGATTTACTTTTCTTCTATACAACTTGAAGTTATGTGATATGTATCGAATAGATGACTACATATGCAAATTTCAAGAATACTTCTATAAAACACTCGATATAACAGATAGAGAAAATATGAAAAATAAAAGTATGTTAAACCTATTTTATGCAAAAATTCCAGACCCCTGGGAATTAAAAGCAATGCAATTATATCCCCAATTTAAAGGACAGAGAGCAGATACTCTAGGAGGACGCATTGAATTCTTAAAAATGAAATTAGAAGAATGGTGTGCAGAAGACACTAAATAGAAAAACAAATAAAGTAGTAATGCAAGGCTTATGTTGTTCTACATTTACTCACCATGTTTCAATAGGATGTGAATATAGAAGATATAATAAATCAAATAAATACATATTTAAAAAGAAGAAAAAATTTGGTTTCAAACTAAAACCCAAAAAGAAATATTATAGAAGAAAAAGTGTTAATAAAAACAAAAACCCAAAGGAATGCACATGTTTTATATGCAAATAAAAAGGACATTATGCAAACAAATGTCCAAATAAATGATCAAAGAAAATTAATCAAAAACAATTCAAAGAAATAATTGAAGAAGAACTGTCAGAAATAGAAAACATTCTTGAATTTGTTCAAGCAACTGATGGTGAACAATCAGATGGATCAATCTATTATTTCTCAGATACCGAATCAGACTGAACAAGAAATAATAGAAGAATACCAAGAAGAATTGTTATGAAGGAAACCAATTACAAATATCAAATGGAGATAGGATAGTAGAAGTAAGAGAAAGCACAAATAGATACAATGGGAGACCAAGACCAATATTAAGAAATTTAAATAGAACATCAAGTTTGAGAATCCTAGCAGATAATATAAATGCTAAAAATTATAAATTACATTAAAAATATTGCAATGGAAGAGATTGGAGCATGACTACGATATTGATAGATTTAGGAGCAGGAGCTTCCTTTATATAAGAAGGAATGATACCTTATATATAAAAAATACCTATAGGATCCCCATATGCGTATACAAATTTTGATGGATAAGAGCATGCAATAATACTCCAAGCAATTATTCCGACAGAAATACAAAATATTAAAATAGATATAACACTCCTCGTACAGTCATACAGTCATAATGACAAAATAGAAATTATTCTAGGAATGAGTACATTAGAACAGATAGAACATTTCTCTTTACAAAGAGATGGATTATATTTTACTCAAAATAATAATGAATACTTCTAGAAAAAAGAACCAAATGACTAGCAAACACTATATATATATATATATATATATATATATATATATATATAACTGCTGGAATAATATATGAAGAATATAAAATAGAATATTTTCATACATTCGTAAATAGTGGAGCAGGCACTTGTATAGCCAGAAAACAATGTTTTCCTAAACACTATATTACAACATTACCTGTAATATATGGAATAGAATTTACTGGATAAAGACATGCCCTAACACAAGGAATGAAAAAACCTAAAATAATAATAGAAAATTATATTATTACTTGCCCTCCATTTTATACACCTGATTTTGCACAACAAGATATCTTATTAGGAAATAATTTTACAGACAAAATTGAACTATATATGCAACATAAACTATATATAAAATTCTTAACACCATGTAACCATTGATTATGATAAAAAGAGTTCAGACAACATATAAAAGGGATAAATTTATTTTTTTTAGCAAGCGTGGTGATTATAATAATAAAGAAAAAGAGCAATCGTCAGGAAAAATAATTGCACAATTAAATCTTCAAACTATTGAAACATTATTTGAAAAGAATTATAGTGAGAATCCATTAGCTTTATGGAATATTAGCCAAGAATGAGCTACTATAGAACTAATAGATCCCATGAATATAATAAGGGTCAAACCAATGAAATATAATCCTATTGACATAGAAGAATTTAGAACTCAAATACAAGAGTTAGAAAAATTACAGCTTCTACAAAAATTCAAAAGTCCTCACTCTAGCCCAACATTTATTGTGAGAAATCATGCTGAGATAAAGAGAGAAAAAGCAAGAATGGTGTTTAATTACAAACAGTTAAACCAATACACAAAATTTGACGGATACTTCCTACCTCATAAAGAAACACTAATAAACATGACAAGAGGAAAGCAAATATATTCTAAATTTGACTGTAAGTCAGGATTTTACCAAATAAGATTAGATGAAAAAAGTCTACCACTAATGACATTTAGTACTCCTCAAGGTCACTATGAATGGAAAGTAATGCCCTTAGGGTTAAAGCCTGCCCCACAAATCAAAGAAGAATGGATAAGATATTTAAACCCTACAACTCATTTTGTTTAGTATATGTAGATGACATTTTAATATCCAGTAATAATGAAGAAGAACATCTTAAACATCTGAATATATTCTCTCTTATTTGTCAAAAAGTAGGGATGGTCTTATCTAAAAAGAAGATAGAACTTTGCAAACCTAAAATACAATTCTTAGGACTAATATTAGATTCTAGTGGAATAGAATCACAAGAACATATCGTGGAAAAAATCTGTAATGACCCTGACCTGGGTTATGAGGTAACCCTATTTGTTTTGGCTAAGTAAGTTGCTTAGAACTTGAATATAATCCTCAAAAGTGTTTTCTATCAGGTAACAAACTTATGTTTCAAATTTGGTCCTGTTTGAATTATGTTTGAGCAATGTTCTCATGTTTTGGACCAAAATGCAATTTACCCAAGATGAGGGGTTATATTGCAATTTGTCACATGTTGAATGTTCCCTAAGTGTTTTAGAATCATTATATAAAGAATTATGCAAGGTGGTGTCTTGTGTAAAGCCTAAATTCCAAGTTTGAACTTGTTTGAATAATGTTGGTGAGTTGTGTACCAATTTTGGTACAAATTGTAATTTACCCAAAATGTAGAGTTTATATGCAAATTACCACCTATAGAGTGTCCCTAATCCCTCCTAGTATCATTTAGAGGAGAGATAAATAATTATTCACCATTTTTGAATCAATTATGTGTGATGATACTCTTGGTGATGAAATGACCAAGAAAGGGGTTGAATATGAAACCCTAACTTGAGTTGTATCAAGTTGAGCAGCTTATATATGAGTGCCTATCAGCCAAGGAGCCATAGGAGGAATCCCATATAGTTTTTTGGACTCTTGGAAAATCCCATGAAGTGCAAATCACCTCAAGGAGGTGAAGTGTATTGGTTTACAACTTCCTTAGAAAAGTTGTATCGGGTTGTGAATAAAGTGGTGATTTAGTTGATATATTTTATTCAAAGGGATAAGTATGGAAGAAAATTCATCCCTAGATTATCCTCAAGTTTTTTGCATGTCAAGATAAACTTTAATTCATGCATGTACACGTGTCAACCATGCATGGACACGTGGCACCTAGTAGCTCAAATTGATGACACCTCATTTTCACACTTCTTCGTGAACAACAAGTATATATACCCCTTCTTTCACCTTTTAGTGAACTTTTTCGAAACATACCACCTCCTTGCTTTTATATATCATGCATAGGGTCATTGTATCATGCAGGAGTGAAGTGGTATCATTCATAGGGCCTTGGGTATCATCCATAGAAAGATCATATCGGCCAAGTAGGGTGATATCGGCCTAGTGAGGTGATATCAGCCATAGTGAAGTGTTTTGATCACAAGTGAAGGGGATATTGGCCAAAAGTGATGGCATATCGTGCAAGGGTATTAAGGTATCGTGCAAAGGTGCTAAGGAGAAAAAAGGATCTCAATACTTAACCCTAAGGTGAGGCCATGATCATCTTCAACCTTGGATTGAAGCATGATTTTAGGGTTATGATCTTTCTTTCTTTTCTTCTTCACCAATTGCTTATCCATGGTGATTCCTTGTATATGAAGGAGTTGTGAACGAGCCTTGGAATTTTTATAAGTCATATTCAACCTTAGGAACGTGGAGCTTTGGAGCTTGGATCTTTGAAGTTGTTCTTAAGATGGGTTATATAACTTGAACTCAACCATGTTATTATTCATCACCTAAATTGCTATACTTAATGATCTACTTTTAATTCTGAAATTTTCTGAAATAGTTGATGACATTATGAGTTATAGTAGTTTATTAGACATGTTTCCATGAAATTTAACAATTATAAAGAAGGTCTATAGCTTGAAGAAGATGGCATCACCTTATAAAGTGATATCGAGTTCAAGCACATAAGCAAGCACCTCTAACCCGATATGGTGATGCACCTACTTCACTAAAATGATATGGATATGATTTTTTACTTTCTTGCACGATATAGTGGTGTATTATACACCTCTTGCACGATATGAGGTCAAGCAAACACCTCAAAAATGATATTGGGTTAAGAACACACCTCTTTGCCCGATATGGTGTGAAGCGCGCACACACCTCTAAAGTGATATGGTAAGCAAGCACACACCTCTTTGCCCGATATAGTGTGAAGCACACACACACCTCTAAAGTGATATGGTAAGTAAGCACATACCTCTTTGCCCGATATGGTGTGAAGAACACACACACCTCTTTTCCCGATATGGTGTGAAGCACACACACACCTCTAAAGTGATATGGTAAGCAAGCACACACCTCTTTGTCGGATATGGTGTGAAGCACACACACCCCTCTTTGCCCGATATGGTGTGAAGCACACACACCTCTAAAATGATATGGTAAGCAAGCACACACACCTATTTGACCTATATGGTGTGAAGCACACACACACCTCTATGCCCGATATGGTGTGAAGCATACACACACCTCTCTGTCCTATATGGTGTGAAGCACACATACACCTCTAAAGTGATATGGGTAGCAAGCACACACCTCATACCCGATATGGTGGAAGCACCTCAAAACCCATATAAAGGAAAGCACCTTAGATGCAATGTACTTGATGGAGTAACACATGAAGTGTCTTATATCAAGTCATACATTAATGGGTATGGAGTTTAATGAATATTGATTAAGTAGGCTAATGTACCTTGAAGGAAAGGTTGAGCCAACTTAATAAAGTATGAAGTAAGAAATATTCTAGTAAGGATAAGATAGAAACTCATAATTTGTGTTGATAATCATTCAATGACAAATGATGAGAATCAATAAGTATGATTGAATACTTATGCTATTAATGTATTCTCCTAGATGTGTGGAGCAATGAATTAGGGTTTGGATTGATAATATGAACTTGAAACCCTATTCGGATATAAAGGGAAACCCTAACCCTAATAGTTGTTGCCTAGTGAGAGGTGACAAGATGTTTAATGGCCTTGTGAGCCATGTGAATAGTTATTTCCTAGTGAGAGGTGACAAGATGTTTAATGGCCTTATGAGCAATGTGAATAGTTGTTGCCTAGTGAGAGGTGACAAGATGTTTAATGGTCTTGTGAGCCATGTGAATAGTTGTTTCCTAGTGAGAGGTGACAAGATATTTAATGGGCCTTGTGAGCCATGTGGTTATTTGTTGCCTAGTGAGAGGTAACAAGATGTTTATAAATGTCTCATGTAAGAAATGATAATGTTCAAAATAAACTAGAAAATGGAAACTTAGTAACATAATAATAATAAATGCATACAATAATAATAATGAAATCTTAATCATACATGTTTTATGCTTATAGCCAAATAAGGGATATAGTGCTTTGAATATGCTTAAAGGAGATAAGAGGAATACTTGTATTATATAAAGGATGTGAATAAGTATGATGGCTTGGCCAATGTATAATGCCTAGTAAAGGTGATGTGGTATTCAATGATGAGATGCACATGATTGGCATAGTCCAATGCCTGGAATAGATGCACAGGATTGGCATAGTCCAATACCTGGCTGTTAATCACATGATTGGTAGAGTCCAATACCTGGCTATTAATCACAGGATTGGTAATAACCCAATGCCTAGCTATTAATCACATGATTGGTAGAGTGCAATACCTAGATGTTAATCACAGGATTGGTAATAACCCAATGCCTGGCTGTTAATCACATGATTGGTATAGTCCAATACCTGGCTTTAATCATAGGATTGATAATAACCCAATGCCCGACTGTTACTCACAGGATTGGTAATAACCCAATACCTGGTTGTTAATCAAAAGATTGGTAGAGTCCAATACTTGGCTGTTTATCACAGGGTTGATAATAACCGAATGCCTATCTATTAATCACATGATTGGTAGAGTCCAATACCTAGATGTTAATCACAAGATTGGTAATAACCCAATGTCTGGCTGTTAATCATAGGATTGGTAATAACCCAATACCTGGCTGTTAATCACATGATTGGTAATAACCCAATACCTGGTTGCTAATCACATGATTAGTAATAACCCAATGACTTGCTGTTAATCACAGGATTGGTAGAGTCCAATACCTGGCTATTAATCACATGATTATAATAATCCAATGCCTGGTTGTTAATCACAGGATTGGTAATAACCCAATACCTGACTGTTAATCATAGGATTGGTAATAACCCAATACCTGGTTGTTAATCATAGGATTGGTAATAACCCAATGCCTGGATGTTAATCACAAGATTGGTAGAGTCCAATACCTGGCTGTTAATCACAAGATTGGTAATAACCCAATGCCTGGCTGTTAATCATAGGATTGGTAGAGTCCCATACTTGGCTATTAATCACAGGATTGGTAATAACCCAATGCCTGGCGGTTAATCATAGGATTGGTAGAGTCTAATACTTGGCTGTTAATCACAGGATTGGTAATAACCCAATGCCCGACTGTTAATCACAAGATTGGTAGAGTCTAATACCTAGCTATTAATTATAGGATTGGTAATAACCCAATGTCTGGCTGTTAATCACAGGATTGGTAGAGTCCAATACCTGACTGTTAATCACAGGATTGGTAATAACCCAATGCCTGGTTGTTAATCACATGATTGGTAATAACCCAATGTCTGGTTTTTAATCACAGGATTGGTAATAACCCAATGCCTGGATGTTAATCTCATAGGATTGGCATAGTCCTATACCTGGAATAGTTGCACAAGATTGGCATAGTCCAATACCTGGACAGAATATGATGATGTATATTCACATGATTGGTGCAATCAAACACCTGGCTAGCAGATTGGCTGAGGCCAACAGATAGAAATGAGAATGATTCATGGATGATATACCATGATAATGAGCATCACAAGATAAGCTTGAGATGTTGATATAGTATGATGGGTAAATGATATAAATGTTCTTCATATTATTTATAAAGTGAATAGATGATTTACTTCTCTATCATAGATAGTTGCAATGCTTTGAAAGATGAGAATGCTCTAAACTGCTTATCCTCTGCTCAGTTTAATAATATTTAACTGTGATAATAACATTGTTGGTAGAGAGTTATATCTCTCGCTGGGACAATTGTCTCACCTCATGGGATCCACATTTTTTAGGTGGACATGCTCGAGGGGGGTTGAGACCGTACTACAGACAAAGAACAACAGCAGTAGGGAAAGTAGTGACAGCTCAGGTTGAGTGTATTGTCTGTCGTGTCTTGTAGATAGAAGTCCTATGTGTCGTCTCTGTACTCTCAGGTCCTTGGAGTTGGTTTGTACTGGTTTCATGAATGATATGCGATTTTGGCTTGAATGCCTCGAGGTTTTATGTTGCTCCAGTATGTGTTTTTATAGAGCAATTGTTATATGTTGTCCTCGAGATGAGATGAAGCAATGTTGTACAATATGAATCATGATATGTATGAAATTTGGATCTTTCAGTAAAAGTTTTCTAGACAAGGATCTCCTTGCAAAATGGATTTAAATTTTAGTGATTTTTGTTAATCCGCTATTTATGTTTATTCCACTTAATTAGTAACAATTTATTTGTCGGTTTGGCGACTATCATTACAAGTTTTCGTATCAGAGCTTAAGGTTCGTTAAGTCTACAGAGACATAGGACTAAGGTGTGGAGTCTATTCTTGTTACAACCCCAATTTTTTGGTTCATTTGGTCAGAAATGTAATTTTTCATATTAAAGATATTTGAACAAATAATGATATAATTTTTTTGAATACATGGATTTTGTTTACAATATCCTTGATGTTTCTATTGTGGGCTTTATTGGCTATTGGGCCCAAATAACAAGAAAATTCAATTAGTGAATGAATAATTGAATTTTTGAGAAAAGAATGAGATGGAAACCTCTAGAAGGCAAATCCAAAGAGGGATTTCGTGCCTCTTGGGTTCCTTGGGTTCCAAAGAGTCCAAAGTTGCATAAAGAGTGCAATAAGAAAAGAAAAGATCAATTAAGTATTTCTTTATTAAGAAAGAAATTAAAAATAATGATAAAATCTGGAAAACAAGTGAAAAGAGGTATAATTGAGTTATCCTTTGTGGAATTTCGTGTCCCAAGGATTCGTAATGATAAAAGGAATACTAATGAGGAAAATAAAAGCGAAATAAAGAGAAATCCTCAAAAAGGAAATATTTTAATAAGAATAAAACAAGATAATAAAGAATAATGCATTTAGATGCATCTAGAAGGATAAAGAGCATCCAATAAAAAGGATTTCGAAATAATAGAGTTTCTTGGGGTCCAAGGAGCCCCAATAAAAAGGAAAGAAAGAGAAAATACCTAAATTGCAAAATAAAAGGATAATGTGAAACATTATTAATGAATTTTGTGATGTTGGTAAAAAGAAGTATTGTTTCTATTAAAAGAAAATAGAAATTTCGTGGCTAATGGATTAAAAGCTAAGAATAAAGATAATAATGAGAGGGATTTTCGAATTCCTAAATATCCAAGTAATAGGAAATATCAAAGGAGAGAGAGAGAGGGAGAGAAGAATTGCTTCTCTTTGAAGGAAAACGATTCCTATTAGAAGAGGGACTTCGTTTCTTTAAGGAAAGCCATCCTAGGGCTTTGTTGACTTCCCCTATATAAGGGGGTAAGACTTGGGGGCGAATCCAGAGGAATTCCACGCAGCTATATCTCCCTTCTTCATCTTCTTCATCAAACCCTAACCTTGAGGGTAAGGTTCTATCCTTGGAGCAATGAGGGGTCTTTATGGTTTTGTTTGAAGCAGGAAGCATCCACGACCAACCTTAGAAGGTCGGCCATCCTTCCCAGCCTCCTACCACCCACGATCATCTGCAGTAGTAGCCGCACGGCTGCAACGCAGCAGTGGGTTGCGGCTCTTCCCCAACCCAAACCAGCCGCACTGGTGGTGAGCTAACGGGTGCCCCAAGGGTGGAGAAGGGTGGAAGAGCCATTGTAAGGGTCGACGACAACTGTTGGGCCTGGTAGGAGAGAGTGCACACCTACAACCTACTGCAGGTCGGCGTCGTTGCTTGTTTCATGAGGTAGAAGATGACCTCCATGCGTTGGACGGTTCTACCCTCGACGTAACAAAGGGTGTGCTAGTTAAGTGGAGGGCAGTTTCGTCATTCAATTATAATTCCAAATCGGTGGCGAGCTATTGCATGGGCACTTAGCGACATGGCGATCTCTGTTTCGCCAGAAGGTATTTTTCTTGCAAAATCCATATCTAATAATCGGTAGCTCGGATGGATATGAATAAAATATGCTTTTTGCTCAGAAAAACGTGAGGAATTCAATAAAAATATGCTTAGAAACTAATTCCTCTTTCTATTCAAAAAGTAGTTTAAATTATTGTCTTTATCGAATTAAAGATTAAGAAACTCTATTTTGAAATGAATAAAGTGTTTAATAGGGTTTAATGGATCATTAAAGTTGATAATAACATGTTAAGTGTAAAAAGGTACTTTAAGATAAAAAAGGATGATCTTTGCACGTAATTAGTTTAAATTAGAGATTATGTGCATAAATATGCTTGAAATTTGAAAAGTACATAAAGTTATCATCTTTAATGATTTAATTAATGTAAAACCCTTAGATTTGATGATAGATGGATTTAATGTTATTCAATGGATAATTCAAGCCAATATTAACCTGTTTTTGATAAATGTGAAGATAGAATCTAAAAAGAAGATCTTTTTATATAATTGGCTTAATTTAGGGTTTCGTGCATGAATATGCATTAATGAGCTTGAAAACCCTAATTTAGATGAATATGTCTTTTAATTGTTTCAATTGTTTAAATCCATGAATAAATAGGGATATGATGATCCTAAGTCAATTTGGGTATAAAAGACTATTAAAATGGATAATTTGAGCAATTAGGGTTTATATGAGTAGAAAAGAGTATTTTATGGTTTGTTGACCTAAAAGGGATAAAGTTTGAGGAATTAATCTAAGAAACCCTAATGAAGATTAATGAAACCCTAAAATGGATAAAAAAAGCCTAGAAAGTAAATCCAAGTCAATAAAGTAGATTCTTGATAAAGTGTGTAATAAATAGAGTACATATTCTTTTTAGGAATTATGTGATGATTGAATTGCTTGCTTGGATTGCATTATTAGTTGGGTTTTCTTAATGCTTGTGAAATCATCAAATTAGGTATGTGGTTATGCTTATGATTATCCCGACTAGTTTTTCGGGGATTTTATCGACGTTTCCCTCATGGCTTGAAATAACTGTTGGATGCTTTTATTTCATGCAGCTATAGAGTGACTATGACTATCACTATGAATATACATGTATAACTGGCAAGATCTGGGACCACCTCTGTGGCTTGTAAAGGGTAAAAAGGGGTAACCTAGAGTAAGGTCTAGGTTATCGTGGGTTAGAAATTGGGCTACCAAATGTAGTGCCATGAGACCCATTAGCCTGCCATGAGTTAAGGAGTGGGCTACTTACGAGTAGTGCCATGTGACTCAACCCTAGAAACTGGTTCACCTATAGGTGGGACCATGAGGGGTTTAATGGGGATCTACCATAAGGAAGGTAGTATCCAGGTCCACTATAGGGATAACACATAGGATAGGGTACTCATGGATCGCAGAGTTATATTTAAAACATAATCTTGGTTGTTAAATGATTAATTGAATGATTATGTTGTTATCATAGTTGCACGTTTATTGTTTCCCCCACATACCAGCTTCGGCTGACCGACGTTTTGTTTGTCGGCGTTTTAGGTACAAGACAAAAGGACAAACAGTAAATCGTCATATTGTGAAATACATGAAGTAAAATGCAAGGAGGATTAGTTAGAGTAGAATGCTTACATGGATAGAAGTTTAGAAATCCAAAATTTTCAAAAGGTATGAAAAAATTTATTACAACTTTTTAGTATAGATTGTTGAAATTTAATAATTGTTCTTGGTTAAGTGTCGAACCTTTGATCCAGAAGTTATGGGTGCGGCTTCAACCTCTCGGTCTCCCTTAATTGGGGGTTATCGGGAGGTGGGGTCATAACATTTGGTATCAGAGTGTAGGTTCCTCACTTAACCATTAATAATTATTAAATTTTACAAGCTCCATAGAACCCAAGGGAGTTATTAGAGGATTATCCGAAAGACGGAGGTGTCTAGAAAAGGATCATGACCGGGGGCTGGAAATATTTTCCTCCGCACCGCTATTCAGAATACGAGGACTCCTGGATCCGTGTGACTGCCTGGCCAAAGTCTTAGGGTATGATTCGAAATAAGATACCTTTAGGATTCTCTCATCTTATTCGTCCCTTCTCAACTCAAATTCTGTTAAGGACCTTGAGGATTAGGGTTTTCTCTCTTCTCCTCACCCTCTTGAGGTATGGGTAAGGTTGATAAGGTCTAAGGAATCCTCCATCAAATTAATGAAAAGCATGTAAATAAGATGTCATGGACATAAGCTTAATAGATTAAGCGCAAACTAAAGAATAGATACATGCTTAGGTCGTATGACATAAGTTGTCATGCCCTTAGGAGAGACCTGAGAATAGACCTCCTTGTCAGGAGGATAAGTAAAGAGAGTTAATCTTGGAGAATAGATATCTCCATTACAAGTAGATAATGATGTTAACCCTAACCCCAAGTGAAGGTTATAGAGAGAGATGGCATGATAAGTTAGACTAGGTGTTTGGATGGACATGCCTTGGATGACGTATGTGCCATGAGAGGTTGGATGACCTAGTACCTCTGGCAATCCAACACTAGGAAGGGTCATGCATGTTAGAGTGAAGGATAGCTCCTTCCTTGATAAGGATAGAGAAGAACCCATGGAAACCCCATGAGTTGATATGAGCATGGCATAATAGGCACCCAGTAGGCATCAGTGGTGCGAGCAATAGGTTGAAACCCTGGCCGGGAGAGTTTGATGGATAGCTTATGTGACAAGCATAAGAGCTATGAATAATCTTGAGCGAACATGAGTTGAGCATAGGCTTCATCTAGGTAGGGGCATGCTTTTGAGGTTGACCCTTCACAAAGAGAGGACCTCTAATGGTGAGGTTGGTTGTAGGGTTAGCTCTAAAAAGAGAGAGCAGGAACCAAGCAAGAAGGTTGGAATCCTAGACTCTGAGATATGAGGAAAAGTAGGGAGTTGAGGATGATGCGACCTAAGTGGATGATAGTGGAGGCTGATGATATCTTGGTTGCCTTTAGAAGAACCAAAACCTAGAGAGAGGATGGGGGCTTCTGGTACCTATGTGCCTATGGTATAAGTGTTTACCTTCTGAGAAAGGAAGAAGAAGTTTTGTATACCCTGGAGAGGTTTAGTAACAGGTTATGAGGCCTTGTACCTTGTTGTTCGTCCTCGAGGAAGACTCAACGTTAAAGTGTCGATCGAGGAAAAAGGATGACCCAATACATGTTTGGTTTGTGGTTAAGAGGTTGAGCATGCAGTTGGAGACCTAAAAGTGAATCTAGGGTTCCTAGGCCTAAGAGGGGAAGTGGTGTGCACAATGCTCGTAATGAGAGTTGAGTTTCTATAGATGCGAGCATGGAACTTCCTATGTTGAAAGGAAAGTAAAAACCCCTTACGTTTAGGGTATGTTTGGTAAACCCCTCCCAACTAAGTTGATGACATGAGAAGGTATGATCTTGATCTAATGTTGAGGAATGAGAACCCAGATGACCTAGCCTGGTTTAGTGGTCTGCTTGTGCCTTAATAGTTTACTAGGGTTAAGCATATGGATGTAAACCCTAGACCTAAGGGCGGTTGTGACCGTGTTGTCTAGAGATAGTTTCCTCCCATCCTGGGAGAGGGACCCTTTTGAAGGGAGTACACCAATTTTTGAGTTAACCTAAAGAGACCTCATAGGATCTTGAGAAGCTAAGTGAAAAGTACATGGTATGAGGATGAACCTATATACCCATAGATAACCATATCTAAGTGCATATGGATGTGTTACCATGGAGGTAACCGGTATGGGGCTTGACCAAGGTAGGCAGGTTGCCATGACCCTTATGAAAGGATGAAAGTCAGCCCATGAATGCAGAAAGAGAGATGATGAAGGCTTGGGTAAGGTTCTAAGTTGGACATGTACTATAATGGAATCCTAAGTCTATCCTAGGGTCAGGTAGGGATAATACCGATGGAGGTAGGGTTTGCCTAATTCCCTAGTTGCACATGACCATAGGGTTGGGAGATAACAACTATCATTGTCTGGAGGCCATGGGTTAGGAGATTGATCACCTTCATGAACTCATAGAACCCAAAGGGCAGATGAGTAGGGCACTCTCTGGATGCATAAGGGAAGAGGGATGACCCCAAAAGTCCCGACACCCTATAGATCTAGAGGAGATGACCAAGGATTGTGAGGTGACCCAAGTAGGTTCGAAACCAGTTTTCCATGGAGGTAACTTGGATATCAAGATGATTGTAATATAGAGGCATAAATGGCACGTTTTGATTTAGAAAGTGTATTAGCAAGGTGGGATGTACCATCTCTACTCTTGGAACAGGAAGAACTCTATATTTGGACGACCGCCAAATGCTTATTTCTTCTTGTTATGGGAGTGAGAGATAGGACAATACGCATGCCATACACCAAGGATAAAAGATGAGGTGAGTCAGAACGATGCTATGAGGTATGAGGATAGAGATGATAACATACCCTGGTAAAGTGAATGATACATGGATGGTTTACAAACACAAAAAGGAATGAATGTAGTCACCTTATGAGAATGTTTTTATCATGAGCTATGTGGAACTCATAAGTTAAACCAGGTTGAGTTTGATCACCATGATGATGAAATCAGAGAGTGTTCTTAATGAAGATAGACAGAGAGTTTGAGGTGAGACAATAAGTGAAATACATGGAAGTGTATGTCTTCAATATTACCTAATACCTAAGGATGTGAAGTGGTAATGGATGCTCTGGTTGATATATAGCTACCTAGTTTGGTTAGAAGAGGTTTTTTGGCTAACCCTAAGTTTGGAAAGGAGATGTGTTTGGATAACACTCAGATGTAACGAGATATGTTGAAAAGTTAATGGTTATTTGGTTATCCAGTCTAGTCCTAGATGTAATGAAGGGATGGTGAGAGAACCTCAGATACACTGCTTTGGATAGGAAGGTGATGAAACCCTGATGAGAGTGGTTTAAGGTTTCTAAAGAATCGATCTTGAGGAATAATGACATACAGGAGATCATGATTGTAAGATCACCATACATCGTACTACGAAGATAATAAGTGACAGTAGTACTTTAGATACCTAAGATTATGTTGCCTGTGGTATATGGCCATGCAAGCCGAGGGTGAAGGACGAACACCAGTAACCCAGTGCGTGGATATAAAGGATAAAGAGTCCTCGATAGAGAAAGGGGAGTTCATCACTATGGATGTTGTAAGTCTCCCCTAGACCAAGTAAGGTCAAGATGCGATATGGGTTATGGTAGATCGCCTTACCTAGATGACATGAGAAAGAAAGAGTACTGTCAAGGGACAGATCGGGTTGAACTACATATGAGAGAGATGGTTCAACTACACCATGAGGTTGGGTATAAAAGTTCTTGAGTTTGATCTAAAGGTTCCCTTCCAAAAGGTGGAAGTAGGTACATGAAGAACTCCATGTTAGTACATTTTATCACCCCTAACTAATGGTTAGTATGATCCAGACCAAAGGGTCTGATGAGAGCGTATGTGCTCATTTAGGGTGATAGCTAGAGACAGTTCTTGTCCTATGAAAGATGTGAGGATAACCACCATAGCTAGTATCAGGATTTAAAGAAGCTTTGTAAGAGAGGTTGTGTCGGTCACCACTTCAGTAAGGTGATGTTGGTGAAAGGACCACATGATGGTTAGAAAAGGACCACAGTGTGTGTAGATGAAGTCGCTTTGATCATGCAATGGTTGAAAGGAGCCTAGAGACGACGAGAGTCGTGAGAAGATGAAAAGTAGACTGACATGCAGTTCACTGTGGGAGAATATGTGACATGAAAATCCGACACCTCTAAGTTATAGCTAGGAGAGCTGAGTCCCCGATGCATGGGTTCTTTTGACATGGTTTGGTGGAGAAGATTAAGTTTGACCTTACCCCTCAGGATAAAGTAATGTGTGATGAGTTCCATGTGTCCAATTTAGAGCACTATGTGAGGTGCCCTGACCATGTGCTGAGCAATGAACCTAGTGAGCCCTAAGGGAGGCTGAAATGGCCTGAGTCATCTGTGCAGTTTATAGACGCCAGGATGAAAGAACTCAGAGAAAGGAATATGTGATGATAAAGGTTCTTTGGAAGCACCATGAGTACGGTAAAGCCACATAGGGGCCAATGATGGACATGGAAGAGTCTTATCTTGAATTGTTTGTTTGCTTGATAGAATTTTGAGGGAAAAATTCCTATAAGAGGGGAAGGATGTTACAACCCCAATTTTTTGGTTCATTTGGTGAGAAATGTAATTTCTCATATTAAAGATATTTGAACAAATAATGATATAATTTGTTTTGAATACATGGATTTTTTTTACAATAGCCTTGATGTTTCTGTTGTGGGCTTTATTGGCTATTGGACCCAAATAACAAGAAAATTCAATTATTGAATGAATAATTGAATTTTTGAGAAAAGAATGAGATGGAAACCTCTAGAAGGCAAATCCAAAGAGGGATTTCGTGCCTCTTGGGTTTCTTGGGTTACAAGGATTCCAAAGTTGCATAAAGAGTGCAATAAGGAAAAAAAGATCAATTAAGTATTTCTTTATTAAGAAAGAAATTTAAAATAATGATAAAATGTGGAAAACAAGTGAAAAGATGTATAATTGAGTTATCCTTTGTGGAATTTCGTGTCCCAAGGATTCCTAATGATAAAAAGGAATACTAATGAGGAAAATAAAAGAGAAATAAAGAGAAATCCTCAAAAAGGAAATATTTTAATAAGAATAAAACAAGATAATGAAGAATAATGCATTTAGATGCATCTAGAAGGATAAAGAGTATCCAATAAAAAGGATTCCAAAATAATAGAGTTTCTTGGGGTCCAAGGAGCCCCAATAAAAAGGAAAGAAAGAGAAAATACCTAAATTGCAAAATAAAAGGATAATGTGAAACATTTTTTTTTGAGGCAAGGTGATGATATATTGAAAAAGCACATACAGCAAGCGGAGACCTGCTAATGTGAAGTAACAGCATAGAGTTTGTAGAGGAAAGAAAATAAGATGAAAGTAGCACGTGGGAGGCACCCCTTAAGACAAACCTCTTTTAAATTAAAAAGTTTTTGCAAACTAGGAAATGAGACTAATAGCGCTGAGCTTGCAAGGGATGGAACGTCACTATGGTTGCTGCACCAGACTAACACTCGTCTCATCGTCCACCATGGCTTTTAGATCACAAAGGAAAGTTGCTTCCGATTATGCTGCTTCAGAGTCACCTTCACCAGAATGCTCTTGGGATACACCTGCTATTTTTCCTACAGTTTGATAAGGATGTGAAGATCTGCATCGATATCATTTGGAATAGTCTTAGCCATTTTTTTCTTATTATTGAACATCCTATTGTTTCTTTCCTTCCAAAGATTCCAGCAGATGGCTGAGAATAGATCATTACTTTTGTGCTTCCTGTAAAGCCGAGATGGAGGAATATGAATTGGAAAAATAGATTCCTGGAGATCAGGAAGACTATTTCGCAAGAAGTGTGAGATGATATTTTGAGAGAACGTGCATTTGAAGAAGATGTGACTTGTCGAATCCTCATTTTGCTCACAGAGGACACATCTAAACGGTCCTTGGAAGCCCTTTTTTTTGATGATTTCTCTTGTAAGAAGCTTATTGTGGAGGAGAAGCCATAAGAATGTTTTATATTTATGTGGCCATTTTTGTTTCCAAAGTTTAGATGAAGATGGGGTGATACCTCTGAAAGAAAGAAAATTGTAAGCAGATTTCACCGAATATTCTTTGCCCCATTTCCAATAGATGTTATTTGAAGTGTTTTCTTCTAAAGAGGTTGAGATATTACTGAGTTCATGTTGACTTAAAACAGAGAGGATACATCTTTTTAAGGAGTTTGATCTTTTGCTGGTGATAAGGGAGAGGGCTTTATCAATTTTTATATGGATGAGTTTTTTTGGAATAGTCCATGATGTTTTGAGGTTTATAATTGAATTGTTATTATACCAACGGTCTGACCAGAAAGAGATATTTTTATGAGAGTGTGGAGGGGTAATTAACAACTGTTGAATAGTATTGATGTTTTTATTTATGTATTTCCAAAGGGGGGAAGCAGATTGCCTTTTGATTTGATGCCAAGGAGGTGTTGAGCGATAATATTTATGCATGATGAGGTTTGTCCAGATTTTTTCTTTATTTTGGGTGAGGCAATCTATGATTTTGGTAATCAGACAAAGGGAGTGTGTTTCAATGTTTATAATCCCCCATCCGCCTTGGTCAATGGGAGCAGAGATTGTTTTCCAATTGACCAGGTGACAGTGTTTCCCCGATTTATCATTTTTGTGGGCATTATTCCAAAGGAATTTTCTCCGAATTTTGTCCAAGATATGTCTGGTCTTTGAGGGCAAGGGAATGCAGCTTAGGAAATGTGTTTTTATAGGAGTGATGGCACTATTAAGAAGGGTTAGTCTGCCCGAGAGGTTAAGAAAATTGTTTTCCCAGCTAGAAAGTTTTGAGTTTATTTTTGTTACGATTGGATTCCAAATAGCATTTGTGATGTTGTATGGAGTGATGGGAAGGCCCAGGTACTTGATCGGAAAGTCTTCTGATTTGCATTTAAGAAAATCTTGCAGAGTCTCGAGGGTGGAATGATGGAGGTTAACTCCAAAGATGGAAGATTTTTGGATGTTAACTTTGAGACCAGATATGTAGGAAAATAATCCTATAATCCTGAAGATGTTTTGAACCGAGGATAAATCAGGAGAGGAAAAGATGATGGTATCATCCGCAAATTGAATAATATTTTCCTTGCATTCCTCAGGAGAAGAAATGATATTGTTTTGAACGCCCAGATGGATCATCCTGGAAAGGAGGGAAGTAAGGATGATGAAAAGATAGGGAGAGAGGGGGTCACCTTGTCTAAGTCCATTTGTATTATGGAAATAGCCAAAAGGGACACCGTTTATGATGGTAGAGAAGTGGTTTGTGGAGATGCAAGCGTAGATCCAGGAGATCCATTTATCAGGGAAGGCAAAACCTTTTAGAGTCTTAAGCAAGCAATTCCACTTTACAAATTCGAAGGCTTTCTCAAAATCCAATTTAATAGCCAGAAGAGGAGTTTTGTTTTTATGGCAGAGATGGATAGTTTCATTGACCATTAAGAAGGCATCTTGGATGCTTCTATTTTTTAGGAAGGCTGATTGGTTTAGAGGGATGATGTCGTTCATAAGAGGTTTGATTCTATTTTCTAAGGTTTTAGCAATGATTTTATAAGAGGTATTTATAAGACTGATTGGTCTGAAATGTGTGATTAAATTAGGCTTGCTATGTTTTTTGATCAAAGAGATGAATGTTTTATTTATGTATTTTATGATGTTTTGGGGGTTTGGACTGGAATGAAAGGCTGAGAGAAGAGCAAGAAAATCGTGCTTATAATGATTCCAATTTGCCAAGTAAAATTCCACATTGAGTCCATCGGGTCCAGGGGATTTATCTTTGCCTAGATCGGAAATAGCAGATTGTAATTCCTCCAGACTGAAAGGTTTGATTAGGTCGAGGGGATTTTGGATTTTGTTTAGGCAAATGGAGTGCCAATGAATGTGATCAAGACCAGCCGGATTGTGATTTGAGTTGAAAATATTTTGGAAATGGTTTTTTATGTGCCTAAAGATGGTTTCTTTGTGGGAAGTGAGACTTCCATTTATCTTAAGATGTGATATGTAGTTGTTTCTGAATTTTTGATTGCAAATTTTATGGAAAAATTTTGTATTTTTATCTCCTTCTTTGGCCCAAATGATTTTGGCTCTTTGTCTCCATTTTGTTTCTATTTTGTTGTTTATGTTTTCTAAATCAGCTTTGAAGGATAGGATTTGAGCCGGATCAGCTGAAGGATCTTTTTCTAAAAGCAAAAGATGGTCCTCTAGGTTTTTTTTATCATCCAACAGGGTCGAGGGATTATTGGTCAGCCAGTTTTTTTATATGTTTTTTGTTTTTTTTGTATTTTTCAAAATATGAAGACCCAGGTTTGTTGATTGAGAGCAGGCAAGATCCCATGTAGCAAGACAGGAAGAGTTGAAACTATCATTTTGAAGCCAGATATTTTCAAATCTAAAAGGACGGGATCCCCAAGAGGTAGAAATTGTGTCCATGATAAGGGGAAAGTGGTCGGAGATGGTTCTGTGAGCAATGTTTATAGACGAGAGAGGATGTTTGTCCTCCTAAGGGTTTGAACATAAGAAGTGATCTAGTCGGGCAAAGGTTTGGTTTCTAGACCAAGTAAAAGAGGCGTTTGAGGGAGCGTGGTCGATAAGAGAGTAGTCAGATAACATCTGTTTAAATTTTTTGTCTGCTGCAGATAAGGGGGAAGGGGAAGGATTTGAGTTATGTCTATCAGAGATTTGAGTGACTAGATTAAAGTCCCCACCCAATATCCAGGGTAAATTGTGATATTTTATGAAGAGGCAGTTTAATTCCTCAAGAAAGAGGGATTTGTCATGTCCTGGTTCTCCGTAAATGCCAGAGAAAGACCAAAAGAAGTCATCAGAAAGATTTTTGAAATCAATAGTAATCGAAAAGTTTAGAATTGAGGAATTTTGTAGCAGAAGGGCCTGGTTGTTGTACCCCACAAGAATGCCACCTTTGAAGCCCTTGGGAGGAAGTTGAATCCAGTTTGAGATTCTATTTCCTCCAATCGTTTTGAGAGCAAAAGGGGTGAGGAAGGTCTTTGTTTCTTGAATAGAAATAAGGTCTATTTTATTTTTATAAATATGTGATCGGATTTTTTTTCTTCTTTGTAAGTTAGAATCTCCACAGATGTTCCAAGTAGAGATTTTCATTTAAAAAGAAAAACAGAGGAAGGCCAATAGATAGAAAGGTAAGACTAACAACGTCTGTTTGACCAGCCCATATAAGATTCAAGGTCATTTAGGATATACTGAGCATCATTTTCCTTTTCAAAGCAGAAACCAGTCTTATTTGCAAAAGAAGAAAAACTTTTTAAACTAGACCAAGAGGCTAGTTCATCTATAGTATCAGGCTTATTTTGAACTTTATTTTTTAAGGATGTAGATATAGAAAGAGATGATGCCGAAGAATCAAAACAGACAGAGGGGGAAGGAGAAATACCTTTCTTAGCCCTGTTTGAGATAGTTGATCCATTGTTGAAAGAGAGGCCGGGCTACATGATCTTTTGGATGTAGCTTGTGTTTGTTTTCTGAAGAGGGCTCTTCGGTTCAACACTCTGCAGGGAGTTATCCTTTAAGTGTTGAGAAGAGTCTTGAAAAGCAGAGGTTTGATTTGTTTTATCTGGAGAATGCCAGCTTTCCTTTATGGATGAAGATGAAGGACATGATTTTTTGAGAGATGGGATGTTTGTTGTAGGGAGGGGAAGAATTGGAGATCGATTTCTCTTTTTGTTTTGGGCTGAGTATGCATTAACAGGGAGGGTTGAGGGTTTCCTAGTCCAAACTTGGTTTCTAATCTGGGGGGGTCTGGTGAGTGAGGAGTGGTTATAGCTCTTGTTAGGACTGAACCATGATGGCGGATGTGAAGAGAGGTCAGAAAAAGTAGAACAATTTAAGGTGGGTTGTTCAGCTGCTAGCTTAAGATGGTAGATCGATTCACCGATTCTAATGTTAATGCAAGGAGTGAGGGAGATAGCAGCTTTAACTGAGAAGAGACAATAGGCTTTAATGTATTGAGTGGGATGAAGAGTTTCCGGGCTGATGTATTGAAGGGTAGCCCCTATTGAATGAGCTATCCCTATGAAGATTTCTAGTTCCCACAAATGAGGAGGAAGGTTTGATATGGCAACCCAATCGGAGCCACCCGCAGGGGCTGGAAAAGAACCAGAGTCTGCTGACCATTTGGTTAGGCAAGCCATAATGAAGCTGGATCCACAAGGAATGGTAAGAACTTGATTGAAGATATGGGTTATCTGAGTTCCTTCAGGGACAGTGTAGATAAGCTGGGTGGGCGAGAGGATTTTAGGTTTGAGGATGGTATGGCCGGGAAGAAGGAGAGCTAGAGCTCTAGTGATGTCAAGAACATTTATGAGATTGTTGTCCAAGTTGTTTTCTATAGAGACAAGGATGCTTCTAAGGGAGAAGACTTTGAGAAGACGCATCGAATTTGCAGGAAGATCCATGGCGATGGCATATTCCAGGTGATCAGGAGTCTTCATAGTTTGGGCGGGGGAAGGTTGATTTTCTTTGTGCATTTTGGCAGGTGGGATCTTAGGCAGGGGTGAAGGTTTTGTAAAGGGGAGCTTGGAGTGGTTGCTTGATGATGGTTTTGAAGAGGAAAGGTAGGGTTTTGAAAAAGAAGGTAACCTTGAGTTTTCGATACTAGGGTTTGTAGATGTTGCATGATCTGGCGAGAGATTTTCAAGGCATGCAAATGGGTTGCTTGAAAGGCAATGATTATGAGCATACATAGAAAGGGGTTTGTTGGCAGAAGGATGTCTTGTTGGGACCACTGAACAATTTTGGAAATGAGAGAGATGTCTAAAGCGGGATGGCATGTGAGAGCGATGTGGATTTAGATGTTGTCCGAGACTGTTTGGAGAAGGTCGCTCCATGTAGTGCCTTTTTATGTATCCTATGCGACCACACCTGAAGCATGCAAGGCGAGAGAAACATCTGGAAGAGGAGTGGTTGTTTCTGAGGCAGAAGTGGCAGAAAAGAGCTCTAAAGGACTTTTTTGGGGGAACCATTCTCCAGAGATGGTCAGAGGGGTTTTTCTCCAAATTGTCAATGATGAGTGGGGAAGATTTTGCTTTCCCCAGAACCGGAAAGGAAAGATTGAGTAGGTCAAGGTCCTTTGGAATGATTTCGCTATTCTGGGGAGGTTTTTGCACAATGGTTTTATAGAGAGAAGTGAGTTTGAGATTGGGGACCTTATATTTAAGCAAAGGAGAAGGAGAGGGAAAGAGTTTGTACCTTTCTGCTATGGAGCTATTTGGTTGAAGCAAGGTAGATGAAACCTCTTCTTCGTTATCTTCAGACCCGGAAGAGATGGAGATGGGCGTAGACTTAGCACCCATATAAGGTTGGTATTCTGCTCTGACAAAAAGTTGATCAGCTGAATCTGAAGACGACGAGCTGACCTGGTCATATTTCTTGTATAGAAAAGCGAGAGCAGGTGGGGATTGATGGTTGAAGTCTCTGACCCAAGCTCAGAGGGTACGATCTGTGTAAGGTTGAAGGAACAAAGACCATTCCGGCTGAAGCTTGAGTTCAGATCGCATCTCCAGCCAGCCGTCGGAGATAAGGAGAAAGGGGTTTTTTTCCCCCAGATGGAGTCCTCAGGAGGAGACCGTGATATCGTTACCTGAAAAGATCGGTGACCGATGTTTATCATACAGATGCCAGGGGAGATATCAAATCTGTGGTACATCCAAGCTCTAGGGATCAGGATGGAAGACGAGAACTTTGTATCAGCCAGATGAAGCTCAAGGTAAGGGAAGCACGAGTTCATAGTGGTAGGTGAAGAAGGGGCTTTTGGGGGACTTTCCAATTTGTGGAGTTTGTGACTCTGAAGGGCACAACGTAAAGTCTTAACTTTGCCTGATTTTTGCATGCAATTAGGTTTTGAGAAAGAGGCAAGGATGAAGATACCACCAGTTCTCATAATGAGAAAGGATATGTTAGGTGAATCTAGAAAGGAGTCTAGCTGTGAACGCCAAAGTTGTATCGGGCCAGGAAACCGTCAGAGTCTGGGGAAGGAGGAGTAGCCGGCAAAGGGAATGAAGAGGTGTAATCAATGAGATGTTGGAAGAGGTACCCCAAGACCAGAAGGGGAACCACTACAGAGAATGTTGCAGAAAATAGATGGGATCCAACAATTCACAGGGAAATAAGGGTCAGAAAAAAAACTGAAGAAAACACCGCATTAAAGGGGTATGTCAGCAGAGACTGAGAAACAATGCGTCTTAAAACTTTAAAAAACTAGAGAAGGACAAGGGGAAGCCACGATAGAAAAAACTCGGTAGAAGATCATCATTGAAATTAATGATGTTGCAAATGTCCGAAGAAGATGAAAAACAAAGCGATTAGGAAACAAAAACTAGGAAACCCCGGAAACCCTAGAAGGATATCAAAAGAGATTCGGTGTAAATTGAGAGGTGAAAGAGAGATGATCCACGAAGATGTTGCAAGCCGAACAAACCAAAGCAAGAGGTTACCTTAGCTTGGGAGGAGAGGCTGACGGAGATCACCTGGGGGGAAGGGAGTAGCTCGGGGGACGACGAGAACCAGATGGAAACTGCTAGAGAGAAGCCAGAGCTTTCTCTCACTAACTTACCATTGCCGTGTGCTCATAGAAATATGTGCATTCTATAGTTAATGTGAAACATTATTAATGAATTTTGTGATATTGGTAAAAACAAGTATTGTTCCTATTAAAAGAAAATAGAAATTTCGTGGCTAATGGATTAAAAGCTAAGAATAAAGATAATAATGAGAGGGATTTTCGAATTCCTAAATATCCAAGTAATTGGAAATATCAAAGGAGAGAGAGAGAGAGAATAATTGCTTCTATTTGAAGGAAAATGATTCCTATTAGAAGAGGGACTTCATTTCTTTAAGGAAAGCCATCCTAGGGCTTCGTTGACTTCCCTTATATAAGGGGGTAAGACTTGGGGGTGAATCCAAAGGAATTCCACGCAGCTATATCTCCCTTCTTCATATTCTTCGTCAAAACCCTAACCTTGAGGGTAAGGTTCTATCCTTGGAGCAACGGGGGGTGTTTATGGTTTTGTTTGAAGCAAGAAGCATCCACGACCAACCCCAGAAGGTCGGCCATCCTTCCCAGCCTCCTACCACCCGCGATCATCTGCAACAGCAGCTGTACGGCTGCAATGCAGCAGTGGGTTGCGGCTCTTCCCCAGCCCAAACCAGTTGCACTAATGGTGAGCTAACTGGTACCCCAAGGGTGGAGAAGGGTGGCAGAGCCATTGTAAGGGTCGACGGCAGCTGTTGGGCCCAGTAGGAGAGACTGTGCACTTGCAACCTACTGTAGGTCGGCGCCGTTGCTTGTTTCGTGAGGTAGAAGATGACCTCCATGCGTTGGACGGTTCTACCCTCAGCGTAACAAAGGGTGTGCTGGTTAAATAGAGGGCAGTTTCATCTTTCAATTATAATTCCAAATCGGTGGCGAGCTATTTCATGGGAACTTAGCGACGTGGCGATCTCTGATTGGCCAGAAGGTATTTTTCTTGCAAAATTCATATCTAATAATCGGTAGCTCGGATGGATACGAATAAAATATGCTTTTTGCTCAGAAAAATGAGAGGAATTCAATAAAAATATGTTAGAAACTAATTCCTCTTTCTATTCTAAAAGTAGTGTAAATTATCATCTTTATCGAATTAAAGATTAAGAAACTCTATTTTGAAATGAATAAAGTGATTAATAGGGTTTAATGGATCATTAAAGTTGATAATAACATGTTAAGTGTAAAAAGGTACTTTAAGATCGAAAAGGATGATCTTTGCACGTAATTAGTTTAAATTAGAGATTATGTGCATAAATATGCTTGAAATTTGAAAAGTACATAAAGTTATCATCTTTAATGATTTAATTAATGAAAAACCCTTAGATTTGATGATAGATGGATTTAATGTTGTTCAATGGATAATTCAAGCCAATATTAACCTATTGTTGATAAATGTGAAGATAGAATCTAAAAAGAAGATCTTTTTATATAATTGGCTTAATTTAGGGTTTCGTGCATGAATATGCATTAATGAGCTTGAAAACCCTAATTTAGATGAATGTGTCTTTTAATTGTTTCAATTGTTTAAATCCATGAATAAATAGGGATATGATGATCCTAAGTCAATTTGGGTATAAAAGACTATTAAAATGGATAATTTGAGCAATTAGGGTTTATATGAGTAGAAAATAGTATTTTAGGGTTTGTTGACCTAAAAGGGATAAAGTTTGAGGAATTAATCTAAGAAACCCTAATGAAGATTAATGAAACCCTAAAATGGATACAAAAACCCTAGAAAGTGAATCCAAGTCAATAAAGTAGATTCTTGATAAAGTGTGTAATAAATAGAGTACATATTCTTTTCAGGAATTATGTGATGATTGAATTGCTTGCTTGGATTGTATTCTTGGTTGGATTTGCTTAATGCTTGTGAAATCATCAAATCAGGTATGTGGTTACGCTTATGATTATCCCGACTAGTTTTCTGGGGATTTTATCGACGTTTCCCTCATGGCTTGAAATAACTGTTGGATGCTTTTATTTCATGCAACTATAGAGTGACTATTACTATCACTATGAATATTCATGTATAACTGGCTAGATCCGGGACCACCTCTGTGGCTTGTAAAGGGTAAAAAGGGGTAACCTAGAGTAAGGTCTAGGTTATCGTGGGTCGAAATTGGGCTACCAAGTGTAGTGCCATGAGACCCATTAGCCTGCCATGAGTTAAGGAGTGGGCTACTTATGAGTAGTGCCATGTGACTCAACCCTAGAAACTAGTTCACCTATAGGTGGGACCATGAGGGGTTTAATGGGGATCTACCATAAGGAAGGTAGTATCAGGTCCATTGCAGGGATAGCACATAGGATAGGGTACTCATGGATCGTAGAGTTATATTTAAAACGTAATCTTGGTTGTTAAATGATTACGTTATTATCATAGTTGCACGTTTATTGTTTCCCCCACATACCAGCTCCGGCTGACCGACGTTTTGTTTGTCGACGTTTTAGGTACAAGCCAAAAGGACAAAAAGTAAATCGTCATATTGCGAAATACATGAAGTAAAATGCAAGGAGGATTAGTTAGAGTAGAATGTGTACATGGATAGAAGTTTAGAAATCCAAAATTTTCAAAAGGTATGAAAATTTGTATTATAGCTTTTCAGTATAGATTGTTGAAATTTAATAATTGTTCTTGGTTAAGTGTCGAACCTTTGATCTGGAAGTTATGGGTGTGGCTTCAACCTCTCGGTCTCCCTTAATTGGGGGTTATCGGGAGGTGGGGTCGTAACAATTCTAGTGTCCTCAATTATATCTTATAGTGACTTATGCTTATGCAGAAGGAGGGATATAGCTTAAAGATGTTTGGAGAACACGAGGATCATGTCGATGAGAGAAATGTTGCCACACCAGTAGAAGGTGCAAGGGATCAGGCAAGAGAGGAATTAGTGCCTGAGAATCCCCATTTTGATGAAGTTTTGATAGAAAACACAAGCTTTCATACTCTTTTTGGGCAATTCATGAACATAATGATGCATATGGCAGATCGAATGCCAGCACTAGAACCTAGGGCACCAACTCCCAATGAGGGACATGGGTCTGGTAAGACTTTTGAATGACTACACAGTGTAGGAGCTGTAAAATATGTTGTGACATCTGACCCAACAAATGCTGATCTATGGCTCACTGAGTTAGAAAAGGCTTTTAAGATCCTTAATATCCCAGATGCTGACAAAGTCAAACATGTTGTATACCTTTGAAGGGTAGTGCTGGACACTGGTGGGCCATAGAAGAAGTAAAAAGGAATGATCAAGAGGTTGGTTTGGAGGAATTTTGTCGAGAATTCATCAATAAGTATTTTCCAAGGACATATTTAGACAAAAAGATCTCACAGTTTGAGAAGGTTCGGTAGGGAACCATGTAAATAAATGAATATGAGGCTAGGTTTATGGAACTTTTGTGATTTTGTCCTCAAATGGCTCCTACTGAACAGGAGAAGATCCGACATTTTGAGAAAGGGTTGAATGTTTAGGTGTCTATCTCAACATCTGCATTAGAAAGTAGAGAGAGATTCGCCACATTTGTGGAATCTGTCTGGAGGATAGAAAGGTCTGTGACAAAGAAACATGAGGCAGATCTCAAAAGAAAGTCTACATAGTCACATGAACTGTTGATTAGCGGTACTAAACAACCAAAATATTCATTATCACTTGTTCAACAACAATATGGTACACCAATATAGCAGTCACCAAGTGTGGACCGAGCTTGCCACAAATGTGGACAGAAAGGACATATGAGGTGGCAGTGTCCAAGAAGAAACAATAAGGTGACCCGATAGACAAGACATTAGATAACCCGTAAAGGTAACATGTCAGATAAAACTTTTCATTCTAAATTATCTTTCCTTTTTTCTTCTCTCTGCCTACTGATTATAAGAAAGGTAGTTATTATTGAGCTTTCTTTAATTAGTCCTATGAGGACATGAGGAAGAGATAAAAAAGGATGAGAACCTATATTTAGTCCAATATTCTCTTATATGTTTTGAAATTTCTCTCTTCATGTAGAAAGGGAAGAGATGTAAAAGAAACATCCAGAGAAAATTTGAGATACTAAGTAGTAAAACTTAAAGAGATGAAAATAATATAAAACAAATACATACTACCTAATTTCAGTTCTTGAATACCCTGGCCAGGTATTCATCTATTGAAGGCAAGGTAAGTATGATACTCTTAGATTGCTATCTTTCTGATTACTCTGATCAAGTAGTCATTCTGAGACAATCTAAAGAGCATAATGAAGTAAAAGTTGTGGCATGGATATTTCTACCACATCCTAATTGATATATGGAGAAATATGAGTTAATCATAGATCAACTTATAAACAAAAGAAGATGTTTAGTATAATGTATACCTTGGTCTGAGGACCTAGAGGTAACAGTTACCCGATGAGAGGTAACAGTTACCCGATGAGAGGTAACAATGTTCAGTGATGAACTAAGGGTTGGAATACCCAAATCTAGTAATCATGATGATGATAATACTGAGAGGTGGTGACATGCAATCATCTCTATAATTCTTATACTGAAGGCAAGGAACTTAAGAGGAAATAAGATTGAATGACACATGAACAATTGAAAGTTCATGTAATACTCGAAGAAGGTGGTAATCTCTTTTCTTTAATAAACAACCCTGAATAATGGTGGGGTGATAAAAAGGACTATGTTTCCTTGTACTCTTTCTCTTTTGGAACATGACAATCAAGTAAGTCTTATGACACCTGATGTGCATGAGTTAGAAGTGTTCTATGGATGGATACTTAGAAAAGTATCAACTAGTCTTGGATTTTAGTTCCAAGACAAGCATATGTGATAAGTAATACATTTGGTCTTGGTAAATAACAATAGAGGATGGAAATGATGATGATGTGATGTGTTTTGGTAAAGAATCCTAGTATCCAAGAACTTTCAATGATATGAGAAAAAATGACAAAATGATTACTGACAAGGAGTAATGTTTGGTTACCTAGAAGAGGCAACCTTGTGACAATTCTAGTAGGAAAATTATATGTTATGGGTTTATGCTCTGCATAAACATAACTTTGATAAAGATATATTAATTGAAGGAATAAAGGTTGAATCATTTGAGAAAAAGATTATCACAGCTAAAAATGTATGATAAGACCTATAGTTCCAAGTGGGTGACAAATTAGTGAGGTTTGACACCTGAGCTAAATAAGGTATGTATAATGATTCTTTGAGTAAGAAAAAAATGTCACTCGACACAGAGTTGACTCTACAGTCAATAATGAAAAGGACAATGGAGTATGTGTCTTGTATGAAAAATTCTATGATAACCCTATGTGAAAGGACTTTGTGTTGGTTAAAGTTCTATGGCATATCCATGACATTAATATGTTATGTGGAGGCTTGATGATATGATGAATAAATAATATATGGCTCCCTTTACTTGGGATTTTGGGGACGAAATCCTTGTTAGGGGTTTATAATTTGTAATGACCCTGAAATGGGTTATGAGGTAAGCCTATTTGTTTTGGCTAATTAAGTTGCTTATAACTTGAATATAATCCTCTAAACTGTTTTTCTATCAGGTAACAAACTTATTTTCAAATTTGGTCCTGTTTGAACAGTGTTGGAGCAATGTTCTCATGTTTTGGACCAAAATGCAATTTACCCAAGATGAGGGGTTATATTGCAATTTGTCACATGTTGAATGTTCCATAAGTGTTTTAACATCATTATAGAAAGAATGATGCAAGGTGGTGGCTTGTGGAAAGCCTACATTTCAAGTTTGAACTTGTTTGAATAATGCTGGTGACTTGTGTACCAATTTTTGTACAAATTGTAATTTACCCAAAATGTAGGGTTGATATGAAAATTACCACATCTAGAGTGTCCCTACTCCCTCATAGTATCATTTAGAGGAGACATAAATAATGAGACACCATGTTTGAATCAATTATGAGTGATGATACTCTTGGTGATGAAATGACCAAGAAAGGGGTTGAATATGAAACCCTAACTTGAGTTGTATCAAGTTGAAAAGCTTATATATGAGTGCCTATCGGCCAAGGAGCCATAGGAGGAGTCCCATATCGTTTTATGGACTCTTGAAAAATCCCATGATGTGAAAAGCACCTCAAGGAGGTGAAGTGTATCGGTTTACAACTTCCTTAGAAAAGTTGTATCGGGTTGTGAATAAAGTGGTGATTTAGTTGATATATTTTATTCAAAGGGATAAGTAATCGAAAAAAATTCATCCCTAGATTATCCTAAAGTGTTTTGCATGTAAATATAAATGTTAATGCATGCTTGTACACGTGTCCACCATGCATGGACACGTGGCACCTAGTAGCTCAAATTGATGACACCTCATTTTCACACTTCTTCATGAACAACAAGTATATATACCCCTTCTTTCACCCTTTAGTGAACTTTTTCGAAACCTACCACCTCCTTGATTTTATATATTATGCATAGGGTCCTTGCATTGTGCAGGAGTTAAGTGGTATCATGCATAGGGCCTTGGGTTTCATCCATAGCAAGATCATATCGGCCAAGTAGGGTGACATCGGCCTAGTGAGGTGATATCGGCCATAGTGAAGTGTTTTGATCACATGTGAGGGGGATATCGGCCACAAGTGATGTAATGTCGTGCAAGGGTAGTGAGGTATCGTGAAAAGGTTCTAAGGAGCAATAAAGAGCTCAATACTTAACCCTAATGTGAGGCCATGATCATCTTCAACCTTGGATTGAAGCATGATTTTAGGGTTATGATTTTCTTTCTTTTCTTCTTCACCAATTGCTTATCCATGGTGATTCCTTGTATATGAAGGAGTTGTGAACGAGCCTTAGACTTTTATAAGTCATATTCAACCTTAGGAACATGGATATTTTAAGCTTGGAGCTTTGAAGTTGTTCTTAAGGCGGGTTATATAGCTTGAACTCAACCATGTTATTATTCATCACCTAAATTTCTATACTTAATGATCTACTTTTAATTTCGAAATTTTCTGAAATAGTTGATGACATTATGAGTTCTAGTAGTTTCGTATACCTGTTGCCATGAACTTTAATAGTTATAAATAAGGTCTAGAGATTGAAGAAGATGATATCACCTAATAAAGTGATATCGGGTTCAAGCACATAAGCAAGCATCTCTAACCCGATATGGTGATGCACCTACTTCAGTAAAATGATATGGATATGATTTTATACTTTATTACACAATATAGTGATGTAGTATACACTTCTTGCATGATATGAGGTCAAGAAAACTCCTCAAAAATGATATTGGGTTAAGCACACACCTCTTTGCCTGATATTGTGTGAAGCACACACATACCTCTAAAGTGATATGGTAAGAAAGCACACACCTCTTTTCCCAATATGGTGTGAAGAACACACACACACCTCTAAAGTGATATGATAAGAAAGCACACACCTTATTTCCTGATATGGTGTGAAGCACACACACCTTTTCGCCCGATATGGTGTGAAGCACACACACACTTCTAAAGTGATATTGTAAGCAAGCACACAACTCTTTGCCCGATCTGGTGTGAAGCGCACACACTCCTCTTTTCCTGATATGGTGTGAATCACACACACACATATCTAAAGTGATATGGTAAGCAAGCACACACCTCTTTTCCTGATATGGTGTGAAGCACACACACACCTCTTTACCCGATATGGTGTGAAGCATACACACACCTCTCTGCCCGATATGGTGTGAAGCACACCTACACCTCTAAAGTGATATGTGTAGCAAGCACACACCTCATACCTGATATGGTGGAAGCACCTCAAAACCCATATGAAGTAAAGCACCTTAGATGCAATGTACTTGATGGAATAACACATGAAGTGTCTTATATCAAGTCATACATTAATGGGTATTGTAAGGACCCTGACCCAGGTTTTGGGCTAACCCACTTTTCTTTGCTTATGAAAGGTGCTTAGAACCTTAATCTAATATCTCTAGATGTCTTGTTATCATGTGACAAGCTCATGTTTCCAGTTTGGTCCCGTTTGGATGTTGTTTGAGCAATGTTTGCTTGTTTTGGACCAGAGTGCAATTTACCCAAAGTAAGGGGTTATATTGTAATATGTCACATGTAAAGCATGCCTTTAGTTCTCTTGAATCATTAGAAATATAATGATATTTTGGGGCACCTTGTGGAGGACCTATGTTTCAAGTTTGAGCTTGGTTGGTTGATGTTTACGCTTATGTGCTAGTTTTGGTGTAAATTGCAAATTATCCAAAGTGGAGGGTCAATATGAAATTTATTAGCTCTAGAGTCACCTCCCTTCTATTTTGCATCATCTAGAACGTGTATGGAGGTAGGGGTGCCTTTTTTGGTTTTTAGATGAGGAGAGAAATCTCTATATGGTCTTTATATCACATATGTGTCACATAGGCCACCTTGTCCTTTAGTGTATCTGCTAAGGCTTGAAGGTGTGTCATCCAAGAGAGGTGTGTCGGCTCTGGCAGTTTCCCAGCTGCATGATACACATTCTAGAGTGTATCACCAGGCCATGCATGAGCTTCTAGGGTGGCAACAAGTGCCGTTATGAGCTAGAGCAAGTGGCACCTTGGTTTATGTGGTTATGACACCTCTCCCTTGCTACCTCTCTCTTCCTTGGTGTATATAACTCCCTTCCTCCTTAACCAAGCAATCCTTTTCGGCCACCATCCTTCCCGTGCCTGTATGGGACGAGAATGGGAGCTTTGTGAGCTTAGGAAGACTCCCATGGAGCATGGAGGGGCAAGCTCCTTGGCCATGGAAATTCCTTGCTCAAGATCCGACCTTGGTGAGTCATGCTTCTTTGCTAGTTTTTCCTTGTGCTTTCTTCTTCACCTTCCTCTTCCCCTCTCATCCATGGATAGGCCCTTCATAAGAGTAAGAAAGGCCGTGGTTATCTCCCCTCTTTTCTTCTTCTTGATCTATACATAACTATGGTTTCTTCTTATTGTTCTTCCTTTGTTTCTTGAGGTGATGATGATAGTGTCGAAGGCGTGTTTGGAGCTTTGGATGGGTGTTGTTCTTGGAGAAGAACGTGAGTTTGCTTCTTGGACCTATAAGCTTGATGCCTTTCTTGGAGATCCTATTAAGGTGGGTCACATAACTCTTAGCCATCTCTATTATGCACACTCTCCATATATGTATATGATGGTTCTTGTACTTAAATCGTTACCTTTTCTCCATGATAGATATACATATGGAACTTGGAATTTTATCTAATGGGAATGATAACTTTTATTACTGCCTTTATCTTGTTTTCCTTGTACATGATGGTAATCGGTGGCTAGAGGTTGAAGATGACTAGCCCGATATGGGGCTTTACCCAATACAACTATGATTTGCCTGATACAATACCTTGTTTAATGAGTTATGCTTGGGGTGATGGTTTGTGGCAATACCCCTTTCTCTCCTTTGGACTTGAAAGGTAAGCCTATGGACTAGATGTTGGGGAGCTATGATGTGGTGACCGATACCTCTTTCCTACCCTAGGGTTAAGGTTTGGACGATATGGTTGGTGGACACCTAGTTGGTCTCTTGGCTGATATATGTGCTCTAATTGGTGGCTCCTTGAGGTTTTTGCCCGATACACTCTTCTAGAGTTGAGCCTTGGGTGATATGATAAGTAAACTTTTCATTGACCTTGTGACCGATATTCACATCTACCCAAGATGATGGTGGTTGGCCGGCATAATACCCTAACCTTAGTGTCTTGGACGATATGGAGCATCAACCCTAGCTTGGGCGATAGGGTTGTCCTGGGTGACATGAATGATCTACCCTTGTTGCACAACATGGACTTGAGGTTGAATATGACCAACTTGGTATGGTCCTTGTACCCTTGCACGATACACCTTTTTGATTCCCTAAACGATACCCCCCCTCATCTAGGGTTTTCCTTGAACGTTATGTTGCCCGATATGACTCCTTACCATGGTAGTATTGTTGGGCGATATGGATAAGTCTTGAGCCTAGAATGATGAAACCCTAGATGGGTGATACCATGGCTGCCTCCCTGACCGTTATGAGCATGGTTACAGGGCTTTTGTGTTGGGCATGAGGTTTGTGCTTGCATGACACTCTCTAAGTGAGTTTCCTGACATGGTGCCTTAGTGGTCACCCTGCCCATGGACGACATGGAGCCTTGAGTGATAGAGTTGCCCTAACCCTCAGCTGAACAATAGGGGTACTCTTGTTGTGATGATTCCTTGGGCGATATGTCGGGTGCCCAATATGGTGCTCCATGAGAGACAAGGATATGAGGATGGGCGATATGGATGATCCCTTGATATGTTGCCCGCTATCATCAACCCTATAACTTTATAAGTGTGTAGGTGTGCATGGTTTGAGTGACATCAGGGCTAAGTGTGTGGTCGATACTTCACAAGGACATATGTTACCTTGGTCGATATGCCTTGCCCGACACATGGTTTCTCTTTTGGATGATTACCCAACACGGGTTCGTACTTGATAACTTGGATGGTCCTAGGGTTGAGGTTTGTCCGGTACATGTGTTGAGCTTGATAGTACCTTGGAGGATAGGGTACCATGGGCATCATGGCAATGTTGAAGTAGTGTACCTTGGGTGGTATGGAAGCCCATTGAGTATCTTGATGTGTTAACCAAGTAGGTGTGCTTGTTGGGTGCCATGTTCTTGGATGATATGGCCTTAGGAGGTAGAGAGTTGAGGGTTTCTCAGTGTGAAACCCTAACCCTAATGGGTGGTAGGGTTTTGGATGATAGATGGTGCCCATGTGCTACACAACGCCTGGTTGCCCGATACCACCCTGCATGTGGATGTATGATACATGTTATAGCCCTAGTTGCATGATGCTCCCTTTGTGCATGAATGTATGACATGCTGATAGCCGACAATCTTGGGTGAAGAATTGGTACTTTATCTGATACTCCCTTTTAGTGAGGGATTGTTTGGTCGCTATATACTTTTGGTGAGGGTAGGCGACACCTTTAGTGAGGGTTGTGCCTAACCTGATAAACCTATGCATGTTTCTTGAGCTTACACCTTTGATCATGATGAGCTATGACAAGATAGGTTGAGATCCCTTGTATAGTGGTTACCTATGATTAATGATAGATGAACTTCTGATTAAGTTGGATGGTGGATCATGGCATATGATCCTTAAAATTAATCCTTAGGGATAATGTGCATATGTTTTAATATATAGGGTATGATGGAATACCCATGATGTGGTAACAGTAGTATGTAATGATTTATACACCGATTATGACATTAATCTGCATATGTTCATAATGATGGAAGAATATTCCAATGCTATAAACCTTAATCTTGATGACATGATAATCCAAGACATGTTAATGAGATATGGGGCATGATGGATGCTCACAGTTTGATAAAAATAATCTAAATTGACTATAGACACAACTATGAACATGGATGTTGTTCCAATCATGTGCACCTAAATTCTTGATAGCTTGATGATCATAATATGTTCTCTAAGACCTATGTTCTATGTTTGGTGATCCAGTTATCTCTTTCTTATGCAAGATAACTATGCAGGTGTATTGAATTCATAGCCAAGTAAGAGCTATGGTGATTATATGATTACATGCTTTGTATAGCACTTGATATATGTGCAATATCTAAGTAATAATGATATGTCTTGTTGATGAGATAACATATATCACCAGTATGATGAGAAAGGCATGTTGAGGTGTGATCCTCTAGTAATGACATGAGGGATTGATATTCCCTAATGATGTTGATGATGCCTTGAGAGGCACTGGTGTAATGTGATGAACTCAGGGATTGATATCCCATGATGATGAAATAATGAAGCCTAGAGAGGCAGTAGCACTATGAGATGATGTGAGGGATTTATATCCCATGGCAATGTGATGATTGTTGAGGGCAATGGAAATAGCAGTAGCAATATAACACCAATGTAATGAATCTAATGTTGTTCATGTTTTATATATGGTTTCTTAATACAACTTGATTGCCCCAACAATCTACTTAAAATTCATTAACTAATTATAGATGAATCTCTCATGTAGTTTGCCCTGGCCATAGATCCATCATCGTCAGTAGCTAGTGATGGTGAAATAGGTTCTCCTATGGGTTAACCTGGAAGCACATATTATTGAATATGTGTGGTTTCTCCTAGCCAAAAATGAGGAGGTTAGAGTGCAACTCCAGTTGTAGACTCAAGATGTGTATAAGATCATGGTGAACATGCCCACGGCTCAGTGTGATAGAGCATGAATGCATTCATGGCTCAGGGAGCACAGTGAACTGGCATGTGGCTCAGATATACTAACGTTGAGACCTGTACCAAGGTGGGCTAGAGAAAGGGTAGCCTACGGGAGTTGTCCTTGTGGCTGAGGACACTTAAGCATGAGACTGCAGTCCTGCTTGTGTTGAGCTCGTGCACTGACCACGAGGTGGGAGGTCATGAAGTCCGGCTCTTTCATTGACCTTGTATGGAACTGGCTTGGGTTTCACAACTGAGGGTTGGATTTGAGTGGTACGGCTCACTTCCTCAGGGCATAATAAAATGTAATCCAGCCGAATAATATATATTTCTTAGAACAAAATGTGGAACATTGTTTGAGGGCTTGCTTATATAGCTAATCTAGTTGAACTATGCACTTGTGCGTACGGTCCTTATATCTTGTGGTAAGTTCTTATAAAGTTTATCTCGTCAATCATGCTCCATAAAGAAATGTTTTATTATATGCCTCTCAGATATCTTGGTAAGCTAGATGGTAATAATAACCCTGCTCTATATACTACTCTTATTGTACGCTTTGTCAGTTATCTGTTGTTGTTGCTTTAACCTTTCTGAGGTTTTATAGTTTCGACGGGGAGTTATGTTTCTCGCTAGGACTGTGTGTCTCACCCCATTGGTTTACAACCTTTTTAGGAGATCGCTCTAGATATGGTGGTGGTCGTGGGGTTGCGGCTGAGCAGTAAGAAGAGCAGTAGAAGGCAAGAGATGGATACACTACTGTTTTGGTTGTTTTGTAGTAGAGTCCTAGAGTCATCCCTGTACTCTCAGGTCCTCGGAGGTGTTTTGATGCTGTTTTGTGATTTGTAGTTGTTGAAGCTTTGTATATCCTGTTGTTGGTCGGATGTGGCCTGTTATGTATGTACAAATAGGAGATGAACTCATGTGCTGACAAGACAGCTGATCCTATAAGTTGTGGATACGTATTAAGACTTGTAAATGTTTATATAACTTGTCTTCTTGCAGGATGAGGATCTAAATGTAATAGTTTCTTGGTCTATCTGCTTTCCAAAATCGGTTTTATTTACCCTGTGTTTTTGGTAATAGGTGGTTTATGGTGTTTTCCGCACGTTTTCACGTGGCACCTCGTTGTCTGTGTGATAGCGGGATGTGTCACCACAAGCTTGGTATCAGAGCTCTAGGTTCGTTGAGTCTACAGGGACACTAGGACTAGGAATAGGATGGTGTCTAAGGTTGGACCGTGACATAATATATGGTGCATAATACCTAATATCAGTACTTGATGCCCTGGCTAGGTATTCAAATATTGAAGACAAAGGTAAGTATGGAGCATTAGATTGTTTCCTCCTTGATTACTCTGATCAAGTAGTCATTCTGGAGAAATTTAAAGAGCATAACAAAATTAAGAATATGATGAGATAAGTTCTTGAATCTATAATCTCAAGAGATATATATGATAAAAGACATATTAACTTGTGATAACAATGTAAGTTAAAGCATAGGACTTACACAAGATGAAGAAAGTACATGAAAGCAAAGATAAAGTTAGAAGAAAGAGAAGAATAAGTGATGAGTAAACAAGATGGAACCTAAGATAATCTCAGACCAACCAATGAACGTAAGCAAAAATGTGAAAGAAAAAAGTGCAAATTCGTGATAAGAAAAAGAGAACAAGGGAGATGATCCTTGTTCAATAAAGAATATGTGAAGAATAACGATCTTTTTCACAAAGAGAAAACAAAAATCTGATATAATCAGGAACTAATCATGATTATGATGAAATGGTAACAAGAGAAGAAGAATAATGACATGTAATGGTCTTGATGTTTCCTATGCTGAGTGCAAGGAACCCAAGAAGATATAAGATAAAAACCAGATGGAACAAGTTTTAACGTTGTATAAATGGCTAGAAACTCATGTAAGGATAAAAGAAAGTGATAATATCCTCCCCTTTGATATGAAAACATAGATGTTGATGGGTTTATGGGAGGAGTTTGTTCTTTTGTGTCCCTTCCTTTCAAGGGAGTGACATTCAAGTGGACCTTGTGTCACTTGATATGTGTGCCTTTGAAGTGATCGATGTTTGGATACTTCAAAAAGTATCAGCTGATCTTGGACTTTGGTTTCCAAGATGGGGATGTCTGTGATGGATGATGACGGTTGGATCCTTTTGGCATGCCTTCTGAGAAGGGGTTGAGAATCAAGATGCCTAGATTGTGGAGGTATGAAGGTGAACCGTCTTGATCGATCATCCTTGACCTTGAACCTACAAGCTGGAAGCTTGTTTTGGGAGTCTGGATCTATGTGGTGACCCTCGAAGTAGCAGTTCGACATCAAAGAGGAATGTTGATAAGGATAAGAAAGTGAGGACTGGATGGTTTGATTAGGCAGCAGATGGCAACAGGCAACAGTTAGATCTTTTGGCATAAGCTAGCCAGAAATAGTAGAATGGCCAGTGTGTGGTGACAGGTCGAATGGAGTCACTTCATTCTGCTTTGTCTTCTTCTTGCCTCTTATCTACTCTAGTTGATCCAATTCAGGATGTACCCTCCTTTGAGTGCTTATTGTACGTTTGGCAGATGTTTCCTTCCTGTTAGTCAGAAGAGAGATAGGCTGTTGTCGAGCACCTTGTTGATGACCTGGTTGTACAGGATGAAGTATACTCTTCTCTATATCCTTTCCTTTCATGGATGTGATAGTCGGGTGAATCCCTTTCTATGTGACATGTCAAGGATCGTTATAACCCTGGGAATGGATATCCTTGGAAAGGTGTGAAGTTGTCTCAGATGGAAAGATTGGCTTTGGTTTGATCCGTCTAAGTGCTTGTAGTGTGGATATCATATGTTAGGGGTTTATGCTCTGCATAAACATGACATCGAAAGGTATGCACCCAAGAGAAGGAACAGTTGAAATATATATAACAGAAAGATAGTGATACAAGTTATGCAAAGCTTAAGTGCCAAGCATGTGAGATCAGAGTAGTGCAGCGGAAACATAACAAGGAATATGATACATCAGTAGAAGGAACTGATACCTGAGTAATACGAGTTGCATATAATGTTCCAATATCTAAGAGTGTTACCAGACAAAGGATGATGAGACCGAGGGTTGAGTCTATGACCAGCACAAGGAAAGCCTGAGTGGCTCTGAGATAAAAGCAAGTATGGTGGTCACAGATCTGTGACACTTAGGAGCTTTACGGAGTTGTATGATGCGACACGCAAGTAACACTCGTCTTCCTTCCGCTTGGGATTTCGGGGACGAAATCCTTGTTAGGGGTTTATGACTTGTAAGGACCCTGACCCAGGTTTTGGGCTAACCCTCTTTTCTTTGCTTATGAAAGGTGCTTATAATCTTAATCTAATATCTCTAGATGTTTTGTTATCATGTGACAAGCTCATGTTTCCAGTTTGGTCCCGTTTGGATGTTGTTTGAGCAATGTTTGCTTGTTTTGGACCAAAGTGAAATTTACCCAAAGTAAGGGGTTATGTTGCAATATGTCACATGTAAAGCATTCCTTTAGTTCTCTTGCATCATTAGAAAGAGAATGATGTTGTGGGGCACCTTGTGGAGGACTTATGTTTCAAGTTTGAGCTTGGTTGGTTGATGTTTATGCTTATGTGCTAGTTTTGGTGTAAATTGCAAATTACTCAAAGTGGAGGGTCAATATGCAATTTATCAGCTCTAGAGTCACCTCCCTTCTATTTTGCATCATCTAAAATGTGTATGTAGGTAGGGGTGCCTTGTTTGGTTGATAGATGAGGAGTGACATCTCTATATGGTCTTTATATCACACATGTGTCACATAGGCCACCTTGTCCTTTAGTGTATCGGCTAAGGCTTGAAGATGTGTCGCTCAAGAGAGGTGTGCTGGCCATGGCAGTTGCCCAGCTGCACGATATACATCCTAGAGTGTATCACCAGGCCATGCATGAGCTGCTAGGGTGGCAAAAAGTGGCGTTATGAGCTAGAGCAAGTGGCACCTTGGTTTATGTGGTTATGACACCTCTCCCTTGCTACCTCTCTCTTCCTTGGTATATATAACTCCCTTCCTCATTAGCCAAGCAATCCTTTTTGGCCACCTTCCTTCCCCTACCTATATGGCATGAGCATGGGAGCTTTGGGATCTTAGGAAGACTCCCATGGAGCATGGAGGGGCAAGCTCCTTGGCCATGGAAACTCCTTGCTCAAGATCCGACCTTGGTGAGTCATGCTTCTTTGCTAGTTTTTCCTTGTGCTTTCTTCTTCACCTTCCTCTTCCTCTCTCATCCATGGATAGGCCCTTGATAAGAGTAAGAAATTCCATGGTTATCTCCCCTCCTTTCTTCTTCTTGATCTATACATAACCATGGTTTCTTCTTCTTCTTTTTCCTTTGTTTCTTGAGGTGATGATGATGGTGCCGAAGGCATGTTTGGAGCTTTGGATGGGTGTTGTTCTTGGAGAAGAACATGAGTTTGATGCTTGGACCTAGAATCTTGATGCCTTTCTTGGAGATCCTCTTAAGGCAGGTTACATAACTCTTAACCATCTCTATTATGCACACTCTCCATATATGTATATGATGGTTCTTGTACTTAAATCATTACCTTTTCTCCATGATAGATATACATATGGAACTTGGAATTTTATCTAATGGGAATGCTACATTTTATTACTACCTTTAGCTTGTTTTCCTTGTGCAATATGGTAATGGGTGGCTAGAGTTTGAATATGACTAGCCCGATATGGGGCTTTACCCGATACAACTATGCTTTTCCCGATACAATACCTTGTTTAATGAGTTATGCTTGGGTTGATGGTTTGTGGAAATACCCCTTTCTCTCATTTGGACTTGAAAGGTGAGCCTATGGACTAGATGTTGGGGAGCTATGATGTGGTGACCGATACCTCTTTCCTACCCTAGGGTTAAGGTTTGGACGATATGGTTGGTGGACACCTAGTTGGTCTCCTGGCTGATATATGTGCTTTAATTGGTGGCTCCTTGAGGTTGTTGTCCGATACCCTCTTTTAGAGTTGAGCCTTGGGTGATATGATAAGTAAACTTTTCATTGACCTTGTGACTGATATTCACATCTACCCAAGATGATGGTGGTTGGCCGACATAATACCCTAACCTTAGTGTCTTGGACGATATGGAGCTTCAACCCTAGCTTGGGCGATAGGGTTGTCCTGGGCGACATGAATGATCTACCCTTGTTGCATGACATGGAATTGAGGTTTAAGATGACCAAATTCGTATGGTCCTTGTACCCTTGCACGATACACCTTTTTGGTTCCCTAAATGATACCCCCCCTCATCTAGGGTTGCCTTGAACGTTATGTTGCTCGATATGACTCCTTACCATGGTAGTATTGTTGGGCGATATGGATAAGTCTTGAGCCTAGAATGATGAAACCCTAGATGGGCGATACCATGTCTGCCTCCCTGACCATTATGAGTGTGGTTGCAGGGATTTTATGTTGGGCATGAGGTATGTGCTTGCACGACCCTCTCTAAGTGAGTTGCCCGACATGGTGCCTTAGTGGTCACACTGCCCATGGACGACATGGAGCCTTGAGTGATAGAGTTTCCCTAACCCTCAGCTGACCGATAGGGGTACTCTTGTTGTGATGATTCCTTGGGTGATATGTTGGGTTCCCAATATGGTTCTCCATGAGTGACAAGGATATGAGGATGGGCGATATGGACGATCCCTTGATATGCTGCCCGATATCATCAACCCTAGAACATTATAAGTGTGTAGGTGTGCATGGTTTGGGTGACATCAGGGCCAAGTGTGTGGCCAATACCCCAAAAGGAGATATGTTACCTTGGTTGATATTCCTTTCTCAACACATGGTCTCTCTCTTGGATGATTACCCAACATGGGTTCGTACTTGATAGCTTGGATGGTCCTAGGGTTGAGGTTTGGCTGGTACATGTATTGAGCTTGACAGTACCTTGGATGATAGGGTACCATGGGTGTCATGGAAACGTTGAAGAAGTGTACCTTGGGTGGTATGGATGCCCCTTGAGTATCTTGATGTGTTAACCAAGTAGGTGTGCTTGTTGGGCGCCATGATCTTGGCCGATATGGCCTTAGGCGGTAGAGAGTTGAGGGTTGCTCAGTGTGAAACCCTAACCCTAATGGGTGGTAGGGTTTTGGATGATATATGGTGCCCATGTGCTACAAAACGCCTGGTTGCTCGATACCACCCTGCATGTGGATGTACGATACATGTTATAGACCTAGTTGCACGATGCCCCCTTTGTGCATGAATGTATGACATGCTGATAGCCGACAATCTTGGGTGAAGAATTGGTACTCTATCTGATACTCCCTTTTAGTGAGGGATTGTTTGGTCACTATATGCTTTTGGTGAGGGTAGGCAAAACCTTTAGTGAGGGTTGTGTCTAACCCGATAAACCTATGCATGTTTCTTGAGCTTACACCTTTGATCATGATGAGCTATGACAAGATAGGTTGAGAACCCTTGTATAGTGGTTACCTATGGTTAATGATACATGAACTTGTAATTAAGTTGGATGGTGGATCATGGCGTATGATCCTTAAAGTCAATCCTTAGGGATAATGTGCATATGTTTTAAGATATAGGGTATGATGGAATACCCATGATGTGGTAACAGTAGTATGTATTGATTTATACATCGGTTATGACATTAATCTGCATATGTTCATAATGATGGAAGAATATTCCAATGCTATAAACCTTAATCTTGATGACATGATAATCCAAGACATGTTAATGAGATATGGGGCATGATGGATGCTCACAGTTTGATAACAATAATCTAAATTAACTGCAGACACAACTATGAACATGGATGTTGTTCCAATCCTGTGCACCTAAATTTTTGATAACCTGATGATCATAATATGTTCTCTAAGACCTATGTTCTATGTTTGGTGATCCAGTTATCTCTTTCTTATGCAAGCTAACCATTCAGGTGTATTGAATTCATAGCCAAGAAATAGCTATGGTGATTATATGATTACGTGCTTTGTATAGCACTTGATATATGTGCAATATCTAAGTAATAATGATATGTCTTGTTGATGAGATAACATATATCACCAGTATGATGAGAAAGGCATGTTGAGGTGTGATCCTCTAGTAATGACATGAGGGATTGATATTCCCTAATGATGTTGATGATCCCGTGAGAGGCACTATTGTAATGTGATGAACTCAGGGATTGATATCCCATGATGATGAAATAATGAAGCCTTGAGAGGCAGTAGCACTATGAGATGATGTGAGGGATTTATATCCCATGGCAATGTGATGATTGTTGAGGGAAATGGAAATAGCAGTATCAATATAACACCAATGTAATGAATCTAATGTTGTTCATGTTTTATATATGGTTGCTTAATACAACTTGATTCCCCTAACAATCTACTTAAAATACATTAACTAATTATAGATGAATCTCTCATGTAGTTTGCTCTGGCCATAGATCCATCATCGTCAGTAGTTGGTGATGGTGAAACAGGTTCTCCTGCGGGTTAACCTAGAAGCACATATTATTGAATATGTGTGGTTTCTCCTAGCCGAAAATGAGGAGGTTAGAGTGCAACTTCGGTTGTAGACTCAAGATGTGTATAAGAGCATGGTGAACAGGCCCATGGCTCAGTGTGATAGAGCATGAATGTGTTCATGGCTCAGGGAGCATGGTGAACTGGCCCGTGGCTCAGATATACTAGCTCCGAGACCTGTACCAAGGCGGGCTAGAGAAAGGGTAGCCTACATGAGATGACCCTGTGGCTGAGGCCACTTAAGCATGAGACTACGGTCCTGCTTGTGTTGAGCTCGTGCACTGACCACAAGGTGGGAGGTCATGAAATCTGGCTCGTTCATTGACCTTGTATGGCACTGGATTGGGTTTCACAACTGAAGGTTGGATTTGAGCAGTACGACTCACTTCCTCAGGGCATAATAAAATGTAATCTAGCCAAATAGTATATCTTGCTTAGAAAAAAATGTGGAACATTGTTTGAGGCCTTGCTTATATAGATGATCTAGTTGAACTATGCACTTGTGTGTACGATCCTTATATCTTGTGGTAAGTTCTTATAAAGCTTATCTTGTCAATCATGTTCCATAAAGAAATGTTTGATTATATGCCTCTCGGATATCTTGGTAAGCTGGATGGTAATAATAACCCTACTCTATATACTACTCTTATTGTACGCTTTGTCAGTTATCTGTTGTTGTTGCTTTAACCTTTTTGAGGTTTTATGGTTTCGGCGGGGAGTTATGTTTCTCGCTGGGACTGTGTGTCTCACCCCGTTGGTTTACAACCTTTTTAGGTGATCGTGCTAGATGTGGTGGTGGTCGTGGGGTTGCGGCCGAGCAGCAAGAAGAGAAGTAGAAGGAAAGAGATGGATACGCTGTTGTTTTAGTTGTTTTGTAGTAGAGTCCTAGAGTAATCCCTATACTCTCAAGTCCTCAGACGTTGTTTTGTGATTTGTAGCTGCTAAAGCTTTGTATATCCTACTGCTGGCCAGATGTGGCCCGTTATGTATGTACAAATAGGTGATGAACTCATGTGTTGACTAGACAGCTGATCCTATAAACTGTGGACACGTATTAAGACTTGTAAATGTTTATATAACCTGTCTTCTTACAGGATGAGGATATAAATGTAATAGTTTCTTGGTCTATCTACTTTTTGAAATCAGTTTTATTTACCCCGTGTTTTTGGTAATAGGTGGTTATGGTGTTTTCCGCACATTTTCGTGCGGCACCTCGTTGTCTGTGTGATAGCGGGATGTGTCGCCACATGTTTGGAGTTTAATGAATATTTATTAAGTAGGCTAATGTACCTTGAAGGAAAGGTTGAGCCAACTTAATAAAGTATGAAGTAATCAATATCCTACTAAGGATAAGAGAGAAACTCATACTTTGTGTTGATAATTATTTAATGACAAATGATTAGAATAAATAAGTATGATTGAATACTTATGATATTAATGTATGCTCCTAGATGTGTGGAGCAATGAATTAGGGTTTGGATTGATAATATGAACTTGAAACCCTATTTGGCTATAAAGGGAAACCCTAACCCTAATAGTTGTTGCCTAGTGAGAGGTGAAAAGATGTTTAATGGCCTTATGAGCCATGTGAATAGTTGTTTCCTAGTGAGAGGTGACAGGATGTTTAATGGCCTCGTGAGCCTTGTGAATAGTTGTTGCCTAGTGAGAGGTGACAAGATGTTTAATGGCCTTGTGAGTCATGTGAATAGTTGTTGCCTAGTGAGAGGTGACAAGATGTTTAATGGGCCTTGTGAGCCATGTGGTTAGTTGTTGCCTAGTGAGAGGTAACAAGATGTTTATAAATGTCTCATGTAAGAAATGATAATGTTCAAAATAAACTAGGAAATAGAAACTTAGTAACATAATAATAATAATAATAATAAATGGATATAATAATAATAATGAAATCTTAATCATACATGCTTTATGCTTATAGCCAAATAAGAGCTATAGTGTTTTGAATATGCTTAAAGGAGATAAGAGGAATACTTGTATTATATAAAGGATGTGAATAAGTATGATGGCTTGGCCAGGGTATAATGTCTAGTAAAGGTGATGTGGTATTCAGTGATGAGATGCACATGATTGGCATAGTCCAATGTCTAGAATAAATGCACAGGATTGGCGTAGTCCAATACCTGTCTGTTAATCATAGGATTGGTAGAGTCCAATACCTGGTTGTTAATCACAAGATTGGTAATAACCCAATGTCTGGCTGTTAATCATAGGATTGGTAGAGTCCAATACCTAGTTGTTAATCACAGGATTGGTAATAACCCAATGCCTGGCTGTTAATCACAGGATTGGTAGAGTCCAATATCTGGTTGTTAATCATAGGATTGGTAATAACCCAATGTCTGGCTGTTAATCACAGGATTGGTAATAACCCAATGCCTGGCCGTTAATCACAGGATTAGTAATAACCCAATACCTGGTTGTTAATCACAGGATTGGTAGAGTCCAATACCTGGCTGTTAATCACAGGATTGGTAATAACCCAATGTATGGTTGTTAATCACAGGATTGGTAGAGTCCTATACATGGCTGTTAATTATAGGATTGGTAATAACCCAATGCCTGGTTGTTAATCACATGATTGGTAATAACCCAATACTTGTATGTTAATCACAAGATTGGTAATAACCCAATACATGTTTGTTAATCACAAGATTGGTAATAACCCAATGTGTGGTTGTTAATCACACGATTGGTAATAACCCAATGCCTGGCTATTAATCATAGGATTGGTAATAACCCAATACCTGACTGTTAATCATAGGATTGGTAATAACCCAATGCCTAGATGTTAATCACATGATTGGTAGAGTCCAATACCTGGTTGTTAATCACGAGATTGGTAATAACCCAATGCCTGGTTGTTAATCACAGGATTGGTAGAGTCCAATACCTGGCTGTTAATCACAGGATTGGTAATAACCCAATGCCTGGCTGTTAATCACAGGATTGGTAGAGTCCAATACATGGCTGTTAATCACATGATTAGTAATAACCCAATACCTGGCTGTTAATCACAGGATTGGTAATAACCCAATGCCCGATTGTTAATCACAAGATTGGTAGAGTCTAATACCTAGCTATTAATTATAGGATAGGTAATAACCCAATGTCTGGCTGTTAATCACAGGATTGGTAGAGTCCAATACCTGACTGTTAATCACAGGATTGGTAATAACCCAATGCCTGGTTGTTAATCACATGATTGGTAATAACCCAATGTCTGGTTTTTAATCACAGGATTGGTAATAACCCAATGCCTGGATGTTAATCTCATAGGATTGGCATAGTCCTATACCTGGAATAGTTGCACAAGATTGGCATAGTCCAATACCTGGACAGAATATGATGATGTATATTCACATGATTGGTACAATCCAACACCTGGCTAGCAGATTGGCTGAGGCCAACAGATAGAAATGAGAATGATTCATGGATGATATACCATGATAATGAGCATCACAAGATAAGCTTGAGATGTTGATATAGTATGATGGGTAAATGATATACATGTTCTTCATATTCCTCATAAAGTGAATACATGATTTACTGCTCTATCATAGATAGTTGCAATGCTTTAAAAGATGAGAATGTTCTAAACTGCTTATCCTCTGCTCAGTTTAATAATATTTAACTGTGATAATAACACTGTTGTCAGAGAGTTATATCACTCACTAGGACAATTGTCTCACCCTGTGGGATCCACATTTTTTTAGGTTGACGTGCTTGAGGTGGGTTGAGACTGTACTGTAGAGAAAGAACAACAGCAGCAAGGATAGATTGGACATCAGTGAGTGCTCAGGTTGAGTGTACTGTCTATCGTGTCTTGTAGATAGAAGTCCTATGTGTCGTCTATGTACTCTCAAGTCCTTGGAGTTGGTTCGTACTGGTTTCATGAATGATATGTGATTTTGGCTTGAATGCCTCGAGGTCTTATGTTGATCTAGTAAGTGTTTTTATAGAGTAACTGTTATATGTTGTCCTCGAGATGAGATGAAGCAATGTTGTACAATGTGAATCATGATATGTATGAGTTTTGGATCTTTAAGTAAAAGTTCTCTAGACAAGGATCTCCTTGCAAAATGGTTTTAAATTTTAGTGATTTTTGTTAATCTGTTGTTTATGTTTATTCCTCTTAATTAGTAACGATTTGTTTGTCGGGTTGGCGACAGTCATTACAAAATCACTAAGTTTCCAGATAAACTTGAATATACAAAATAACTTCAAAGATTTTTGGGATGTTTAAATTATGAAAAAAAATTCATAGAAAACCTAGCAAAACTTAGAAATTCTCTACAAAAAATTATTAAAAAAGAATTTTATCTTTATTATGACAGAAGAACTTATAAACTATGTTATATTTATAAAAGAAAAATGTAAAAGTTTACCAAGACTAGATCTTCCTTTAGAAGGAGACGTTTAATAATAGAAATAGATGCTTTAGAAGAATTTTGGGGAGCAATTTTAAAGAAAAAAGATGGACAACTAGAAAAAATATGTAGATACAGTTGAAGATCATTTACAAATATTGAAAATAGATATCATTCCAATGAAAAGGAATCATTAGCTCTTAAGAAAGGAATTAAGAAATTTGCCTATTTTCTATTACCTAAAAAATTCCTAGCAAGGGTAGATAATACCCAAGTAAAAGTTTTTATAAAAAATAACTTACCATCTACACCCGAATATAAATGATTAAGTAGATGAAAAACATTTTTTGTAGAATATATTTTTGATATCATGGTCATCAAAAGAGAAACTAACTTTATTGTAGATTTCCTTTCCAGAGAATACAATGGAGCAAGTTGATAAGAAACTTGTAGAATTTTTAGAAAGACTACAACATAGTTGTAGAATACTAAAAGAAAAATTTGAAGATACGATAGAATTGATAAAAAAGCAAGATGACATTATTAACTGTATTGAAGTAAATAAACAAGATGTTGCAGGGATTTTAACAGACTTGGACAACTTCAGAAGAGAAATAGCTTCAGAAGTAGAAAAGAATGATAAAGTAAAAGGTAAAATACCAATAGATATATCACTTGAAATCTCAGATGCAATCAGTAGCCAAAAAACTACTATAGAAAATACAAGCTAAAAGGCGAGAGATATCAGCTTTGAAACTGCAAAAACTAGCCGCACGGCAGAAAATACAATCTCTATAACATCCTCAATTTCATAACTAATGTAAGTCTTTAAATGTGGGGTTTTCTAGTAAGTGTGTGCCAAGGGACCTAATGAACCTAACCATGGCTAGATATGTAATTAAGTTCACAAAATTTGTAATAAAAGTCATCTGGTCAACCAATACACACTTAATGGCTTAAATGTGTATGATTGCAGTCAAGTGTAGATGAATATGAATGAATTATTCTTGTGAACAATAATGTGATGGATATATATAATATGAAGACTTGAGTTACTGGTTTGAGCTCTAGACCAACTTAGGTCTCATTATTAATGAAGTAAAGTAATGTTGACCTAATGTATCATATAAAAGCTTCCACGGAGGGAATATTGATTCATGCTTTAATTCCATAATGGAGAATAGATAATGGACCTTTTTAGAGATTAGGGAATGGTCTGGGGGCCCTAGAACCTTATTCAATCATGATTGAGCCAAATAAGATTCACATATGGGTCCTTGGAGTTCAAATTTGGGGATTTAGCATTTTGTGTTCATAATAAATACTCAATGTAACTTTGATAGCTGGATAATTATTATACAAGATCAAGGGAGAAAATTTAGATGTTTTTGATTTATTTAGTGGCCTAGGTGATTAAATTAGCAATTATCTATTTTTTTATTTAAAAGATAGGTTTGGATTGTCTATCCAGTTAGATTCTACCTAGGATCTTGCTTATGTAAAGATGATGATAATATAGTGTTTGTACTAAAATTTGGAATCATATGAGCTATGAGCTAGGCTATAGAAATATTTCTAGAAACTGGACCGTTATGCAAAGAAATGTAAAAACAAAAAAGTGGGCGCCCCGACTCCAGTCCGCAGACCAGAGAACCAGCACCTCTGTTCTCAGGATCCGAATAGAGTCTTGGAAAGGGGAGGATATCGTCTACATTTTTGGGGAGGAGAGGCTATAAAAACCCTTGTTTCTAAGGGAATATGGTTAGACGAGTCCAAGATTAGGGTTTTGATCGAGACTGAGAAAAGGAGAAGAAGAATAGAGAAGAAGATGAGAGGCGGCTGATGTGAGGCTATAGTTTGGGGGTTCTTGATTTCGTTCGATTAAGACATTAAGGAGTCACCGCCTGTGGAGTGAGGGCTTGGATGAAGTCATTACCGGCTGTGGCTTGCGCGACGATGACGTCCATGCTGAGATCGGGCTCGTGGATGCCCACCCTAGCCGCGGCGAGGTGAGACTCTATAAACAGAGTCACGCACGCATCGTATAGGAGTGAAGTGGGTCAATCAGGTAGAGAAGAAGACGTACCCAAGGTCAGGATCTGTAAAATGCTCTAGGAGAGCCCTGGAGGGTATTGTGGCCTGGTGTCACAACATTCATCAGATCAAATATCAACGGCCCAAAATCAATGTAAAGTTATGATTTTTTGAAAATCATATCTTCTAGTATAGAGCTCCATTTACTACAAATAAGATGTTTATCGAAATCTTATAATATATACTATTTTGTAAAAATAGATTTAAGGGGTGTTTTTGATGTCTGATATTTGTTAAAATTAGATTACTAATAGTTATGAGATTTTAATGTATTATGTATTAAAAATAGCAACTGACTTTAGAAATATATGAATAATTTATAGTGATCTTATTTTAAAATGCCTAGTATGATTCCAAAGCATGATCTATCTTATTTGATATTTCTACTTCAGTTTTAATGCTAACCCTAATCAGGGCATTTTGGGTATTTCACCTATGATTTGATTACCAAATGACATGATATTTTAATACATGATCTTACTACATTATATGATAATGTTTTTGGATATTTGATGGATTTTCTTGTGTTATCATATTAGTATTTAGTTTTGGACCTGAGTGTCCATTATGTAAGAGTAATAGATGATTATCTTGATAATAAGTGATATATGTATGGCTATTTAGGTCTAATATTAGTAACATGATGGTATTCTACTTTGATTTCCTAATTGAGTCAGTAAGTTTAGAATATGTGACTATGTTTGGGAATTATTCTCATTATATGAAGTATATGTTCATATTAGTGCATAAGATGATTTATGTTGAGTGTAAAGATTATAGTAACTATATAATAAGAATTTATTTTAATTTCAACACCAAGATTTTATGGTGATCATAGATTAAAGTTATGTTTAAGAACCCCAAGTTGGTATATATAGTTAGGAAGACGGGATTTGGGATTTAGAAATAGAAAGAGGGAACATAGGCTTGGACTGATAAAACTATGATGATATCCAGGTTAATAAAGTTATGGAACTTGAAATCGAGACTTCCTTATCGATACCATCTTTACAATTGGTAAGTGGTTCATTCCCATGAGTATTCATAATTTAATTTACCATATTTACAAGTACATTAAATAAGACTTTCATGATTTACGTGGTTCAATGTTGGAAGATTTTAATGTTAAGCTATGTGAATAAGATTTTACTCATGGTTCTATGATTATGTAAATTCTTATTGCCCAAAATCCCAAATAGAAATATGTTTCCCACAATGTTTGTGATTCATGGGCCATGTCCATGAGTAAAATAATGAATCATGTTCCGACACAATTCCTTAGAAATGATTTAAATTATTGAATAAGATTTCAATACAAGATAAGAAAGTAATATAGTCATATTTAGTTAATGATTTGGGATAACTTTGTATAGAGATTTTAAGTTCAAGTATGTTGTTAGGATTTATCATATACATAGATATAGCCATGTATTAAGATTTCAATTAGAATCATGTTTTCTTATATATAGAGATCCAAGAACTAAGTAGTTAATCAGATTCTATAAAATGAGTAATATCTTTAAGATAAGAACAAGGTGAGAATACAAGTTTTGAACATATTAATACATGATCCAATTTTCAAGATAAATGTATTGTTGGGATTAGAATGTGTTGTTAATTGACTTATGATGATAATATGAATTATGATGTATTAAGTGAAGATTAAGTTTCAAGATAAGATTATATAAGATTGCTATTTTAAGGTTTAAGTTGTAAGGTGTGGGCTCATATGCAAATATTAAAATTCAGGATAAGATCATATTTAATAAGATCTTATAAAGGTTAAATCATCTTGTCAGAATTCATGTTTTTAGATACTTTGTACTTAAACTACTTTCATAAACTTGACTTAAGGTACTTTGTGTGCTTAGTCTTCCTATATGTAATTTAGATCCTTTTTCCTAAGCCTCTAGACTCAATTGTCATATAATCATTATCAATGAGGTCATTCTAATAAATTAGAGTTTCAAATTAAGATGTATCTAGATAACAAGGACATCAGATTTAGATTCAGACTTAGATTACTCAGTTTCTGAGTATTCAGATATTGAATAAAGATGCATGCTAAGGGTTATAGACCCAAACTCTATTATGTTGAAATTTGAGATACATATTCAATTTCAATAATAGATTCAGTTCTGAATTTAAGAGTAGAGATTCAAATTCAGAATTCATTACATGTTCAGTACTTAGTTTCAGATAAGTTCTGATTCAGAGTTTAGTAATACTAGACTTAAGATTATTAATTCAAAACCTTTACATAATACATTATATAGTAAGTCCTTATCAGAGAGTCCCAGGACGATTCAGAGGGTGCACTGTGCTAGACACTGCGGGTGTCACAGAGGGCATTTATGCCAATAGAGGGTGTGTTGCACCATAGAGGACACTTTGGTGTCAACAGATGGCACATTGTGCCAACAGAGGGTGCGCTACACCATAGAGGACACTTCAGTATCAACAGAGGGGACATTGTGCCAACAGAGGGTGTGCTGCACCGTAGAGGACACTTCGGTGTCAATAGAGGAGGACTTATTGTATAATGGTGGCCACAAATAGATAAAAATCATAATTAAAAGATATTTTAGATTAGAGCATGTTTGTAATCTCATCCCTGAGTGTGGTGAGAGGAATTCAGATAAGATATTTATGACCCAGACACTTTGGTGTAGGTCATGAGACCCAGAGTATATGTCTCCAGAAAAGATAGAGTAGAAAGATAAGAGTTTAAGAAATGAGAGATACTATATTTTTAGATTTAATCAGAGTTTAATGTCCATATCATATTTTTGATGTTCAAGAATATTTTTTAATATTCTAGTTCTTTAGAAATGTATATTTTTGCATACTCATGCCGCTTACTCTAATGACTGTTTTTTCCAATGCATGGTTGGGGACGTGATGTCCACAGGATTTGGAGCAGCTGAGGATCAAAGGAACAAGTAAAAGTCTAGGAAATTTTCAAGCGTGCCTAGTGGGGTTCCATCTACGGAGACGGTCCAAATCTTAGGCATGTCTTTTTATGCATAGTCTTGTTGCCAGTGTATATTAGATGAGTTATAGTTTTCCTTTTATCAAGGACTATGTATGAATCAGTTTTACTCAATGCAAGGCGTTTCATTTGCTTTAATTGCAATGATTATCATGTTTGTGACACTCCCATATGAAGAAGAAAAAAATAGCTTCTGCTCATGCATTATAAAAATTTGGGTGTTATAATATGATATCAGAGTAATTTCGTAAATGGCCACTAGGAAAACATGATTCTTATAGTCACCCTAGAGTGAAAAGGTAAGGTTAGGGTTTAGGGATAGATTCTAAAAAGGAATACCATAACCTAGAGCAATTAATAGTCTTAACCTCAGAATACATAGATGTCCTAGAGGTAGAAGTCAACGTAGTTTAGATCTAAAGTAGCAACCTAAACCTAGCTAATGAGATAGCCTCTCCATTCTCAATGGTTATGGCCAGCCAATTGAGAACGGAAGAGGGATGTCATAAGCATTAGGCTTTGATACATATCTCCTTTCTTACTAGTGCATGTGGTATGGGACACATGTATTAGTAGGTTAGTGAGAGGTAATATGTCAGGATCTCACATCTCTGGGTATGTGCTCGATCACCACATAACTAGGAATGTAGGAGTTACCTAAAGAACCTAAGATTAGAAAATCATGTACACCTAATGTTAGAAAGTCATGACAATGTTGAGGTAGATGTCCTAAGTATAGAGCCAAGTTTAGTTTCATAAACTCTAAGTATGAGTTGAGCAATAGACCAACATAATAGATAATGCTCACATAAATATTTTATGAAAATACATTACATATATCTCTTCATGAAAAATTTTGAGCATGTGTACCTAAATATGTTAATTATCAATAAATGAGGAGGTAAGCAGAACCCTAAGGTGGGTAGTAGCCTAGAGAAATTTCGAGGAAAAATTTTATTTTAAGGTGGGTAGAATTGTAACATCCTTAATTTCATAACTAATGTAAGTCTTTAATTGTAGGATTTTCTAGTAAGTGTGTGCCAAGGGACCTAATGAACCTAACCATGGCTAGATATGTATTTAAGTTCACAAAATTTGCAATACAAGTCATCTGGTCAACCAATACACACATAATGGCTTAAATGTGTATGATTGTAGTTAGGTGTAGATAAATATGAATGAATTTTTCTTGTGAACAATAATGTGATGAATATATATAATATGAAGAATTGAGTTACTGGTTTGAGCTCTAGAGCAACTTAGGTCTCATTATTAAGGAAGTAAAGTAATGTTGACCTAATGTATCATATAAAATCTTCCACTGAGGGAATATTGATTCATGCTTTAGTTCCATAATTGAGAATAGATAATGGACCTTTTTAGAGATCAAGGAATGGTCTGGGGGCCCTAGAACCTTATTCAATCATGATTGAGCCAATTAAGATTCACATATGGGTCCTTGCAGTTCAAATTTGGGGATTTAGCATTTCGTGTTCATAATAAATACTCAATGTAATTTTGATAGCTGGATAATTGTTATACAAGATCAAGGGAGAAAATTTAGATTTTTTGATTTATTTAGTGGCCTAGGTGATTAAATTAGTAATTATCTTTTTTTATTTAAAAGATAGTTTTGGATTGTCTATCCATTTAGATTCTATGTAGAATCTTGCTCATGTAAAGATGATGATAATATAGTGCTTGTACCAAAATTTGGAATCATATGGAGCTATGAGCTAGGCTATAGAAATATTTCTAGAAATTGAACCTTTATGCAAAAAATGTAAAAACAAAAAAAGGTGGGCGCCCCGACTCCAGTCCGCAGACCAGAGAATCGGTGCCTCTGTTCTCAGGACCCAAACTAAATCTTTAAAAGGGGAGGATCTCACCCACATTTTTGGGGAGGATAGTCTATAAAAACCTTTGTTTCTAAGGGCATAGGGTTAGACGAGTCCAAGATTAGGGTTTTGATTGGGACCGAGAAAAGAAGAAGAAGAATGGAGAAGAAGATGAAAGGCGGTCGATGTGAGGCTGTAGTTTGGGGGTTCTTGATTTTGTCCGATTAAGACATGAAGGAGTCACTGCATGTGGAATGAGGGATTGGATGAAGTTGTTACTGGTCGTGGCTTGCATGACAGCAACGTCCATGCTGAGATCGGGCTTGTGGACGCCCACCCTAGTCGTGGTGAGGCGAGACTCTGTAAACAGAGCCACACACGCATCGTACAGGAGCGAAGTGGGTCAACCGGATAGAGAAGAAGACGGACCCAAGGTCGAGATACACTGAATACTCTAGGAGAGCCATGGAGGGTACTGTGGCCTGGCGTCATGACAGTCATCAGATCAAATATCAACGGCCCAGAATCAATGTAAAGGTATGATTTTGTAAAAATCATATCTTCTAGTATAGAGCTTTGTTTACTACAAACAAGATGTCTATGGAACGATTATAATATATACTATTATGTAAAAATAGATTTAAGTGGTGTTTTTGATGTCTAAGATTTATTAAAATTGGATTAATGATAGTTATGAGATTTCAATGTGTTGTGTATTAAAAATAGCAACTGACTTTAGGAATTTATGAATAATTTATAGTAATTTTATTTCAAAATGCCTAGTATGATTCCAAAGTCTGATCTTTTTTATTTGATATTTCTACTTCAATTTTGATGCTAACCCTAATAAGGGAATTTTGGGTATTTCACCCATGTGATCTGATTACAAAATGACTTGATATTTTAATACATGATCTTGCTACATTATATGATAAATTTTCTAGAGATTTGATGGATTTTCTTATGTTATCATATTAGTATTTAGTTTTGGACATGAGTGGCCATTATGTAAGAGTAATAGATGATTATCTTGACAATAAGTGATATATGTATGGCTAATTAGGCCTAATATTAGTAACATGATGGTATTCTACTTTGATTTCCTAATAGAGTCAGTAAGTTTAAAATATGTGACTATGTTTGGGAACTATTCTCATTATATGAAGTATATGTTCATATTAGTGCATAAGATGATTTGTGTTGAGTGTAAAGATTATAGTAACTATATAATAAGAGTTTATTTTAATTTCAATGCTAAGATTTTATGGTGATCATAGACTAAAGTTATGTTTAATAACCCTAAGTTGGTATATATAGTTAGGAAGATGGGATTTGTGATTTAGAAATAGAGAGAGGGAACATAGGCTTGGACTGATAAAACTATGATGATATCTAGGTTATGAAAGTTATGGAACTCAGAATCAAGACTTCTTTATCGATACCATCTATACAAGGGGTAAGTGGTTCATGCCCATGAGTATTCATGTTTTAGGTCACCATGTTTACAAGTACATTAAATAAGACTTTCATGATTTATGTGGTTCAATGGTGGAAGATTTTAATGTTAAGCTATGTGAATAAGATTTTCCTCATGGTTCTATGATTATGTAAATTCTTGTTGCCCAAAATCCCAAATAGAGATATGTTTCCCACAATGTTTGTGATTCATGGGCCATGTCCATGAGTAAAATAACAAATCATGTTCTGACACAATTCCTTAGAAATGATTTAAATTATTGAATAAGATTTCAATATAAGATAAACAAGTAATATAGTCATAGTTAGTTAATGTTTTTGTTATAACTTTGTATCGATATTTTAAGTTTAAGTATGTTGTTAGGATTTATAATATACATAGATATAGCCATGTATTAAGATTTCAATTAGAATCATGGTTTCTTATATATAGAGATCCAAGAACTCAGTAGTTAATTAGATTCTATAAAATGAGTAATATCTTTAAGATAAGCACAAGGTGAGAATACAAGTTTTAAACATATTAATACATGATCCAATTTTCAAGATAAATGTACTGTTGGGATTAGTATGTGTTGTTAATTGACGTATGATGATAATATGAATTGTGATGCATTAAGTTATGATTAAGTTTCAAGATAAGATTATATAACATTGCTATTTTAAGGTTTAAGTTGTAAGGTGTGGGATCATATGTAAATATTAAAATTTAGAATAAGATCCTATTTAGTAAGATCTTATAAAGGTTAAATAATCTTGTCAGAATTCATGTTTTTAGATACTTTGTACTTAAAATACTTTCATAAACTTGACTTAAGATACTTGGTATGCTTAGTCTTCCTATATGTAATTCAGATCCTTTTTCCTAAGCCTCTAGACTCAATTGTCATATAATTATTATCAATGCGGTCATTCTAATAAATCAGAGTTTCAAATTAAGATGTATCTAGATAACATGGACATCAGATTTAGATTCAGACTTAGATTACTCAGTGCCTGAGTAGTCAGATATTGAATAAAGATACATGCTAAGGGTTACAGACCCAAACTCTATTATCTTGTAATTTGAGATACATATTCAAATTCAGTAATAGATTCAGTTCAAATTCAGAGAAGAGATTCAAATTTAGAATTCAGTACATGTTCAGTACTCTATTTCAGATAAGTTCAGATTCGGAGTTTAGTTTGACTAGACTTAAGATAATTAATTCAAAAGCTTCACATAATACATTATATAATAAGTCCTCACCAGAGAGTCCTGGGACGATTCAAAGGACGCACTGTGCGATACACTACTGGTGTCACAGAGGGCATTTATGCCAACAGAGGGTGTGTTGCACCATAGAGGACACTTCGGTGTCAACAGAGGGCATGTTGTGCAAACAGAGGATGTGTTGCACCATAGAGGACACTTCGGTATCAACAGAGGGCACGTTGTGCCAAAAGAGGGTGCCATGCACCATAGAGGACACTTCGGTGTCAATAGAGGAGGAATTATTATATAACGGTGGCCACAAACAAATAAAAATCATAATTAAAAGATATTTTAGATTAGAGCATGTCTGTAATCTCATCCATGAGTGTGATGAGAGGAATTCAGATAAGATATTTATGACCCAAATACTTTGGTGTAGGTCCTGAGACCCAGAGTATAGGTCTCTAGAAAAGATAGAGTAGAAAGATAAGAGTTTAAGAAATGAGAGATAATATATTTTTAGATTTAATCAGAGTTTAATGTTCATTTCATATTTTTGATGTTCAAGAATCTTTTGTAATATTGTAGTTCTTTAGCAATGTATATTTTTGCATACTCATACCACTTACTCTAATGATTGTTTTTTCCAATGCATGGCTGGGAACGCGATGTTTGCAGGATTTGGAGCAGCTGAGGATCAAAGGAACAAGTAAAGGTCTAGGAGATTTTAAAGCTTGCCTAGTGGGGTGCCATCTATCGAGACGGTCCAGAGCTTAGACATCTCTTTTTATGCATAGTCTTGTTACCAATGTATATTAGATGAGTTATAGTTTTCCTTTTATCAAGGACTATGTATGAATTAGTTTTACTCAATGCAAGGTGTTTCATTTGCTTGAATTGCAATGATTATCATGTTTGTGGCACTCCCAGATGAAAGAAAAAAATATAGTTTCCGCTGATGTATTATAAAAATCTAGGTTTTACAATCTCATTTGAGAAAGATCATAGCCTAACGGCCAAAAGTAGTTTTCAAATTTCCAAAACAAGTCTAATTACTGAAGAAAATATCTTTTCAGAAAATAGCTCCCGCCTTATAGTGGAGAATGTTATCTCTTCAGAGAAAGAATCATGCTTAATAGTGGATAATATTAAACTGATGTCTAAAAAGATTTTTAAATTTAGGGTATCTCAGATTGAGCAGGAAAGTTATATGTAGCTAAATCTCACAGCATTTTCAACAAAATGCAAAAATTAGTACAAATCTCTACTTGAGATTTTGTATAATTTGAAAACTTCAGAAACCTACTATCCAGATCACACATGATTTTATCCTAGAGTTAATTTTAGCCAAGGATTTGACCCAAGAATAATAAGAGATTGTTTCATAATAGGAGCAGTAAATCTCATATATCTGAGTAATGATTTTGGAGAAATTCAGGGACTTCCCCAAGATATAATAAAAGTAGTCAGAGAAATTCAAGAATAATAGTCCGTAGGTAAAAGCTACCAGTGAGTTATATATTAAAGTATTCTCAGCAACAGAAGATTGGGAAAAATTAAAGAAGTTCAATCCAGTTCATTGCATTCAAATAGGAGTATCTTCTCCATACTATATTAAAGAGATTGAAGAAATTTGTCAAACATTTGAAAGAAAAAAGATAGATGAAGAATTTGTCAAAGTTAGATGAGCATAGATACTAAAGGTCCTTTGTCAGATATTAGAAAAATTAATAAATGATAATTGAAGCTAGTTAGACAAAGCTTCAGATAATATGATTATTATTTCAACAAGAAGAAGATCCAATACAGTGACGAAAATCAATTTAGAAAGATTTCTAAAAAGATAGAGAATGGACAGATAAGATTTAGTCATAGATGTCAGCAAATATTTTGTCGACTAAGAAGACATGAAGGAAAAATTTGCTACGCATGTCTAGAAAAAAATTGAACAAGAAGCAGCACTAGCAGCCGATGATGTCATCCATTACGTTGACAAGTAATAAAGTATAAATGGAGCAATAATAAAGACCAAAACATCAGCCATGACGTCAACAAGCAATAAAGAATGAAAGATGCTCAAGTGGCCAAATGTACGATGGAAAATAAAAGAAAAATAAAAGACACTCGTTGTGCCAAGTGTACAATTGAAATGTAAGAGTTATCTCAACACAAGCATAATGTAAGAAGAGGGTGTCTATATAGAATTCGGATTTGCTGGTTCTTATTTTAGTAGGAGTAGACTACTCCTTCTCCCATCAACTTACATGTGTCACTGCCCATTGAATGGTAGGGTTGGGATTTTTTTATAACAAATGGCAATATCTAATATAAGATGAAGCCTACTCCTTGTTTAGTTAGGAACAACAAATCCTAAGGGTTCTATATAAACCCTCTAGTAGTATGTAAGAGGCACATCAAATAGGGTGAGTGCCGATAGGAAGTGTAAGTGTTTCTTCTATTGCCGCTCTATAATAGTATAGATTCTATGAAATAAAGAAGAGCAATAGCTCTTAAGTTTCTATCTAGAAATTCCAAAGATAGATGAAGAATTTGTCAAAGTTAGACGAGCATCGAGACTAAAGGTCCTTAGTCAGATATTAGAAAAATTGACAAATGATAATTGAAGCTAGTTAGACAAAGCTTCAGATAATATGATTATTATTTCAACAACAAGAAGATCCAATATAGTGACGAAAATCAATTTAGAAAGATTTCTAAAAAGATAGAGAATGGACAGATAAGATTCAGTCATAGATGTCAGCAAATATTTTGTCGACTAAGAAGACATGAAGGAAAAATTTGCCACTTATGTCTAGAAAAAAATTGAACAAGAAGCAGCACTAGCAGCCGATGATGTCATCCATTACGTCGACAAGTAATAAAGTATAAATGGAGAAATAATAAAGACCAAAACATCAGCCATGACGTCAACAAGCAATAAAGAATGAAAGATGCTCAAGTGGCCAAATGTACGAGGGAAAATAAAAGAAAAATAAAAGACACTCGTTGTGCCAAGTGTACGATTGAAATGTAAGAGTTATCTCAACACAAGCATAATGTAAGAAGAGGGTGTCTATATAGAATTCGGATTTGTTGGTTCTTATTTTAGTAGGAGTAGCCTACTCCTCCCATCAACTTACATGTGTTCCTGCCCATTGAATGGTAGGGTTGGGATTTTTTTTATAACAAATGGAAATATCTAATACAAATTTGCAGCCTACTCCTTGTTTAGTTAAGAACAACAAATCCTAAGGGTACTATATAAACCCTCTAGTAGTATGTAAGAGGAACATCAAATAGGGTCAGTGCCGATAGGAAGTGTAAGTGTTTCTTCTATTGCTACCGCTCTGTAATAGTATAGATTCTATGAAATAAAGAATAGCAATAGCTCTTAAGTTTCTATCTAGAAATTCCCATTTCATGGAGAATCCACACTAAAGCTCTTTGTTGAGAATGCTAAGCTTAGTGAAAGAGAATTTTGTTTGTACTACTATAGCATAGAAAGTAAGTGTGTAACACCCCCTCTCCATAACATCTTCAATAGTTGAGAGTTCATGTCTCCCACACTCTATCCCAGAGGCCATTTATTCCATCCATCCATCCATCAAGCAAAGACATGAGCAAGGATTTCTGGACGCAATGCTATAGGATAAAAGTGAGGAGTTTGAGATCCAGAATGTCGATGTCTAAGGATTGCCTCTCTTAGAAATTGTTGAGAGAGGATCGACTAATTACTGAAGAAGGTAGGAAGCAAGGTGGGCAATACAAGTACACATAATCTATTTTCTTGTTATAGTACTTGGAACATAATTCTTTAGTAGCTAAGAATTCAGTTTCCTCAAGAGAAAATGGGGCAAATAAAAAATGAATATGCTTAAAAGCTTTCCTAAACAAGAAATAAGTACATTGTGTGTGTGTTTGTATACACACATTATATATATATATATATATATATATATATATATATATATATATATATATATATATATATATAGTATATATATATATCTGTATGTGTGTGTTTGTTTGTTTGTTTGTACACACACACAAATATATATATATATATATATGTATGTATGTATGTATGTATATATATATATATATATATATATATAAATTTTAGATCATTTCGATACTTATTGGTCGTGCATTTAAAGGAGGCAAGAATCATGCATTTCAGATTA